>CM062810.1:24033721-24753721 GCA_031772625.1 Pinus tabuliformis | reverse complement strand
CAGTCTCCCAGCCTCCTAAGATTCAATGCTATGCAATCTTTCCTAGCAGTCACCAGTTTGTTTCCCAGTTAATTCTTGAGTTGCTTTATGTTTTTTAACTAACATTGTCTTGTCATGAGCGTTTTCTCTATCTCCAGGTACCACAGGTTTTTGAGCAACTTCTCAGCAGTACAAGTATCATGGCCTCCAAGAGAGATGGATCAAAAGACACAATTGAAAGCAGTACTAGATATGTGGATGAGCAGGGGTCTATGAGATTTCCCGTGCACACAGACACACACATGTTCATTGAGAAAGACATCAAGATCGCATGGCAAGACATCAACACTATTTCTGCATGCAACTTTGAGGAGAATCTGGAGGACCGACAAGTCTATGTAAATATTCATAAGTCAAGATTATACAAGGTTGCACGCAGTGGAGTAGAGCTTGTTGCCTTCAGGACGGAATATTATCAGCAGATGTATCATTTTCCACAGTCGGTGAATAGGATGGATGCACCATTCTACACTCCCAACAGCAACGCGAACACAAGAGACATCTTGAAGCGTTGGGTAAGGGATCCATCAAAGTTCAGGACGGAACCCAACCAAATATACAAGACGAAGACACTCAGGAAGGCTTACCAATTCTTGGTCATCTTTGCATGTCGCTTGTATGGCCAAGAGAGTATGGAGACCTTCCCGCAGAGTTGGGTTGTTATGTTGGATCAGCTGGAAAGTGAAGGAAAACATTTCAACTAGTCTGACATGTTGGCTCTCCAGCTGAAAGTGCATGTATCAAATGCCCGGAGTCCGCCCAAGGATCAGCAAGAAATATTCTTCATGTCTGCCTACCTGCTCGATGCAATATGTGCCCATCAACAGTTTCCTGGCATGGATTGGGCATGGACACCTTCAGAGAATGTTGTGAACATATATTCCAAGTTGTTCTCGAAATGCAACTATCGAGGAGTCATGGCTAGACTATCTGACCACTTCATCGCCCCTCTGTACATGATGATCTTTGAACAATATCTGCCTTACATGTCCCAGGCAGCAATGGAGGCATTGTTGAACATTGATGATTGGTATGCCTCACCTAGTGGCACCTTCATCAGGATGTACAGCGCGGAGAAGGCTTCACATTTGTTGTCGAGGTTTTCCACGGAAAAGTTGGTCATGCAGGAGGTTGCATACCACATCTCGACAGGGTTATCAGTTGGATTGCACAAGAAGAAGAAGGCACCATGGCCTATGCTTCCTTTGCGAATTGGGTTGTACGCGATCTGAAGTTTGAAAGAAGCGGATGCCGAGGTCGAGGACTTCAAGAAGTTTAAGTTCGGCACCAAGAGTTTCAATCTGTACAATCCACATGGCTTATGCAGGGACCACTGTGCGAGAGTGTATTATTCTTGGATCCACGGGGCGTGTCATTGGCCAGAGGAAGACCCATGGAGATATTTCTATAATTCCTCTAGGATCAATGAACCAGTCAACATGGCAGTAGAGTGGCTAGCAGCACTCAAGGCAGCAGCACCACAGGGAGCATCAACGACAGCAGCAGCAAGCAGCAAACCTGCACAAGACAAAGGCAAGAGGAATATTTCCGAAAGCGCAGAGGTGGAGCAAAGCTACAAGTTTAAGGAAGACCCACTTGTGGAAAGAGTAGATTTGGAGATAGAAGCAAAGAGGTGACAACGCGACAGGAGAGGAGCGCAGAAAATGAGAGATGAGCAAAGACTGGAAGAGACAAAAGAGGAAGTTGCAGGAAGTAGAGCAGAAGCTCAAATAAGAACCAGAGTTGCGTAGAAGAGAGAAAGAAACACAGCAGGAACAAGAACAAGAACAAGAACAGGAGGAAGTGCAAGGTGCACATACAGTGCAAACTATGTCGATACAGGTTGAAGACTCAAAACCAGTAGAAGATGAGGAACAGGGTGAGAAACCGCAGGGACAGGAACTTTCTCAGCAGGATGAACTGATAGTAGAACAGATGGACACGGAGATGGAGCAATCGGAGCAGGATCAAGACACCGACCTCATGCCAAAAGCAACCGAGGTCACCCCACAGGCTTCACCATCTCCATCAACAGAGCAAGTCCCAAGTGAGCAAGGGGATATTGTTCTCCTTGAGGATAATCTAAGAACAAATGTGTACAACATAGCCTTTGATGAGTCATATCACAGAGTTGTACAAGCACGTAGAGCACACACCCCGGATGAGCATACATCACCTGCGCACTTTGAAGAATCGGTGATTGTGTCATATGTGCGAAGGCATCCAGATGCCTTGGCCGATGCTACAAAGGCTTATGCCAAATCCACAAGTTCAAGTGTGAAGTTCTTGATAGCAGAAAACAAGCACATGGCTAGGGAATTGCAAGCATCCAGATAAAGAGAGGAACAATCAACATGATCTGACAGAGCAGAGATGAAGAAAGCGATACTGGCTGAAGTATCATCTCTTGAAACAGTCATGCAAAGACAGTATGACAGGTTCCTCACCATGCACAAGGCAATTGTCCATCTACATGGTCATCAGCAACGCTGCATCAAGATAACGCGAACACTCAAAGATATACATGTCGTTGTTGGTACAATGAGGCACAAGGAAGACCCGCTTTACTTGCACAAGATGATGAAGCCGCAGGTAGATTTGGACAAATCACGTATCCGGACCCTGATCCGGATTTATGAGTAACTCTCACCTCTCATCACCAATATTGAGGCTTTGTATGCACCGTTGTACAAGAGTTTGGATGTCGTTGATCTGGGTCCGGGTGTGACAAAGGACCCTTCCAAGACCTTTTACTTTCGTGATGTCTTAAATTGCATTTTTAAAAGAACATAAATGAATACATTTGCATGTTGTAAAGAAGAGGAACATGACATTCATCAACACATGAAAACATAAGTCGTTGATAACGGAGTTCGTCTAGGAGGGACTACATCTCCGGGCCCCGGTGTCACGATGGTGCAGGTCGCTGCATTAAGTGCCATCAATAGTGATGATGTACATAAGAGGTGATGTCGCTATCATACAAGGAAAATGCCCTCACGCAGGAGTGGCGCCAAGAGATGTTCCACTACAGGAACTCTCAGTCAAAAGGACTCTTATCAGTATGACACAAAATCATGCATGATGATAATGAACATCCCGCCAACATGGCATAAAAGGGATTTCAATGCAATCATACATGGCAACATGTGTATCCCATCAACATAATGACAAAGGGATTTCAAATAAAACATGACGAATAATGACAACAAGTACATCTCACAAATGATTCCGCATCACATCAAGTAGGAATCATGAGACAAGTAAGAAAACAAGATCCCACATCAAACATCAAATAGGGATCAGTGCAGCACAATGCATAGCAAAAGAAGTACATGAACGCACTACATATACCTCACATCCAGGGGCCATCTGAAGAAAAGGATGTCAAGCTGCTAAAGTTGTTCGTACCATCGATCTGATGGTGTCGAATAGCATGGAAATGACTGCTCACACATGAATGCTGACACCTGCACTCCACTTTGAAAAGTGGCCGAAAAATTAAATGATCAAATGGAAAATATGAATGCACCATCATATTTGTGGCATCAAACAGTGAAAAATCGACTGTCAAATTTCTGAATTCTGAGAAAGTGGAAATCTAGGGCTTAAGGAATTTTTTAGATTCCCCCTGGATTCC
Organism: Pinus tabuliformis; assembly: GCA_031772625.1. Lineage (NCBI taxonomy): Eukaryota > Viridiplantae > Streptophyta > Pinopsida > Pinales > Pinaceae > Pinus > Pinus tabuliformis. The sequence continues at coordinate 24,750,042 of CM062810.1, read as the reverse complement.
TCAAAGATTCCCTCCTTCGGGTCTTCTGCAAATCTGTTGCTCAGATTAAAATTCTGATTTCTCCATCAAGTTTGTGTCCCTGAGAGGTGTAATATTGACATAAAATTTGTCCAATTTGGACACTGCAAAAATTTCACCCTCTTGAGAATTTCACCCAATCATGGTTCCACCTGCAATAAATTAATTAAAAGAATTACAATCTCGGTTTCCGTGCCCAATCCTGGCTCCTCCATGCTGGGTGCACTAACAAAATGAGTCTATATGTAAAATTTCAGGTGTATTTGTCAACAAAAGGGTCGTTGGCCTAGTGGTTAAGTCACCATATTAGGCGCGCAGAGGTCGAGGGATCAAATCCCGCCCCCGCCATATATAACAAAATCCTTTTAATAAAACACGCATGTATTTTGTTGTTTTTGGGGTTGGGTCCGCATTGGGCGGCCCGCCCCATACCCTCCGCAATACGTTGGCATTTTGGTATATATTAAGTGGGCGCATTTATTATTTTGTTGTTTGGGTTCATGGTGGCGTGTTATATGAGGCCACCGTGTGGGCGGGGCCGACCCTCCCGCCGGTCGTGGGTTCAACTCCCACCGGCCTCCCTTTTAATATGGCATGTGGAGTTGGGGTGTGGGCCGGGTCCACCAAAGGTGGCCCACCCATCCCTTTAATAATGTAACATGTGTGCAGTTGAGTTGAGGCCGGCGAGGTTCATGGCCCGTCGGCGATTTTTTATATTAATTTTTGTATAATACGATTGGGGGGGCTGACGGGGGTCACGGCCCGTTGGCCATATTTTAATAAAATGTTGTTAATATAGTTTTGGAGGTGGCAGGGGTGGTGGCCCGCCACCACATTTATATTTTTTTGACTTTTTATTTAAAATAGGAATAATTTTTTATTTTGTCTAACATAAGGGTTACTAGACAAATTAAAGAGGCAACAATTTCTCCCACTTTCAGGGGCTAGGTTTTATGCCTTGGGGTCAGTCAAATTGTAGGACACTTGAACCTGGTCCACAACCCAAATTTGACCAAAACTTTGGCTGGCTCGTTATCCCTCATATGAGCTTGGATTGACGAACCGTTTGCACTGACGCGATCAAGACGACAAGATCTACGGTCTGGTTCTGGTTCGAAAGCATTCTGATCATTTTTATTTTCGAGCTTCCATAAGCCCTCTTTGTCTTGTGTGTCTCTGGAGCCACCTGGATCAATCCTCCCCATTGAGGAGCTTTTGGTCCTCCAAAAGCATGAAAAATAATTTGCAACTTCTCTGTACCTTGTCTGCATCACAAGTGTCCTGAAAGGTCTCACTTCCATCTCCTTCACCTTTGTTCTTTGGAGCCTTAAGCAATAAGCCGACACCTGCGACCTCTGCAACCTGTAGTACATTGTTTTTCAAATTACATGCTTGACTTTCATGACCAACTAATGACCCAAGCATCCCACACTTGCCACGAGTTTATAACACATACTCGGTGGTCAAGTTTACATCAAGATGGACACAATACCCCAGCTATGAACACAAGGCCAACATATCATTGTTGCTTCAACAAGTGATGGAAAAATCATTATCACTGCAACACATGATTTACAAAAATAAGTCTAACACAAGTGATGGAAACACAACATCACTTCCACAGTTTATCATGCAACTCAAAATAAGACCAGACATCATTGTTTCTTAGCAAGTGATGGAAACCACATCATCACTTTTACATTTTAAAACGCAACAAATGATTTACAAAAGCACGACCATGACACACTAACAGATCTAGAAACCATTTTTCACTTATCGTTGTGAATGGGTCATCCCCCTGTGGTGATTTTGCTTGTCGAACAATCATTTCATCTGGTTCATGTACCAAAACTTTGTCTTTAAGGCGCTGCTCTTGATGGAGCCTCCAACAAGTGGCTCTTTGATGGCCACTTCTGTCGCAATGACTGCAATAGGTCTTCTTCCTCTACATCTGCTTAACATGTTTCTTTACTTGCGGTTGAGAGGGTCTTTCATCCCTCCTCCTTTTGTGTGCTTCCATTCTTTTCCACCACTTAGAAAATGTATAGTTATGTAATCTACAAAAGGTACATGTTTTTTGATGTCTTGATTTACGTTCATCTTTAAAAACATGATTATAATCGAAATGACCATTCGAATATCGATATTGGTTATACCTTTCCTTGCCGTCTCTGATGTCAATATGGCGATGAGAGCTTGCCACGGCTCTTTCCCTGCGATGGGCACTGCCATGGGATGATGGGGATGTGTTCCCATCGTTCTCTTTCCTCGACGATATCTTGGAACCATATGACACCTTTGAGCATTCTCCGTTGGTGTATCCCAAGCTTGCAAATTGAGGTTTCTACACAATCTCCAATGGTTGAGTTATGCCTTGGCTATTAACACCAGGTTTTTCTTCCTCCTCGTGCCTCATCCTTCTAAGGAACCTCATGTTTGTCCCTGTAATTGTGATCCCTAAATCCCCAACAGAAATCATACTATGTGAAGACGAAACCGAAAGGAAATCAACATATTTTACCTCCTTTGTCGATTTGGAAAGAACTGATGAGGGATTCTCATCATCTGTTGTTGGTGGTTCGCTAGTTGTCTCGACGCATTCCCCAACTTCCTTTTTGACATATCCAAGTCCTATCTGACGGGGTAATTCCTCCACTTTGATGGGGTTGAAAATGCCTTGGCCATTAATGCCCAAGCCTTTTCCTTCATACCCCATTTTCTTCAACAATTTAAAGCCAATTCTTGTGGTATGATTTTCAAAAATAGAGAAATCATCATCAGGAAACATACATGAATTTAGAGAAATACTTTTTACCTCACATGGGTCACGTTGTAGCTTTTCCAAGGCCTCGTCCTTTGCCTGCAACGATCGTAGAAAATTATGTTTCTCCTCTTTCTGTTCATGTAGAAGCATCTTCAATTCAGCATTCTTTGTTTGAAGATTTTGTTTGTTGTGCTTCAATTATTCCAAGGCCTCTTCCGTGGCTTGCAACTGAAGCTGCAATCGCTTATTTTCCTCTGTCTCTTTTTGTAGAGTTTCATACATTATTTCCACCCTTTTGGAAATTTTGAGCATGGTCTCGTACATCGCTTTTTCTTCCTCTGTCGTTGCACATTCCATTGTTCATGCTTGCAATTCACATCCATGCAAAGACCGCTCTGATACCACTTGATCTGGGTTTGGGTGTGAAAAAGGAACCTTCCAAGACCTTTTACTTCTGTGATGTCTTGAATTGAATTTTTAAAAGAACATAAATGAATACATCTACATGTTGTAAATAAGAGGAAAATGACATTCATCAACACATGAAAACATAAGTTGTTATCGTCCAGGATGGACTACATCTCCAGGCCCCGTGTGTCAAGATGGTGTAGGTCGATGCATTAAGTGTTGTCAATAGTGATGATGTACATAAGAGGTGATGTCGCTATCATACAAGGAAAATGCCTTCACGCAGGAGTGGCGCCAAGAGATGTTCCGCTACAGGAACTCTCAATCAAAAGGACTCCTATCAGTATGACACAAACTCATGCATGATCCAACATGGCATAAAAGGGATTTCAATGCAATCATACATGGTGACACATGAGTATCCCATCAACATAACAACAAAGGGATCTCAAATAAAACATGACGAATCATGACAACAATTACATCTCACAAATGATTCCGCGTCACATCAAGCAGGAATCATGAGACAAGTAAGAAAACAAGATCCCACATCAAACATCAAACAGGGATATATGCAGCACAATGCATAGCAAAAGAATTACATGAACACACTGCATATACCTCACATCTAGGGGCCATCTGAAGAAAAGGATGTCAAGCTGTTGAATTTGTTCGTACCATCGATCTCACGACGTCGAATCGCATGGAAATCACTGCTCGCACATGAATGCTGACACCTACTCCCACTTTGAAAAGTGGCCAAAAAATGAAATGATCAAATGGAAAATCTGAAAGCAACATTAGATTTGTAGCGTCGAATAGTACAAAATCGACTGTCAAATTTCTGAATTCTGAGAAAGTGGAAATCTGGGGCTTAATGAATCTTTTAGATTCCCCCTAGATTCCTCAAAGATTCTCTCCTCCAGGTCCTCCGCAAATTTGCTGCTCATATCGAAATTTTGACTGCGCCATCAAGTTCGTGTCCCTGAGAGGTGTAAGATTGACATAAAATTTGTCCAATTTGGACACTACAAAAATTTCACCCTCATGAAAATTTCGCCCAATCATGGTTCCACCTGCAATAAATTAATTAAAAAAATTACAGTGTCAGTTTCTGTGCCCGCTCCTGGCTCCTCCATGCTGGGCGCACTGACAAAATGAGTTTATATGTAAAATTTCGGGTGGATTTGTCAACAAAAGGGTCGCTCACCTAGTGGTTAAGTCACCATATTAGGTGCGCGGAGGTCAGGGGATGAAATCCCGCCCCCACCATATATAACAAATCCCTTTTATTTAAAACACGCATGTGTTTTGTTGTTTTTGGGGTCGGGTCCGCATTTGGCGGCCCGCCCCATACCCTCTGCAATATGTTGGCGTTTTGATATATATTAAATGGATGCATTTATTGTTTTATTGTTTGTGTTCATGGTGGCGTGTTATATGAGGCTGCCGCGTGGGCGGGGCCGGCCCTCCCCCCGGTCGTGGGTTCAACTCCCACTGGCCTCCCTTTTAATATGGCATGTGGAGTTAGGGTGTGGGCTGGGTCTGCCAGAGGGCCCGCCCACCCCTTTAATAATGTAACATGTGTGCGGTTGAGTTGAGGCCGGCGGGGTTCATGGCCCGTCGGCCATTTTTTATATTTATTTTTATATAGTGTGGTTGGGGGCGTCGACAGGGGTCATGGCCCGTCAGCCATATTTTAATAAAATGTTGTTAATATAGTTTTGGAGGTGGCGGGCGTGGTTGATATTAATTTTTTTATAGTGTGGTTGGGGGCGCCGACAGGGGTCATGGCCCGTCAGCGATATTTTAATAAAATGTTGTTAATATAGTTTTGGAGGTGGCGGGCCACCACGCCCGCCACCACATTTATATTTTTTTGATTTTTTTATTTAAAATAGGGATAATTTTTTATTTTGTCTAACATAAGGGTTATTAGACAAATTAAAAAGGCAACAATTTATCCCATTTTCGGGAGCTAGGTTTCATGCCCCGGGGTTGGTCAAATTGTCGGACACTTAAACCTGGCCCACAACCAACTTTGACCAAATATTTGACTGGCTCGTTCTCCCTCATACGAGCTCGAATTGACGAACCATTCGCACCGCCATGATCAGGACGACGAGATCTACGCTCTGGTTCTGGTTCGAAAGCATTCTGATCATTTTGATTTTCGAGCTTCCATAAACCCTCTCTGTTTTGTGTGTCTCTGGAGCCACCTGGATCAGTCGTGGTGAGAAAGTATAGCACCCCGTCAATTGGAACACTCACCGAGGCCAAAGAGAAGAACCAAGTCTGGGTGGAGCTCAACACGTACTTTGATTAATTGATGCTCATGGCCACCAATGCAGATTTACAAACTCAGCGCAAATAGCATGCAGATGTATATCGTCGGTCCGACCTTGCTCAGGACTAAGCTCCGCATGTTACAGGACGAGTTGGACAGAGTTTCCAAATCAGTATACCTAGAAGCAATGGAGGCAAGAGTTCATTTCCAGGAAGACATCATCAAAGAGTACATGGACACCATTGCGCATTACCAAGCATGGAATCAGTTCGTCATCGAGGATCACGGAGAGGATGTTGATGACCTAGTCTTTCCACAACCATCTGAGTCTTAGTGTTGTCTTGTCTGGCTGACTCAAGCCTATTTTTGTCCCACATGGGTATATGTGTAAAATTTATTGTGTAAACATGATGTAAAGTGGAATTCCAAATGTCATTAGTGGAATGCAAACAGTGATATTAATGTAACGAGTTATGTAATGAAGTTGAAGAGTCATGAGGGTATTCCAAGAGTCACAAAGGGGAATGTCAAGGGTCACCCCACCCTTTGTTATAAATAAAACCTCATAAATCATAAAAAAGGCTTTTGGGAGCCAAGTATTTGCTAGGCATTGCTTAGAGAGAGCTTGAAGAGTCTTGTGATGAGCCTTGGCTTATCCTCAATTGCAGAGCGAGTATATCTCTTTGGAGGAGCAGGCGGTGTTGACTGTAACGTTCCACTATTGGGGCTAGTGGTTGCCATGGTCGTATGGATGGATGGAACTTTTACTTTATATAATATAATAGATCCAACACGTCTTCATGCATATTTTGTTGTCATTTTATCAATAATTTTCTTCATGCAAAAGTATCTTCTTGTTGTTGATAGGTGAGTGGATAAGCTAGTTCCCCAAATAAGAGAGGGAATTTGTATTAGGAACTTTAGGGATGAAATAATGAAGAGGAAGCTACCATGTCATAGCCCAATAAATGCCCAATAATCACGTGATGTCATCCTAGCTAACATCCCTACTAAAAATAGAGAATGCTAAAAATAAGAGATGATCCCAAATGATAATGAATGTCTAGTAGTGAAAAAGTGGTCATATATACCCCTAATAATGTATGTTAAAGGATCAAATAATGGTGTCAATGGCGGTCCTACTAAACCATTAAGTGCAATGAACCCCAATACCAACTACAATCAATGCAAATTACAAATACGACCACAATCCACTTGACCTCATCATATTATTAGCTTGCACTAACTACAATCGATGTGGATTATGAATACTCAATCCCTATAAACTTTTTATTCAACTAAACTTTTAAACTTTTATTTGCTATGTTTGCAGTAATGGAATTAGTAGCCAAAGAACAGAGTGGCATATGAAACCATTTAGAGGTACCAAAAAATAAGAAAAATGTATTGATAATTAAAATAATATGAACATCATATAAAGAACAAACAAAAATCCCCATCCAATTGTGAACACATGGAAAGAGGAACAAACTTGAAGATCATCTTCAAAGAGAACAATCAACCTAGAAAAATGGTTTTTAGCAAATGAATTTACACATAATAATCAGTTTGGTCCATCTCAATTTAAACTCTTTCAATATGAATGTTAATCATGTAAATCTTGAAACCTGCAAAAATATGATTTATCATCCTACTTTTACTTCATTCAATATGGATGTTAATCATGCAAATCCAAACATCACTGATTTTAAGATGGATAGAAAATATTGTTAATTGGATTGTATCTAGGATTTTTTTTATTCATGCAGTATCCAATTATTTATTCGATAGATTCATTGTGCTTGCAATGCCCATTAGGGATCCATTAATGAGATTGAAAGTCAAAACATGGGAAGTTTTCGTTGCAATTTCCTCATGACAATGATAAATTATATATGTTTGTCAATTGGGTCTAGCCCAAGTAGTTGAGAGGTACATTATCCTTTCCACTTGGGTCAATTGCCACAAGTAACATGTTGAGCTTTTAATGAGTATACATTATCCTTTCGACTTGCGTCAATTGCCACAAGTAACATGTTGAGATTTTAATGAGTATATTCTATCAATCGTAAACCGAAAAATAAATTTCACCCTAGATACTATCATTGTAATAAGAAGAAGTGTCAGTTATATATCCTTAAGATATACCCCTGCAAAATATACTTATGTAAATTTGAGATATATATATATATATATATTGAAAGAAATAAAAAATAATGAATTTTTTATCTATAAATAAGAAACAAACATAATCAATATTATGTTCGTTAGGTCTATGCAAAGCAATGTTAAAATGGGTGACAAAATATTAATCTGCATTTATAATAAAACATTAAATAAATAAATATACAACTAATTTATAGTATAACATTAAATAGATAAATATACAACTGATTTATAGTATAACATTAAATAGATACCAACTAGATTATAATATAACATTAAACAAATAACAGCCAAATGGTCACACTCACTCTTTGTAATGAGATTACAAATAGTAATATCAAAACAAGTTGCACCCAAAAATATAAGTCTAAATTTATGGTGTAATTAATTAGATAAATTTTATAACATAACATTAATAGATATCAACCAGATTGAGACATTCACTGCTTGAAATTACAAATAACATTGACTGCTTTTCAAATTGAGATGGATTGGAATGAATAAATAATGAAGCCAATACTTCCATATTCTTAATCCATCCTCACAAATAGATAATAAAAAAAATATAAAATATAAAAAAAAAGCTTTAATTTGTTAAGGAATAACATCCATTCTCACAAATAAATAAAACACAAAACTAAGCTCTAAAGAATAACATCGTCTTAGTTGAAGGACATCTCCAAATATAATATTTGTTGCTATTTATTCACTATTATAACCCAGCCATGATTTTGTAAGTAATAACTTCATCTTAGTTCAAGAACATTTCCAAACACAATATTTGTTACTATTTATTCATTATTATATACGAGCCAAGATTTTGTGTATAGGGTAAATAACTAAGAATTTTGAAATTACAAGAGCATGCAAATAAATCAATTGTAACAAGTTTAACTAACTGAGTTTAAAAACCCTAGAAAAATTGTTTATCAGTGCCCAATAAATAAATTACTTGTAATATAAAGATTTATGGAATAATGTACTTCATCCACTATTTGATTGTTATTTACATATAAAAGTTGAAAGATGGCCTAAGGGAAGTCTTTTTGTTATTTAAAGAGAGAAGTCGAAAAATGGCATAGAGGGAGGAGTGTGCAAGCACAAACCTAGCAAGGTTAGTTATCATCCCCCTTTTCTGTGAATGGTATTGGTCTTCTAGCAAGAAACCCTTCATATATGTGTGTGTGTGTGTTTTTAATTCTAAAGATAATAGCATTAACTCAAGGTTTATGAACATTAATTTAATAAAAAAAAGAGATAATGATCATCAAATCTATAAATGTCACATACTCAAAGTTTGTTTACAATAAGCACAACTTGCAAGAAGTCATTTCATATATATATCATGGCGTTGACATCCCTCGTAAACTAAATAATGCTCCCAAATATTTCAAGAAAGATTCATTGAGGTTGGAAAAGTTGTCCACCCTATAGCAGTTAAACATTAGTAAAACTCACTTGATTAAAGAGAGAGTGGACAAAAGATGTTGCGTTGCTCCTTATTTCCATTATCGAGGGAAGTAGCATAGGAGAATGTCATTCCAAATATCAACACCATTCATAGTATTGTCATCACCAACTTTATAGAAAACTATAATGTTACAACAATATTGAAAATAAGAAAAACAATAAATTTGCTATGAAAATACCATAAACCTTAAGTTAAAGGATCATTGCTTTATCAATTCTTTTACCTCCGGGAATAAAATAAGTAATACAAAAATAGAAACAAACGCCCATAAGCTTCAAAACAAAAGTAAGAGGTGAACAAACCCTAAAACAACACAATAAGGGAAACAAAAAAAATTGTAAAGTTTATCAATATAACAAAGTAGAAGGTGAGAGCACTTTGTCTTATAGTAGAGTTATCAATACAACAAGGTAGAAGGTGAGATCACTTTGTCTTGTAGTGCATATAGCCTACACAAAGAATAAGTCTTATTTTCAAAGCATTTGTAATCCCACCATGTATAATGTGTTCAAAGCATTTGTAATGCCACTAACATGTATAATGTGTCAAAACAAAATCCAAAATGAGCTTAATAATCATCTTGCAAACTATTTGATCTTATCACAATGTAATAAAGCCAAATAATTATTTTTTTGTCTAATAGAACAATGTTAGTCTCAATGGACAATGACATCATCATCAATATCCTTGGATGGGGTGATGCAAGAGGCACCCGTTGGGAGGGCACATGGCAATCATCCCACCAAGCAAGCATAGGCGAGGACATGCCACCACACGTTCCCTAATTATCATAGTTGGTAATTACCCATGTCATGGCAAGGTATGTATCATTACTCCACTCCTATAATGCACCAAAATGAAATTGATAACAATGTGATGAGAGAAAATAGGTGGAAGATTTGTGTGGTGAAATTACTCCATTCTCATTATGTAGAGCACCTGCAGAGTCAAACTCAACCTATATCTCCAAGATTGTTCATCGTGATCTAAATAGACAATTAAGAATGTATGGACATAGTTGTAACTTGTTAATAACAATCACTTCTTCCCAGCATTTGGTATTGATGGTATTCTATTTCCTTGCTAGCACAATCTCATCTGAAGAAAATTTTGGGGGCTAATATTCGCAAGTGGGCTAAATTTCCATGGTTTTCCAACAACAAAAAATCACCAATTTCCATTTTCCAATAAACAATTCACCTAAATTTTACATTATAAAATTATTTTATCTTTAAAATCACAAAAAAAAATAGAGACTATATAAAATCATTAAAAATTTGAATATTTTTACAAAAATAACACCAAACATTTTATAGTTTACACATTAAGAACTAGTAAAATTTGTGAATAATTCTAAAATTTAAAATAAACTTCCATCCATACACTTTTCCTTGGTCTCATCATGTCATTCTCGTCAACTTTTCCTTGGTCTCATCATGTCATTCTCGTTAAATTGGCATGATCATGTTATCCTTCAAGGGTCTCCACAAAGTGCTTGCTTTTCTCCGCTACATCTAGTCCATCCTCAATGCACACTCGCTTGCAGGTTTTCAATACTTGATCTTTCCACCCTCCTCATGCTGTCTTCTCTTGTTCACTCTCTGCTCTCGCCAATCTCGAGCTCCACGAGCTCCATTCTCACCGGTTGCAATCTCATCCCCGCTTAGGCTCTATAGACGTCAATTCTTAGTAAGTGGGAAGTCCATCATGAAGGAAACATGCTCTCGTAATCATTAAGGGGGGGGCAGGGGGGCATTTTATCAAAGCAAGGGGTGGAAATCCTGCTCACCAATGAGTGGAGTCCTTAGCACATCACTTTCCTAAGCATATGCCATAAAATATTCAGGAGATAGAGAGAGATACACATTACCGAGGAGCATGATTGCTTATTGGATATAGATATATTAGTTGAGATAGCTCATGGATACCCAACATGGGTCATACAATAGACAAACACAACCAATATATGTACAACGTTGATCTATAGTGGACTCGAGTTCTATTGCACAGTGATGAAGGTAAGGAAGAGATCCTCTTAATGCTAGATGAACTCCAACTATATATGAAGACCTTGGTCAGGGGAATGAAGCGGATTGAGGACCATCTTGGACTCCCACCCAACCCAGCAGCTCCCCTCAACATGGACAGGAACCCATTGAGGTGGGGCGTTTGGACTCCTTTTAGCCTCATGCTCACCTTTTTGTTATCATTATGTTTCCTTCTGGTTTTTACTATATAAATTAGATGGTCATGATTAGGTAGATAACATCCAGCTATGGATAACAACATTTTCAATTTTTGGGTATAATTTTGAATCTCAAACTCGGATTTTTAGAAGTTTATGGTTTCACCACTGGTCTGGTTTTTAGAAGTTTATGGTTTCGCCTCTGGTCTGGTTTCCCAATGATAAACCAAGGCAAACCAAAATTGTGTTGTATATGTTTACCTGATAAAACAATAAACTTTAACTTGAATTAAAACACTTTAGAGCGATATGGCTTGAAGTATGAATTGGTCAACCTTCAAAGATTTGAATTTGTGATGGCTACTAAAGTGCTACTTTGTACAAAAGTAGAAACTAATACCAGAGAAATATAACAAGTAATTCCATGTCTCTCCAGTCTGACAAAGAATTCGGAACAATGAGAAGTAAATGCAGAAAACATCCCCTTAATTTCACACTACTGAATCTACAGAAATTCACAGATTTGGTACTTGCACAACACCCATTTAGTTGAATCACATTCAAATGTCTGATCCAAAATAACAACACAGTCAGATATCACTACATCTAACGTGATGTTGATGTTTCCCATCTGTTGGAAACCTAGACCCCGAGGCATTGTAAGGAAAAAAACACTGAAAAACAATGACCAGAATAACTGAATTTCTTGTCAACGTGGACAACACGGGTCCACGTCTCCATAACCAGAAGAATGAATCAACAATCTTAAACATCCATTTTAGACAGAACTACTGGCTTAAATGGAGAAGAATAGTCTAAAGTTAATACGTGTAAAAAAATATAACTGCGATGGATAACAATACTCATTAGTAGTTCAATAGTTTTCCACAATAGATTATTACCCCGATCAAATAATCTCCCACAGCGAAAAGAAAGGATCTCATCATGAGTTCCCGGAGCAGAATAGTCTAAAACTAAGACGCGTGTTATTGAAAAATATAACTGCAATAGATTCCAATATCGATAATTCCATAGTTTCCGGATATTAGATTACTAAGTGGATCAAATAGTCTCCCACCGGGTAAAAAAAGGATCTCATCGTGAGTTCCTCATTAACCATGGTTTCACAGAACAAACTTAGTGGCGTAATCATAGAAAGCATATGGATCAATACACCATAGTCAACGGAAGTATTGTCTCTTGCATGAACTTTTTACTACCTACGCCATGTACATATTTGAAAACAAGCTTTCAAAAAAAACATTTTAAACCCTGTTGTTTTCAAAAGATATATATATGCCACGTAGAAAATTTGGAGATCCGTCTTCCATTACCCAAGTGAACATTAAAAATATTTATGTTTTACACGGTATCATCATGGAACCACCATCTGGTCTCCTTGGGTGATCTTCCATTTCTACAATTTTTTACATAATGATCATTATCTGCCGGCCTTTGCTGCATCCCACAAATATATATTAATGATGAATTTGAGACAACCACCTATAATTGGTGATAACATATAAAAAGAATCGAAGATCAGAATTACTAAAGATAGGCATTAGTATAGAACCTTGATAGTGGAGCTTGATAGCATTGAGAGAATGCTGATGCAGATAGAGCTGACGGTCATAGCTGGGGACCACGAATCATACAGAATATCTGCTAAAGCAAGAAATAAGTCAGATATATCATGTATGCATTTGGTAAATATGAATGGGGTAAAAAGCTGGAAGTTTTGGAGTCACTCAAGGGTCATGCAAGTCATCAGACATTTTTCTAAATGCGAAAGACATAAGACTATTTTCACAAAACAACTGAAAAATAACTTTTTCCGCAGAAAAACTGAAAAGATAACAATTTTGGTACAAAAGACGTAAGATTCCAGTAAAGAGTGAAAATGCACTTGTAGACACGAGTAAGACATGGGGCAAAACCTGGAACATAACAAAAAGAAATACAGAACCATGGCCCCTGCAAAGTGGATATTCCTCACTTGCTAATACAATTCCCAACAATTCCCCAAGGGGCAACTTGATTGCTAATGGTCGTGCATGGGCACATAAGGGTTCACCTAGAGAGTATAGTAATGGCAGTCGAAATCAATGTTATCGGAACCGAACCGGTGACTGAACCGAAAAAACTTGTGGGCCAGAAACTCGAGTGGAACTGATAAAAGAACCAGACCAAAAAAACAGTGGACCAAAAACACATAAATATTCAAATTCTAAAGAAAAACATATATATTCATGTGCATCCATATGATCCAAACCTTTTCACATAGCATGTAAGGGTGCACATAACCAAAAAGTAGCATAGAGTGGAATTCATCTCTGAAGCAAAAATACATCAACAAACAGACAATATGGTCTCTAGCATCCAAAAAAAACCTACCTATCATCAAAATCATTGCCTATATTGGGATGTTATTCATCAGTATCACCCTCTAAGCATTAAAATAAGTCAGATATATCATGTATGCATTTGGTAAATATGAATGGGGTAAAAAGCTGAAAGTTTTGGAGTCACTAAAGGGTCATGCAAATCATCAGACATTTTTCTAAATGCGAAAGACATAAGACTATTTTCACAAAACAACTGAAAATTAACTTTTTCCGCGAAAAAACTGAAAAGATAACAATTTTGGTACAAAGGACATAAGATTTCAATAAATAGTGAAAATACACTTGTAGACACGAGTAAGACATGGGGCAAAACCTGGAACATAACAAAAAGAAAATACAGAACCATGGCCCTTGCAAAGTGGATATTCCTCGCTAATACAATTCCCAACAATTCCCCAAGGGGCAACTTGATTGCCAATGACCGTGCATGGGCACATATGGGTTCACCTAGAGATTATAGTGATGGCAGTCGAAATCAATGCTATGGGAACCGAACCGGTGACTGAACCGAAAAAACTTGTGGAGCAGAAACTGGATTGGAACTGATAAAAGAACCAGACCAAAAAACAGTGGACCGAAAACACATAAAATATTCAAATTCTAAAGAAAAACATATATATTCATGTGCATCCATATGATCCAAACCTTTTCACATAGCATGTAAGGGTGCACATAACCAAAATAGCATCGAGTGCAATCCATCTCTGAACCAAAAATACATCAACAAACAGACTATATGGCCTCTAGCATCCAAAAAAAACCTATCATCAATGATCAAAATCATTGCCTATATTGGGATATTATTCATCAATATCACCCTCTAAGCATTAAAATAAAATAGAAAAAGCGTAGCATGTCAAGTCAAGATTTTGTTTGACTAATGGGTACATTTTCACATGAGTATGAGCCTCGCCCATATTCCTCTAGATACCTAGGATAATTAACAATTATAAAATAAAAAAAGAGACAACACAATTCCTAACAAAATAAAAGGTGAGTGGAGTGGTCCTTGTTAAATAACCAGACATTATTATTTTGTTGATAAGCAATCAGGATGATAGTAAACCGTAAATGCCATTCAATGCAATAACAGATATCATTATAATAAAGGAGCAGAATACCATGGAAGTTTTGCACAACAATGTTGAATAAACAAGGAGAATCATATTCAACTGTAAGCAGCAACTGACTAGGCCTTGTATATATACAAGTCTATAGTGCTCGTGTGGTCCCTATCAATTGGTGATGTAAACCAGGTTAGATAATACGCCATGTGTATGTGATACAAGATTCTTAATTTTGGTGGCCTTGGAGACTGGACTCAAGTCCTCTAGTGCAGTTTAATAATTTAATGAGAAACTGGCATTTATCTTCAGAAAATAAATATGTTATTATACTATTATATCATTAATTAATTACATAACGCTAGGACTTCCACTTATATTGATCTATTGCTATATAACTAATCCTCTATCCATCCATCAATATCCTATTCTTAATATTGTCTTCTATTGATCTAATGCTATGTTACTAGTCCTTCATTTCCGTGCATTTCTGTAGATTTGCCAGTTTTGCATCGAAGTTGATCTCTGATAATACTTCTTGCATAGTTGCTTTTAATTAATTACATAACGCTAGGACTTCCACTTATATTGATCTATTGCTATATAAATAATCCTCTATCCATCCATCCATATCCTACTCTTAATATTGTCTTCTATTGATCTAATGCTATGTTACTCGTCCTTCATTTCCATGCATTTCTGTAGATTTGCCAGTTTTGCATCGAAGTTGATCTCTGATAATACTTCTTACATAGTTGCTTTTAATTATACGCATTGTTCTGCTATCTGCTTTCCTCAAAACGCAAGTGACGTCTATATGCATCAATGTTGCAAACATTGTGTTGGTGAATATTGCTGCGTCTGGAAAGGAATTTATTGGCAACATTGAGGAAAATACTGAAAAATATCAACAAACTTCAATGTGTGTGTATTCAATTTTTTTCAATTTTTAAAACTTCTAAAGCAACCCCCTACCCCTCTAGCCCTCATATGGGCAAATGTAGCAAATGAATAATCCCTTTGTTCTCAATCGCATGCTAAGTCACATGACACGAGGACACGAGACACGGATGACACATAAATATGAGTATTCGACACAAAACGCAGCGACCCTGAAAACAGGACACGTGGAACACGTTATATATATATTAAAAATACTGAAATATAGTGCTTGATCCATATAGATATGAATCATGATGATATCTATTTAGTATTTAGTATACACTATTTACTATTTAGTAATTTACTAGTTAGTTTATTAATTTACTACATCAATGATGTTCACAATTCAATGTTCATTGTTCATGTTATAATTTTTGTTATTAACTTCAAACAAGTTTGATCATGTTTAAACTTCACATAAGGTAGTTTATGAGCTATAAATTTATATGTGTTCAAACTTCATTGTTGACCAGAGCTTTAATCGAGCTTTCCCTCCCTTTAGAACTCGAAGGTGTAGTGAGCAATGAGCACATGACAGGGATCTGGGATTTTTATTTCAACACACGATCTATACGTGGTCACTCGTGTATAATTAAGTTAAGTTCCATAGGCTATAACACAACTTACAAGAAATTTAAGTGCTCCAAACTCTCAGCAAAGCATGCGAACGCTCGTCTCCTACATCTCCAGGTCCAGGTCGATGTGAAGTTGTGAGCATTGCGCTCGAATCTAATGGAATTCTTCACACTGCACAACAAATTGGATTCCAGCGACGAGCAAACTCAACTTCGGTGGTGAACAATGACAAAAAAACCCAAAAATAAACCATGTTGCAGGTTTTAAATGTCACTTTTCATGGGACACATGTCCTAAGAACCAAAAACGTTAGGGCACGTTTTCGACACGTCCAAAACACGTGTCTCGATTGGAGGACACGAAGAAAAACGTTTTCGACACGTTTTAGGGCAGTTTTCGTGTCCGACACGTGAAATATGGGACACGAGACCCTGAGGGACGTGTCCTGTGACTTAGATCGCATGTTTTAACTTTTTCCTCTTCAAACTGAGCTGAAAAATCCAAAAATCTGCTTGCTTAGTCAATGTTTTCCATTTTCTCGCAATATTTTGCAGGTATATACGTAATGATCTGTTCAAAATTTGAAAAATCTAAGATTTTTTTCTGGTGATAATATTGCCACACTAAAAGAATGTTGATTTTGGTGATATATTGCCAATAGCTGCAACACGGATATGCATCCCTTTGTCTTAATAACAGACTTTCCTAGTAATGAGAATGTGGATGTGGCTCAAATTTTGGTCATTTTTCTTCAATATTGTGACTCGTCATCAGCCCTTTCTCCTGTCTTCTTAATCAATTCTCTTGCGTTCTTTTCCACTTATGCTCCCTTATTTCTCATTTCAGCAAGAATACCTTCCAACCTTTCGTTTTTGTTATATCTCAGATTTACTCTCCTCAAGCTGAAGAGCAATTACTTTTAGCATATCTTTTTGGCACTCTTAATTCTTTTCTTCTCTTTTTCAGTTTTAAAGGTAACGTCTACCATCATTTTCTTCCAATCTTCAATTCTTCATTGCACTTCAGACTAATTTTTGTTTAATACTCTTGGTAATCTCTTCATCAATGACCTTCAGTTGGCCTTCATGATGAGGTTCTATTCTTTTAAGCCTTTAATTAAAAAGAACTTGATTGTAATTCCACAACTTATATTTTCAATAGCTTTGCTTGCAAGTTATCCTCCTTTGGCTTCCTTTCTTCTCTTAGACTTCTTAAATACCTTATCAAGTACTTGATTAAAGCACTGTAACTTTAATATCCTGTCATTTTTTTCTAGCGAATTCTTTCTTGAATTCATCCAATAGTCTATTGGCCTTCAAATGCTCATCAACATGGCCATCTTCTTGAGTATCCACCCGAATTATGTTTGTTTATTCTGTCTATCTAAGACAATTTGACTTTTTGGGTGGAACTCTTATGCAATATTCATGATTAGTGTGCCATTTCCAAACTTCATCTTCAAGATAAAGACTTATTTGAGTACAGCTACTACATGTTTCTTATCATTATAGAAGAATTGTCTAGGATTTGTATCATCTCGTTCTCAATAGAATTTTGATATTGTATATTATCGTGGTCTCAAAGTTTTGTCTTCTCCAACTTCTTAAATGTCAGTCTCCTTTTGCTTCAACAACAAAAAAAGAAATCACATGGAAAAACGATTAACAAATGAGAGAGAATATAATGACTTACCTTTGTTTTGACATTCAATCTTCTTGCAATATTTTATGCAAAAAGTTCAAATTTCATTTCCATTTTTAAGAATCCAATTTTCACAAATGCCTAACACTTTAATTAATTAATTATATATGTGGCACCTGTAACATAGGCTTGTATGTTGTCAAGATTGTAACACACTAGCAACCTACTCTTGGGGTATCAAGATACAACTTGCCTCATTCTGTGTTTGTATGGTCAGCAGTATATACTATAAACAATATTCGCCACGTACTTGTTACCACTGAAGGTACTAGACCATCCATTAAGCACAAATCATTTTAGTGCATATTTGAGTGTTATTACCTAATAGCTTTGTGTTTAGAAGTTATGTTTGGTTTCATTGATTTTAAAGTGACTCCATGAATTAGTAATTTTGAGAGAAATGTAATGATAAATGTTAATACAAAGATTATATCCTTTGGAAAATATTCAATTGCACTCCATTTTCTCTCATATTAAGGACTTGCAGATCGAAAATAATAAAGATCATTCTAAAAACTAGGGAAAATAATTTTTCCCTTATTTTTAGTTGACACAAGTTAAAACCCTGTACCCGTATGATCCACAGGGAAGAGCCGGGATAGCTCAGTTGGTAGAGCCGAGGACTGAAAACTATAGCTTTAGCTGGTCGTGATCAAGAAACCACTGGTTTTGTTTGGTGGGCCAGTAATGCCCGGCTTATCAATTTGTCTGGTAAATTGCTTGGGGCTCACATGGCTCATGCTGGATTAATTGTATTCTGGGCCGGAGCAATGAACTTATTCAAGTGCCTCATTTCATGAACAATGATTGATTCTGCTTCCTCATCTAGCTACTCCAGGATGGAGAGTTTAGGTGGTTTAAATGTTGAGGTTAAAGGTTAGGTGGTTTACTAGGGGTGATATTAATATTGTTAGACACCTAATCTGTTAGGGTTGGTGTGAAGGAATACAAACCATCATTGAGAGTCCAAGAGACATTGGAAGCTGAACTCAAAGGTCATAAACACTGTATTTAGATCTATATCATTCTAATGAAAGGCATTCCACACTTATCCTCTAATATGGCCTGCAGCGCAACAGTGGTATCAGAGCAGGTTCTAATTCCACCTGCCCTCAGAATTCGCATTCCATCATTCGTTTCCATGCCTGCTCCACGAGTCCTTTGGATCTCCAATGCTGGAGAGGTTCATGAGTCAAGTCTTGTCCCGTTGAAATTTTTGCTAGCTTCATGCTTAAGCAACTTTCTGTAGAAAAACTCTAGCTCACACCATTTTATTTCTGGAGGTATATGAGAATGAGGAGCGAAAGAATCTGCTAGATTGTGAGGATGCATTACATTGTCAAGGTGTAGCAACGTTCTCTATCACCATCAATTCCGCTGTATTCCACTGTATTTCATACTTAGGAGAGACATGAACACCCAAGACGACACGAGTAATTCTCACATTGTAGAACCCACACTCTCAATGTATTTAGAGAGGGTCAACATGTTACTTTTGAGGCATTTTCGTTCATTCTTACTGTTTTAAATTTAAAATATAAAACATGTATTCATAATAAATTGAAATAGACACAGTTTTGGGCACTCATAAAAATCTGCAAATATATGAAATCCTAGAATGTTGGTATCATGGAGATTGTCTAGGTGAAGATGGATTTATTAAGAATCGGGAATTTTACAAAATGAAGAAACAAAATATGTTGTAAAAATAGAGAGAGGGAGAGAGAGAGAGAGAGAGAGAGAGCTTAAACAAGTGAAACAAAGAATGTTTACAAGACAAAGCCGAAAGAGATGAAGCATCAATTGGTTACCCCTACTAAAAAGGCTCCAAGCAAGGGGTGCTCAAGATGGAAGGTTGTCTCAGCCATATCTACCTCCCACGTCAAAATGGAAGTGAAGGCACCTTGAAGAAGCACCAATAATGGGATTCTGGACAAGATGTTGCTGCTAAGAATATTTAGTTGTTGACATGAAGTTAGATCATATAGCCAGCAGACTCTCCTAGAAAATAAAAGGGCACCACAACAAGTTACCCAATTCACATGATATATGGGAACTCGACCATAAGCAGTTTTCACATCAACATCCAGAGGGAATAAAAAAATTAGTAGTATTATTCCATGTTAAGGGAACTCGGCCATATGCAGTTTTCACATCAACATCAAGAGGGAACAAAAAAATTAGTAGTATTATTCCATGTTAAGGGAACGTATTGGAATAGTGACTCTAAACAAAATTAAGTTGACATTAGCTTTAGAAGTCATTGTTAGTTATGTTTTGTTAAAATTGGCAACTAGGGCCAAATTCCACTTTGAACAGCTCCTTTGGGGAAGATAATTATGTCATTAAATTCCTCTTTTCGAGAGGACCAAAATCGACCTAAAGATCATCGAATTTGGACAAGTAGAAGTGGGTTTTTGAATTTATTCTCTCACACGAAAATGATCAAGGTCGGCCTTATCTCTATGTCGGCTCATCAAGCCCAACTGACATGTCTCTTCACCCCTCTCCATATTATATAAATAGAGACGTCCTCCTATCTCATAGGCACCGGTGGCAAAAGGATATCTCTGAGGCAGCGAGGCTTAAGGACAACTGCTTTGGTTAAGGTTCTGGTCTCAACAGGTCCAAGTTTAGGAGCAGAACTGCGCTGTGGTTTAGGGCATGTTTGTGGATGGGTTATGACTTGTTTTGCATGGGTTTCTCTCTCAGCAAGAAGGCCGCAGCTAGGAGACCCTCTTACAGTTGGGCCACAGGTCTAGAAACACCTGCTCAGGAGGCCAAGCTGTTGTAGCAGCCGCAAACATAACATTCTAGTAATCTGGTCACTGTTGGAGGTGATTTGGATACCTTAAAGGAGGCCAGAACAACAACGAAGTATAGTGACCTTGTTTAGAGTGTTAGCTGCATTGTTTGAAGGCCTTCAAGTTCTACAAGCAGCATGACATTGAAGCCCTATCCAAGATCCACTGAGATAAAGTCAACAACAACTTTCATATGGTCCTTGCCCAACTTCTAGAGCCAGCAAAGGACAACATCATGAAGAATAAGGAAGGCCGCAGTTGAAAGAATGAATTTTGATCCTTGACTACAGTGATCAGCAATTGCCCTAATCAAATCCACCTTCTTCTGTTGCCCTAACCACAGGATTGATTGGGTCTTCGAGCAGTGTTATCAGATCTTTATATTGGCAAGTCATTCTGACTCTAAATCATTGTACACTCTCTCTCTGCTGAACATTTGATTTTAATAATAAGAAGATTTGATCAAGGGTTTTCCCCATCTTGGGGTTTTTCTCTGGCTTGAGCCAATTTTGTGTTCTCTTGTCTTGGCTTGTCTTTTGTGATTATGGTTTATGTTCTTTCCTCAGTTACTGCCAACATAATAATGGCTTATGTGATTGCAATAAAATGGTGAATTGGGCTAATATGACTCTCTGAAGTAACTAACCTAAGCAAAGAACATGTCAACTGAAAATTAACATGTTTCAATGATTTTGTGATGTTTTTCCCAAACACTCAAGGAAACCCCTAGGCACTTCCTTTCAATTGCAGATGGTACCCAACGCAAAACATCGACATTGATTCAGTCTTTAACGCAATAGGGACATCCAATAAGGCATGCAATCACTGTAAAAAATTCTCATTTCCCACCCCGGTTTTCAATTTCATTTTATTTCTCCAAAATAGTTAAATGCCCTTTTCCCATATCCATACATTCAACAACTGAATAAAAAAAAAAAAAAAAAAAAATTGTTGAAACACAAATTCTGGAAATATTACAGAATGCTGAAAATGCAGAAATAAATATCAGCACATACAAATAGCCATTCAACACATTTAAACGAAGTGATTTTTTGTCAAGGTGACCCTGGAAAAACCCCCTACAACTCTTGGGGAAAACCAGTTCGAAAGCTCCTTCTTATTTCTGGAAAACGCCTTTTACAGTGAGAAATATTCAGCAAAAAATCAGCAAGCAAACTTTTACAACTTATCTCGTTTTCCGTGCCTCACAACCAACTGGAAAAACTTGCAAACAGCAAAACAAAACAGCAATAAATGTTGTACGGCCTCCTCGAAAGTACAGTTGTACGGATTTCTGCCTAGAAACGCGTACCAAAGTACAGCCACTTGCTGTACGGATTTCTACTCCTCGACTTGCTGAAACTCCACTGTACGGACTTGCTGAAACTCCGACTTGCTGAAACTCCGCTTTGCTGAAACTATGACTCGCTGAAACTCCGCTTTGCTGAAACTATGACTCGCTGAAACTCCGCTTTGCTGAAACTCCGACTTGCTGAAACTCCGCTGTACAGACTTGTTGAAACTCTGCCTTGGAATGTGTGCCAAGCTGCTGCCTCCTTCTCCTCACTGTCTAGAAATCTCCCTTGCTCTCTTGCTCTCCTTCTCTCAATCTGCTCATGAAAGAATTAATGACATTTTCCTCCTTTAGTCTAACCCTAAGTGACTTTTGGGGGATCCCTAAATCCAATGGCTGAAATAGATTGAGATCTAGGGCTGAGATTAAATGCTCATTTAAATCTCACTTTCTATTTTTTAATTCACCCCACTTTAATAAAGACCCACTTAGTCATTTATTTCCAAAGTCACTTTTCCTTTCTAATTTTATATTGACTTTATTGAAGTCACTTTAAAATTAGACTTTAGTAACTTTATCAATTAAAGTCACTTTTAAATTAGATTTGACTTTATAAAAATTATAAAGTCACTTTAGGAGAAAAATTAAATTCTTTTGGACACTTTTCCCTAAGCCAAAGATCAAAGCCTTAGGGAACCACCTGTTCTCCGGTACCAAATTTCAACACTCCCTCTTACCGAGGAAGGTGTTCCTCACCACACCCATCTTGTCTCTGAAGTAGTCATGCTTGCCCCGTGGCAAGGCTTTGGTAAGAATATCTGCAACCTGCTCATCAGTGGGAATATACTCAAGCTTCACAGCGCCCTTCTGAACACAGTCTCTGATGAAATGATATTTGATCCCGATATGCTTTGACCTTGTCATGAAACACTGGATTCTCCGTGAGTTTAATGCAACTCTGGTTATCACAGTAAATCACTAAAGGTCTCAACGGCTGACCAAATAAGCCAAACAACATCTTGCGAAGCCAGATGGCCTCACAACTAGCTAGACTGGCTGCCATATATTCTGCTTCCGCTGAACTCAATGCTACTGACTGCTGCTTCCAGCTGAACCATGACACTATTGCCGAACCCAACCCAAAACAGCACCCTGAAGTGCTCTTCCTATCAGAAGCACAACCTGCCCAATCAGAATCAATATAACCTGCCAATCTCACTACATCCCCCTGCCCGTAGTCCAGAACATAATCCACTGTCCCCTGCAAGTGCCGCAAAATGTGTTTGCAGCCACCCAGTGAACCTTCCTAGGCTCACACATAAACTGACTCATCATGTTGACTGCAAAACAAATATCTGGTCTAATGTTGACCAAATACATCAAGGAACCAATCAGCTGCCTGTACAATGTGGGATCCACCAACTCGGAATCCGAAGCATGAAGCTTCTTCCAGTTGGTGATCATCGGTGTCGACATGGGTCTACAATCCTCCATGGGGGATCTGCTAAGGATGTCCACAATATACTTCCCCTGCCCCAGGAAGAAATGCCCCTCCTCCTGCCACACCTCCAAACCCAAAAAGTAATGCATCAAGCCGATGCAAAAGGAGTATGATGCTCTCATAAAGAATGGCACTTGGAAGCTGGTTGATCCTCCATTTGGAACCAAACCAATTCGCTGCAAGTGGGTCTACAAGAACAAGTACAAAGCTGATGGCTCACTTGACAAGCACAAAGCTAGGCTTATGGCAAAAGGTTTTGCACAGAAGGAAGGGGTCGATTATGAGGAAACTTTTGCCCCCACAGCAAAATGGGCCACCATCCGAACACTCTTTGCACTAGCAGCTCAGAACGGTTGGAAAGTCCATCAAATGGATGTAAAAACTGCATTCTTGAATGGAGATCTACAAGAGAATGTTTTTATGTCCCAGCCTGAAGGATTTGTTGTGAAAGGACATGAACATAAAGTATGCAAACTTGTGAAGTCCTTGTATGGCCTCAAACAAGCACCGCGAGCCTGGTATGAAAAACTAACTGAGCATCTTCTGAAACTCAACTTCAATCATTTTGATCTTGATGATGCAACTTTGTTTGTCAAGAAAGTTGGCAAAACAGTTGTGTATCTTGTGGTATATGTAGATGATCTTTTAATGACAGGGAACAATGAAAGCTACATTGCATCCATAAAGAAGGAATTGGGGAAAAGTTTTGAAATGACTGATTTGGGCTATGTTCATTACTATCTTGGCATTGAAGTAACCCAACATCCAAAAGCCATATTTCTTTCTCAAAAGAAATACATTGGAGATTTGTTAAACAGATTTGGCATGACAGAATGCAATCCTCTTTCTACTCCAATGGAACAAAACTTAAAGCTCACATCTATTGAACGAAAGGAATTTGAGGATGCAACAAAGTATAGACAGCGTGTAGGAAATCTCATCTACCTCACTACTACCCGACCAGACATTTCATTTACTGTTGGAATCCTCTCCAGGTTCATGCAAAAGCCTTGTGAGGGACATTGGTCTGCTGCAAAAAGAGTTCTAAGGTACTTGAAGGGAACTCAAGACCTTGGAATCAAGTATACAGAGGTGGACGACTTCAGCTTGATTGGATACTCTAATTCAGACTTCGATGGAGACAAAGAAACTGGGGTATCTACTTCAGGATATGCTACGAGTCTTAGATCAAGAGCTGTCTCCTGGAGATCACGCAAACAATCAGTTCCAGCAGAATACGTGGCAGCAGCTGAAGCAACGAAAGAAATTGTGTGGCTCAGGAAAATTATTGAAGATTTGCAGGTAAAACAAGTACAATCAACTCCACTCATGATTGATAACACCTCTGCAATAAAGTTGGCCAAGAACCCAAAGTTCCATGATCGAACAAAGCATATCAATACTAAATATCATCTATTCGACATCATGTTGAGGCCAAAACAATCCATCTCCGTCATTGTTCCACAAATGAGCAAATTGCAGACATCACCAAAGCACTTGGAAGGGAAAAGCTTGAACGATCCAGAATGATGCTTGGACTCACCAACATCCCTTCAGATTAAGGGGGGGAATGTTGACACCTAATCTTCATGATTGGAAATTTTATGTAAATAAATAAATTGGGAAGGTGAACAGTCATCGGGAGATGAACTGAACAATCACTCCCTATTGTATATAACAATGGGTTACCTATGGAATATACACGAATCAGTTTTTTCTGCCTTTGGAGAGTTACTGCCTGGCCTGACAACCCCCCCCTGAAAAGATGTTTCCCTCATTCCCAATACCGCTCTCCTACTCGTTGCGCTCCCGCCACTTACCTTCCGCCACGTAATTTGTTCGTTAACTCCATCAAATCACATTCATTCGCTCCAAAATTAACCCGTTAAACAATTAATTGTTTAGCCGTTAATTCAACGGACCCGCACTCCTTCAACGGAAAAACCAAATCTGTTATATAAACCTCCTTTCCACTTGTGAACAGGTTATTGAATTCATGCTTTATCACTGATAATTGATTTGTTATAGGTTCGTTGGACTTAATCCCGACATTTGCAACCGCCAGCGACACTCTCTGCTCGATCATTTTCAGCCTGTTACCTCTGCTTTTGCCCCCAAAACTTGATTTCTCTCTGTATATTCAAGCCTCCAATCCAGTTTTCACTCATGTTCTTAGCCTTAGCCAAGATGCCTCCAAAGGACAAAGGACCAGAGGAACCTATCAATCCTTTGATCTATCCTCCCATAGATCTTCATCACGTTCCTATGGCTGACAGAGATTATAAAATCCATGAGACTCTCTGTAAATTCGACTTTTTTGAGATGTATTGTTGCCTCGAGAACAAGTACATAAACAAATCAGATGATATCCAGCTATGGGAGTCTAATTTACCCCACTACATTTTTCCTCATACCCACAGTACCCTAGAGTTAGGAAGTGTCATACAACTTATTTGCCAAGCCAAAGGGCTATCATAACTCCTACTGAGAAATTATGTTTACCATTACTCCTCAGGCCATTGATCAGATGATGCAAGCCCCCATGATCCAGGTGGATGTTGGTGGCCACCTGGACCCCCACCATTGTCTTTCTTAGCATTTTCAATTTCCTTAATTGTAGCACAACTTACTATTTTTAGCAGTTTTTCGGGTCCTGAACTTCCGGAGCCGTTTTGAGGCCCTAAACAACGTTTTTTGGGGAATCTGAGGGCAACACGAGTCCATGGAATGGACTGGTGTTGCCCGTTCCAACAATGATAGTGCTCGGATAGATCTTTCTAATGAGCTATTGTACACGTCAAACGGAGATCATATGCCAAAGTTACGACCCCGGGAAGTTGATGTACCAACTTACCCCCAAACGGGGCCCACAGTTTGGCGTTTCATCTCCTAGGGTTAGGTTTTGGAATGTTAAGGGTTTTTCCATTGTTTCTCAACAATAAATAGGCCTTCGAGCCTCATTGTAACACAGTTCAGAGGCATGTAGCCATCACATCTCTTCTCAGAGATAAGCTACCATCGCCCTAGCTAGTTTATTACCATTTCTGTTTGTAAGCATATTTCAGTATTTTCCATTAATGAAATGAAGTATTATTTCCGCTGCATCTTTGTGTATATGGTTATCTCTGTAATTTGTTGCGTTCCTGTTTAAATCCGGATCACCCCACAGTAGAGAATGCTACCCCATTTTCCTATGAAGCACTAATTGAACTATACCAGAAATTGGACTTTGCCAAGAGGGCCAAAACCTTGGAACTTTTCTTGACAGGAAATGCTTCATTACCAAAGAAAACCCCTCCTTATGCCTCCTCCATTTTCCCTGAGAGAGCCAAGCATATTATCACAGTTTTCTCCTACCTCCTTGGCTACTACTTTGATCAGTGGGTAGATGAGACCATTATAGGATTTTTGTCCATTTTCCCTGTTGATTATAAGCCCTCCATTGTGTTTAACTTCAGCCAATTTCTTGCAAAATCAAATTTCCAACTGAGGAGGTATTCAAATATGCCTCTGTGTCAGTTTACATGTTCTTATACTTTCAGGGGTACAACATCAACCTTGCTTTACAAAGGCTGGATACAGAAGGGAACTAGCAGTCGGCCATCTTTTGGACTACTCTGGTCATGAAGGAACAGAAGGAGTACACATATAAACAGTTTACATAAATGTTTGTTCATTCAGCAATCAGTCTTATGAGCAACAGGATAGAACCAAGGATTAGCAAAGAGATTAGAAAGGTGTTGCAGCTACCAGACCAAGTTCAGACAGGGGATTGATACCTCTACCAAAATTCTACAAAATTGAGGAATTTTGGATGTGAGCTTGCACCTTACATGCTGCCAAAATTTCTCCCAATGAGGATTTTTGCTCTCGAGTACATAAGGCAAATGCTAAATATGGATGAAATCCACTTTGTTGCTGCCAAAAAGAAGTCCCAGTTTAAAATCAAAACACAGATTGGGCCTTTCATTTGCAATAGCAGGGCAGCAGGGGAGAAGCAAATAAGCTCTTGAAGGAAATGCAGTTCAGCCTAAGCTTCACCTAGTCATATGATCCATTAGGGATCATTTCTAAATTAAGGGTAGAAACCAAGTGTACTCCTTACTTTCACACATCCAGGCCAGAGATAGAGAAATACAAAAATCAGCTAGAATGGGTTGAGAATACCCTACAAGAGGCAAAAAAACAACTAGTATCTTCATCCTCTAATCCTCTGTTGGTTGGAAACTTCGACCATTTGTCCTCCCGATCTCACACCCCGGCTCCGGCACTTGACCCCGACAGTTCCTCGGCAAAATTTCGGACTCCCTCTGAAGTTTTGCGCTGCCACAGCGTAGCTCTGCGTGGCCCTGCGTCAACCTCTCTAGACATCTTTCTACCCTCTCTGCCTTGTACTCTCCGACTCAAGAAAAATTCCTCTGGAAAATTATCTCCACCCCTCACTGCAAGAAATCTCCTCGATCGATTCTCTAGTAATTGTTGCGCTGCCCTCTCTGAGAAATTCGATCTCTTGATCTCTCTCTCTCCCTTGTTGACAACCAACGGCCCAAATTAGATTCTAATCAATGGCTCAAATCATTTTGGCTTGATCCTCGTCTTCTTCTAGAAGTTTCACCACCAGTTTAATTAATACCCTTTAATTATTTTAATTTCCTAAGTTTAAACTTAGGCCTCCATTAAAAATAATTAATTAGTTTAATAAAACCTTCACCGGGTGGAATTTCCCAAAACGATTTCTGGGTATTTTGGAATACGTGTCCAAACCTCCCTGCAAATTTTAAGACTTAGAGCACATCCGATGCTACTAGAAATCAACAAAAAACACCTGCAAGAATATTGATCTCTACTCCTCTATCAATCTTGTGCACAAGCTTCTCTTGCACACTCTTCCTCTCACAAGCTCCACACACAAACTTGTGCTTCCTATTGCTTGGTCTCACCAACTCATGCTCACCAAAACAATAATTAAACTTGTGCCTTCGCTCCTCCTTTTAAAGGCAATTTGAATGGTTAAAATTAGTGAGTTCTATGTTTGGAAAGTCGAACTAGTGCTTTTCTAGTTAACAACTTGTTAACTAGTTCCTCCTAAAATTTAGGAGGCTAACTCCACTTGTTCTTTTAGTTTCCAAACTAACTCACACTAGAAAATCAAGAACTTGACTTTCAATTTCAACACATCAATTAACTGCCTCATGCACTCCTAATTTTTAGGGAAACTCCTAAATTTTAGGAACTCGACCATGCACAAAAAAGGAACTCAACTTTGACTCCTTGAATTAAGGCACAAATCAAGGAATCATGTTTATCGCTAATTTTCAACATGTTCCCTTTTACTAAACTATTAATGGAAAACAAATTCCCTTTTAGCATTGTTAGCACTTGAACTAAAATTTAAACATTGTTGAACTCAAACTACAACCCGAACCGTGTTACATCGCTAGAGACAAGCCACTAAACATTGCTACAATTGGGTAGAAGAAGACTCTCAATGCAGAGAGGGGAAGACAAAGTCCAAATGCGTAATCCGAAAGATCTTTGTACTATGCTTGAGAAAAACCTCCATCATGCTCTTTTCTCTCCCTTTATTTTGAGTAATCCAAAAGATCTTCATTTCATACTTTGGATCTAACCTTCACTGTGTTCTCTCATTTTATTTTGATGAGTTCCATGGGATGTAAACATCTTTGTCCCACGGGCCAATTGACCTCGCAAAGATTTTGATATAAGCCTATATCTATCTATCTACTCCTATCAAATTTTGTGAATATCCGATAGCTAGCAATTATATACAGAAACATACAACATAACATTTAAAGTTTCTGCTATTAATGAATACTAGCAAAGAAAAGCTGAAGGCAAATGAAGCTGTAAAAGATGTAAAAGAATTAAAGCTATGAGGCTGGAATGCAATGTGGTTAGGTTGCATTGTTAGAAAGCTGCAGTGTGAGGGAAAAGCTCATGGTCATATTGCAATGAATGGAGGACCACAATGACAGATCCAAGAATTGCAAGGTTGGACTCAGATATGCTAAGGGATTGCAATGGTAGCTTGCAAGTTGCAGAGGGAAGCAACCAACAAGGGCATCACGAAGACAAAGATGATAGAACAGAAAAAACAAAGAAAAGTTGAACAGCAGCTGTGCAAAGATGAAAAATCCAAGTAGCCGATAAGACAGAAAAGAAGATGAAAAGTTGATTGTAAAGTCAATAACTCAATGTAAAAAGAGTAATGGCTTTTAAATATAAACTTGTGTTATTACAGTATTGTGTGCGAGGACCAAGTGAAGTAAGTATCCATCCACTTCAAAAGCTTAAAAGGATATTTATTGATTGACATCGTTATCCAACAAAATTGTGTCTCTGTGAATATGCCTTGTGCGTCAAATACATTCAGATTAACAAGTACACAAATACTTCAGCATAGAAGAAGACAGAGTTGACCGTAAAATTTGTAACTCACTTTACAACAACCTGTCCAAGTATCCTCATCAAATTCACTAATTAAGGCATGATTGAAATCCAGTGCATTGTCTATTCCTTTTGGAAAAGTTCACATCATTATTGTATTCACTAACACTTCATCATTGTCTTCACTATCCAAACTAGCTTCATGAGTAGCACTCTCTTGATTGTCTTCAGTACCCTGTTTAGCATATTTCTTTTCACAATAGTATAATTTTTTCATTTGCAAACAGGTCATAGTTCATGCCTAACATGACTTCTGCAGCATTGATTTGCAGATTAAAAGACGTTTCTGTTGAAATTTGGTATCGGAGGACAGATGGTTCCCTTAGGCTTTGATCTTTGGCCTAGGGAAAAGTGTCCAAAAGAATTTAATTTTTCTCCTAAAGTGACTTTATAATTTTATAAAGTTAAATCTAATTTAAAAGTGACTTTAAGTGATAAAGTTACTAAGTCTAATTTTAAAGTGACTTTTATAAAGTCAATGAAAAATTAGAAAGGAAAAGTGACTTTGGAAATAAATGACTAAGTGGGGTGAATTAAAAAATAAAAAGTGAGATTTAAATGAGCATTTAATCTCAGCCTTAGATCTCAATCTATTTCAGCCATTGGATTTAGGGATCACCCAAAAGTCACTTGGAGTTAGATTAAAGGAAGAAAATGAGGAAAAGGTCATTCAATTCTTTCATGAGCAAATTGAGAGAAGGAGAGCAAGAGAGCAAGGGAGATTTCTGGACAGTGAGCTGCGGAGTTTCAGCAGAGCAGAGTTTCAACAGCGGAGTTTCAGCAGGGCGGAGTTTCAGCAAGTCTGTATAGCGGAGTTTCAGCAGGGCGGAGTTTCAGCAAGGCTGAGATAAGTTGTAAAAGTTTGCTTACTGATTTTTGTTGAATATTTCTCTTACTGTAAAAAAGCATTTTCCAGAAATAAAGAAGAGCTCTCAAACTGGTTTTCCCCAAGAGTTGTAGGGGGTTTTTCCAAGGTCACATTGACCAAAAATCTCAGTGTTTAAATGTGTTTTAATAGCTGTTTATTACTGCTGATTTTTGTTTCTGCAATTTCCAGCATTCTGTAAAATTTCCAGAATTTGTGTTTTCAGCAAATTTATTTTTTTCCAGCTTGTTAAATGTATGGTTATGGGAAAGGGCATTTAACTATATGGGAGAAATAAGGAGAAATTGAAAACCGGGGTGGGAAATGAGAAATTTCTACATGGTATCAGAGCTTGAGTGCTGAAGGACAATTTGGGGCAGCAAAAGGAAAAATTACAGCTGCTGATTTTTCACTCAGAAAATTCGAGCAAGTTGATTTTTTCATAAACAGCAGTTTTATCTTTACTACAGCAGTACTATTTTTCAGTTTTAGGACAGCAAGATGTCATTGGGATTGAGGGTGGAGAATAGGTTGGATGGGCATACAAATTACAGCGTTTGGAAGGAGAGAATGCAGAGCATCTTTGAGGAGGCAGAAGTCTGGGATATCATGATGCATACCACACAGAACCCTGTTGTTGTGCCTACTGATGCTACTCAATTGACAGCTTATATAATAAAAAGAACAACAAGGGTAAGAGGCTGATTCTAGACGGAATCAAAGACCATTGCATTCCTCATGTGAGAGAAAAGAGCAATGCCCATGAGATATGGACAGCATTGTCCAATCTCTACCAGAGTACCAATGAGAACCGGAAGATGGTCTTGAAGGAGAAGCTAAAGAACATTAAGATGGGTAATGATAGTGCAACTGGATATCTCACAAAGATTACTAATGTGAGAGATGAGTTGGCAGCGATTGGAGAGGCCATTCCACCCACTGAGTTGGTGCGGATTGCAGTGAATGGCCTCCCCCGTTCATGGTTGAACTTTGCTGATGGGGTTTGTGCACGTGAGACCCTTCCCACATGGGAGAGGTTTTGGAATGATTGCATTCAGACAGAGATCACGAAAGGTCAGCTTGGGGCAGCCAAGCCAGTTGAGCAAGATGAGGATGTAGCACTGGTGGCAGGAGGCAAGAAAGGCAAAGGGAAGAAGTAGACTTCCACAAGCAGTGGTGGGGGCAAAGGCAAAGGTAAAGGTAAATAGGGGAACACACAGAGGACTATTCCAAGGTGAAGTGTTGAAATTGTCAAAAGATGGGACACTATGCAGTTGTGTGTCCAGAGAAGAAGAAGAAGAAGGGGAAGAACCAAGACGTGGCAGCTTCAGTAGAGATTGAGGACTTTGCAAGTCGTTTTGACCGGGAGTATGCGTTCACTACGTGTGAGTCCTCTAGTGCAAGATCACCTGCCACACAGGTTCAGAGGGAGCATGCTTTTCCCTCGATTAGCAGAGCATCTTCAGGTATCTAGTATGTGGACAGTGGGGCTTCACGTCACATGACAGGAGTCCGTGAGTACTTCTTAGAGCTTTCAGAGAGTGGCACTGATATAGAGGTAGTACTCGGTGATGACAGAGTTGTTAGAGCAGTCGGGGTGGGGGCACTGACATTTCATAGGGAGTCCAAACCTCCCTTGAAAGTGTCAGATGTTCTTTATGTGCCAAGGATGAGGAAGAACCTCATACCCGTCTCAGCTTTGGAGGATAGAGGATATGAGGTACTGTTCAGGGGAGGACAGGTGTTGATGTATCCTAGGGGCACTCCAGCTGATTCAGCTAGAGTGATAGGTGTACACCATGCAAAGGTGTACAAGTTTGCATTCCAACCCCTTTTGGCATTGAGCAGTAGTACCGACAGCAGAGCTAGTAGTTCTGAGCTGTCTGAGATTTGGCACCGCGGGATGGGACATATGTATCATGGAGCCTTGAGGACATTGCGGGAGATCACTACAGGTGTGCCAGATTTTAGTACTGATCACTTTGATACTTGCAGAGGTTGTGCGATGGGCAAGTTTGCCAAATCCCCTTTTCCCAGCAGTGACAGCAGAGCGACTGGGATACTTGATTTGATTCATTCCGATGTGAGCGGTCGGATGTCTCATGTTTCCTTGAGTGGATACGAGTACTATGTTTTATTCATTGATGATCACTCCAGGAGGACCTGGATTTATTTCTTGAAAACCAAGAGTGAGGTCTTCAAGCGGTTTCAGGAGTTCAAAGCTCTTGTGGAGACACAAACAGGTCGAAAGATCAAGTCCCTGAGGTCGGACAATGGAGGAGAGTACACCCTTGGAGAGTTTGTTGACTATTGTGCGGAGGCAGGCATTAGGAGGGAGTTCACTGTTCCTTACAACCCCTAGCAAAACAGGGTTGCAGAGAGGAAGAACAGATCCATCATAGGGGCTGCCAAAGCCATGTTACATGATCAGGGGTTGCCATTGTTCTTGTGGGCAGAGGCCCGCAACACAGCTGTTTACTTGCAGAACAGGAGTTTGCATCGTGCCTTGGGGCACATGACTCCGGAGGAGGCTTTCTCTGGGAAAAAGCTTGATATTGGTCATCTTCATATCTTTGTATGCATTACATACTCCTATATACCCAAGGAGAAGAGGACCAAACTAGAGCCCACCGCAGAGAAGGGTATCTTTGTGGGCTACAGTGAGACCTCAAAGGCCTTTCGGATTTACATTCTTGCACAGAGGAGAGTTGTTGTCAGACGGGATGTGAAGTTCGAGGAGGACAGGGCCTTTAGGAGGTCAGGGAGTTAGAGTATCTAGATCAGCCAGACCCTCAACAGCAGTTGAGACAGTCGCAGGGATCCAGTGGGCAGGGATCAAGAGGATCAGGAGGTACATCTATGAGGATGTCAAGCCCGTCAGTGAGCAGTGGCTCACCGAGCCAGAGGGGTGGTGCTCCGGGCAGCATGCAGAGCAGTTCACAGAGCAGTTCACTAGGGAGTCCACTGATGGACAGTTCACACGGTACCTCAGCTTCTACAGGTTCAGGTGCAGGCAGGAGGACAACAGACAGACAGTCAGGAGTTCAGGCTCCTGATGATGATGAGGAGGAGGAGTTTCATTCTCCGGTGGGAGAAGTGCGCTCAGGGAAGAGGAAGCCCAAGTGGCTTCAGGACACCTTGAGAGATGCCTCATCTGTTGCTGAGCCGAAGAGGCCGGTCAGAGAGAGTAGACCACCTGAGATGTTTTGTAGCTATATGGCGATGGTTACCAGCATCCTTGACTCTAAGCCTTCTAGCTATGAGGAGGCAGCTAGCCAGCAGGTCTGGAGAGAGGCCATGTAGGAGGAGTATTCTTCTATCATGAAGAATGATGTTTGGGAGGTGGTTCCGAAGCCTGAGGGCAAATCCGTGGTTACTTCCAGATGGCTTTACAAGGTAAAGCATGCTGCAGATGGCAGCATTGAGAAATTCAAGCAAGGTTTGTGGCTAGAGGGTTCTCCCAGGTAGAGGGAGTTGATTATGAGGAGACCTTCGCTCCCGTGGCTCGATATACTTCGATCCACTCCATTATATCGATAGCAGCAGAGATGGGTTGGAAGATCCACCGGATGGATGTGAAGACTGCATTTCTCAATGGCTTCATACAGGAGGAGGTGTACATTGAGCAGCCACAGGGCTTTGAGGTGCATGGGAAGGAGTTCCATGTGTGCAGACTGAAGAAGGCCCTTTATGGCCTGAAGCAAGCTACCAGAGCTTGGTACTCCAGGATAGATACATATTTTCAGGGGATGGGTTTCATAAAGAGTGAGGCAGATCCGAACCTTTACTTTATTGTGATTGGTGAGGAGCCTCTCATTCTGGTGCTATATGTGGATGACTTGGTCATTACAGGTGGAGAGAGACTCATAGAGCACTACAAGAGAGATCTTGCGACGGAGTTTGAGATGAAGGACATCGGCTTGATGCATTACTTTTTGGGCTTGGAGGTGTGGCAGGAGGAGGGGCATTTCTTCCTGGGACAAGGGAAGTATATTGTGGACATCCTTAGCAGATTCCACATGGAGGATTGTAGACCCATGTCGACACCAATGATCACCAACTAGAAGAAGCTTCATGCTTCGGATTCCGAGTTGGTGGATCCCACATTGTACAGGCAGCTGATTGGTTCCTTGATGTATTTGGTCAACACTAGACCAGATATCTGTTTTGCAGTCAACACGATGAGTCAGTTTATGTGTGAGCCTAGGAAGGTTCACTGGGTGGCTGCAAAACACATTTTGCGGTACTTACAGAGGGCAGTGGATTATGGTCTGGACTACAGGCAGAGAGATGGAGTGAGATTGGAAGGATACACTGATTTTGATTGGGCAGGTTGTGCTTCTGATAGGAAGAGCACTTCAGGGTGCTGTTTTGGGTTGGGTTCAACAGTAGTGTCATGGTTCAGCCGGAAGCAGCAGTTAGTAGCACTGAGTTCAGTGGAAGCAGAGTATATGGCAGCCAGTCTAACTAGTTGTGAGGCTATCTGGCTTCGCAAGATGTTGTTTGGCTTATTTGGCCAGCCGTTGAGACCTTCAGTGATTTACTGTGACAATTAGAGTTGCATTAAACTCACGGAGAATCAGTATTTCATGACAGGTCAAAGCATATCGGGATCAGATATCATTTCATCAGAGACTATGTTCAGAAGGGAGCTGTGAAGCTTGAGTATATTTCCACTGATGAGCAGGTTGCAGATATTCTTACCAAAGCCTTACCACGGGGCAAGCATGTCTACTTCAGAGACAAGATGGGTGTGGTGAGGAACACCTTCCTCGATAAGAGGGAGTGTTGAAATTTGGTACCAGAGGACAGGTGGTTCCCTTAGGCTTTGATCTTTGGCCTAGAGAAAAGTGTCCAAAAGAATTTAATTTTTCTCTTAAAGTGGCTTTTATAAAGTCAATGAAAAATTAGAAAGGAAAAGTGACTTTGGAAATAAATGACTAAGTGGGTCTTTATTAAAGTGGGGTGAATTAAAAAATAAAAAGTGAGATTTAAATGAGCATTTAATCTCAGCCTTAGATCTCAATCTATTTCAGCCATTGGATTTACGGATCACCCAAAAGTCACTTGGGGTTGGATTAAAGGAGGAAAAGGTCATTCAATTCTTTCATGAGCAGATTGAGAAAAGGAGAGCAAGAGAGCAAGGGAGATCTCTGGACAGTGAGCTGCGGAGTTTCAGTAGAGCGGAGTTTCAGCAGCGGAGTTTCAGCAGAGCGGAGTTTCAAGGGCGGAGTTTCAGCAAGTCTGTACAGCGGAGTTTCAGCAGGGCAGAGTTTCAGCAAGGCGGAGTTTCAGCAAAGCTGAGTTTCAACAAGGCTGAGATAAGTTGTAAAAGTTTTCTTACTAATTTTTGCTGAATATTTCTCTTACTGTAAAAAGGCATTTTCCATAAATAAAGAAGAGCTCTCAAACTGGTTTTCCCCAAGAGTTGTAGGGGGTTTTTCCAGGGTCACATTGACCAAAAATCTCAGTGTTTAAATGTGTTTTAATGGCCCTTTATTACTGCTGATTTTTATTTCTGCAATTTCCAGCATTCTGTAAAATTTCCAGAATTTGTGTTTTCAGCAAATTTATTTTTTTCCAACTTGTTAAATGTATGGTTATGGTAAAAGGGCATTTAACTCTATGGGAGAAATAAGGAGAAACTGAAAACCAGGGTGGGAAATGAGAAATTTCTACATCGTAAAAAGCTCATGGTCATATTGCAATGAATGGAGGACCACAATGACAGATCCAAGAATTGCAAGGTTGGACTCAGATATGCTAAGGGACTGCAATGGTAGCTTGCAAGTTGCAGAGGGAAGCAACCAACAAGGGCATCACGAAGACAAAGATGATAGAACAGAAAAAACAAAGAAAAGTTGAACAGCAGCTGTGCAAAGATGAAAAATCCAGGTAGCCGATAAGACAGAAAAGAAGATGAAAAGTTGATTGTAAAGTCAATAACTCAACGTAAAAAGAGTAATGGCTTTTAAATATAAACTTGTGTTATTAAAGTATTGTGTGCGAGGACCAAGTGAAGTAAGTATCCATCCACTTCAAAAGCTTAAAAGGATATTTATTGATTGACATCGTTATCCAACAAAATTGTGTCTCTGTGAATATGCCTTGTGCGTCAAATACATTCAGATTAACAAGTACACAAATACTTCAGCATAGAAGAAGACAGAGTTGACCGTAACATTTGTAACTCACTTTGCAACAACCTGTCCAAGTATTCTCATCAAATTCACTGATTAAGGCACGATTGAAATCCAGTGCGTTGTCTATTCCTTTTGGAAAAGTTCACATCACTATTGTATTCACTAACACTTCATCATTGTCTTCACTATCCAAACTAGCTTCATGAGTAGCACTCTCTTGATTGTCTTCAGTACCCTGTTTAGCATATTTCTTTTCACAATAGTATAATTTTTTCATTTGCAAACAGGTCATAGTTCATGCCTAACATGACTTCTGCAGCATTGATTTGCAGATTAAAAGACGTTTCAAGAATTTGGTAACTTGAGACTTGAGTGCAACATTAGACTTGAACAGACATAAATTAAGATAATAAGATCACATCATAAGCTGTTCATTTTGCATCACTTTTAATTACATTTTCTGCCAAGTTTAAAGTACCTAATGACCATTTTGTGAAGGCTTGATTGTTGTGGACATGACATCAAGGTAAGTGGAATCAACGCAGAATGACAAGAAAGAGAGGAAAATAATGATGAATAATTACGCTTATATTGTGATATGGAGTACATAAATCAGATTGGGTAGCACTCTGCTTGCCCAGAAAATGATGATGATAAGAGACAAGAAATTCTATCTATACCCTAGGTAGAGCTACCAAAACCCCAAGGATGTAACTTTTGAAAGGATGTAAAATTACTTCAAATTAACCCGTGACTAAGTCAATTAAGTAGTGACCTATTCTTGACTGAATTATGAACAGTAAGCTACTGAGCCAAAACATATAATGTGGCCAGGGCAAAAACTGATATTCAGGAATCAGAATAAATTATTTTAAGATTGCTAGAAGAGGGTAATGCCGAGGCAGTGTTATTATGTTCAGGCTGCTTAACTAAGACTCTTTGTAAAGAATTTTGCAGTATTTCCAACATGATTCTGCTTGGAAATTCTGTAAAGGCTAAATAGCCATTTCATACGGGCTGACATTTCAAACAACATTTAACTAACTTAGCAGGAAAAGAATAAATTGAAGTTACACCGACTACAACTCTTCAAGTAACCACCCAAAGGGGTTGGATCCAAAGGTGGAAAGCAAGAAGTTTTTCACCATTGGGCAAGATTCAAATCCCATGAGGGCCAAACCTGAAGCCATGGGGCCACCTTGAGGTAGTGATCAGACATGTGGTTGCACCCAAACAGATTATATTAAATGCTCTAATGAGCCATGCACAATGCACATAAAAGTGAATCAAAGCCTACCGCCATGTCCTTCAAAATTTAATTTAAAGTCTATTGGGTTTAACGCAGGTGATTGGGAGGAATGATTGCTACCTTTCCCACGCAGGTTCAATTCCCACAAGTGACATGTTGAGCTCATATTAGCTATATTTTTGTAATGGGTTTGCGCCTTCTTGTTAAACAGCCTTCAGCCATGAAAAATGTCTTACCTTTGCCGACAGGCTGTTGGGTAGGGTGCTTGGTTACTTTAACCTTACCCAGAATATTTGCAACAACAAACCCCTGGTATAGTAGAAAATAGCCCAATTCCATTTAGAAAATCAAGTTTATTTAACAAAGAGAGTAAAATTGCCTAAAAATTGACAAAATCCTACAGATCTCATTGCTCTCTTTAAACAACTCCTGATGATATTTTCATTTACACTTCATGCTGATTTAGCTATTTTACTTCAATTCGATGTAAAAGACAAAACTGTCAGACTCAGACTCAGCATACCCTGAAAGAACAAGAAAAACTTCGCAAATATAGAAGAAAAGATAAACAAGAAATATAAAGAACAACCATACTCAGACTCAGACTCAGCATAACCTGAAAGAACAAGAAAAACTTCGCAAATATAGAAGAAAAGATAAACAAGAAATATAAAGAAGACAACAGAAACAAACAAAAACAGGGCAAATTTTGTCTAAAGCTGAATCTGAGCCAAGTCAGGCAAGTTTGCACTGAGTCTCAGCTGAGCCTGAGCCAAGTTTGAGCGATTCAGCCAAGTCTGGCAAGTTTGCACTGAGTCTCAGCTGAGCCTGAGCCAAGTCCAACCCAAGTCCAACCCAAGTCTAGCCAAGTTTGCCAAGTCTGCCTGAGTGGGGATAATGAGTATGAGCCAAGTGATAGGCTCACTGTGACTCAGGAAGTCTCATGGTGACGCATGAGTCTCCAACATGTCAAACTTCACTGCAAAAAATCGCAGCCTCTACGAAATAGTAATTAAAAATTAAAAGGTTGAAGAATAACATACTTAGGCAAATACAACCAGTTTTGTAGTCATTTGGATGCAAAGGAACAAATGAGATAAAAATAACCAGAGGTGGAAAGAAAGTACAGTTGCGGACTCGTATAAAGTTACCTTCCAAATTTCAGTCCTGAAATTCTCAATGGCAGTGCCAATAAGACAATTGCTCCATACTACCAACAAGATTCAGCAAATAAGAAGTGGCTTATGCTATTACTTTAATTATCAATATCACCCTGGTCATCAACATGTGTACAAACACAACAAGAAATTTCCTCAAGTGGAAGGACAAGCTAAAGAAGAGGTTGAGAATGTCATTGAAGAGCCTCCCAATTAAAAAGAATCAGACCGCCACTAGGATCACCTCGACGTTGCAGACCCAAAACTTTCCCTTTCTGATATGAATGGTTTCACCATCTGACAACCTCACCAGAAATGTCAAGATGTTTCTTAGTGTTAAGGATCCAGTCACAAAAGCAACCCACAAATTTAAACTTTCATATCTTTCTATAATTGCAGCCACAACTCAAGAGATTCATCCACAAGGAGACAATTACCATAATGTCAGATACAGATCCCTCCAAGGCCCATTGTTCAGCGAACACCTTAATCTCAAAACAATCATCTCCAAGCACCTTTCCAACATCCAAGTCTCCCCATTACCAGGGTATGGATCACACTATTGAGCTCGTCCCTAGCCATCACATGGACACAACAATAAAACAGTGACTGGATGCTTAGTGTAACAACTCCTTTTGATATAAAAGCCACACACCCTCACCAGGCACATATGTTGCTCTAGGCATTCTCACTTACAGGATAGATGACCACATCTATCACTATATCAATTACCTTGGGCTTAATAGTATTACCCTCAAGAATAAATTCCATATCATGGCATCCTTAACGAACATCATGGCACCTCCTACTTCTCAAAAATTGATATATGCTATGGTTATTATGGAATTTTAACATGTCCTTTTTATAGTCAAAAAAATAACCTTTTATGCTCATCTCAGCCTCGTTTATGGACCTACAGCCTTTCAAACCACTATAAACAAAGTCACCCATCACCCCATAAGTCTGTTCATGTTTTCATCAATCTTATTCTTGTTTATAGCAACACCTAGCCCCTACATCTTCAACATATTGGTTGTGTCCTCTCCTTTATTTGCCAAGCAATCAATGTGCTCCTTTGGCCATTATAAGATTGAATAAGTGGACCACCTCATATCTACCAATGGGTTTAAGGTGGATCAAACTAATGTTCAAGCTATCTCCAAGCTTCAAGGGTTTTGGGGGCTCATAGAATAGAACCAACATTTTGGCCACCATTACTCAAAACTTGCTATCCTACTCAGAAAACTACATAAACAAGATATCTTTTCTTTGTCAATTCAAGTCAAACGTTGTTCTGATAATCATAAGATCATGGTGTCTACTCGCTATCCTACTCATAAAACTACATAAACAAGATATCTTTTCTTTGTCAATTCAAGTCAAACGTTGTTCTGAACTTCTGATAATCATAAGATCATGGTGTCTACTCAAGTGCTTCACAACCATAGCTTCTCCTTACCATTCTAAATCAAACTTCAAAACAAAAATCCTCAAGGAATGATCTGTCTCTCAAGGCCATACAAGGATACTCCAAACATATCACAATGTTTATCATTCGTTTCACTAGAGCAAGCTAAAACATTATGTCCACAAATTTGTCTTGAAATGTTACACAATTGAAAAGGAGAAAATTTAAAATGATGGCTTTCATATGGATTTCTTTCCAGGACTACCAATTGAAGGAAAGACACCACCTTTGTACTAGATAAGTTGACCATATATGCAAATTTCTAGTTCATATAATCCCCCCTCACAACAACCCAAGAGGCTGATCTCTTCGTTTAAATAAACGATAGGTTACATGGGCGGTACACACTCTTTTTTCATGCACAGCTCTTGATAAGTACTTGGATGTTAAAGGGTCCTGAAGTAGACTCTTTTCAAAACAGCTTCATCTAAATTGCATTCGGCAAAACAATGAATTATGTGACATGACAACCAGAGCCCACTGTGAATAGTGTTACTTCATTACCTTGCAAAATCAATTATATAGCCTCTTAAATAAAAGGCTTTGATATGTTCACAACCTATTACAAACTGGAAAAAGCAAAATGATGTGATCTAAGAACATTACAAGTCTATGAAAATAAAATGCTCTTCCAAAATTATGCAGCTCAAAAATTATGGTCTGAATCCCATCCTCAAAAGGAACGTCTAGGAAAGCAAACCAATTCCATACATGATTCAATGGATGAAGTGATCATTTTCATAAAAAGAACATCGTGAAAATTGCGTAGATTACAAGCCATCTGTTTTTCCATTGAGAGGCACTGGCATTTACATATATTAAAAAATAAAAGCAATCCAATTTCCACTAAAATTAATACTAAAGTTCTGGGTCACCATTCTTGTACCATGCACCAGTTACGAATTTACTTATTTCCATTGCCTTCAGGCCCAGTGTTAGGCAATTAAAAAATTAGATTGCTCCCTTAAATTGTAACATTAAGCTTTAATAGATAAATTGAAATAAACTCTAAAAGGCAATTTATGTTTAACCTTTAAAGTCACCTAATGGTCATGTTGCAAAATGCTGATTGTTATACAAGAGGTTCATAAAACGACATAGAGTACACCCTGCAACCCTGAGACACGATTGACATGTCCATTTGAACTTAGGATGAGCAATTAAATACAACTTATAATGATCGAGATGAAAAGTTGGAGACGAGAAGATGTATTAATACCTAGGTAGAGCTACCGAACCCCAAAGAAGTTACCTTTTAGGATGACTAATCTTTGATTAAGTGGTGACTTTTACTTGATTGAATTGCATTTGTCAATGTGCTTTACCAAACATAAGTTGTGGCCAGGGGTAAAACACAAATACTTCAGAACAAACTGAGTTAACATTACTAAAATAGAATAGAGTAACTCAAAGTAACGGTAATTTCAATCATACTGCTTGACTAAGATTCTTTGGGAAAGGTTTTTCAGCATTCCATACATGGTTCTGCTTCGCACTTCTAGAATGAATAAACAGCTATTTCAGAGGTACGATATATTGACCTAACAGGAAAAACAGTAAATTGAGGCAACGTTAACTGAAATTCTTAAAGCATCTTACCAGATATGAATACTTAGTCAAACTTCAGCTGAGTCTAACCTTAAACCCGAAGAATTTAAGGAAAAAGTGTATAGTGGAAAATGGCCAAATTCTGACATAATGGTAACTGGAATTAAAGAATTTAAAATAATTCAACGAAAATATCTTTATTTAACGAGGGGTGTAAAACTTCCCAAAGATTGACAAAACCCTAAAGAGTTTAAGTGCTCTCTTTAAAAGGCTCTAAGGATATTTCTAGTTACACCTGAATTTATTCAGATTCTGCTATTTAATTTAATTCAATCCAAAAATGCCAACCGGTAGGAAATAATACTCAAAAGACCAATAGTGAAGAAGAATATCATACCTAGACAGATATGGCCGTTGCT
Organism: Pinus tabuliformis; assembly: GCA_031772625.1. Classification (NCBI taxonomy): domain Eukaryota; kingdom Viridiplantae; phylum Streptophyta; class Pinopsida; order Pinales; family Pinaceae; genus Pinus; species Pinus tabuliformis. The sequence goes on along the minus strand of CM062810.1, from coordinate 24,707,139 downwards.
GTAGATGTGAGGATGCAAAGGAGCAGGGGGGACGAAAATAACCTGCAGTGCATAAAAAAGTCAATTGCGGTCAAAAATCAAGATGCCATGAAATAAATATAAATGACACAAAATAAGACGAAATAACCATAACCTGAGGGGCTTCCATGGGATAATGCTCCGGAAAATCAACTTGCAGTTGATAGGACTCATTGGAATATAAAGTGCCCGGTGCACCATTCACTTCAATAATCCACCTACACATACACATACATTTAAATTCTCAAACACCTCCAAGCATACAGAAGGAAAAGAAAGAAAGAAATTCCACTTGCACTGTTAAAAAGGAGCAGAAACCTTTGCAAATTATCTGTTGTTTTGTGCTTGAATCCGACTGGGGGGTTAACCTGCCACTCTACCAGCTCCTTCTGAAGCCTGTTGCAAGCTATCTTGCTCAGGCCCTGAATATCGAGAATATAAAACGTTAAAATCCAATCAATCGATGATTGTAACTGAAAAATGGGAAAAGAAATAATTGAAGTGGCAAACCTTGCGAGCAGTGGAGGTACTGCTGCTGATGGTGGCATTGGCCATTGTAATTCGCGGTGCAAATGGAATAACGGAGTACGATTGAGGAGAGAGTATGCCTAGATATGAAACTGCAGAGCCTCTCGACGCCCAAGCTAGACAAATGTAAATTACTCCATGGCTTGCGCTCACACAGAAGAGAAAGAACAAATCGATCTTGCTTCGCTCTCAAGCCAAAAGCTCAGCTCTGATTAATTATGCTTTCAGAATGGATTATTCTTGAGATATACATGGGGACATGGGGAATTAAACTGCTGGGTTCTACTCTTAACCCAAGTTTGACCCACGTACCGTCACACAGCAAGTTGGCGTGGGTTCCACGCAGTTTCTCCGCAGCCCGGATCGCTAGACTAAAAGTGACTTCAATTTTTACAATTTAATTTTTATAACCTTTCCATTTCAGAATTTATTTTAGCTTTATTATAACCCTCAAATTTTATTTTTATTTTATTTTAGTTCTATGGATTTTAAGTGAAGTCGGTTCGAGAAAAGGTCGCGGGTGAGGTCTTGTGAACCTAAACCCTACAACCTGACCCATCACAATCTTGACAAACGAGATGACTACATTTATTTTAAGAAAATTTAGATACACTACAAAATGACGATGTCGACCAAGGTTATGATAGAAAAAGCAATCAGATTAGGTATCGGGTATCGATTAAGGTTGTTTTTATTTTATATTCTTTTGGACAAAGAGTTGTGTTTTTTTCAATATATTTTAATTGTTTTAAAATAATAATTTAGTTTTTTTGGATAAATTATATTTTTCCAATAAATTTTATGGATTAGTAATTGCAGAGGTACATAAGAATTTTGAAATGGGGAATGTGGAAAGCAATAATCAAGTGAAATATATGGATAATGAAATATGATCAAAATTTGTGTTTCTATATATCTTATAAAGAATGTAGTACGAGTTTAAATTTAAAAAGAAAGTTACACTAGCATAAATATCTGAGTACAATGGCAATCCTTGCAAGTAGAAGGTATATAATAGAGGAGTTCAATTTCTTTGGGGTTTTTTAAAAGGCCTAAAATAAATTCTAAACATAAATGAACGTGCGTAAGTGTTGGGAGGAGGCGTTCAATGATGTTGAAAGTGTATATTTTAATAGAAAGGGTGAAAAATAAATGATGACATTTGATCTTGGTGGAGAGTCTATGATGGATTCTAACTCGTTTGAAACGAGGAAAAAGTCCTTTGTTGTTGCAGCGAAGAGTTTAGCTACAATATCATCGAAAGCAATGGCGTTTTCTAGATGGCTGGTATGGTCATACAATTCAAGACAGAGTACATAACTGTGGTCACATTCAAGGAAGGTATCAATGCATTTCATGCAATGCCACATGTTTTCTAGTTGTTGGACAACCTTTTCCATGCATTTAATCCCATCAATGTGAAGGGGGCATGCAAGGAAGTAAAAATATTCCATGTTAATTGTTGTAGTAGTAGCACAGACGACAATCCATGGAGATTTCTTGGAGCGGGACATTGCAACAAGTTTATCGATTATTTTTGTTTTGAGGGGCCTGTTAGAGACACCTGTGTATTTTTGACTCAGTGAAGGCAAGGATGCATTGGAACCTCTTTCCTGAAACCATTGTTGGAACTGATGTGTTTCGACAATATATGGGTTTATAAGAAGGAAAGTAGTGGGGATAGTTCCAATAGTCCTTCCATTTAACTCGATGACATGATCCCCTTTGATTAGAAGGAACGAGTGGATTTTGAGGTGCCAAGGTCAGAAATTCCATCCCCTTCAGCATGGCATTGCACGCCCCATAAGGTGACATCGATGATGCAACCTAACATGTCATAGAAGGCGAGAGTTTTTTTGGGATTTTGTAAGCCATAATGTTGGCATATGATGGATGTAGGAGAAGTTGATCTAACAACACCAATAACCAATTGAGTTGATAGTTGCAATGTTGAGTGAACTTATTGGCGTGAAATGAAAGCAGTGGGAAGGAATCCACTAATCATGTGACACCCCCTCCCAGGTCTACCCAAAGTAACCATGCCAATCAGGGTAAACATGAGAAGAGAGGCTACTATGATCAGATTCGGCCTCCTATGTCACCTTAAGGAAGTGGAATAGACGGAACATCACATATAGTCATCCAACATCTTCAATAGACCCCTCAAGAGACAAGTCAGCCACTTAGACAGCATGTCCCTCGGTCCCACTATTATTCTAAAACTCTTAGGCCATAGTCACTCTAATGTTATGGGCAAGGGAGAGACCAAAAACTCAAACTCACTCTCACAGGCCTGCCTGCTAGTGACTGTGGTCCAAAATTTCTAGTTTTGTGCCAGCGACCCCAGGATTGAAGCCATTTTTCTATCCCAGAACCCTGACCTCTGCCCAGAACTTGTTGTAACTTCCAGAATTCACTAAAAACATGATAACAATGTTGTCCAATCAAAAATCACCCTTGGGACTAGGCCTTAGCATCCCCAATCAGGACTAACATTCTATCAAACACTTGGCATCAATGCAACCTACAGATCTAGGATACAAGACAAAGCATGAATGACTTAAGCAACTTATGAAACATCATCAGAAGGATCCCCTCCTTCTCCATTGAACTACTAATTCATCAATTAGGTCTTGCATCCATCCATTTAACAGTTACAAGTAAATATATGAAATAACCATGACATAAACCAGTCATTCAACCATGCTTATAACCAGCATTAAACCATGTAAATATCAGAGATATGACAGCCATTAAATCCACATATAAATTAGTGCAAAAGTAAGAGAACTTAGCTTTTATTAATCATAGGCAAATTTGACTAGGTTCGGGACTTCCATGTACCACCCAACCATAGACATGGCTAAACCAAATCTCTCTTTCAGCCAGTCACGCCCATGCCATATTCCAAGCATGAATGTGGGATCTCATAGAACAATCTCCACCGTCATCAAATTGTGATCACACCAAAATCGGTGCTCCGATCACAAACGAATAGAACTTGGAATACCATCTGGAATCCATCACTATCCTTGAGGACTTTTCCATCTCCCTGTCTCTTAGGCTTTACCGTAATCCAAACCCAGATCACTAATCCCTAAACCAAGACTACTCCCTCAGGATTTATCATGTATCCTGCCAAAACCGGTCAAGGGATTCCTAGGCCTTTGGGAATGAACCTTAAAACCACATTCGCCCTGGATTCTGAAATCCATCCGGTAAACCAAAGCTCACAAACCGAAATAAACATTCCAACATACCATGGCATCCAGAAAAGGCTAGGCTAGGTTGAAATCCACTGTCATAACCTAGCAAAACCATGCCACCGACAACAAGAGAACCATACACCAACATACAAAGCCATGCATGTCCAAACCAGCTAGGAAATCACACATGCAAAAGGTTACCTGCAAGTATTCCTGCTGAAGTTGTTTGATCTTACTTTCCTTTCCTTGATCCTTGCTTGCTTTTCCTTTCCTTTCCTTGTGTTTCCTTCCTTTTCTCCAAAACTAGAGTGCTCCAAGAAAATTCTAAGTGACCAAGAATGAGAGAGAGAGTGAATAATGAGAGAGCTCCCAAGCTAAGACTGACAAAAGGTCACCAACTAATCCTCATAAACCTTTTTATGAATGAGGCCTCTATTTTCTTCACTTTCCATAATTTTCCTTCAATTTCCTCCTCACATGCAATCTGTCACCTTTCACCTTGCTTTTCTCCTAATTTCCTTTATTTTCGTAAATAAATGTGCCAAAACTGCATTTTTGCCTTTTAATGCCTTTGCCAATTTTCCTTAGCCAAAACACACATCCAGCGATGCCCACTAGGATCTATTTACCCAACATTTAGCTTGGAATAAGTGTCTCTTAATCATGGTCTTGTTTTGCCTTTATTAACTTTTATTACATGAACTTTTCACCAAGGCTATTACAGAACCCTCCCCCTTGGGCAACACTATCCTCGGTTTTAAACCACACCATGACCTCATCAAAACCGCTGAAAAGCAAACATACTGCCTATGTAGCTTTATAACATATCTCGTTGTCATATTTACAATGAAAGACATTCTCAAAAGCAAATCATCATGATAACATGACAATATAATAACCATAATGCATACTGGAGCTTTATAACATAGCTATTTATGGTATTTACATTCATATACATATACATTTAAAAAACATCAACAAAACATATGCCAAACATAAACCAACATCAAACCAAAATTGCTTTGCCTCAACCGGCAAACAATGAAGGATATAGGGCCCGCATCTGATCCACCATCTCCCATGTAGCTTCTTCAGGCCCAAAGTGCTTCCACTGCACTTTAACTTGCTCTATGGCTCTATTCCTAAGCATGAGATGCTTTTGTTGCAATATGCACTGAGGCTCCGACTAGAACTCTCCTTCTTGCTCCACCTATAATACAGACCAATCAATAACATGATCAACATTCTGTGTATACTTCTTAAGCAATGAAATATGGAAAACATCATGGACTTTCATTGTTGGAGATAGTGCAAGTCAATATGTCGTATTTGAGAAAAGATCCCAGACCCGCATTTGATTCCTTTCCTTTGGATATTGTGAATACAGATTTTGATTTTGATCAAGACCCTTCTTCTAAATGTTATGTTGATCATCTTCAACTTGATGAGCCTCAAGAGATCAAGACTAATCCTACAACTTCTGTACATACTCCTACACCTTATCAAATTCCAGATAGATACAAGCCACTCATCTTACCTCCTATTCTCCATGATTTCCCTGAAAATTATTACAAATCTCTTCCCAGGTTTGATGGAGAATATGGTAACATCACTGCTAAAAAACACATTCAGAATTTTGAAAAATTTCTCAACCTTTTTGAGGTTGAAGAAGATGATGTCAGTATTAGGATTTTTTCTTTATCTTTGTAAGGCAAAGCCAAGAAATGGTTCAAGAACTTACCAGCTGCAAGAATTTTCGATTTCCATCAGTTTTTGAAAGTCTTTCTTGATAAATGGGTGATCAAGAGGAATCCTTTTCTGATTTTAGAAGAATATAATCATTTGAAAAGACAACCAGGAGAAATAGTGCAACACTTTTCAGCTAGGTTCAATCAAGTATACCATTCAATCCCTGCTGATATAAAACCGCCACCCGGTTTAGCTCTCTTACACTACCCGGATGCCTTTGATCTAGAAATGGAATTTCAATTGAGAGAAAGGAACACTACAACACTCAAAGAAATGCAGGACAATGCAATAGTTGTGGAAGCTAATTTGCTGGTCAAAATTGAAGGCAGAAGAGAGGGAGAACATAGAGAAGGAACACCTGAAATATTCAAAAGTGAAGCTCAACATTTTGGTAAGTACAATGGAATAAATGATACAAAATATCACCATGAGAGATGAACTTGATGTTCAAAAACATCATGTTCCACTTATTGCATAAGAAGAAAAGGTTGTTGTCCCTAATCATTTTCTTGCTAATTCCAGTTACCATAGATCAGAAAATGAGTTTTTTATGTATTCATTTGTTGACAATCATGAAAATGGATTTGTAGATCAACCCATGGAGAAGTAATCTGTTGATCTAATGTGTATGCTTGATGCCATTCCTTATATTGATGAGTTACCCAAGTATGATCAGTATGATGATGATTATGTTGTTGAAGTAGAGGCTGACTCTTCGAGGTAATCATCGGCATGTTTTTGGGAGGAAGAAGTTCAGCTACAACAACTCAAATATAACACTCACCCTATGCATATCAATCATGACAACAATGAAGAGAATCCAGAAAATTTCAAAGCAGGTGAAAGGTCTTTGCCTTAAGTTTTACTTCATTTCAATTACTAAGAGAAAACTTCCTAATATTAGAAATCAACAGTCTTTCAGTTGTGATATTGAGCACGAAGAAGACAATGAACTTCTTGATCAAGGCTCCTTACCCTTGTGTTTCTCCTCATTTGAAAAAATAAGAGAAAACTATAAGCAAGCATATAAGCAAGTTATCAACAACATAAATGGAAAATCCTTCTCATGAATCAGTTGAGGATGTCACTTGTGATATGGAAGCTTCTTTCGCTCTAGAATCCCAGCCACTGAGTTACATTGAGTTTCAAATCACATATGAAAGTTTAGAATTTGAAACATATTATGAATTGATGTAGGATAATTCTATACCATTAAGTTTTGATTCATTTTAGTTTTTGATTATTTTTTTTTGGATAATATCTCTAAAGAAAAGAATGAAGAGCTCATATAAAATCATGTAGTCCCATTGGAACCAATGTATGACAAGTTGCAGTAGTCCTCTCAAGTTCTCTGTGATCCAATAGCTGATGTTTTGGATGATATCTATGATCAAAGTCCTTCTCCAGTAGCTAACTATGACCTTAAAAACAGAGATGAAAAAAACTTGATCAGATGACCAGTTTCATTGTCTTGTTTAGCAGGAATCTCATTACAAAGCTCATACAAAAATTTGCAGTCATATTAGGAGAGTAACGAAGAAGATTCTTCTCTTTTTGTTGGTCATCAAGAAAAGGTAGTCATTCACAAGTTTCAGGATCCTTTCATTGATTGGCTACAGTCAACAGGGAAGATGGATTTTCTTATATTTATGGATCATGAGCACATCTTCAGTGGACACTTGGAGTTTCATAGTTTTTGTTTTTTCTGCCTGCTCAAGGAAAGTGTGATCATGATTCAAGTAAGTAGCCATTTGTTGGATTGGTTACGTTGGAGGGTTCATTTCACATGATTGTATATATATCTTCAGTAGGTGGGCGGTTATCATCAGGATTTGAAGCCCGAGGGAAAGGACTTAAGATCTCGATGGTCTGCTGCCATAAGTAATTTCAGTTCATAAAGGTGTTACTGCAAAACACCTCACTTTTGGTTTCAAAATGAAGGATGATGTCATGTCATGAAATATGCAAAAAAAGTGAATTTAACTCTTATAAGAGACCATAGAAGCATTTATTTCACTCATTCCATTGGCATTGAGCACTAATTCACTAGCAAAGGCCATCTTAGTACAACAAGAATCAAAGGACACTCTCAAAAGGTGATTGGCACCCGCTCCAAAGCTCCATGATGCGTTTTTAGCCAACCACGCTGCGTTTTTTACCCTTTGTTACGTTTCACTTCTAGAGGCAAAGGATACATCTCCAAAGGTTTCTATGGCCACTGAAGGTTCCATCAGCCTATTGAAAAGTAAGTTAAAGCTCTTGCCACCTCCTATCAACATTTATTTCATCTTTTTAGTGGAGAAACCCTCCCACAGTCCCCATGCTACGTTTTTGGTGGGTGAGCTCCATAGTTTGGGTTGCAAGCAAATATACCTATTTCACTACCTATTATACCCTTCTCCACACCCAAATACACTTCCCACAACATTTCTTACCCTTCCTCCCTCATTTCCCTAACCCCTAGACCTAACCCTAGCTTCTACGTTGTGTTTTTGGCAGTTTTTAGGGTTAGGACTGTGTTTAAATTTCCTACACTAATCCCTACCCTCTCTTTATCATTTTCCACCTCCCTAAGTTTCCTAACACACCTCCCTACCTCCCCAATTTTTCTTACCCACATATCTTCTCCCTAACCCCTTCATCCCCTCACCTAAATACACTAATCCCAATCCCCTGCTCCCTCTAAAAACTCTGTTTTTCCCATCTCTTACACTAGGGTTTTGCTTTGCAATTGTAAACAATGGAGGGAGGAAAGAAGCCATACAACAAAGGAGGTCAGGTGTCAAGGTTTGAGCCACTTGACACCAAAGAATTAAGGTCTTCAACATTTTCCAAACAATTCAGAAGCTTGTCTTGGATCTTTTGCTTAATTCAGAAGCCTGTCTTAGGCTAGCACGTTTTCACGCATGCTTTGTATCTATTTGTAAAACTATTCTTTAAACATTTGTAATGCATGTTTGCTTAACATGTACTAAGATAGTTGAACTACATGGGTTATTTTAGTACTCATATTGTTGAAGATGTGTTGTATTGTTTATCATTGTTGTCCCGTCTGTGTGGACTACATTACCGAACATTAGATAGAGCATCTTTGTGTTTTCTCGGTTTTAACGACCGTCACCCCCGTGTGGACTACTCAACTGGATGGTGTACATGTTTTCCCTTGAAATTTGGTTTTCACGACTGTCGCATCCGCTGTGGACTATTCCGTTGGATACTGGAGAGACCCTTGTTGTTGTTTGTGTGTGTTTCTTTCTGAGTTGGGACTATTCCCTCTCATCAAGAGGCTCACTTTAGTTTCCCCCTTTTGACAGTAAAAGAACCCAGACATAGAGTTACATTACACACTCACTAGGCATACTCACCTCATTTTCTTGAAGTTACAAGCATAACACTCTCATGTGTTGAACATCAAGAGCTAAGACAAATATCGAAGATAATGGCAACCAGGCCATCATACTAGATGGGACTCTTATACTAAACTGTATGAGGTCTAGTTGGGAATTCATACCAAGGAGATCCCCTTTGTTGGCGGGTCCAACACCATCAACAGTATGATAAGCCAAAGAATAAGAATCTAAAGGTTGCAGAGACTGAGGGAAAGGAGTTAGGAAAATTTGAGTTCGGTCTTATGGAATACCACCCATACGATCCCAGGAGTGTTTGCAAGCATCACTGTGCAAAGATTCATTTCAACTGAAAAGTGAGACTTTTTCAAGGCTGGAGGAGGAAAATATCAAGAATTGTTAGAATTCCTCCAAACCCCATGGCCTAGTTAGATTTGCAAGTACATCAAAGGTTACTCCTCAGAAGGAAACCACTCCAGAAGCAGAACCATCAAGGCATGACTCAGTGCACGAAAAGGGTAAGAGGAAGGTTGTGCATAGTCCAATAGAAGAGCAGAGCCGCAAATTTAAAGCGGATCCAATCATTTTGAAAGCGATTATAATAGTAGAAAAGAGAAGGAAGCAGAAGAAGCATGAGGAAGAATCAAGGAAGAAGGAAGAAATAGAGTAGAAATAACGAGAAGAGAGGTGAATACAAGAAGAAGAAAGGCAGGAGAAAGAAGAGGAAGAAACAACACTGAAGCAAGAAGAAGAAGAAGAACAGAATCAACTACTTGAAGAATAAAGCAAGCAGTTGTAGGACAAAGAACTTGCCCAAGAAATTGAAGACTTGATAGTGATCCAAGATATGGAGGTAGAATTGGAGCAGTAAAATCAGGATGTTGATCTTATGACTTGCATGCAATGAATCACTACTCAGTCTCCACCTCCTCCTACAAAAGGGAAAGCTATAAGTGAGGAAGAGGAAATTTATCCTCTTGATGAAGGTCTGGTGATGGATATCTACAGTTTAAATTTTGATGAGATGCAAAAGAAGATTGTACATGAAATAAAGAAACACTTCCCGTATGACCTCACACATCCTGCTTTTATCAAAGAAAAGGTGATCGTGATGGACACTAGGAAGAATCTAGAAGTTATTTCCACAACCAACTTGGCCTTCATAGGAGCCTCCAAGTCAAACACAAAATATTTGATGGTCGAGAATAGACAAATGGAAAAGAACTTAGAGGTTGCAAAGCAATAGATTAAGCAGCTCTACACAGAGGTTCAGAAAGTAGTTCCCACACAGGTGTATTTAGAAGAACTCAAGGCAACCATACTTGGTGAAGTATCGACATTGGGAGAAACCATGAGGAACCTCTATGAGGAGCTAGTCACCATGCACAAAGTAGTTGTCCGCCTGCATGACATGCAAAAAAAATGTAAAGAGAATGCTAAATCTCTCAAGGTTGTTCACATAGCGATCATTGTTTTGCATGAGTGGGGAATGCAATATATACGTGCACCACCTGAGTTGGTAAAGAAGACAAGGAAATAAGCTGAAGTTCAGATGATTATGTAAAGCAACAAACAACTCGACTCTTTCATCACCAACATTTAGTCCTCTTATGCACAATTTTATAATAGTGTGGATTTCATGGTAAAGTCACACAAGATCCCTTCAGTCAGCACAACCATCGAAGCTAAAGGCAGAAATAAGGTAAAACAGGAAGTTGATGAATACTTGGACTAGTTTAGGCATATTTCTACCAATGGAGATCTAGAGGTTAACAGACATGATATGAAAAAGTACATTGGTGGCCCTGCCAAGATCAACACCATGTTGTTCTTGTTGAAGAAGGAAACACAAACAGGCTCCAACATTATGTACCTAGATGCAATGGAGGCAAGAGTCCACTTCTAGCCTGATCCTATCAGAAAGTTTGGGAAAGTCATTGCACAGTATAAAGTTTGGCATCACTATGTGACTGAAAAGCTACAAGTTGAAGTGGTTGAGCTAAAGTTTCCCCAAACTCAAGCTTGACATGTTTTTTGTCTTATTAGGCTTGTTTAGTTGACTCTACCCAATTTTGTCTTATATGGGTATTTTTAATATTGTATTTAAAATATTTTTGTAAGTGGAAGTCCAAGTGTCAATTTTGGAATATGAAAGGTCATTATGTAAAAGAAGTCAAAGAGTCACAAAGGAAGATGGATAGTCATCTCATATGTTATAAATAGACCCTCATAACTCATGTAAGGGGATTTCGGCCTAGGATCGAAAGCTAGGGAGTTTTGTTGAGAGCCTTGACTTCTCCTTTAACATAGAAGGATTATCTTTCTTTGGAGGAGTAAGTGTTGGCTTCATGTTCCACTATTGGGGCTAATGGTTGTCGATTGTATATGTATGTTTGGAACTTTCACTTTTACTTTAATAAAATCTTGGAGCCGACACGTCTTCATGCATATGTCATGGATGTAGTAAGACTATTCTTGTTATGTTTGTGATATGTTTGATTTCATTTACACTAATGCTTATAAACTATTTCGTTTTCCTTAGTATGAATATTGTTGAATACGTGTTATTATGTTATTTCGATCATGGTTATCCTGTGAACTATTTTACAAGTTAACTTATGGCTCTTTTACCACTCGTGTGTCCCTTTTAAGCTAAGTACTATTACAGGCTTCTAAGGGTCACACTCTCTTTTTCTTTAGTGTGGTAGAACTTCTCATGCATTTCACATGACACTCCATAAAGGCCATACACTTGTTTCCACCAAAGTTATGTATATTCCATTTTATGTGGTTATTCCGACCAAGGCACACCATTAGAACCCATTACTTCGGAAACCAACTGTATTCCAGTTGGGGCTCCTACTCCAAACGATGTGGGGTCTAATTGGGACTTCACATTGGGGAGCACCCCTACTCCTGTTGGAGGTTTCCAGCACCGTCAAAAGGTTTTGGCTCTAGAATGAGGGCCAGATGAAAAGATGAGCCCGTGAAGTCCATTTGAACCTTCCTCATCTCTCAAATGGCTTCTTCCCAAATCTTGACCTCGACATGTTTTTCCAAAAATTCAAATCTAAAAGTGCCCTTGGGAATAATTGAAGACTTGTTAAATTTGAAGTTTGATGGCGGGAGTGAAACAACCATTCTCAAGCACACCACTCGCTTTCTTGAAATCTGCACTTATTATGAAATTCACTATGAGGATACTGCTTGCAGGTTGATCGTCCTTGCATTTGAAGCATGTTTTAAAGAATGGTGTTACACCATTCCAACCGCTTCCATTCACTCTTTCAAACATCTTGTCAAGGAGATTCATCATGCCTTTTACAAGTATGACTATGAATATGTTTATAAGAAAATCACCTAATGAATCTCTTGAACATTTTCACAATCATTTTATTCATTTTTGTTATGAATTTTCCGAGGATGACATTGATTGGAAGTTTCTGAAAGAGAAGTTCGAGTATCTTGTTCACATTCGATGAATCCAACTGAATATGAATCTTTCAAAAGTCTCCCAACATATACCAATTATGGAGCTACTAAATCTACGACAAAAGAAGTTGTTATTCCAAGTGACTCTTTGTCTTTTTCTCATCAAACAACTCCATGTACGCAGGTTGAGATTAGTGAACATGAAAGTCCATCTGTTAATCTATCATCATCTTCTCCCACCCCACATGTTCAAAACTTAAATGCAAGTTTTGATTGTGAATATGATTTTATCAATGATTTTCTTTTTTCTCATCCGCCATCTATTGGTACCTTTGATTCTCCTAATCTTGAGTTTTCACATCATCTTGTTTTAATCACTTCTTCTAATTGTCAAGGGGATCGAGTTCATGATGGAGTTAGTGTTAATTAAGAAACTTGTGATATCATTCATGATGACTATGTGTGGGAGTCTGATTCTGAACAAAATGATCTTTCTTTTGGTTTCTCAAATTCTCTCTCACCTCTCCCTCATTTTCCTGACATTTTCCACGAACCTGTAGCAAATGTCACATATATTGAGTCAATCTGTGAGAATGTTGATTATGATCACAGTCAGGAATGGTGGAATGTTAGTTTTACATTAGAAATAGGGTGAGGAAAAATCTTCTCTTTCTGATCCCTCTCATCCATCATCTAATCAGTTTGAAAAAATAGAGTGCAAAATTCTTCATTTTCGATTACCCCCTCTCTATGACTCATTAGATCATGAGGATTCCTTTCCTCATTAGTTGATCACAAAAGTTGAAAATCAATCCATCTCACAATATTCACATTCCTCACTTGTTTTTCATGATCCTATGGCTCAGTCGTTGGAGGAATCATACCTGGTACTCTCGTTTGCGAAACACAAGTTTTTCACTTTCTTCATGTTTTCCAATATTGAAAGCTCAGAAGAATTCTTTAGCATGACAAAATGTTGCGATGTGCGCAAACACCATAATGCATTAGCAGAATGTTTAACATATTCTTTTTTGTTATATTTTTCTGCTTGTATTTTCGATCATCAGGTGTTTGATCATTTCACTCTTTACCCTTCTTGTTAGCTATTACTCTTGATGATCTTTCTTTCTGTTGATTCCCTCGCTTGTATAGGTTAAGTAATGCTTTGATGGTTACATTGGAAGTTTCATTTTACATGAGCCTAATCTATCTATCGCTAATTTAGGAGTAGGGTTAGTTTATTTTAGTTGTTTTGTTTTTTTATTTGATTTTTTCTCACTCTTTCTTTCCTTTCTGTCGTAATAAATTTTCGCATGAAACCATGCTTAGCGTCTGAAGTGAGCATGGTGAAGTTCAAGAGGACATTGTACAACTGTCAATGCTTTGCTTTCTGTTTATTCCTTCTCTTTCCATGGGCCTTGCACCTTTTAGTCGATGATACCCTGATGGAAAATACATTCTTTTTTCAGAGAGGGCCTTAGTGGAATTGCGATGCTTAAATCTATAACTAGTAGCATCATCTCTAATCGTTTTTTATTTTTAGTTGGTTTGGTCTTGTCAACTAAGTCAAGTAGAGTAAGGAGGAGAGGAAACTTAAACAAGTGGACTGTATTTCAAAGGTGTGTAAATATCCTTCTCTGAAGGGAAAACCTTTGTTGCTCTCAATAAGTCGAGATCCCTCTTCCGCCCCATGAAATAAATAAGCGTCAATGCACAATTCTATAAACTAAAATGAATGAATAACGAGAAAAAGAAGAGAAAGGATTCCTGTGTAGGGAGGTGAAGCAAGCAACTTCGCTGGGGTAATGTCCAGGTTCGCCGACAATAGAGTAATGTTTGTGTCCATAAAGTGACTCCGTCGGGGTACTGCCGAGGCCTGCTAGCAGCTGAGAAACACCAAATATGAAAACCAAGACTATGATAATCCTTTCCCACTTGCGTACATATACACTCCTCTTCCCCAATCGAAACAACTAAGTCTAACTTTCTTTTGTTAAGTGTTTCAATGATGAAGAAAATGATAAATGCTATATACTTAACTCAAGCTAAGTAAGAAGCTATGGTGATCAACAAAATGAACAATACTTCCTAAAGAGCTACACCTAATTTACAAGATTTCATACCCATACAGAGAGTTGGAGTTCTACCAGTGTGTACCCAAGTGTTGTAGTTGCTACAACCCCCCTCTAATTTTTTTTCCCATGCATCAATTTTGGAGCCTACCTTCTGTCCACAAGGACCCGTCTTTCACTATCATCAAGTATTTCATCTTATTTTAAAGGCTTATCTTTGCATTAGGAGTTTGTGATAACTTGATTTGACCTTAATTAACCAATTTACCACAAGCCCTTTCCTGGCCTGATGCTACACTCCTTGCCAATATTCCCTCTTGGAACTGGACAATCCCTTGTCCCTGGGAATTGTGCTAGGCCTTAAGGATAAAAATTGCGCAATCTTTGAAGGCAGGTAGTCATTGAGCTTAGAAACTACACTAAGCCTTCTTCTCTAGCCAAAAACTATGAAATGCATTGAGGCAATAAATTACACAGTCCCTTGATTGTGCAATCCTTTTTGTCAGTTTGAAAGGGCAGTTTCCTGGAAAAATCTTAGTTGTCATCCCTAGAAATAGGGATTCCGTAATTAATGTCCAACAAGTGGCACTAAGTTGCTAATTTGGATCTTAAGACAAGTGTAATTTTTCCTTCATTTTAGCCATGCACGTCATAAGCCCTAACCCTACTAGATCAATATAATAGATGCCTCTAGAGCTCATTTGCACATTTGATCTTGGAACTCTAACCTTCCCAACTAGATGTAGGAGCTTTCGGTAGAGTTTGTGGTGCTTTTCTAGGTAAGTTTTGCATGTGTCATTTTTTGTCGTTTTTTCTGTCACTTTTGTCACTTTTGCTTCTATGAGTGCTATTTTTATTGTTTCTTTTCATATTAGTTGGAGTTTTAACTATTATTATATTGTACAAGTGTTGGCTCGGTCTGTCGTTCACATTTTCTAAGTGTCACTTTGACTTCTTTCTTTTTTCCACCAGTAGTTGCCTTTGCTGGGTTAGTTTGTGCATGTTCATTTTTCCTTTTGCATGCTTGTTTCTAGCACTTAATTTTAGTTGATCTATCTTCCCCTTAGCTTGATCTACATTCCTTCCTACCCTAACACTCAATTTTTTCACTTTTATCTCTCCTCTCGAGCAGATGAGTGTTGTCTTGGCCAACAATTACCCATCACAACTGCGCAATTCACATTCTCAAGAAACAAGGTTCGAGCTTGGCCTCTAGGACTATGCAATGCGCAGTCACCAGTGTTATAGGAAATTTTGTCACATATGGTCAATAGGCCTCTTAACCAGATCAATCAACATCATTTTTCTCCTTGTCATAACCCTTGCACAAAGCCCTAAGCGCGACTCTCCCTAATCCCTAAATTTATGCCTTTAACTATTTCATTTTAATGCTTTTAAGGCCCAACACACCCTGCTGCCTTAGGAGACTACATTCACCAATAGGTTGACCCTATTTAGACTTGGGTTGATCACCAGCAAGTTTCCCCTTGATGGGGTTGTGCTTATTCTAGAAATTCGGGAAAAATATAAAGAATCTCAAAGCTTCCTCTTCCAAAAGATTCCAAAGGTTGTTCTAACCATTTACCTTGGATGAAAGTCTTGGATCCTATCCTATCCTTCCTTGGAGATTTCACCCCTTATCCTTTGAGCTCATACTCCCATCAAGAGTGGATCTCAAGCCTAGATTGGTAAATGCATAAGAATTCCTAAACTACCATCCTCTCTTATATATTATTGCCATCCACAAGCTAGGGGTTGGCTTTTGGAGAACGATTCTACCCTCATGCTATTATTATGAGAGTCATTATTCCATGCATCAGGGTTACATAGAGGTACACTTTATGGTAAGGAATGACAAGTCAAATTGGAGGATCTATTCTGTTAGTGCCTGTCAGTCATGTCAGTCACCAATGATCAAAATTACTCTTTTCACTATTGGTTATGGTCTTAGGTCAAATTATAATATTTTCAAATTAAATTTGACATCTCTCTTGGTTGGAAAAGGGTCTTGAGTCAATGTCTAAATGTATAATGTATATGCTACTCTCATCACAAGCCTAAGGTCATGGTCATCATCAAAAGTATCATCAGAAAATCTCATGGGTATTTTGAGGTCATTTGCTGCACACAGGGACAATTTTACTTCAAAATCAGTTTTTGAAGTAATGGAAATGAATTTTACAAAAGTGAAAGAGATTTTTGTCAATAACATACCAAGGAACAAAAAAATCCTTCAGTTTATGCACAGGTGTTATTATGTGGGAGATATGCAGTGATATTTGAGGCTTATGTTCAAAAAATCAGTCATTTTGAATTTGTTTTACTGTTTTAGTAATTGTGTTTTGGCGCTCTTTTCTAACAGATGGAAAGGAATTTTGAGAAACCCAAGGAGGTTTTTTTCAAGAACGAGCCAAATATAAAAAACCTCTTTCCGTTTCTTCACAGGTGTCGTGGATTGGAATATTTGACTAGATTGTTACAACCTAGTTTTACAGATTTAAACATTTAATGATTTCTTGTTTTAGTCATGATGTTGCGGCACATATTCCGAGGATATGGAGATGAATCTGTGAAAAATGAGAGAGGTTTCTCTCAAAAACAAGCTAATATACAAAAACCTCCTTTAGTTTTGTAATATCTGTCATGATTCAAGAGATACGAGTTAATCTTTGACCCCTATTTTCATAAATTTGGTCCCTATTCCTAGCAGGGAGTGCCCATTTAATGCAATTGTTTCTATCTTTAGGGAGATGGTTGAATTTGACTCCCTTAGTCTAGGGATGAGCTTATTGTATATATTGCATGAATTTCAGAGTGTAAAGGGTTGGACTCAGTTGGATGTTGTACTAGTGATCAGAGACACTATTGTATCAGATTTTGGCTAGTTTTAATAGATGAGTTGCAACTATTTCTTTGGGATACATGTGGTATGGATGTTTAGCATTGTTTATTCTTTGTGATAATTTGTATGAATGTTTTGTAAGTTCATAAACCATTTCATGCTTGTTATATGGTAATTTTCAAGTTGATAGGCAGAATACATGCTTGCTCATGCTCTGTTTTGGGAAATTTATCATAATTTGTCCATTTTTCTTTAGTTTAGGAAGAATACATTTCCTATCCTCTTCCTAACTGCTCATCAGTCATAAACCATCTCATCAAAACACCTTTAAGTGTTAAGCCTTCTGCCTATCTTGCCCCTTTAAATCACTACAACAAAACGCTATGATTAGCATCCCTTTTTGCTTCCTTTTTTGCGTCTAGAGCCCATTTTTGGTGTTATTTGTGTCCATTTATCAAATATGGTGCAAAACTTGATGCAAAGTTTGCACCAAGTCTTACATCAAGTTTAACACCAAGTATTGTAATAGGTTGTGCACCAAATTTTACACCAATTTTTACGCCAGGTTTTATGCCAGGTTTTGTGCCATCCTTTGCACCCTGTTTTGCATCAAGTTTGGCACGTAATTTTGTTTCACCAACTTTTTCATCATCTCTTGCTTCCTCTTTTGCATCATTTTTTAAATTATTTTTTGCATCCATTTTTGCATATTTTTTGCATCCCCTTTGTGCCAAGTTTTGCATTGAGGTTTATGTCTAGTTTTGCATCTAGTTTTGTTGCATTGACTTTTACATCTTGTTTTGCATCCATATTTACATCCTATTTTTCATCTATTATTGTGTCCACTATTGCATCCATTTTTCTTATGCCATAATTTGCATCGAGTTTGACACCTCCCTTTGCACCCTTTTTTGTTTCTAAATTTGCATCCACGATTGCATCCTCATATACATCTAGGTTTTCATTGACTTTTACATCTATTTGTGCATCCCTTTTTATATCCACTTTTGCATCAAGATTTTCATCAGGTTTTGTGTCTCATATTGCATCTACTTTTGCATCGAATTTTGTTGCATCAACTTTTGCATCCTATTTTACATCCATTGTTGCACCCATGTCTACGCCCACTTTTACATCCATTTTTGCATCTTATTTTGCATCATCATTTGCTTCTTTTTTTGCATCTATCATTACATCCACTTTTGTTGTGACACAATTTGTGCCATGTTTTGTACTTACTGTTGTACCCACGTTTGCTTCCAATTTTGCATCCATCTTCGCATCCTATTTGCATAAAATATTGCATCTATTTTTGCATCCACTTTTGTGTTTGGTTTTGCGTCTCATTTTGTATCTTCTTTTGCATGTACTTCCATTGCATCCATATTTTACATCCAATTTTGTTTCTTCTGTTGCACCCGTGTTTGCATCCACTTTTACATCCCTTATAACATCTTGTCTTGCATCTAAGTTTGCATATTTTTTGTGTCTATTATTACATCCACTTTCTCATCCACTTTTGTTGTGCTATGATTTGTGACATATCTTCTGCCTATCATTGCAACCCACATTTTCTTCCACTATTGCATCCTCTTTTGTGTCCAAGTTTGCATCAAATATTGTTTATGTTTTTTTCATGCCATTTTGAATCTACTTTTACATCCACTTATGATTCGTCCAATTTTGCAACTAATTTTGTGTCCACTATTGCACCCATGTTTGGCCCATGTTTACATCCCTTTTTGCATCCAAGTTTTCCTCCTTTTTGCATTCAAGTTTGTCTTTTTTTTTTTTTTACATTCATTGTTGTATTCACATTTGTTTCACCACAATACATGCTAAGTCTTATGCCTACTATTGTTCCCATGTTTTCTTCCACTTTTTCATCCATGTTTGAATCCTATTTTGTGTTCAAGTTTGCATCAACTATTGCATCTACTTTTTCATCCACTTTGTGTCAATTTTTCTGTCTTGTTTTGCATCTACTTATGTTGTGTCCACTCTTCATCCAATTTTACGTCTATTTTTACCCCCTTTTTTTTGTTCACTTTTGCATCCCTTTTCCAACGCACATCATATTTTTTGCATTGATGATATTTCTTATGACATTGAAAACTATGAATAACTGATGACAATGTCAATAATTATAATGATGATGATAATGAAGATGATGATGATGACATGAATTGTGATTGTTATCATAATGACAATGATGATAAATATGATGCGGGTTACAATGACAATGATGATGACGATGCTAATGACCTTGGCCATTCTTCCCAATTTTTAAATGTTGTCATGGTCATAATCATAATAATTATCTTTGGCGTTGTCTTACAAGTCACCAACATCTAATCATCATTATGTTTATTTTCATCTTGGTCATCATCAACAACAATAATGACATGAATGATGATTATGATGTTCATGATGAAGATGACAACGATTATGATAAAAATTATATTAGTTATGATGATGGGGATGATGACAATTATAATGACGATGATAATGGTAGTGATGATGATGATAATCGATCATCTCTAAAAGATAAATTTGTTATTTCTCTTGCATATATCATGTGTCCTAACAACCCTTTTCGAGCACTCATAACATTTTTTGGGTTGATGATATTTCTTACGATACCTATAATTATGAACAATTGACGACAATGTCCATAATGATGATGATTATGAAGACATGAATGGTGATTATGACAATAATGAAATGATGGCAATAATGATGACGGTGATGGTGGTGATGATGGCGATAATGAAGATGATGACCCTACCTCTAAACTAGGGAGGTACTCATAATGAGACAAAAAATTACTCTCAAGTTGAAATATTCATATAAGAAGGGATCTGGATTGATAAGCATCAATGATGATTTACATCATCATAGCCAACATTTTCAAAATAGCAAGGCCTTGACTAACAAGTTTATCTCTCCATTAGATCAGAGCACAATGTTGGGAGGCATAAATTTGAACACCACTGCCTCTCTAGGAACTTACCCCACTAGGATGTTCACCAGGTATGTCCTCACATGATCATTTCCTAATCCATTATCATAATATTTGACACTAGGAAATGTCAATCCTCATGACTATTCTTATCTTGGATTAATGTACTTGACTTATGGCGGTTAATCCTAGTCAAAGTCCAAATTCTCAAATAATATTGGTCCCAGATGTTTATCCAATCCACCATTCTCCCTACTGGTGTCTTTACTAGGTTTACAACTGTTAGTCATGTCCATAGTACATGACACATGGATAATATGGTGTTTACCCTCACTCCCTCTTAACCAGAGAGGAGACATCCATAAGCATAATATTTTCTCAATAATACCCATCATTTTCAAAGAGAATAACATAATTAATTTGTTTTCATCGTATGACGCCTTTATGATTAAGCATTCATAGATTTGTGGCAAAATATTTCCCCTTTTGTCATTTGTGATGAAATAAAATCAAAAAGTGAAAGCCAGAATCATTAAAGATACACTACACTGATTTATCTAAGTCTAAACTCTAAGGTTGTAGTGAAAATCATGTAAATGTTATATCTATGAGTTGTGCCAAACTTATGAAAACCTTATTCCCTAAGTCCTATAAATAAGAAAAATAAAATAAAGAAAAATAAGGCCCAATGAATGGTAACTCATGTATTCACTCCCTCTTTGGAAAATATATGAATATATACACTCCTAGTCACACTTGATCACATGTTTGTGATGGTTAAACCATGAAGTCCTCTTTTCCCCTTGCATTTTCACTTCATCATTTAAGCACCTAATTGAGGATCTAGGGAATGTTTTTTGCCTAAGGGTTTCATGTCTACTCTTGGTTTACTTATGTCACACTATTGTCAATTTATGTGACATAGTGAAATACATAAGTTTGTGGAGTTATTAGAACAGTGTATTAAGTTAGTCACCACACACACATGTATTACATCTCATTGATCCACATGTGTGGGTTGGAGACTCATTGCTTGACAACTTTAATAGAGACTACTTTATGGCTTTAATGGTATAGCTTACAAAATATCTTGTTAAACATTGTGATTCATCCTTTATTTTCCTTGAGACACTTGATAATATTGAAGTCACTCCCAATAATCCATGGAGATGGGGAGTATAAATTATTTGTGCTAGAAATAGAATTGAGAAATAGAGGTTTTCCATTTTTGATATTGGAGTCATAGACATTGGATACATGGTAGTAGTCCTCGATGTCAATTAACTAAAATTGTATTGTCATAATGCGAAAAGAGGTAAACATATTGGTAACCTTGATGTCTTGATCATTTCAAATAATAACCATTCCACCCAAGTATCTCTAAGCATCAATCGCTACTACTTGGAAATTCCTCCCCCATTTGCTAATTATATGAGGTAGAACCTCACTTAATATTTTTGTTTCTTATATCAACATTATTGATGGGTGCTTCACGTACCATTTTTCTTTTAGGATTCTTTGTTTTCCTTTACTATTGAGGCCCCTCATGTTCCATGAGACTATTTTGATCGAGAATTTAGACACAAAGGAAGCATAATGTGACTAAAAAAAAGCATGTCTCAAGATTTAAGTGCTTGGACAATTCCACTTCATGACTCCTATATTTCCTTAACCTGGGACCGAATGGTGAACTTGATGGCCTTAAAGGAAATTTCTCAAATGAAAATCTAAAAAAGAGGTGACTTTTGACTTTATCACATACAATTTAATATACTAAAAAAAATATCCATAACAATTTCATCAATCAATGAATCATTAAAAAAAATATCCAAAACAATTTCATCAAGCAATGAATCATTGCATTATAAAATACAATCTATAAACCTTTTGGGAACGTTTTGCTAAACCATGCTAAAAAATCAACATATTTAATATTAATATTTAACATTAATATGGACAATAACACATTTTGATAAATTAAATAACATATTATAAAGCCTAAAAAATGTCACTAACAGAAAACTATAAAGCATGCAACTAATGGAAGTGACCACTCAAGGCCGCCATAAGACAATTAATCTATTAAGACCAAGATTAATGGGGACAAAGATCTACAAAGGACAAAGGCAAACCTATTTTCACTTTATTGTTTTATTAGGTTCAAGATGAACATTTCAAGATATAATGAAGAACATAATTAGTTTTATTGCATTAAGAAAACCCAAGCACATTTTATAACTTAGCAAAGAAGAGATGTATAATACCCATCTCAGCGACACAACACATGGCATTAAGTTACTTTTTTATATATAATTTAAACTCCTATCATAAAATCACAAATTTAGCATGAATGGAATGTTTAAAATCCATTTTTATAAAAACAAAATATAATTTTTCTTATAGAAAAAAAAAACCAAAAACTAAATATATTTTTTTAGAAAATAAAAAAAAAATACTAAAACTAAATATATATTAAAAAAAAACTAAAACATAAGCAAACTAGAATTTGAATTTGACACTCTTGTTCACTTTCGGAAACTCATATGGTGGAATGTGATCTCTTTATCCTCATCTTTATCTTTTTCCTAAAAAATAAAAGCATACAAAAGTGGGAAAGAGCCATAAAGCATGGGGAAGCTTTTTCCTAAGCACAAAAGCATCTAAAAAGTGGAAAAGGCCATTTTTATATGAAGAAACATTATTCACCCAAAAGATTTTGCCCAAATTGAACTAATGAGGAATTTGGGAAATCTTCATAGCCTTCACTTTCCTATATATTGGAGGCTTGGCCATTGAAAAAATGATGGGAATTCTTGTATTGTCACGCTGCTGAGATCTATATTAAGAGGGAGAGTTTTGGAGCTAGGAGTTGGGGGAGGTGTTGCTGCAACTACATCTGATTGTTGTAACTTTCCTCCAACTCCTTTATTAATATAGATAAGTTGTTCTTCCTTCCATATGTTTCTATTCATTATTTACTTATTCTATTTAACTAATGAATGTATGGGATTTTGGTTTATATTTATTTATTCAATAATATTTATATGTTTCTGATAGTTTCGATTATCAAGATATTATGCTATGAAGGTTGCTTTATTCTCTCTCTTATGTGTAGGACCAAGCTTTGGAGCTAGCTAGGAGCGCTTCCTAGCTATACTAAAAACTCCAAGAAGACCTGCATGCGAGGACTCACAAGAATTCCTTCTCTTTTTCTTAATCTATACTCTACATCTTGATCTACTAAGAATCCTGAGCCTTAGAACAACCTTTCTCTTAATTGGTCTGTCCTAGGTTTCTGGGATAAACTGAGAGGGTTTTATGTTCATCTAACCGTGCATTAAATCCTACAGCAAAATGATATTTAGAAACTTTAATATATCTCACTATGTAAATGAAATTAGTAAAATGAACCCATAGAGGGGGTCATAAATGGAAATAAAAGTAAAAATCTAAACAAGAAGCCAAAAGTGGATTTAACCATCGATGCAAAATTGGGAGTAGAATTGGATGTTAAACTAGCCATCAAAACAAGATGCAAACAATGACACAAAGAGGGTTTTAAAGTAAAATTAAAAAAGGGTGCAACACTAGACACAAATAAGGGAACATAATCGGGCATATGAAAGGATACCAAATTGGGCGCAAACAAGGATGCAAAAATGGACACCAAAAAGAGGATGCAAAGAATGGTGTAAAATTAGGATGCAAAATTGTGTGCAAAAAGGATGTAAGAAAAGACACAAAACAAGATGCAAAATGGGACTAAAAAAGGGTGAAACCAAGGATGTAAAAAATGATGCATAACTAGATGAAAATTCAAACTAAAATCTAGGTGCAAAATTAGATGAAAATGTGGACACAAAATGTGGCAGGAAAAAGGATGCAAATTTGGATGCCAACAAGGATTTAAAATTAGATGCCAAAAAAGATGCAAATTTGGACATAAAAGATGGTGCAAAATTGGACAGAAAAGAAGAAAAAATGGTGCAAAAATGGGCATATAAATGGCTCAAATTTGGATGCAACATTGGATGTAGAATGAGGTGCAACAAATCATTCAAAACTTGGTGCAAAAACAAATGCAAAAGTAGACGGAAAAAATGGCTCAAAATTGAACGTAACAAAAGACACAAAATGGGATGCAAAGGTGGATGCAACATATGGTTCAACATAGGATGCAAATTTAGATTCTCAAAAGGATGCAAAATTGGATGCAAGAAATGGTGTTAAAAATGATGCTAAATTGGATGCAACAAATGATGCAAAATTAGATGCAAAATATGGTGCAAAAATAGAAAAAAAGGGAGATAAATAAAACGCAAAAGTGGATGCAAAAAATGGTGCAAAAATGCATGCAAAATTTGGCACTAAATTAGATTCAACATATGGTGCAAAATTGGATGGAAAAAATGGTGTAAAGAAAGGTAGAAAAACTGGCGCAAAAATAGATGTAAAAATAAGCACAAAATTAGAAGCAAAAAATGGCATAAGACCAGATGCAAAAATTGTCACAAACTGGATGTAAAAAAGGCACTAAATCAGATGCCAAAGATGTTGTAAAACTCGATGCAAATTACGACACAAAACTAGAATAAAGTGATGCCACAAAAGAGGAAGAAAAAAATGATGCAAAAATAAATGCAAAAAATGGCACAAAACTAGAAGCAGAACTTGTTGTAAAACCAAATGAAAATATTGGTGCAAAATATGATGCAAAAAGTGATGCAAAATTTGGCGTAAAAAAGATGCAAAATTTGGTGCAAAAAAGGACGCTTTAAAAATTGTACAATAGAGCCAGATTCAGCGCCAGGATGATCATCCCAATTGAGAAAAAAATGCACTAAAATCTGGTGCAAATTGTCTGTTTTGTTGTAGTGAATGTCTGCAATCATATCTGATTTTCCCTTACCTAGCCTCTTTGACCTAATATCCTCATCCAGCAATAACCCAATCAAATAAAATCAAAACAAACCTCTACACTTTATACCTAGCCTAAAACCCTAATCCATCCAGCCCTTTTGGCTATGATTCTTTGGAGAGAGCCTTTTCCGGCCTGGTAGGGCTAGCTACCAAGTCAAAAGATTAGTCTATGGTTACCTCAATTGGACTCTTCCTCAGCCTTGGAGATCTGGAGGAGTGATAACATATTCTACAGTATCAACCCTATATTTGGTTCTAACTCTCTTGACTTCTATTAATACAAAGAGTTCGTTGTTTTCCTCTATGTGATGTTATGATTTCATATATTTCAATTGAAAAAAGTGATTGGATGATACTACATAGATTTCATAGATTGTTGGCTTGTATTGTCTAGTTGTGCAGGTTCTAATTATAGTGATCAGAGCTAGGATTGGAGCATACAAGCCAAGAGAGGAACGAAGATTACGACGGATTCCAGGTAGGCTTCATCCCGTTGTTCATTTACTTTAAGGTGAAATTTTGTTTCTGTTTTTTTAGACTAAGCCATCAAGTCTAGGGAATATACTTCTCTCCACAGTCATATATTTCATATAACAAATTGGTGACTCCACTGGGGAACGATGTATTCCCTTGGTGGTTTCCTTGTCCTTAGTGCTTATTTTACCTCTTCTTCAGTCAAGAATAGACCTAGGAAGACCTTTCATTGAGTTTCTATTGCAATTTTGATGTCATAACCTTGCATCCCCTGATTAATGCTCCATCTAGTATATATATAGAGAGCATTGCAATGCTCCTAAGCCTTCTATGTGCCTGCGTTGCAGAGCACTGGTGCCCTTTTAGCACTTGTGTTGGTCCCCGTTCATGCAAAAAATTGATTCTGTCTGATTTTATCTCTGTCTAGCTTTGTTCTAGCTGCTCTTCCTTGAGTCCCCGAGTGTCTTGTGGTCTCTTAGAAGCCTCCATTTGGTTTTCTTTTGGTTTTGAGTGCCTTTAATAAGAATTTGTTTAAATTTTACTTTGTTCTTGTCATTAGGTCGTTAGCAAACTTATTTCTTGATCATTAGGTTGCTTGAAGGAATTGGTTTTTCAGTCATCGTTCTGAAAATTTTGCTTTTATTAGTGATTAGACACGCATCTTAGTTTTCGTCATATTTGAAAAATTAATTGGAATTGAAAAGAAAAATCTCTTCGCATTCGCATATAGGGTTTTGTGTGTGCATCAATATTGGAACAATTGCATTAAAAGGTATTTGCACTTAGCATATTGTTTGCTGCATTTTGTATGCTACAAACTATTTGTCTCTTCCCTCATTTAGATAGATTTTAATTTAAAGTGAAAGATTTCATTTCTTCATGCTAGCTTGCATATTTGGGAATTCACGTGAAACTCGCGGTGAGCCCCAAAACTGAAACTTAATTGAAAATAAACATTAAAATTCACTCAATTAACCTAAGAAGTGTTGAAAATAGCAACAAGAAATGCTAAAAATAGCATTCCTATAGATAGCATTTCGGGATACATTCCAATTTTAATTAGTCCCTAAATTAAAATTTTGAATTAAAATTCGAATTTGAGCTCAACAGCTGTTTGTAAAATATTTAATTAATTCATCTTGAGTTAATTAGTTGGAGAAAATCAAACATGAAGTCTATGTGAAGACATGCAACAATTATCCCTTTGATTGAGGAAGTTATCCCTTAATTAAGGAGATAAGGATGAGTTGTAATTAGTTAGCTTAGTTAACTGAGTTAGGTCCAGTTAGATTAGTTCCAACAGTTTGTGGAATTGATTGTGAGTTCAGTTAATCAATGCATGCATGCATGCAACTAGTGTACTTCAGATAACTGAATATTCTCTCATAAATAACTCATGCATGTCAGTTCAGACAGAGACCTAATTGATCAAAGGATGGGACAACGTATTATCAGTTTCAGGAGTATTCCCATGAGGATATCTCTTGCATGCAAAAGGAATTATTTCCTTGAGGATTGCACAGTTATTTTAGAGGTCAGAGCAGTGTGTGAGGAATTATTACACACGGGTGGCAGCTAGAGGACCCAGGAGAAACTGCGCAAGGAAATAGGAGGCTTGGAGGATTGAAGGAAGGCATATGTGTTGTCTATTCTGCCTATGAGCAACATTGAGGGATTGTACTGAGAGCTGGATATCTTGTGAGTTAAAGCTTTGTGTAATCTGGACATATTTCCACTTGTATGATAATACAGAGATTGGGGTTTTTAGCTCAGGCTTTCCCCAAAGTATTCTTCTATGTTCATATGTGATTGATTTCTCATTCTCTGTTATATGTGTTCTATTTGATCTTGCTCAAAATCGATTAAGCTTCCACAAGTTTGTTTGTAGAAGTAGATCAAGTATTTTGCTTTAGTATATTGCATTATCTGGTGATCTACATTGAGAAATTCTACAAGGAGCATTGGAAATGTAATGCAAACATCTAGAGGTCTAGGTTAGAGACGTGTTCTAATGTCTTTAAATGTAGGAGATGTCATTTTTTCTAGCATTTCATTCTGAGGGTGATATCTCGTTCCACGTATGTAAGTGTATCAGGTCATTCTCCATGTACCTCTAGGTATATTGGATGGCGCTCCACGCATGAAAAGTATATGGGAATGCTCTCATCGTACGATTACACATTAGACAACACTATTACAGACTGCACTTCCATGTACCTTTGAATATATTTTGGAAGTCCACCATAAGTTGCGATCCTGCCATAGGTAACCGAGTCGGCTGCCTTATACACTGTGATACACCGAACACAACATTTGAGGAGATTTGCTGCCCGTATGTAAATCCTTGGTTCTCTAAGGCGGTATATTATAGTTCGTAGTTTCTTGGTAAACACTTTTTCCTAGCTACCCCTTTTGATTTATTTTTGTTTTTAATTTATAGGATCAATTAATTGACCGTGGAACGACATCTTTACTGTGGAACAACTCCTTAGTAGATCTTAGGCTAAGACTAAAGGCAACAGTTCCCAAGCCCACCAAAAAATGAAACCCCTCTAACGAGAATCCTGGTCCTTTTACTTCTTTTGGAAATATTGGTGCTCCTTATATAGCAACATTGTGCCTTTTTGAATTTACCATTGGTTTGCGAGTTTGGTTGTTTTCGACCCCTATGGTTCTGATTGCCCAAACTACTTATCGACCAATTTCTCCTCCACCTAAACAATATCAACCTCAAGTTGATCCTAAAGTTGACCCTTCACCTTCTTCACATGCTGTTTCTTCATCCCTTTCTTCCTCATTTCCTGGTGAAAGTCTTGATTCTAGTAACCAGGAAGTTAAGAAGAAGAAGAAGAAGCAAAATAAGTAGGGGGAAACCAAGCAACCATTGCTACCCATGCAAATAGTATGGAGGAACCTTCCAATCAACCCCAAAAAGTTAAATTCCCTTGCAAGTTATGTAAGGATGACCACTTTCTTAGAGTTTGTCTTGGTATTTTGCAAGTGTTAGAGGTGTGGTCCATTGACTCACATCAGCCTTTGTCATTAGCTCCTGGAGATCATGCTATTGACAAACCTTCAACTAGTGATAGTAAGATCCATGGAAAGAAGGGTAAAGTTAAGTTTCCCTGCAATTTATGTGAAGAAAATAATCTTATTCACCTTTGTCCTTATATGGATGAAGGCTCAAAAATTTTGGAAAACCTTACAGGTTCTCAACCTCGTCGTCCAGTTGGTTATCGAAAGCTTTCTCCCAATCCTCCACTAGTTGATGAAGTGATTGATTAGAAATTGGTTAGAAATTGGTCGACTCAAATCAACCGTCAGTTGATCATACCTCTCCCGTAGAGAGTGAATTCCATACCACTCAAGTTCTTCTGGTTTCTTCAGATTCCAATGAACTAGGGGGAAATTCCCTTGTTCCAATGGTACAGGAGGGAAAACCTTTTTTTCCCACAACATTGGGGAGAAGTTATTTAGTTCCCATAGAACAAGGGGGCAATTCTCCTATTTTCACGACACCCCCTCCAAGTAGTATGGTTACTTCCTTTGATTGAAGTCAACTGGCACAATATCGTCTTCCTCCTTATATGCCCTTCTAGATCATAGTACAAGCTTATAATATGGTCATACCTGACACAATTATAGATGAAGGTGCATCTGCTAGTATTTTGTCCTCAACTACTTGGAAAGCTTTCGATTCTCCAGAACTTGTGCCCGTTACCTAGAATTTGTTGGCTTTTAATAGAGTAACTAGTCAACCATTAGGGATCCTTCCTAAGTTGTCTATTACTTTGGGAGGAAAGACTATCTATAAAGATATGATGGTATTCCAAGGCCCTTTGGATTTTAATTTACTCCTTGGTCATGATTATGTTTATGACATGGGAGATCTTGTCTCTTCATCTTTCGTGTGATGTGTTTCCCACACGAAGGAATAATCCTAACCATTGACCAACTTTCATTCGTTGGTTGTACTTTGACTCCCAATCAACCAGTTTCCCTAAATGGTCCTTATATGCAAATGGTATCTTCCCAGTCACATATTAATTATGTGGCAACATATTCCATGTCCACGTCTATTGATGATCTAGTAGGTGATGTAGTGCATCATGTGCTGGGGGCATTGGAGCGTGATATTTCCATTGGATCCTTTGATACCTTCCATAGTGTTGTTTTCTCATTTGATGAGAACCTCTTGGAAGCCATGGCCTTCTGTAGGTCATGATCAAGGCACCTCCATAGAGTTCCTTGTCTTGTGTCAAGCTCCTTAAAAATGAAACAAGATTCCTGGAGCAAAGTTCCTTTTCTTGTGTCAAGATCATTAAAAAATGAAACAAGGTCATGGAGTAGAGTTCCTTGTCTTGTATCAAGATCGTTAAAAAATGAAACAAGGTTCCATGAGCAGAGTTCCTTGTCTTGAATAAAGATTGTTAAAAAATGAAACAAGGTCCTGGCGCAATGTCCCTTTTCTTGTGTCAAGCTCGTTAAAAATGAAACAAGGTCCCATGAGCATAGTTCTTTTTCTGTGTCATGCTCGTTAAAAATGAAACAAATCCCCTTCCAATTTGAATCTTTGATTAGATCTTGTAAATTCCCAGTCAAGTCTTTCACTTGATCTCGTAAATGATCCTTCATTCCATCCACCCAGTAACCAATAGTCTACTTAGGTGAATGAAATGAAGCTTGGGGGGCATGTGCCTATAATTGAGTCATTATGTTGGGGGCATGCAAACTTATTTCAAGCATAATTTTTCTCTATTTCAAGCTTGTGTAAAAATAAAACCACTCTCAAGCATAGTTTTTCTCACGTTTCAATTTTGTGAAAAAATGAAACCATCTTCAAGTATTCTCAAGCATAGTTTCCCATGTTTCAAGCTTGTGTAAAAATGAAACCATTCTCATTTTGATCCTACCTCTCGTGATTGCCAATTTTACTAGCCTATTTTTGCCATATGAGCCTTGGTTTATCATTCCATCGTCAGCATCTGCTTGGTCGATCATATGCTTTTACTTGGTTTGTACCCTTGCCTTGGAAACCGCTATGATGAGTGGTCTTATTGACCCGCCTCCTGACCTCTACATGTTTTGAGCAGTTTCATCATGACCAGAACCAGTTGCTACCCTTTATACCACTCGTTCCTCGAAGACGAGTCCTCTTTCAACTCTTTTGAGACTACCTAAACATGAAAATATTGTCGAGCACTTGTCTTTTCGAACTCGTTAAATTAAATGAAAAGACGTCTACTTAGTATAAGTTTAACCCTTTTTTGGACTGAGACAGACTAACTACGAAAAAGGAATACCTTAGTCAAACATGGCTAAGAGGTTCTCATGAGTATTGTATTCTACCTTTTCAGACTCAAGATACTATTTACAAAGATGAACCTTTGGAGTTTTATTTTTTCCTTCTTTTTTGAAACTCTCTAAACATGAAAAAGATGTTGATTTAGACCTTCGTTGGAATCGTTAAAACATTAAACAATGATGGATTTGTCAATCATGACAGGATTGGACCACTCCTTCTCAGGGTTCATTAAACTTACTCGGAGGGATTCATCCGAAGGATGAAATTACAGATTAATCATATGTTATGCTCCTCAAGCTTGTTAAAAAATAAAGAGGTAATTACCAACAATGATTGGGGAAATTGACAAAATAATGTACTCCACGTGTTAATGGTAGCGAGTCACTCTTGAACACGACACTCTTCCACTTCATCTCCGTCGCTGTTGGGTTGGGAAATCTTCTTGTCTTTTGGTTCATCATACTTTTCCAAAGCCTCCATTTTCGGTTTTGGGTCAATGCTACCAACTCTATTCAGTGTCGCCAATGTGTTCAAGTGAAGTCATTCAATCAATATCTACTACAATACTCTTAAGCCTTCATTCCATGTTTTTCGTTCCTGGTCCATTTCCATATCATCATCATTCTGTCTCAAATCATGATACCTGTTTCATGTTGTTGATGGGGGATACATCAAGGCCCTCCTGGGACAGGTCACTTCCTGTAAACATCAGCTCACTATCTAGGAAGTTGACTTAGAAACTCTCCCTTTGGTACGTTGGTGCTTGCATACATCAATGGAAAATTTCCTTACTCTCGACAACATGTTTACATCATTGGCCTTCAACAGACAGATTCTGTGTGTTGTTCGACTTCAAATCATAGATTCACACCATATGGATTGTATTGCAGTACCTTGAGGGCCATTAACATTATCAGTGGTTTCTCTCGCGCCTGTTAACGACTTGTATCATTGGACGATAATCAAATGGTGTCTACCATGTTTGAATCTATCTCATGGTTAGACTCGTACATTGGACGATTGTGTGAACGAGATAAAAGACCCCATATCTAGTTCCATCCATCCGGGCTGCGATTTTAGGATTAATACAAGATCACAATGTATGATGGTTACAAGCATACTTACAATCATCCAATCATGGGTCCACCTTTTGTCATCAGTGGATGTATATGTAAAGTTAGCTTATATTCTGAGCATGGGTATGCCTCCCTCAGTAGAGACATCATGATGTAAATGTATTGTAATAGATAATGATCTCGTTGGTTGTTCTTGATCCCTACTTGTCACAAGGTAAAGCACTTTAGTCATTAGTTTCCATTTCTGACTTTGCGCTTTAGGGGGAAATCTCTTATATGCCATTTTTTCACATCTAGTCAATAGGCCTGTTAACTAGATCAATCAACATCCTTTCAGTCCTTTGCACCACCCTTGCACAAATCCTTAAGCATGACTCTAGCTAATCCCTGAATTTCTCCTTTTAATTGCTTCATTTCAATGCTTTTAAGGCCCAACACACCCTGATGCCTTAGGAGACTGTGTTCACCAACAGGTTGAACCTCTTTGGAACTGCGTTGATCACCAACAGGTTTCCCCTTGCACGGGGTGAGCTGATTCTATAAATTCAGGAAAAGTAAAAAGAATCTTGAAGCTTCCTCTTCCGGAAGCTTCCAAAGGTTGTTATAACCATTTACCTTGGATGAAAGTCTCGAATCTTATCCTATCCTACCTTGGATATTTCACCCCTTATACCTTGAGCTCATCCTCCCATCAAGAGTGGATCTTAAGCCTAGATTGGTAAATGGATAACAATTTCTAAACTACCATCGTCTCCTATATATTTACTGCAATCCACAAGCTAGGGGTTGGCTTTTGGAGATCGATTCTACCCTCATGTTGCTATTGTGAGAGTCATTATTCCATGCATTAGGGTGACATAGAGGTATACTTTGTGGCAAGGAAGGACAAGTCAACTTGGAGGAGCTCTTCTACAAGATCAACTCTATATTTGGTTGTAAATCTCTTCATTTCTATTAATACAAAGAGTTCATTATTTTCCTATATGTGATGCTATGATTTCATATATTTCAATGCCATATTAATCCATTAAATAAAGTGATTTTGTTAGGATATTCTGACACATATGAAATAGTTAAGTATAACTTGGTCTAGTGTATAGTTAGGTAAAATGTGTTTCTTTACTATGTATTTTTTGTAACTTACAATCCGACGGTCACAATATGTTCTAGACATTAAGTGATCTTGCGGTTCATTCTCTCCTCGGGATTATCGACACTTGATCCGTGGCTTAACACCCGATTGGTCCATGATCTATATTTAAAGAGCATGGAGGGTCATTTGTAAGGTGATCGTTCATGAGAGAAACTTATGTGAATTTTCTTTCTTTTACATTAATAAATTGCCTAAAGTGGCCGCGTTGGCTCAGGTCGTGGATTGTTTCCCTCTTTGACGATTTAACCATGTCAAGAATACTGGTGTACCGATCTGTGATAATTTTGTGAGCGATTTCCTTTGGTGTTCTATCTAAGCCAGTTTGCAGTTGTACCGGCTTCAGATTTGGGATATGCAATAAAGCCTGGAGAGTGGTTCTTGGTTTAGGGCCTAGTGATCTGGGAGTGGATTGTGGTAAAGCCTGAGAGACTAGGAGACAGGAAAATTCTTCATGGTGTATGTGGAGAAATTTGGTGGCATCTATGCTTGTTTGGCCTAGTGATTGGGTGGAGATCATGGTAAAGCTTGCTATGGCATGTCTATGTGTTCACCTAGTGATTCGGGATGGATTATGATAAAGCCTGGGCTCTATTGATGAGGGTGAGGTGGTTTTGCCTCAGGCTGCCCTGGTTGGTTTTTTTGGTTCTCTCTGTTGGGTAAGTCATTTTGGCACCTTGTTGTACTGAAGAATTGCTGAATAATAAAATCCTCCCTTACTGCACCAGTTTTCCCACATTGGGTTTTTCTGGAGACTGTTGTCCAAAATATCTATGTCGATGTGTTGATTCTTGTGCATGTGTTTGTTTCTGTATTATGTTGTGATATCTGCAGCAGAATTTATTTTGATGTTTATTGAAGGAATTTCATAAATAACTTATTGGAAATAAGTAGGCAAAGTAAATAAGATGTTGCAGTGATAGAATTTTCACATGCAACATAGTTCAAAGGCATGTAGCTGCCACATCCCTTCTCAAAGATAAGCTACCATCACTCGAGCTAGTCATATTTCCATTATTTTTGTAAGCATATTTTAGTATTTACTATTAATGAAATGAAGTGTTATTTCTGCTGCGTCTCTGTATTTATGGTTATATATGTAATTTGTTGCGTTCTTGTTTAAGTTCGAATCACTACCACGTTCCACCGAACCATAGAATGGCTGAGCCAAACCTCTCTTCAACCATTCACCCTCGTGCCATATTCTAAGCATGAATGTGGGACTCAAACCAAAAGAACCAACCAGGGCATCCCGAAGCTAAACCACCTCACCCTCATCAATAGAAACCAAGCTTTATCATAATCCATCCGGAATCACTAGGCCAAAACAATAAACATGCCATAACAAGATTTGCCACGATCTCCACCCAATCACTAGGCCAAACAAGCATAGATTGCACCAAATTTCTCCAACTACACCGTGAGGAATTTTCTTGTTTCCTAGTCTCTCAGGCTTTACCACAATCCAATCGCGGATCACTAGGCCCTAAACCAAGACCCACTCTACAGGCTTTACTGCATATCCCAAATCTGAAGCTAGTACAACTGCATTCGACTATCGTTTCCTAAATCTATTGTTTCTGACCGCTTTTGGGACGAGAGTACTACTCTATTGTGTTAGGAGCATTTGTTCCAGTGTGGAACCCCTTTCATTTCATGCGAAAAGGTTTCCGGTAGCCCTAGCTATGTCATTTTTAAGATCTGGAGGTATATAGTCTTTAATTGCAGTTACAGTTATTTATTTCGGTTTATAGTTCTAAAAAAAAAATTATTACCAGATCTATACCTTTCATTTCTGCATATGCTCTTTGCCCCATGACTCTATGCGATCTGGGAAAACCAGAAACAAAAATGAAGGATTTTCTCATGCGCATGCTCTTTTATGTTGTGTCGTAGTGTGATCTCAGAAAATCAAAAACATTGAGGAAAATATTTAGTTTCCGAGAAAATCTAACTATTGGACACCTAATCCTCTAAGGGTTGGTGTGGAAGCCGAATAGACTAAGGAACTCCAAGAGACCTTGGAATACGAAACCAAAGGTCATATGAATGTACTATAAATGTATATCATTTGTTAATAATAGATGCACTCTCCTGTTTATCTTTAATATTCTGTTGCTGCCATGTGTATGTTTAACATGGTATCAGAGCAGGCGAATTCTGGCCCTACTCATATTTGAGTCACTGTTTTCTTGTGGCTTTTTGTTGTGTTTCTTTCACTAGACCTATGCGTTGACCATTAATGTTATGTGGGTCGTGAACTCTAGGTGCAGTGATATTGCTGGTTGATTGATTCATGTGTTGGCATTGAGCTTGAAGTTTGAGTGAAGCTCACGGGAATACAAAACGTTTGAAGGCATATATATCCACGTGTTGGGATGGAAAATCGATTTTCCTTGTGTTGTGTCTTTGTATGCAGGTTGAAGGAATTCTAAACGTTTTGAATGTCCCTGTGCATGGTGATCTCCATGTGTAATTCCTGATATGAGCGATTGTTTTCTGTGGCCAGTTCTACTGTCAGTCATGTAAAAAAAAAAACGTAGTCGATTGTTGCAGTTGTATTCTACGTTGAAGAATGAAACTGGGAGATTGAAGACTATATTCATTAAGTGCAGTTATAACGCTCCTTGCACACTTGAGCTCCAATTTTAGCCATTATCCTGCCATCCCTGACACATTTATGTGCGATAGTTCCTCTACCTTAGTCTAAATGACTATGTTCCTGACTTCTGAAATCTGCAGGTCTTTATTTTTGGTTGTCGTTTCTATATCCTTCGAAATCCACGGGTCACCATTTTTGGTCTCTGATTCGCTGTCCATACGTTGCACTGCCATACCAGAGTCCGTTGGTTGCGCTGCATTAACCATACAAATGATGGCCCATACAAATACTGTCTCAGCTCTGTGTTAACCATCTCTGCTCCAATAAATACGCTCTGCGTTAACTCCATATATTCTGCTCCTGCTCCTAATGTGCATACGCTGCTCCGTTGCGCCCATGTATAACATTGTCTCTGGCTAGATTGGTAAGGTTGGTACGAGGCATTTCAACAAGTTGAGGAACCATTATCACTATCCTATCGTTAATATTGACAAGCTGTGGTCTCTGGTATAAGACTGTCTTCCACGGAGCTGCGCTAACACCTACAGGAGGATCGTCGTTCATCCAAAACGCTCATGCCACTCCTGGTTACGTCTGTTGCAGTCAAGTGAGGTATTCTTCTGCATGGTATCCTATGTAGACTGACATCTCTCTCACTATTATTTTGCTAATTCTGGCTAGCCTGGCAGCTCTGACGCTGACGGTTCCACTGGTCTGATAGTTTCATCAACAAAACCATACCTCCCATTCGAGAATACACAGTCGTGGTATAACGCTTCTTGTGTTGCGATATTATGGTGGTATCATATATAACGTTTGTTTTCATATAACGTTGTTTAACATTCTATTTGGCAATCTCGTGGCCTCCATTGTTTCGTTCTTGGCCTACATTTTCTTCTGAGAGCCATATTTTCATATAATATACCTAGAGATGTAGTCTGATGGTGTTTCATAGGCTCCGTGGTATCGCTGCTTCCATACGTGGTATCGCTGCTCCCTACCATATATCGCTCTAAGGTTTAAGAGCTGAATTCTGAAGCACTGGTTACAGATTTGAAGTGTGATCCCCAAGATCGAAAGCATCATCATCAAAAGAAGTTTCAATCTGCAAAGAAAAAAAATATTCAGAGGCCGAGTACCTATTTCTTTGCCCAAGAAGGAGCACAATTGTAAGGCCGAGAACCTCTTCTTCTATGCCGAAATTATTGAGACAAATTGAGGCTGTGTCTTCTCCAACAAAACCAAGGGTCTGAGTCAAGCTCACAGATACAAGGGAAGGCCGAATTTGATTCCAGTTGTGGCCAAAAAATTGTTCTACACCAGAAATCAAGTTTTTGTCACCAAGGCCATGCCATTTAATTATGGGAGCATGCTTTTTTGATGTATTTCAATTGAGTATTGATAGTGGAATATGAAGCAGAAATTGTTGTGCCCTGACTATGATTTAAAGGGCTGAGTCACTCTATATCTAAGGGTTTCAAGAGTTGATTTATAATAGCGAGAGAGATGCATTATTCTAGATGCATTAGCGATAGTCTCAAGAGCTTAAGTGGATCAAATCATTCGCCATCACTCCATGCCTGTTGAAAGGAGACAATTCATCTAGCCATTAGAGAAGCCATGTTGCCATATTAGGATAAAAGGAATCGAACTGCAACCACTAATATTATGTTTTAGATCTGATTTGTACATTCCTGTAGCAGTGAGTTTATGAGAGGCTAAGTTCGTGTACATGTTCCAAATTTCATGTGCCTATAGTAGCTTGTAATGTGCATGTAGCAATCTATCAATATCATTATGATTTATTTGCTTCGTAAAGGAAGGGAAGATCTAAAGAAAGAGAGCACTTTACTAGGTTCACCAGAGAATTGCACTTAAGGTTATTTGAGTTGAAAAATAGTTGTCGCTCATGGAAATATGCATGTTATTACCTCCAAGCAGGAGTTAGATGCGAAAATCTTTGAAGCAGCTTGGTCGTCCATACCCTCATCCACATAATATTCTGGCAGATTCTCCAATTATGACTATGTTCTACATGGTCTGACTTGAGACGGGATTTCAACATCTTCCGAGACCCTGATCTGCACTCTGTATGGATCAAACCCGCTCTTGAGAGGATAACGACATTACAGTTTTGAAGCAAAGAGGTATTGACTTGTTGATTCCAAAGTTGTTGATTCCTTGTTATATTCACTACTGCATAAGTATGTATGGTTCATGAAAGTAGTGTTCTTTTAGCATCACAATGATTGTTGCCGGTTGATTGGAACATTGATTGTTAAAGCCCAGAAAATGGCTCTAATTTATGATGTATTAGATTTATTAAATACTTTGATACAGTCCAATGACGATGGGATGGTAAACATCAACAAGGACAATCTTTCTGATATCATAAACTGTCTACAGAATGCACAGGAAAAGATTGATTTTCTGCAACTAGAATCTCAGTTCCAGCGAGATGAGCTTCAACAGAAGCGTAGTAATTCTGAACCTATTCAGAATATTGAGACAGACTCCCATCATCATCAACAATACAAAGTTGAGGTTGAATCACATCCAGTGCCCTGTTCAAAAGCAGTCGTACATGCAGATGCATAAATTCAATATGCACTTCCCAAGTGGGTCATCAGACCTTGGGAAGAGGTTGTCCACAACAAGCACAGAACTGGTTTTGGATATGGCAAGGACATGTTGTTGACCTAGATTGTCATTGATGTCAATATGGCAATATTCTAGATGAGTAAATAATGATGTGAGGCCAAGGAGAAGTAGAGCAAATCCGTGAAGAAACAGGAGCAAGAAGCCATGAGGAGAAACCAGAGGAAAGCCAAGATAGTCAAGCCATTGGAGAGAATATCGGAGGTCATAGGAGCTATCAGAGCAGAGCTATCAAAGTAGAGAAGAGGTATTGGAGTGGTATCGAAAGCCATCACGGAAGCCATCAAAAGAGGAACACACATCAGGAGGAGAAGCTAGCAGAAGAGCAGTTAATAGAGAAGCCATATTGTTCATTAGAAGGAACAAAGAGGAACATACATTAGGAGGAGAAGCCAGTGGAAGAGCAATTAACAGAGGAGCCATATCATGCGATATGGGAGGAATTTCAGAGAAGATCTATTGGAGCAATGCATCGGAATCCATCACGGAGTCATATTAGACCAAAAAAGAGCGGAGGAGTATATATTGGGTTAAAGTATATAACCACATATATCAAGTTAAAGTATATAATATCGGGTTAAAGTCAAAGTGAATGCACGTGGTTATATTCCAAAAGGTAGATTTGTAATAGTGGTAGTGGTTTTTGGGCGGACGCTAGGCGGTAAGTGGTATTTAGAGGAGAGCGCCCAATTCCATTAACTGAACGACACGTAGCAGCGAGGAGGAGAGAGGAAACCGTTTTTTCAAGTGGGTAATCCTCGAGTTATTTCTCCTGGCACCCGAAATCCTTGTGAACCGTTGGATCTTGCGGGAGGTGATCGACGAGGAAGGATCAACAGACTGTTTGAAACTTCGGGTGTAATATCAACCGTCAGATCTGATGGAGGGAAATCTACGGTGGAGAATGAGCCTGATAAAGGTAAGCATCGATAAACGCGCCAAGGCTATGGAAAAGCGGAAAATGTAAGTTTTCGTGTGTTTGTGTATATTCCCATTATACGAGGGTTATAATAGAATTAAAGGGGATAAAGGGTTATGGGTTAAGTCCACATTAACCAAAGTTAAGAACGAAGGAGTATATATATTATATAGATGCGATAATAACACAGACCCGCGACTTCATTATAAACCGCCCTAATGTAATATCGCATTCGCTGTGTCGCTAGTCTCAAAGGGTTGTCACCCTCTAAACCTTTGATTGCGATATATAGTTGCGGACTTGATGGTCCTATTATATCACGCCCTAATGATATATTGCGTTCACCATATCGAGAGTTATGTATCGCCGTGTTTTAAGCCTTGTCATGTTAAAACTGCGATAGCGATATATATATGGACCCGACTGGACCATTGCAATATGACTTAATATATTATCGCATCCGTCGCATATCGCAAGCCTCTTGTAAAGCCTTGCCACATTGAAAGCACCGATTGCGATATATATATATGGACCCGACAGAGTTATTAAAACAATTTAAAATAATATCGCGTCCGGGTATCGGGGAATTGGCTATGTTATGTGCAAATCTACCGATTGTGATAAAGTTGTGAAGGAGCGGACCCGATGAAGTTATAGATGCGGGCGTAATGCATTTGAAGTCCAGCCTTATGTGTTCGGAGGGTATATTTTCCGTGTATTTCCTGTGCATCCTTGTATTCCGATATATTGTATGGTCCCGGGTTTAAAGGCTTAAGGCCTTGTCATATTAAAGCGGCGATTGCGATAAAAGGATGACGTGGCATGTGGGACCTCTATATGGCTATAGTCTCTCTTATATGGTTTTCGTGAAAAATTAATGTACATCGTATTAATATTAAAAAAAAAGGGCCTCTCTAATATTTTTTAATATGCAACACTATTGTAATTCGGCCTCTCTTCCACATTAATGTGTCCTGCGTGTATTGATGGATTTGAAGAGACAGAGGATGCCGAAGAGTGAGCACAGAGGACGCTGAAAGATCAAGCAAGCGTTGAGGAAGCCGAAGAGCCAGCAGAGAAAGGAAGCCAAAGGTCAGGGGTATCAGGAATATAAAATAGAGAACAAGGAAAGTTTAGAGGTTGGAAAAACTAGAAGAAATAGAGGCAGCGGTAGGTCCAGCAGGACATGAGGAAGCTGAAGGTCCAGCAGGACAAGAGGAAGCCGAAGGTCTAGCAAGATAGGAGGAAGCCGATGGACGAGCAACTCTGTTGATCGGGCTAACCTGTGAAAGGCTCATACCAGCGATGAATTAATCAGAGCTTAGTGCAGCTAATAGTAGACTCACTAAAGCTGTGTGGAGACATTATCAGAGATCATGATGGCTATTGCAGACTCTGTGTGGATAGTATGAAGAGTTGTATAGACTTCTTCATATGAAGACTGATTGGCATTGATGTTGTAGCATGGAGACTACAGTGAAGCTATAAACAAACAGAACTCAGTAAAGAAGAGTTCTAAGAGCATAACATTACTATCAAACATGCCTTGACAAGAGGGTTGGAGCCCTTGGGGTTGGTGCCTCAGAAGTTTGAAGGATTGGTGTCCTTGGAGTTGGTGCTCCTATATCCAAGGTTGGTGCCTTGACAAAACAGATCCAGACAGTTTGCAGTAGAGGGTTGGAGCCCTTGAGGTTGGTGCCTCAGAACTAGAAGGATTGGTGTCCTGGGAGTTGGTGCTCCTAAGTCCAAGGTTGGTGCCTTGACAAAACAGAGTTGGTGCTCTGGAGGTTGGAGCCTCACAAAAGTCCAAGTTGGTGCTTGGCAACAGATTTGAATTATATATATTGTATCTATTTTATTGCAAATATTATATTAATAAAAGCATTTACTCTTGTTGTTCATCTTGTGTTCTGAATATAAATGTTTTAACTGGTAAAAATAACAATTGAAAAGAAATATTGATTCACCCCCCTCTCAGTATTTCCAACACGTGTCCTTTCACATTCCAAACTACTCAAAGCCCATTCAGTTTCAAAGTGTTGGATTCCTTCATGACAGTTCACCTCCAGCTTCTGCCCCTCTTCCACAACAACAACAACAGATTGTGAAATGCCAACAATGTGACCAAGTTGGCCATATAAAAGATCACTGTTTTGATCTTCATCCATGTAAGCATTGTCATAAAACTAGTCATTCTTCAAACAGATGCTTTAGAAACAAACCTCATGCAAGAACAAAGATTCATCTTCGATGGATAACTTCTTGGCAATGGGCATCAACAGCCAAGAAGATATTCCAGTCACATGTTAGAACTTGTTTTAGAGTATTGAACAGTCTTGTAGTTGAGTTTTCTCCATCATCTCACATTGTATCTAACAGGGGGGAAGTGATGGTCATCTACAAACTTCAAAGCCACATCAAGCGAGCCCGAGCCACAACTTGCGATACCAGATTCAGAGTTGTAGCCAGAGACAAAGATGCCCTTGAGCATGCCTTCAGTCGGTGATACCTCTTCAAAGAATTAGGGACACTTCCTCTAGCAGAAGACTTCAGCTTCTTGCCAGTTTCGGAAGAGTTCCAGGAATTGCATTAAGCATTCTAGAGTTGTTGGTCATCCTTAAACCATCACAGGTTGAGACCTCCCTTTTCAGGTTGAGTTTCTCCCTTTTATGCGGGGTGAGACCTCCCTTTCATGGTTGAAGGTTTCCCTCTTCGAAACATCAGGAGCATTTCCTCTAGGAGAAGACCTGAGCTTCATGCCAGACTTGGAAGAGTTCCGGGAACTGCACTAAGCATTCCAGTGTTGGTGGTCATCCTTAAACCACCTCCCTTTATACCAATATTTCAGAGAGTACATTCAGCCTAGTGCTGCCATGCATTTTTGCACATTTTGTATTACAGCTATCTTCTTGGACTCATACATAACCCTTCAGATTAAGGGGGGGAATGTTGGACACCTAATCCTCTAAGGGTTGGTGTGGAAGCCGAATAGACTAAGGAAGTCAAAGAGACCTTGGAATACGAAACCAAAGGTCATATGAATGTACTATAAATGTATATCATTTGTTAATAATAGATGCACTCTCCTATTTATCTTTAATATTCTGTTGCTGCCATGTGTGTGTCTAACACTTACTTTAAGCCGTAAGGTTTGGATTTCTTTTGCATGTTCATTTTGGTTGTGTGGTTTTTTCTTTTGTAGACAAAAATATGTTTTTTCAAGTAAGCACACATTCCAAAGCGTTAGTGAGCGA
This sequence comes from Pinus tabuliformis, assembly GCA_031772625.1. Taxonomy (NCBI): domain Eukaryota; kingdom Viridiplantae; phylum Streptophyta; class Pinopsida; order Pinales; family Pinaceae; genus Pinus; species Pinus tabuliformis. The sequence continues at coordinate 24,664,625 of CM062810.1, read as the reverse complement.
AAAAAAAAAAAAACAAAAAAACAAAAAAAAAACAAAAAAAACAAAATACAAAAAAACAAAAAACAAAAAAAACACCTTCCTTCTTTCCAAAAATTGCTAACCTTTTAAACTAGCTCACTTGGTTCAAAGTTACTTTATGAGAATAAAGGTCTTGAGTATAATTCTTTCCTTTTGTTGAGTTACTTTTTCAAAAAGAACATGTAACTTATGTTTTAAAGTTACTTTATGTAAAAGTGTTCTCACCAATCATAAAAAGCGAGTCACTTATAATTCCAAAGTCACTTTAGCTTTTATTTAAGTTACAATTTAGTGGGTAATTCATAAAGTACCATTGTAAACGTGACTTTTACTTATTTATAAAAGTGGGTCACATAAAGTAATTTTTTTAAAAAAGTGAGCTAATTAGATTAAGTTTGGAAGGGCGGGCGGGCGGCCAGATTTTTTTTTAAATATAACATTAACATTCACGTAGTATTTCGGCATCTTCAACAACTTTTCTTAAAAAATCCATAACTTCTTCATCTAGAAGTCATTTTTAGAGCCGTTTTTTTGAATCAACCTAATTTTTTGAAATCTTTCCATTGGAACACTCAGTTTCAACATATTCAGCTTCAATTTCTTTTAAAATGGAAAGTCCATGTTTAGTTATTATTGACAGCACCAACTACTTCCAATGGTTATCCTACATTGTGGATTTACTTAGAAGTAAAGATATTTATAGAATAGCCTCATGCTAAGAATCTAAGCCTAAAGACTAAGATAAGGTAGCCAAATGAGAAAATAAGTAAGATCAACCACGTGGGTTGATATGGATGTCTATTTCTTCAAACCTTAGATTCCATCTTCGAGAACTTTATACCCTTGATGAAGCAATGAAATAACTCAATAAAGTTTTGGAATTAAAAATGAAATTAGAGCCCATCAACTCGAAAATGAGTTGCTTACGTTGGACCCCAATAATTTTTCTTCCATTGAAGATTTTTTGTCAAAGTTCAAAACCTTTAAACTTCTCTTGGAAGGTGTTAAGGTTAAGAAAGAAGATGGTAGCTCTATCTATTCCATTCTTACTAAGTTAGGACTAGCCTACTCTGTGTTTGTTTCCACCTTCCATTCTACTAGAGAAGCTTTTATTTCTCAAGGACAAGCCGACAAGTCCTCCTCTTTTGATGCCTTTTGTGATTCTTTAATAAGAGAACAAGAAAAACTCTTACATATTGGTCTTCTTAACACTGTAAACTCTTCTAAGAAAGCCTTAGCAACCTAACAACAACCAAATTCAAAGAATCCTAAGAAAAACATCCTAAAAAGAATGGTCCAAAACCAAACAAGGGTCCTAAGCAATTTCAGTTTCAAAATGAAAAATCAATTCAACAAAATGATAAGGCAAATAAAAACAAAGGGAAGAAGACTGATAGACGTTGCAACTTTTGTAATCGTGATGGCCACATAGAATCCAAATGCTTTAAGAAGATGGAAGATGGAAGCAACAATGCAGGAGCATACCATCCATTTGGAGCACTCTTCAACTTCAACTTCATCTTTAGGAATAACACTTTCTGCATGTGGTTGTCAAGCATACTGGTCTGTTTATGCACTAAATATATCTTCTTCCTCTCATTCTCATGAGTGGCTCATTGATTCTGGAGCTTCTTATCACATGGCCAAAAACAAAGCCATATTTTCTTATTTAAATGATTGTAACACCAAAAATATATATGTTGGTGATGATAGATCTCTTAGTGTTGTACGGACTAGAACTATTCATCTAGGCAATGGTTAATTTAATGATGTATTATGTGTTCCTACCTTATCCTGCAACCTTCTATCTATATATTAGATAACTCATTCAAGTGAAGGTAAAATCGTTGAATTTTCACATCATGATGTTGTAGTTAAGGACCTAAGAGATTCTAGACAGATTTTAGCTACTGACATTGCTGATGATTCTACAAGGTTGTATAAGTTTATCAACTTTGGGTCATCAACTCTTCCCTCGGTATTTTTTGCTCATAATGATGAAGTGAGCAAACTTTGGCATGAGAGATTTGGTCAATTAAACTATCGCTCCCTTAAAAATCTATGTAAATAGAATATGGTGACAGGTCTTCCTATGGTATCTTGCAGAGATGGTGTTTGTTCCGAATGTGTACTCAGAAAACATCATTGGGATAGTTTTGAAAAACGTGCCTCTTGGCACGCCTCAACCCCTTTACAACTTGTGCATAGTGATTTATGTGGTTCACTTCTAGTTGTTTCATTCTCTGGCTACAAGTATTTCTTAAATTTCATTGATGATTTCTCCAGATGCACTTGGTTATACTTATTAAAACTCAAGAGTGAAGTATTTAACATGTTCTTGGCTTTTAATGCCTTCGTTGAGAAACAATTTGGACATCAATTTCTTAAGCTAAGATCTGATAATGGTGGAGAATATGTTAACAACAATTCATCAACTTTTGCACTGAGCATGGAATGCAATTGCAACATGCTGTTCCACATACTCCATAGCAAAATGGTGTAGCTGAAAGGAAGAATCACACCCTAAAAGAAATGGATAATTGTATGCTTCGATCTAAAGGACAAGTCTAAAATTTTGGGCAACAACAATTAACTGTGCAAATTACATAGTAATTCGCACTCCTACTAAGGTTTTAAAGAATATCACTCCAGAAGAAGCATGGAGCTCAATTAAACTAGATGTAAGTCACTTTTGTGTTTATGGAAGTGAAGCATGGGCCCATATTTCAAATGAGAAACATAAAGCCTTAGAACCTAGGAGTGAAAAATGTATTTTTGTTGGATATTCTGAAGATGTCAAAGGATATAAACTTCTTCAACCTAAATCCAAAAATGCTCTCATTAGAGGAGATGTAAAGTTCGCTGAAAATAGATCGGCCTACGAGCCTAGTTCGGTGGATGTGCCACCTCTCTCTATCCCTTCTACTTCTGAAAATATTTCTTCTTCAAATGATGATAGTGAGGATGACAATCCTCCCCCACCTTCTCGGGATCCTCCTTCAGCTCCTCAGCTTCCAAAATGAGTCCGTGCTACTCAAGATGCAACAGGTGCTCTTGCAGGTGATCCTTCAGATCATCGTCGTACATTTTCTCAGTTCAATAGAGCCTCTTCTTTATCGGTTCAAGCTTCAACGAATTATGATATTGACACCTTTGCAGAAGCTTGAGGCCATCGAAATTGGGACGCAGTTATGAAGGAAGAATATCGTCCGCTATTGGAAAATGGTACATGGGACCTTGTTCCTCTTCCAAAGGGACCAAAACTTGTTAGATGCAAATGGGTTTACAGAACCAGGTTTGGACCAAATGGAAAAGTTGATATACATAAAGCTCGTCTTGTTGCTAAGGGTTTTTCACAAGTTGAAGGCATTGACTATACTGAAACCTTCTCCCCTATTGTCAAAATGATCTCTATCTACCTTGTTCTTTCCCTTGCTACCTCTTTTAAATGGGAAGTCCATCAGATGGATGTTAAATCTGCCTTCTTGCATGGGAACTTGCAAGAAGAAATCTATATGGAATAACCTCCTGGTTTTATATAAACAGACTCCAACCTTGTATGTTGGCTCAAGAAGTCCTTTATGGTCTTAAGTAAGCCCCTCGGGCTTGGTATGCCAAAATGGATAGCTTTCTTTTAGATATTGGATTTTCTAGGTGTCATTCTGACAATACTATCTACACCAAGAAAGTGGGTGAGTCTCTTATCATTCTTGTTATTTATGTTGATGATCTTATCCTTATTGGTAGTGATCCAAACCTTATAAACCATGTGAAGTCTAACCTTAAAAAGCAGTTTGAAATGACAAAATTAGGACACTTGCATTATTTTCTTGGTCTTCAAGTCTTGCAATCCAAAGAAGGTATTTCCCTTTCCCAGTCCAAGTATGCCTGTGATCTTCTATGCCACTTTCACATGGAAGAATGTAAGCCAGCCCCTTCTCCCTTTCAGTCTGAAGCCGAACTTTCAGTCACTTGTAATTCCCCTAAAGTTGATGCTACCTTATACCATCAACTTGTTAGAAAACTTTTGTATCTGACCCATACCCGTCCCGATCTTTCCTTTGTTGTTGGCCTTATTGCTCAGTTTATGCAAAACCCACATGAAAGTCATTGGAAAGCAACTAAAAGAATACTTCATTATGTTAGAGGTACAATTCAGTTTGCGATTCATTACAGTGCAAAAGGATCTCCTCTATTGGTTGGTTTCACTGATTCCGATTGGGCTGGTGACCCTGATGATCAGAAGTCTACTGCAGGTTATATCTTCACTCTTGGTTATGGACCTATTACATGGGCTTGCGAGAAACAAAGTTCCATTTCTCTTTATTCAGCAGAAGCAAAGTATCGTGACACCATAGAAGCTAGTAAGGAAGCCCTGTGGCTTTGTCAGATCCTGTCAGAGTTTGGTTTTCAACAACAACATCCGACTACAATTTGGTGTGATAATCAAAGTGCCATTCAACTATGCAAATATCTAGTCCAACATCAGCGGAACAAACACATTGAACTATACATGCACTTCATCAGAAATCTCATTCATGACCATGTTCTTTAAGTGCAATATTGTTCAACCAATGATTAAGTTGCAAACATCTTTACAAAGGCTCTCACAAAGGCGAAGTTTACTAAAATTCGATTTATGGTTGGAGTTCAGGAAGTTGTCACTAAGGGGGGATAGGCTCTAATTCCTCCTTCCTTCTTCTATTGTGTCATCTTTGTACATCCTTCAATCCTATCCCAAGTTGTTCTTAAGGGGGGGTGTTAGGATATTCTGACACATACGAAATAGTTAAGTATAACTTGGTCTAGTGTATAGTTAGGTAAAATGTGTTTATTTACTATGTACTTTTTGTAACTTACAATCCGACAGTCACAATATGTTCTAGACATGAAGTGATCCAACGGTTCATTCTCTCCTTGGTATTATTGACACTTGATCCGTGGCTTAACACTCGATTGGTCCATGATCTCTATTTAAAGAGCATGAGGGGTCATTTGTAAGGTGACTGTTCATGAGAGAACCTTATGTAAATTTTCTTTCTTTTACATTAATAAATTTCCTGAAGTGGCCGTGTTGGCTCAGGCCATGGACTGTTTCCCTCTTTGAGGGTTTTAACCACATCAAGAATACTAGTGTACCGATCTATGATCTGTTTGTGAGCAGTGTCCTTTGGTGTTCTATCTAAGGAACTTACCTTGTAAATTCCTACAGATTGGATGATACTACATATATGTCGTAGATTGTTGGCTTGTATTATCTAATTGTGCAGGTTCTAATTATAGTGATAAGAGCTAGGATTCGAGCATAAAAGCTAAGAGAGGAATGAATCTTACGATAGATTCCAAGTAGGCTTCATCCCATTGTCCATTTACTTTAAGGAAATCATTGGTTTCTTTGTTTTATGTTGTTCTAGACTAGGCCATAAAGTCTAGGGAAGATACTTTTGTCCGCAGTCGTAGATTCCGTCTAACCACTTGCTTTCCCAACTATGCACTGCATAGTTCCAAGCCTCAACCCTCAACCTTGGCCACTTAGACTGCGTAATTCACAATCTCTTCCTTCAACTTGCCCAGTTGAGACTGCGCATTGCATAGTCTCAAGCCTCTAGGTGTCACCTTTTTTGCTGAGACCGTGCAATATGCAGTTCATGAGCCCAGTCTCTCACCCTGTGTCCATAAACTATGCAATTTTCCTTAAGTTTATGAGTTTCTACCTTGATCTTGCTAAATAGACTGTTTTTCTTGAGCTAATTTGTGCTTTCCATTAGTTCATCTTATCGTACAGGTACTATAATTTTTTGAGCTCATCTCTTTCCTATCAGTTGTTGTCATCATGTTACCGAAGAGATTAGTCTCAAAAGATACCAAAGGAAGAAACACCGTGAAAAAGTTGAGAGTACCCCTGTCACCATGCCAGTTTGTCAGACACTCAACGGTTCATTGAGAAAGATTCAAATATATCATGGCACTTTGTGAAAGATGAATTCATGATAACTTGTTACAAGGCAGATCTTTAAGATAGATAGGTTTATATCAATATCCATAAGTCAGGATTGCATAAGATTGCATGTAGGTATCCAGTTTTCCCTTTTGTAGACATTGTGAAGTGGATCCTATCGCATATTGATGCAAAGAGCATGATCCTCAGTAATGCTAGTGGACAAAGGCTTGCCTCATTCATGGCACATGATTTTTAGCTTATGTATCACTTACCTTTGCCAGAAGTCTACATGGATTCTCACTTCTACACAGTCACCAGTTACCTGAGAACTAAAGATGTTATCAAAGGTTGGGTGAAAGAGCCATCCAAATTCTGCCAGACACCCAACAACACTTATAAGACCAAATCTCTTAGAAAAGCATACCAGTACCTGATAGTTCTATGTTGCTAGATCTATGGTCAAAAGAGTATTGAGACCTTTCCTGAAGGTTGGGCATTTTTGCTGCATCAGGTTGTGAATGATGGGAAAGCATTCAACTGGTCATATTTTTTGGCTCAACAGTTAAATATCCATGTGACTAATGCCAAGAACCCTCCTAAGGGTAAGCAAGTTAGGTTTTATATGTTTTCTTACTTGCTAGATGTGATATGTTCTCATAATTCTTTTCCTGGCATGAATTGGACTTGGTCACTGAAGGAATATGTTATCCACATTTACTACAAAGTGATTTCAGAGTGCATGTTGGCTTGATGGGCGCTAACCCAGGTTCAACGCTAGTTAGCCAAGAAAATCCCTACACTATTGACCCTTTCGGCATCAATCCGCGGAGAGGGGACTAAAGTCTCACACGAAGCAGTATGGGGGGATGCAGGAACCAAGTTTTCACACCATGAGATGGTGGTGATGTTGTTTTATACCTTAAACTACCTTCACGTACCCTAAATAGGTGAATCAACAACTTACACGCCTATGTAATTACTCTTACTTTTGTGTTTACCCAGATTAGCTTAAGTATTTGATAACTTCAACATGCATTAAGATTATCTTCGCGTAATTAGATATTCTTACTTACGTTCACATAATAAGGTAAAACTTGTAGATTCACGCATCAACACAATATTAAAACATAAACTCAATATTCATCATACATAATCGCATGCATTTATAATAGAAGTAAAATAGATTATACGTCGATACTTTTCAGAATAACTTTCTTTATTGATGCTTTAGATCCTCTTTACAAACTCTAGCTACCCTGTGCACACAGCTACAGGGGTCTGCGCACTCAACTACAAACTTCTACCCTAGGCCTCTGTGCACACAGATGCAAAGCCTCTTTCCTATGCTAAGACTCTTCGCTCTTAGCTCTCACAGACCCATTACATTCATCAATGACTCATGACTATATATCAACTGCCTTAAACTCTTCTAAGACTTCCTTTTTATACAATCCCATGGTTCGCGGACCATGGGTAGATCTCCTAAAGCCGACATGAATTACATAAATGAAGGGTGGAAACCCTTTATGACTCTTTACATCTTCGCACTCCGAGAACAAAAAATGCGGTGACTTTACCTTTTTTATACAAAAACTTGGGCTTTTAACCCCAAAATTAACTCCAGGGGACCCATTCCCAACAGGCCCCTAACAAAAATATGGTGACTCACCCCCGAGTCACTCTGTTGGCATGGAGATATTGTCGTGAAGACCTCCCAACTCTTGCACTACTACAACCTCGGTGGTGCACTGCGTCGCCGCCTGCTTAACCTGTTCTACCAGCTGCTCCGTTGTTGGTCCCGCTCTATCTACCTTGACTTTCTGTTGTGTAGCCTACATGTTTGCTAGCTTTCCTTAAATGGTGGTAGTGAGCACGAAGGCTTCATCTAGCCAAGGCCCTAGTTTGGCCTTCAATACTGCCTCCCTTCACTACGCTGCGTCCACCTGTTCCTTCAATGCCTTTGCTTCCTGCAGCTTGGCTAATTTTTGTGTGATAGCAATGGTGTGCACCACCGCTCTAACCTCATCATATCGTTGTTGCAATTCCTTCGCCTCAGTCTCTAACCGCTGCAGGTTGGGGTCTTCCTGTAGACTGGTAAGTACCTCCAACGATTGCTTAAAGAGTGCGGTGCAATTCGTCACTGCGTTATCCACTGCAACAACTGCATCCTTAACAGCTTCCTTGCGCTATTCTTTGACTTCTAGTGGAGTCTAAGGTTGGGCCTTCAACTCAAGCTTTGTGATCTTAACGTTCAACTCAAAATGAACCTTACCCAGCTTTGTCCTTGTGTCGCGCACAACTGTAGTGAGCTTCCAAATTCTGGCGTCGACCAATGCATCTTCTGGGATATGCAACTCTGGAACGATTCTGCATGCTTTATCAACTACGTATGTGGTGTGCTCATTCTTCTTCGTAATCTTCTTAAGGAGATCAATTCCGGAAGTCTTCTCTACAAACATATGGGCATTGTTAACCTTTTGTTCGTTGATCACATTCAGCACACACTGCTCTCGGGCTCGAAGTTCTGTGATCACACCATCTTGCAGGGCGTGAAGGGCTTCACTTGGAAGCACAACCAAGTTTAGCCCAACCTTCTTGAGAGCGCTGACAGTGGCCCTGTCAGCTTCTGTTTATGCGGTCAAAGCTCCATTTGGCAGCGCGATGACCCAGGGATCCCTAGAGTGAACCATCTTCATTGCATTTGATGCTCTAGGTGCCAAACTAGTCGATGTCGCGTTGCCCTGCCCTACATTGGTCTGCACTTGAGTAGCCTGGAACTGCAGCTTGCGCAGACCCGTCTGAATGGTGACAAAAGCTTGTTACTGCTGCTGCTCAAAATACTGTAGCAGTTCCGTGGTCGCATCCCTTACTGTGTCCCCAATGTCATTTAGATCACCTTCTGTCAAAGTGATTGGGTCAAGCGATAATTTACTCGCCTTGGACTTCTTCCGCGGCCCTTCTTTTTCGTGCTTCCTAGTGCGCTTAAACCGGAATGGAGTAGTCTCCGGGTCTGCACCACCCTGTCCTGATCTTCTCTTCTTCCTCTGTCTGTGGTGACGAAGACTTCTTACTCCGGTCAAAGTTGCGCTCTTCCTCTTATTCCTCCTCTTTTGTCTCCTCCTGAGCAGCACACTCTGCTTTAGCTTTTTCCTCTGCCTCCTTTTTCCTCCTGTCGTCCAACTGCTGCATCTTCAACCAGGCTTCTTGCTTCTTCCACTTTGCTGCCGACTTACTAGACCCGGATGACAGATCCGAGGTCATGCACCACTCTGCGGGCCAACGTTCTAGGACTGCTATTATAGCATCGTCCGTCACCAGGTATGGAAGATCATACTATTTTTATTCGGGGTCCTTTTGCACTTTGATGGAAATGCAGTGGAAGTCCACCTTGAACTCCACATATCTCGACCACTGCTCAAAGACAGTTGGTGAGAGCCTAGGCTTACGATTTATCGTGGCGCGGATGCTTGCCTCCATCAACACCCAAAAGATCTTACTATCTTTGATTCGCTCAACATCCTTTGTGGCCTAGAGCGAAGTGAACTTTGCTACTTCTGGCAGATCTGACGTGATCAGAGGAAACTGGCTGTCCTCCGGTAATTCCCATGCAACCAGTACAATTGAGTGTAAGAGCTAGGCGTAATGGAAGGTCTTACTCTAGTCTTGCGCTTCTCTATAGTTCATGAGGAACTCACTGCAAAGGTAGCACACCCAATTAAATTGTATGCCCTCCACGCACTGAGTTGCTAATGACACAACTGGTGCTGACACCTCATCTGTGCAACACTTTCTCATGATTTTCCTAGCTAAAATTTGGGTGGCTACCTTAACTACGGGGTCGGTTATGATGGAGATTGAGTAGCGCACAGTTTCTTGGCAAGCTTAAACTTGTCCTTCATTCTCTCGGCGAGGTCGCACTCACGCGTCTTTCCGCCAAATTCCATGGCTAGATTCAACCCTGAGTGCGGTAGCAATGTGATCATATGGATAAACATATCCGTGATTGGTATCAGTTCTCCCAACCACAGGCATCCGTTGTGCACCAAGCATAACAATTGTTTGATCACCATCAAGGTTATGGGCGCGCGGTGGTAATGTGGCACCCATAGCAGGTTTAACAATTCTGCTTTGTCCACCCCTCTAATCCACTTCTTCGTCTCCAGCGCGGTGACACCTGTATCTTTATAGAACACTCAGGTCATAAAGGTATCAGTTGCCAAGTGGGGGAATCACTCTGTGTCTGCCAAATCCCAATCCTCCAGCTTGAGAGAGGGGATGCGCACCAAGCATGGGCCTTCAAATGTAATTTGGTCTGGCAACAATGGGGTATTCAACATAAATTTTCCCTCATATGGGTCCTCCGGGACCTTCACCTTGCCTTGGCACGGAGGAATGTATTCTGGTAACTAGGAAATAGGGTCTACACCCTCAATGTCAATGTCCTCTATGCCCATATCCATATCTTCAGCACCCTCCTTAGATTCTAAGTCTACCACCTTGCCTTTCTCCTGCGCGATGGGCTTTTCTTTCTGCGAGTGTTTCCTGGGTGATGCATGCACTGGATGTGCTGCTTTCTACTTATCCTTCTTCATCTTTTGATCGTTTTTGGTCGGCGTAGGCCTTGGCCTGGGTGACCTCGACGATTTTGGTACTTCTATGGGCACCTTTACACTTGCAATCTCAGGGGCAGCTCCCTCCGATACCATCGGTCCTCCAACAGTTGCAGTTTTCATGGGTTCTGACATGATGCTAGTAAGGAGCTCCTGGGTTTCCTTAGGAAACTTATCAAACACTGAACTCACCACTAGAGCCTCGAAACTCTCAAGGTTCATGCGCGCCTGATAGCTCAACACCTCAATTCTCAAAACGCCAAGTGTTTTTCATTGGGCGGCCATCTGTAATTTATAGGCAAATTCAAATTCAAATCCAACCACTCCCCCCAAAATCCTCCCATAAATGCTAAATTGCTGGCAAATTTTCAAATATCTCACTCTTATATTCCGAATTAAATGTCGCCCTCGCTCCACTTAGCCGTTTTCTCACTGTCAAATCATGACCATCGACCATAACGATCAATTTCCGGCTGCCATGCGCGGTCTCTCCTTCAATAGCGCAACTGCCCTCGCGCTTTTGCTGACGCTGTGACATTCCTCCCTTTCGCGCAGTCCCCCAGTGGCGCAATTCTACAATCCGGGTAGTGTAGTGTATAGTCCGCACCTCCTTTCAGCTGCCTGGAGCGCTAAGACTATGCTTCCACCATATAGTCATCTAGCCAGATCCCCGATGTATGGCTTCAATCGGCTGCCATTTATCTTTCTTGGGAAGGGATCTCCATTCAACTTCACCAACTAAACTAGTCTACCATCGTTAATCTCCTTGATGACATATGGCCCCAACCAATGCATTTGAAATTTTCCTGGATATTTATTAAACTTGCTGTCATATAATAAAACCAAATTATTTACCTTGAAGGTGCGCAGTTTGATGTGCCGATCGTGCCATGCCTTTTCGCGCACCTTTTGAACTTACTGATGGAATCCAACCAAAAATCTATCCTCTTCAAGCTCTATTAGCTGCATGAGACTCTCTTCCAGGGCTCCGCGATCTGCCATTCCTATGAATGCCGCTATGCGCAGACTAGGCACATTGTACTCCATCGGCATCACAGCTTCTACGCCATAAACCAGCTTGAAAGGCGTTTGTCCAGTCATCATTTTACAAGTTGTTCTATAAGCCCATAGCACCGCGGGTACGCACACATCCCAATCATTCCTTTGCGCATTACAAACCTTCGTCAGCACGTTCTCCAATATCTTATTAAACACTTCTACCATCCCATTAGCTTGCAGATGATATGGCGTACTCTTCTGATGATAAACCTGGAATTCCTCTGTCAACACGCTGATTGTCTCATTAAGGAAATGTGTACCACGATCACTCATCAAAATCTTTGGGCACCCGAACCTCATCAACAAAGACTCAAAGAGGAATTTGGCTGCTATTGCCATTGTGCAGTCCTTAACAGGCTGCGCCTCCACCCATCTGGTCAAATACTCAGTGGCGGTGATAATATACCATGCACGCGTCTTCTTTCATGGAGGCTGAATCGATCCCACAAAATCAATCGCTCACTTCTCGAACGACTACAATGACATCTGCGGATTTGGAGGCAGCTCATCCCTCCATGATGGCCTGCTGGTCCTTTAGCATTCATTGCATGCCTTACAATAAGCTTTCAAATCCTTATGCAGTGTCGGCCACCACAACCCAGCGTGTAATATCTTCTGCGCCGTTGCTTTTCCTGCATAATTCCATCTCGCATCCCCTCCACGGGCTTCAGTGAGGATGCTGTTCTGCTCAAACTCAAGCACATAATGTCACAATGTTTCATTCACTCCCATTTTATACAAGTGTCCAGCAATAAAAAAAAAATCTGCCGTGCACACTACCAATTCCTTCTTTTGTTGGCTAGTATACCCTTTTGGAGCCATTCCTGTCATCAGGAAGTGTATAATATCTTCAAAGCGGCTATCTGTGACGCACACTGCAAAAAGCTACGTGTCAGGTAGTCCTTCCTTTAAATTAGTATGCTCCTCTCCTGTTTCAATGCGCGACAGATGATCTGGCCCCGCATTCAATCGTCCTGGATTCACAATGACTTTAAAATCATATTCCTGGAACAACAACAACCATCGACATATCTCCCCCCCCAACACAAGCTTGTTGACTAGGTATTTCAACGCGGAATGGTCCGTATACATCTTAAAGTGTTTGTCTAACAAGTAGTGTCGGAACTTCTGGAGTGCGTACGCCATAGCTAGCCTTTCGTGCTCTGTCATTGAATAATTCTTCTCAGCTTTAGATAGCTTCCTACTTGCGAACACCATGGGATGATCCAATTCTACCTCACCGACCTGTGTCAGTACTGCTCCTAGCGCAATACATGATGCGTCCACATGCACAAGAAATTCCTTCTTCCAATCCGGGAAGACTAAGATAGACACGGTGACCATTTTCTCTTTTAACACATCTAGGCTTCACTGACATTCTTCATTCCAACAGAATGTAGCATCCTTCTTTAACAGTTTTTCCATCAACGCAGTAATCTGGGCATAGATCTTGATGAAATTTCTATAGTATCCAGTATGCCCCAACGTTGTGCGTAGCTGTTTCACACTTCTTGGTGCCTCCAAATTGATTATGACCGTGATCTTAGCAGGGTCTACCATTAAGCCTTGTCTGCATACCACATGACCCAGCAAGATCCCAAAAGGGACACAGAACAAACATTTCTTCAAATTGAGTGCGATCTAATACCTCCGGCATGTATCCAACATCAAGCATAAACTAGCTACATGGCGCTTTACCTGCCCAAACACCGTCCAATCATCAAACTATACCTCCAGAAACTTGTGAATGAAATCCTTGAACGCCATGATGACTATGCGCGAAAAGATCGCCGGTGCGTTCTTTAGCCCAAAAGGCATCACAGTATACTGAAAACATCCCCATTCAGTCGCGAAGGTCATCTTACTTCTATCCTCAGGCGCGATCTTGATCTGATGGTACCCTGAGAACCCATTAGTAAATGAATATGCTTCCTAACCGCCAACATTATCTAGCACTTCATCAGTGAACGGGGTTGGGAAAGGATCATGCATGCAAGCATCATTCAACTACCATATCTTTATTTCATCCTTTTACTTCTTTTCCTGAACTACCATAGGGCCCACCCAATCAAATTCTTCCACTGGCTCGATAATGCCTGCCACAAGCATTTTATCCAACTCTAACTGGACCTTTTCTTTATACTTCGGGTTGAGGCGGTAAGGCCTTTGCTTGACTAGGTTCGCGTCCAGTTTTAGAGTGATCTTCATAACACCCAAGTCCCCTATTATCCCCTTCAAATATAAGAATTTCGTAGGGAACAGGCCCTGATATTCGCGGAGCTATTCAACAACCTTATCTACTATTGCATCATCCCAATAGTCCCCATTTTTTGCAAATTCTGGCTCCGCTTCCATGCCAATGTTTACCTGTCTAGTTTTGAGCTGCGCAGTTATGTCTAGATTCTCTATTTGCGGTCCTTCAGTCTTCGAGATTTTAATTTTCTTTGGATCCTTGTCTTCTTCTTCAACAATCACAATGTAGCATTCTAGCGCGTGGCTCAGCTGGGTGGTCGAGTCTGGTTAAATCAAATCCAAAGGATCCTGTGGTATTCCTAAGATTGTCGTCTTGACCTCCTACGACGCCTCATCAATACATTCAAATCCATCCTCAAAACTAAACGTCATCAAGAATCCTTGGCGCAAAACATCCCATTCTTCAGTGCCATGGCGGAGCTCTGTCTCTAAGTACCAATTCATCGGTATAACATCCAAAGTATGGCAGAACAAATGCACCCATTCAGGCTGAGGCTCTACTTCATACACTTTAGTCCATTTGCCCAAGTGATCACACAGATCATTTCTCCCATCGTATTTCTCTGTTAATCACACTTTCGGACGACCAAAACGTACCCTCATCATCTTTCTGTATTCGCGCCAATCGTCAAAACTATTTTTGTGCATACCCCACCATCTTGTAGGCATAGCGTGCAATGCCAAATCCAAGGCTTGGAAGCGATTCTTCTCTGGCACTTCTCTTTCAAAGGCATCCAAAAATTTATCAATGTCAGTTAAACCACCATAATGGGGCAGACTTCTTACCTCCGATGATATATAGCACAACGATTTAGTCATCATATACAGCTTAACATAGACATTTCATGTAATCGATTTTGCCAGCACTACAATTCTTCGGCTGAATCTAAAGTACAAGAACTTTCGTGGTCCCATTCAATACGTCCATCCATTGTCGGATTCACCCAATCTTGATCTTGCGTCGTTATCTTATAGATCTAGTCCAAATCATTGTCACTTTCATAATCGCGGATCAGTTTAGTATAGCGCTGTCCTTCTACAGGGTCCAGGGGTACTACTACGCGGAGCGATTTCTTCTCAAATGTCATCTTCAACTTCTTCAGATTGTTCACCCCATTCATGTCAGTGGCCTAGTCGATCCTAAGGAGCACGGGGTAGGGATTGCTGTCATCCACAATTTCTATCACTTCAAAGTCTGCAAACGCACTTGTGCCTTCAATATCAACCGTTACTCCCTGCAATATTCCCATGGGGATGATTTTTTGCTGATTTTCTATTCTCAACTGAATTAGAGACCACTGTAGCATAGGTCTCCCCATTCACTCCCATGTTCGTTTAGGAAAAACATTCGTGCTGACCCTAGATCCGAAATAAATTGATCCATTTCATACTCTCCTATCTGCGTAGTGAGCCTCATCTCACACCCTGTTCTTGCCTTATGCTTACCAATCTTCCTGACTACGCACTATCCATCAGGAGCGTTTTCTTTTCCAGCACATTTATTTATCAATTCCTTTAATCCCTTCACAGCCTTGCTATCGTGCAACAATTTCATACAGGTCTCTAAGAAAGTAATAAGCATAGAAGGATCCATATCTTCAGCTGGCTTACCCTGGCTTCCTGAGGTAGAGGCCTCAGTGAAGCTTTTCTTCGCTTCCATAAATGTCTCCCGTGCGTGCTCTAGATCAAATTCAACCTCCTTCTCTGGAGCTTTGCGAACCCACACACTTTCTTCAGGCTGCTTTCCCTTATCTTCGCCAGTCGTCACTCCACTTTGCAGTACTATATTCACATTAGGATCCTCTTCGTGAGGCTCAACCCTCATCATCTGCAGGTTCTGAGTTGGCTGCTAAGGTTTCACCCCTTTCTCACGTATCTTTGCTAATAATACAGGGAAATCTTCAGTCACGTGGTCAAACTGAGTACAATATCAACATGACAGACGCGTCGGATTCGTGCATTCTCGTGCATAGTGTCCTGTCCTCCACAATTATAGCAAATCACCTGCCCTCGACCTCTACCAGGTCCTCCTCCACCTCGGCCTCGTCTGCGCCCCTAATATCCTCCTCCTACTCCCCCAGTGCCTTGATCAGGAGGTCAAGTTTCAACCTGAACTCTATATGTAGGCGTTCTATCCATCATTAACTCATAGCTACGACAATTACGCTCATCATGGCCCACTGATTGACAGAAGTTGCAGAAGGGTTGTTGCGGTGTCTGTAAAAATTTCTGTAACAAATGGAAATTGTCAATCACATGTTTTCCAGCTACTTGACAGATAGCACACCAGAGCGTAGGCCCTGCACTTGGCCCTGCTTGAGCTTCCGGCCTTAGAGGCATTGGTCCTCCTGTTACAACATAATTCGCTAAGACCGGGCAATGATCTTTTTCATGCCCTTGACTTTTGCATTTTTGGCACCAAACTTCTTCGCGCACCTTTGATAGAACTGTTCTATCATTCTTCAGACTCTAGAATTATAGGCAAAGATTCTGCAACTGTGCGTGAATCTGCTGAACTCCTAAATTAACATCTTGCATTAGTGTCTCATGCAATCTCATCGCAATCTCCAGGGCTTCCTCCTGGGTCCCAATCTTTTGCTGTGACAATGCAACCCTTAGATGAGGCAGGAGCAAAGCTACAAACCATTCACAGTGTTACCCAACGGTAAGATTCATGTTAGCTTCGCGGATCGTACATTTCAATCTCTGATCCAGGTCCTAGGGTGTCTCGCCAGGCTTCATCATGATCTCTTTGAATCCCACAATTGATTGTGCTTCAGACTTGGGCCTATTGAATTCCTTGTTCAGCACAGTCTGAATATCTGCCAATGCATTCATCAGGTTATCAGTGCAGTACTTTATGTACCATGTTAGCGCGCATTCCTGTAAAGCACTAACCAACGTTGCTTTCTTCATCTGATCATCAGTAATACCATGAGATTCCCATACAACCTTCGTGATGAACCAAAACTTGTCTGTATTGTCATTTCCCAAACCCTTGAACACAGGTAGCTTCACTGAGTTCGCCATACTAAACGGTGGCGGAGGTGGCGGTGGTGTAGGCGAAGATGTATGTGCTGAAGGTGAAGATGGAGGTGGTGTGGGTGGATGGGGTATTCGCGGGAACCCTTGTCTTATCAACTGAACAACGCTCTGCGGAGAAGCCTGTGCTGCTTCCTCGTCGTCACTCAGAGGAGGTCCAATCAGTGGGCTATATTCAGGGCCTGTTTTCCCTCTATCCCTAAAGATCTTTCCACTTCGCGTAGCTCCAAACATCAAGGTAACTACATAACCTGCTTTTCACACAAGAGCATCTTAATCCAAGTATTTAAAGACATTAAATCCTTACCTCACAGTTCCTTGAAGAAGAGACACTCTGCTTCATTGTAACTGACCAAAGTATCAACCACAAACTCTGTCACAAATCCTCCTATGATACGATCAAGCCAATGATCGACAACGCGTGCGATCTTATCTTCAGAGGATTCTAGTCTCCGCACTAATTCTGGGGTCCAGATTGTCATACCATCAAGTCTCCACCTTCCTTGGTCGTCTGTCAATTTCACGATCCACTCATATAATTCAACCAGGAAGGAAAAGAAGATTTTGTGTGTCTCTGTGTACAAATCTCTGTCCAACCACTATTCTTTCATCAATCGCGGATTCCTGTTCTCTTGTGCCTCGAATTCGTGGATCTTTCTATCCAACCAGTCTTCAATCTCCTTCTTGGTTGGATTCTAGTGATGTGACATCACACATCCCTTTATGTAGATCCCGGTCCTGGCAACATAACCATTTGTTGGCTTGATGGGCCCTGACCCAGGTTCAACGTTAGTTAGATAAGAAAATCCCTACACTACTGGGCCTTTCGGCATCAATCCGCGGAGCACGATCTGAAGTCTCACCCGAAGCAGCATGGGGGGATGCAAGAACCAAGTTTTCACACCCTGAGATGGTAGTGATGTCGTTTTATACCTTAAACTGCCTTCGTGCAGATCGATAAGACTTTTAGGGCTTATCGATATACTTCTCTTATTCTACCTCTAGACCTTCGCGAAGGTCTATGACTGGCCTTCACATACCCTAAATAGGCGAATCAACCACTTACGCGCCTCTATAATTACTCTTACTTCTGTGTTTACCCAGATTAGATTAAGTATTTGATAACTTCAACATGCATTAAGATGATCTTCACGTAATTAGATATTCTTACTTGCATTCACATAATAAGGTAAAACATGTAGATTCACGCATCAATACAGTATTAAAACATAAATCCAATTCATCATAAATAACTACATGCATTTATAACAGAAGTAAAATAGATCATACACCAATACTTTTTAGAATAACTCTCTTTATTGATGCTTTAGATCCTCTTTATAGACTCTAGCTACCCTGCACACACAACTACAGGGGTCTGCGCACTCAGCTGTGGACTTCTACCCTAGGCCTTTGCACACCATGCTGCAGAGCCTCTTTCCTACGCTAAGACTCTTTGCTCTTGGCTCTCACAGACCCATTACATTCATCAATGACTCATGACTATCTATCAACTGCCTTAGACTATTCTAATACTTCCTTTTTATATAATCCCATGGTCGGTGGACCATGGGTAGATCTTCTAAATCTGACATGACTTACATAAACGAAGGGCATAAACCCTTTATGACTCTTTACATCTTCGTGCTCCACGACCACAAAATGCAGAGACTTGACATTTTTTATACAAAAACTTGGGCTTTTAACCCCAAAATTAACTCTAGGGAACCCGTTCCCAACTGTGCAACTACAGGGGAGTTATGGAGAAGCTGACTGATCACTTCCTCATACCACTGTAAAAGATGATCTTTGAGGAAGATACACCTTGCATGTCCTAAGAGGCAATGGAAGAAGTAGCGGAACTTGTCGACTGGTTTGCCTCACTGGATGGCACTTACCTTAGGGTGTTTGGTGGATAGAAGTCTTCACATTTGTTTCCTAGGTATGCCACTAATAAATTATTCATGCAAGAGGTAGCTTATCATCTTTCCGGTCTATCAGGAGTCTTCAAAAGGAAGAAGAAAGCACCTTGGCCCACTTTTCCATTACAAATTGGATCGTATGACATTAAAAATCTAAAGGTTACAGAGACCGAGAGAAAGGAGTTAGGAAAATTTAAGTTCGGTCTCATGGAATACCACCCATACGATCCCAGGAGTGTTTGCAAGCATCACTGTGAAAAGATACATTTCAAGTGGCCAAGCGAGAATTTTTCAAGATTGGAGGAGGAAAAGATCAAGAATTGTTATAATGCCTCCAAGCCTCATGCCCCATTCAACTTTGTAGGTAAATTGCAGGTTACTCCTCAACAGAAAACCACTCCAGAAGCAGAACAATTAAGGTGCAACCTAGTGCGCAAAAAGGGTAAGAGGAAGGTTGTCCATAGTCCAACAGAAGAACAAATATGCAAATTTAAAGCAGATCCAATCATCTTGAAAGCAACAATAGCAACATAAAAGAGAAGGAAGAAGACGAAGTAGTAGGAAGAATTAAGGAAGAAGGAAGAACTAGATAAAAAAGAACTAGAAGAGAGGTGAAGACAAGAAGAAGAAAGTCAGAAGAAAGAAGAGGAAGAAACAGCACTGAAGCAAGCTGAAGAAGAAGAACATAATCAACTACTTGAAGAAGAAAGAAAGAAACTGGAAGATAAATAACTCTCTCGGGAAATCAAAGACTTGATAGTGATCCAAGACATGGAGGTAGAACCAAAGCAGGAAAATCAGGATGTTGATCTCATGCATTGTATGCAGCAGATCATCACTCAGTCTCCCCCTCCTCCTACAAAAGGGCAAGCTTTAGGCGAGGAAGAGGAAATTTCTCCTCTTGATGAAGGTCCGATGATGGATATCTACAGTTTAAATTTTGATGAGTTGCAGAAGAAGATTGTACATGCAAGAAAGAAACACTTCTCGGATGACCTCACACATCCTACTTTTATCAAAGAAAAGTTGATCATGATGGACACCAAGAATAATCCATAAGCTATTTCCACAACCAACTTGGCCTTTGTAGGAGCCTCCAAGTCTAACACAAAATATTTGATGGTTGAGAACAGAAAAATGACAAAGAACATAGAGGCTGCAAAGAAACAAATTAAGCAAGTCTAGGAAGACGTTTAGAAATCATCTCCCGCACACGTGTATTTAGAAGAAATCAAGGCAGGCATACTTAATGAAGTATCAAAATTGGGAGAAACCATGAGGAACCTCTATGAGGAGCTAGTCACCATGCACAAAGTAGTTGTCTACTTGCACATAATGCAACATAAATGTAAAGAGAATGCTAAAGCTCTAAAGGTTGTTCATATAGCCATCATTGCCGTGCATGAGTGGGGATCACAGTATAGAGGTGCACCACCTGAGTTGGTAAATAAGACAAGGGAACAAGTTGAAGTTCGAATGCTTATCCAAAGCAACAAACAACTCAACTCTTTCATCACCAGCATTCAGTACTCTTATGCATGGTTATATAATAGTGTGGATTTCATGGTAAAGTCACATAGTATCCATTCAGTATGCACACTCGCCAAAGTTAAAGGAAAAAATAAGGTTTGATAAGAAGTTGATGAATACTTGAACCAATTCATGCAGATTGCTACCAAGGGAGATCTAGAGGTTAACAAACATGATATGCAGAAGTACATTGACGACCTTGCCAAGATCAACACCATGCTTTTCTTGTTGAAGAAGGAAACAAAAACTGGCTCCAAGACCGTGTACCTAGTATGTGACCAAAAAGCTACAAGTTTAAGTGGTTGAGCTAGAGTTTCCCCAAACTCAAGTTTGACATGATGTTTATATTATTAGGCTTGTTTAGTTGACTCTACCCAATTTTGTCTTATATGGGTATTTGTAATATTGTATTTAAAATATTTTTGTAAGTGGAAGTCCAAGCGTCAATTTTGGAATATGAAAGGTCATTATGTAAAAGAAGTCAAAGAGTCACGAGGGAAGTCAAAGAGTCACAAAGGAAGATGGATAGTCATCTCATTTGTTATAAATATACCCTCATAACTCATGTAAAGGGATTTTGGCCTAGGATTGAAAGCTATGGAGTTTTGTTGAGAGCCTTGGCTTCTCCTTTAGCATAGAAGGATTGTCTTTCTTTGGAGGAGCAAGTGTTGGCTTCATGTTCCACTATTGGGGCTAGTGGTTGTCAATTGTATATGTATGTTTGGAACTTTTGCTTTAATAAAAGCTCAGAGCCAACACATCTTCATGCATATGTCGTGGATGTAGTAAGACTATTCTTGTTATGTTTGCAATATATGTTATTTCATTTACACTAATTCTTATGAACTATTTCATTTGCCTTAGTATGAATATTGTTGAATGTGTGTTGTTATTTTATTTCGACCAGGGTTATCCTCTGAACTATTTTGTAGGTTAACTTATGGTTATTTTACCACTCGTGCGTCTCTTTCAAGCTAAGTACTATTACAGGCTTCCAAGGGGAACACTCCCTTTTTCTTCAGTGTGATAGAACTTCTCATGATTTGCACATGACACTCCATAAACACCATAAACTTGTTTCCACCAAAGTTATGTACACTGTTATAGATCTGATACCACTTGCTATAGATCTGATATGAAATAGCTCTGATACCACTTGTTATAGCTCTGATGCCACTTGTTATAGATCTAACCCGGAAATACTATAGATCTGATATGGAAATATAAGATAATGCAAATAAACCCAGAAATAATATGAAATGATTCTTTATTGATCAAACCCTTATGGTAGGGCAACACCATACATTCACTCCTTAAGGAAGGAGAACACTCCACAAGCCATATGCCTGTTCATACAATAATCCTTGACAATCTCCATGTGGAGTCTCTAGCCTCTATATAGGCCTCATACATACAATACCATGGGTCATTACCATGGTTCCCTCATACCATCAAACTAATACCATGGGCCCATTACCTTATTACTAACTACTTGTGGTCCCTTACATGATATGGGTTAACCACCTTATTTATTACTATGGCCCATCCCATTATTACATTATTACCTTGGGTACCTCCCTTGGTACCCCATATTATCCCCCCTAGGTATATAACATATGCATCATTTTATGCGGTTATTGCAGCTAATGCACACCCTTAAAACCCATTACTTCGGAAACGATCATATTTCGGTTGGGGCTCCTACTCCAAACAGTGTGGGGTCTAATTGGGACTTCACATTAGGGAGACCCCCTACACCTGTTGGCGGCTTTCAACACCGTCAACAATTTACAACAAAATAAAGTTGAGACAATTAAGACCTTAGGTGTTTCATAACCACTAACCATTCCAAGTCAATTTTGGGAGGAGGTCTCAATGGATTTTATCATAAGTCTACCCAAGTCCAAAGGAAAGGGTTTCATCATGGTGGTAGTTGATAGAACTACCAAGTATTCACACTTTGTGCACTATCTCATCCTTTCAAAGCCAATATAGTTGCTACTACATTTTTGGAAACATTTCAAAAGATACAGGGAAACTCAAAGATTATTGTAAGTGACAAAGGTCCCATTTGACTATAAATTTTTGGATAGAATTATTTTCTTGCCTTGGTGCTCAACTAACTCATAGTTCAACTTATCATCCTCAATTTGATGGGAAAATTGAGATAGTGAACATATGTTTGGAAGGATATCTCTGTTTCTATGTATCTAATAAACAAACACAATGGGTCAAGTGGTTACCTCGAGCAGAATGATGGTATAACATTTCCTTAAAAAAATGACCCCATTTATGGCGCTTTATGGATATCACACCATCCATCACATCGTCTTTAAGAGACAATTCTAAGGTTCAAGCAGTGGAAGATCACATTGAGCATCAACAACAAGTTCTCCAACTCTTAAAGGATAACCTGACTCTGGTGCAAAATTGAATGAAACAACAGTCAAATAACATCGCAATGAAAGAAGTTTGATGTGGGCGATTGGGTATTTTTACGACAACAATTAGACAAACAAGTGTCCCTCAAGCAAATTAAGAAGGATAATAAATCATCACCCATGTACTATGGCCCATACAAGGTGTTGTAAAAGATTTTTACTACAACATACAAGTTGGAGTTTCTTGCATCTTCACGAGTATACTTGGTTTGTGCCATAAACATGTACCATCTTATTTCTTCCATACTTCAATACCCAAGAAATAATGCTACTCACTAAGATATGTCATTTTCAATTTCTGCAATCATAAACCTTTGAAACAATCCAAAATTATTCCTTGTATATATCATATCATCAACATAAAGTGCAACAACAAGATTTTTTTATCCCGAATGAAGTATATGAAGATTATGTTCAAATGAACTCTTGAATAAACTATGACCTGGGAAATACTTATCTATTCTTGAATACCAATCCCTTGGTGCTTGCTTTAGCCCATACAATTTTTTTTTTAATCTATACAAATGATCTTCTTTTCCTGAAATTTCAAAACCTTAAGGCTGATCTATATAGATTTCTTCATCTACATAACCATTTAAGAATGTTGATTTAATATCCAACTGGAAAATTATCCACTTATACAGTGAAACCAACACAAGAACCATCTTGATTGTATCCATGTTGGCTACCAGAGCAAATGTCTTTATATGATCAATCCCTTCTTTTTGAGCACACCCTTTGGCAACTTAGTCTTATACACCCATTTAGTACTAATTATGTATTTTCCTTTGGGTAATTTAACTAAGTCCCAAGTATTATTCTTCACCAAAGCATTGAAATATAATTTCATGGCTTCATTCCATTCATTTTAGTGTGATGCTTTTGTGTAAATATCTAGATCATATATCTTGATTACTTTAGTCATAAGTGCAAAATTTACAGTTGAACTTTGTGATCTAGTCATTCTTTTTTCAAGTTTTTCTCCAACATATCAATTTCAAAATGACATATAATTAGCCAATTAGGATTCTTCTTATCATTGTCTTCCTTAACACTATATTCATTACCACTTTCGACATCATGTTTATTTGATTCTATTTGTAAATATTATAGTTGATGCAATCATTCCTCATCAAAGACAACATCTTGACTTAACATGATTGTTTTGCTTGAGGATCAAGTAAACTATAGCTTTTTGTTTTAGTATTATACCCAATAAAGGTACACTTCACACTTTTATCATCCAATTTTCTCTTCTTTTCCTTAGGCACATGTGCATATGTTGTGCAACCAAATATTTTCATATGTGCTACACTTGGTTTATATCTTGACCAAGCTTCTTCTAGAGTCAAATTCAATACTGCTCTCATAGGACATCTTTGCACTACTTCAACCCATAATTAATTTCCAAGAGACTAAGTGTTTAATATGCTTCGAGCCATTTCAACCGCGGTCCTATTTTTTATTTCTACAACTACATTTTGTTGAGGAGAGTATGAACCGATAAACTCTCTCTTTATTCCATTTCTTCTGCAATAGTTGATAAAGTCATTTGATTTGTACTCTCTCCAATTATCTATATTAGGGTAAGAATTTTCAAACCACTCTACTTTTCTACCATTTCCTTAAACTCAAGGAAATAAGAAAACACTCCATGTTTATCTTGCAAAAAATACACCCATGTCTTCCTGGAATAATCATCAATGAAAATAAGAAACTAACGTGCCTTTCAAAAAAACATTATCTCCATTGGGCCAAATAAATATGAATTTATCAATGCTAGACGTTCTCTAGTCTTCCATGTTATGTTTGAAAATCTTTCCCTATGTTGCTTTCCAAATATGCATCCTTCACATACTTCATCATCCAATTTGATATAAGGAAGACCATTCACCATGTTATTCTTCCTTAACAAAATCAAACTTTGAAAATTCAAGTGTTCCAACCTTAAATATTAAAAACTATTAAGCCTTTTGGGGAATCTAATTTTGTGATGGCCTTCAAAATGTAGTGTTATGTGTGAGGAGGTTCGAGGTTCAAATCCCTCGATTCCCCAAAATTTTAAACCCCAAGGGTTAGCTAGTTGTGTTGATGATGGGTTCAACTTTCTTAGATTCCCTTGGGTAAAGTCCCCAATAATTAGGGTTGATGGTGTACCCGGTTTGCCTTCCATGAAATGTGGGGAAGTACTTAGAGGTTTCTAGTGCTTTCATTCCAAGTAAAAAAAAAGGCCTACTATTCACTCCCTCTATAACATTCAAACCATGTGAATTGCTTGAACCAAAAGAGATCTTGAAAATTCTATATTTAGTTATTTCTCCTCTTCCTCTTGAAGTGAATTCACTTCCCTATGAATTTTGTTGATTTCTAAAAACCTTTATTAAAAAAGCATCCTCTACTTCTTATTCCCCTATACTTTGTGGATAATGCATTTCCATGTGCTAACTTGAATAACTCTCTTTAAGAACTAGCAAATATCCATTTAATTCATTAATCCTCATTACATTGAGATATTTCAAAACCATGATACTTGTGATGACTATTTCAAATTTTGGCAATAAATTCCTTAATATCTTCTCAATCATTCTTCTTTATGGAATTTCTTCACCCAATATTCTCATATGATTCACAAGATCCCGAGTATTTGTAGTATAATCATTCAATGATTCATTACTTTCCATGTTTTTATTCTCAATCTTAGTCCTTAATGTTTGTATTTTAGTGATTGTTTCTCCTTCATATGAGTTTTTTTAATTTAGACCATGCATGATTAGACTTTTGTGCTACACAAATTCTCGAAAAAAATTGATTCATCAACTACACAACCAATTAAGGAAAATCATATTTATTTATAATCTCCCTTAGTTTTTGTTTTCCATCAATATCTATTACTTTATATTCAACATCAGAAAGAATATCATAACCATCAAATACCAATTCCCATAGATATTTGTTGATAAAAATTGGTTGCAATCTTTTGCTCTTGTAAAAGTAATTAATACTTCTGAGTTTTAGAAGTGCTATATTGCAAGTCACCATTGTAGAAATTGAATAAGATGCCAAAATAAGAAAAGAAAACACACATGATGTCCCACTTCAACTTGGGACGAGAACAATTATCCAAAAAATGAGATTCGAGCACCACCACCGGAAAAATATTTTTATTAATTTTGAATACAAATATGGTGCTACATCTTCACACTTATAACTAATTCTCTTTTCAAGAAAGAAAAATATAATCCCATATAGAGATGTGCACAATGTTAAAAAGGGTGCATTGGGGGTTAAGCCTGCCACTCTATGATGTGCTGCGAATTAATGAGCAGGGTTCGTGGCCCGCCCCCATCATACATTTGCATGCTAAACCCCAACACACTGTTTATGTCTATATATTCTTGTATCTCACTGGTGTTCATGAATTTTTGGTGGAGGCTTGAAGCAAAGGTGAGGTCAAGGAGTTGACCTCCCTGTTGTTGGTGGATGCTTGAGAGGGTAAGGCTGCTAAGTTGTTTATTTGGGCACTAGGTTTTGCAGTGGAGTGGTGTGTGCATTGCATGGTGCAAGTGAAGTGGAGTTTGGAGGGATTTTTTCTTCGACGTGCAATATTCTCTCAATCGACTCTAGATATTGCATGTCCCAGATAATAGAGGCCCTTCTCCTGTTGTTTGGGTATGGTGGTTCAAGTCGTTTCTCTATTGCTCCCACATTGTTTACTATTAGCTCTGTTTGGTGACTCAATTATAGTCTATGGTTATTTGTCTGGGATTATTACTATGTAAAGAGTGAGAGTTTGTATGGTTAATTTTCATCCTAGTTATTGCCATGTGGTGTTTGAGAAGTTGAGGGGTTTTCTAAGTTTGTGTTTGTCTCACCACATTTCTACCTGGTGGTCTTCATGATGAGTCTATACAACTAGGTAAAAGCTTTCTTGCCCTCCTGGTCTATTTTGGGTCTGTGTAAATTTGGTCACATTGAGCTTTTAGTTGGTTTGTGTCTTTGTACCAGGTTGAATTTTATAGGGACGGGGATTTCTAGTCCAAGTGGAGCGGGCTATGGGTTGTCTGAGTGTGGGGCTCTCTCGCGCAATGTGGTTTGACATATGTGGTATAGTGAAGATTCTATTTCATGTGGTCTGGTTCCTACTAGTCCAATGTTTGTTATATTCTCTTACTCATTTTTAGGTCAAGGATGATTCACCTATTGTTATAGGTGTGACCCCTACTTGGAAGCCATGCCTCCCATGAAAACGAATGCATTGCAGGAGGGGCAACTGGGGCAACAACCCACAAGGCCAACAAAGGGCCAAAATCTTCACCCAGGACTCTACTACCACCTATTTTAATGATGTTCCTCTGGAGATATGAAGGGAAATTTGAAAACTGGAAACACAGGCAGGGGTCGAAAGATAGTCCTACTAAGTATCAAATATTATGGATGAGGTTTCTATTTGGGTTCCGGGTCTTGGTCATACCAAGGGACATAAAAAGAAATACCTAAACATAGTAGCCATTCATTGACAAATGAAGACACTGCTCGGCATGGTCCTGAAGGACAAATAGGTGGAGTGATATAATGCGTTTGCTTCTCTAGAGGACATGAAGAGGACGTTGAGGAACAAACAATTTAGTTTGGACACACGGGACACAAGATTGGCACAGGTGGAGGGACATACTCATTGTGATTCAGTCACTGTTGCACCCCCTGGATCGAGTGTCAGGGACCCTGCTCTCATCTCCTTTGATCTGACATTATGTCTATTAATTCTAGTGTTCTTGTCACTCTAATATGTTATTCTTATGCTTTAGTTTCCCATCCGAAAGGGCTTATTGTAATTTGGAATAATTGGATGATCTGTGTGTGTGTGTGTTTTTTTTCTTTGGCGTTAACAAAGAATTTTGGGTTATGGGTGCTCTTGGTTTAACTGGGGATAACATAAATCCACTTAGTTGGATAGATGTAACAACCATGTATCTCTAGGATATTTTTATAATATAAAAACTTTAATTTACATAAAAAGAGAGAAAAAACACAAGTTAATCCCTTAATGGACCTCCAACTTTTGAATCTCTTACAAATCCCTTTAAACCTTCTTACAAAACTCTTTGTAACTAGAATATTTTAATAAAACATAAAGAATAATACTTAACTTGATAACTACAAAATCATGAAAATAATTTAAAATGCAATAACAAAAGAATTAAGCAAATCCAAATTACATTACCTTTCACTTCTTATCATGCAAAAAATTAATACATAGTATTGTGTATTAAATTATTTCCTTTATCTCTAAAAAATAGCCCAGCAGTGTAAATGTTTGTAAACATTTACATGTGGGTTCAATTAAAAAATAATAAAAGGTTAAAAGCAATATAGAGCCCAATATGGGGGAGATGTTGTATTGTTCCTAAATGAGTGTAAACATTTTGATGTTGACTCAATTAATAGTGAAAAGTAAAAATTAATAAAAATAATATAAATCAATTTGTTGGGTGTCTTGAGCCCAATGGTAAAGATTTAATGTAATGTTTAACATTTTCACTAAGCCAAATAACATAAAAATAAATAAATAAATAAAAATTAAATTAAATTAAAAAATAATGTAATGTAATGTAGACCTTTTAAATATGGAAAAAATAAAAAAGTAAAAATAAGAATAAAAATAAAAATAAAAATGGCCCATGGTATTCATGTGGAATATAGCTTATTTAAAGAGGGAAATTAAGTCAAGTTAGATCTATCTACCAAGTTCTGAGAGGGACCATATCTCTTTTCACTCTAAAAGAGGTTTACATCTTAAGAGATTTGATTTCTCTCCATGCTTGGTAGATCTGAAGTTAAGATAGATCTAGCTTGATTATATAATAATTTTATTTTATTAATAAAATTATGAATTTTTTTATAGAAAAAATAAAATCATAATATATATATATCGCATTAAAATATATCATATAAATAATATCTATAAATTAAGATCTATTTTACCATATAAATTAAAATAATGATTTTGTAACCATGTTTAAATTTAATTAATAAGCACATAAAAGCTTAATACTTACAATAAACTTACAATATAACAAAAATTTTAACCATGTATATTGGACCCCATTTTCCCATATATACTACTAATTTGTAAATAGACTTTGTTACAATACCATGGGCTAGTACCATGGCTTAATAATACCATACGTCCCAAAAATCATAACTCATTTCACTATCAAAATATTTTATAAATATTTTCGTTCCCTCTGAAAACAACTCCAAACCTCATGCTCATGTGTGATTATGCGCCATTAATTGAAATAGCCATAAGATTGAAGACTGATATTACAGTTACAATTCAGAATAGATTATCATGAAATGATGGAATAACAAAATCTAGTGCAACAAACTAGAGCCCCTCCGCGTTTATCATTTGTTGTGAAATTTATCTGCTGCTCATGCCCTGTAGCACACGCAAACCTCTTCCTTGCAGGTGTTGTTATCCTTCAAATTATTTAAAATTAACGCAAGCTTGTTGGCAGCAAATTCAGAAAAGGAGGAAATAAATCAGAAGCTTATTCTCCACTGTGTATAGAGAAAGCGACGATAATCTTTTTGTTGATGTTTTGTTGTCGTTGCAACGAGAGGAAAGAGGATATGGTCGTCGCTGTTCTTTGGGTCCTTATTGTTCGTAGAGTCAGGGTGATAACGATCCCTAGCTGGAGAAAGCACTCGGACTAAAGCCCGCAATTGGTTATGATTCCTGTTAAATTATCCCATGAAACATCGAGTCGGGATCCATGGTGGTTTCACAAACATATACATGTGATAGGAAACCAATGTCCGATTGAGATTAGCAACGGTTGGATTGAGATTAGCAACGGTTGGTATATGCTAATTTAAGTCGATTGTAGATTTTTTGAATATTCAGGAATTTGATAGACATGGTGTAGTCTATTAGATTCTCGAATATTTAAGAAATCTACAATCGACTTAAGTTCACCCGTTGATATAGATAAGCTACCACCAAAACTAACATGGATACGAGTAGGTATAGTTGACCAAAATTAATCGGAGTTCGAATGAAAAAAAAAATATTCAAACATGATAAAAGAGATCACTTAATTTCATTAAATTTCCTCCATGGCTATTGTTTTCAATCAATTCAAAATTTACATTTAATTTGCAATCAATCTTACCATCCTCATACATCAACAACCAAACTAATAACAACCAAACTAATAACATTATAGCAAGTCTTATAGGAAAAAATAACAAAGAAATGACATTTATGATATTTGTGAAATTCAAAAACATGAAAGATATAAACTAAATACAATACAGTTCCCATATTGACGAAATGAACAATGCTCATATGAAAACTTATATGAATTCCCGTATTGACAAAATGAACAATGCTCATATGAAAACTTATATGACAACGCTTTTAAGCTTCATCAAATGAAACAAAAAATTGTTCATACACCAATATATTGGTAAAATATTTATCTAAATGTGAGCAATATTTATAATGTTATGTGAGAGTACCAAAATAAATAAGAACTAATTAAAATAAAAATTATTTTAGTGTTTAAATATTAAATTAATGTATGGTGTGATCAACCAATATTCATTAACAATCTAATATTAATATTAAAAATATTAAAGATAATGATGAGGTTATTAGAAATCTATTTTTTAAAAATATTTTATGATATTTATTACAAAGATAAATTTAAAAAATATATATTTTCAAAATATTTTTTAAATGATTCTTATTGTATCTAGAAGCTTTTTCTAATCCAGTATGGTAGAGATATTGTAATATAATGTCTTGTTTAACATTTTAACTCACTCAAATTATATATATATATATATATATATATATATATATCATTTCGTTTCAGTCAAATTACATAAAAAAAATGAATAATAAAATAAAATTAATATTTATAATAATAATTATTAATAAAGAGCAAAAGGAGCGAGCTGCGCTGCGGGGGTTCGAGCACGACCAGACGAGCCTCGGCTCTCCTCGACCTGCCCTCACGGGCTCTAAGCCCTGCGCTTCACACCGATTAGCAATCCCTGCTTCACGAATTCAGATCTGATCGGATCTAGCACACCGATTCGCTGACTGCACTTCGAATCCAGATCTAATCGGATCTAGACAGCTAGTCGCCCTTCTGGCTAGGGAGAGATCTCTGCTGTGCTGCCTCTGTGGCGGCCGGCATTAAGCCTGATGGAGACTCAGGGTCATGATCCACCCTCTGATCCTGCCGCAGAGGCATTCCATCAGCTCCTGGCAGGCTTGCCTCCAAAAAAAAGAAATGAAGCCTCTAAATTTGTCAAGAAAATAGATGAAATTCCAGAGATCTGTCTGCCTCCGGAGACTCCCATGCAGGTAGCTTTGTCGCTGGCGGATCGGGGACTTATTGGCCAATTCACAGGACTTTGGCCATCCCCGAAAACTACAGAGCAATGGGTCAACAGGAACTGGGTGCCTCTGATCAGCGAAAGTGTTACCTCATACTTTCTAGGGTGAGGTTTCTTTCTCTTCGAATTTACCTCCAGAGAAGACAAAGACCTGATCTTTAGAAATGGACCGTACTTCATGGGTCCTCAGGGCCTCTACCTAAATAAATGGACACCAGATTTCGACCCGGCGGTAGATGTTCCCAAGGCTGTTCCAGTATGGGTTTGTCTCCCAAATCTGCCGGTTCACTGCTAGAACTAGGACTCCTTGAAACACATCAGTAACTCCCTAGGGAAATTCATAGATCGGGCAAGCAACAAGGACCAGTACGATTGTGCCAGGATTTGCATGGAGGTAGACTTAGAAGAAGGCTTACCAGAAGCAATCAAAATCAAAGTCGGCAGCTGGTCCCATGTGCATATCTTGGATTATGAACAATTGCCTTTCAAATGCAGGAAATGCCACGTGTATGGGCACTTCGCTAGAAGCTGTCCGACCAACCCAGAGCTAGAGAAAGGAAATGAAGAGGGCTGGAATCAAGTAAGACGAACCAGAGCCAATCAAAAGGGACAAAAACAGGGTGGACAACTGGGCAAAGGCAACCCTCGGATCAACACTCAGAGGCCCCCTACAAAAAAGACGCAAGAAAATAAATTTGTCCTTCTAAGTCAACCGACAGAAGACGTTCCAGAAGCAGAGATCCAAAAGCCAGAATCCTCAAGGAAAAGCACACCTCCAGCTTCCCCCAAAGAAGCTGAGAATCCTAAAGACACGTTCCAAGAAGAGGAAGAAGAAGAACAAGAAACTGAGGAGTCAGAAGAAGAAGGAGAAATAGGCGAATCCCAAACTTCGGTGAGAAGATCTGCAAGGGGTCGCAAAACAGACAAAGAGAAAAGAGAGCAGCAGACCTACAAAGATAAGCTACAGGGCAGCCAACCAACGCTGGAAAAGCTTCTTGCCTCAAAGCCCAAAATGGTGAAAAATCAGCCCCAAGGCTCCAAGGGAGCCCAACAGAAGCATAAATAATGAAAGCTATCTCCTGGAACTGTAGAGGTATGGGGAGCAAAGTTAAGGAAGAAGGCATAAGAAATCTAATAAGAACAGAAGCCCCAGATATACTTCTCATCCAGGAGACCAAAATGGAAGAAAAACTCTTCCTGCAAATAAGCAAAAAGTTGTGGCCCAAAAGCGAAGCAAGAGCTAATTCAGCCAGGGGTGCCTTAGGAGGAATCGGTACTCTATGGAACTCCAACAAATATGCACTCACCTCTGAAGCAACCAACACTCATTGGTTGATGTTAAAGATGCAGAACCTTGACACAAAGGAAACCATCACTATCTTCAATGTATACTCTCCAGTCAACATAAGAGAGAAAAAGGAGTGCTGGGATACTATAAAACGACAGGCAGATCTGACAAGTCTGGAAAATGTAATCATTGCTGGAGATCTCAACCTCACTCTCCACTCATCTGAGAAGAGGGGAGGAAGCATAGTCTGAGATCCGGCAAGAGAATGGGCGGAGGATCTTCTGCAAGAATGGGACTTGATAGACACCAAACCCTCAACAGGTAAGTTTTCATGGTCTAACAAAAGAATAGGTCCTGGGCATATAGCTGCCAGGCTAGATAGATTTTTCATCCAAAGTTCTTTCCTGCTTCTTGGACTAGAATCTAGAATGCATATTCTCCCATGCAGCATCTCGGACCATAAGCCGATAAAGCTAGAGCTGCTTGCCCACCTAGATCTGGGCCCCATTCCTTTCCGCTTCAGTCCACTCTGGGTAAAGGAACCCCTATTCATGCAAACAATCAAAGATTGCTGGAGCCAACCTGTCAAAGGCTCACCTTTTTTCATTTGGGAGGAAAAACTCAGAAGGGCAAAAAGAGTTTTGAAACGCTGGGCAAAAACTCTTCCAAATCCAGCAACTGAAAGGAAAGTCATCAAATCCTCCCTTGCCTCTCATCAAACTTGCATGGAGAGCGCCATAATCACAGAGGAGATGATAGACCAGGAAACCCATCTACAGCAGAACTATCATAAGGCCTGCTTGGCAGAAGAAGAATACTGGAGATTAAAATCGAGAAATCTCTGGCTGAAAGCAGGAGATAGGAATACGGGCTTCTTCCACAAGCAAGCCCAGGCTAGGAAAAGTTTCAATACTATTTCTGAGATCAAGGAAAATAATGTTACGCACAAGGAATTTGCAGACATCAAGAAAGCAGCCTATATGCATTTCCAAAATCTATTCACTGAAGATCAGAAGACGCTCCTGCATCAAGAGCTGCTAGACATTATTCCTCAAGCAATCTCTCCCCGTATGAACAGGATCCTAGAGGCCAAAATCACAAAAGAGGAAATTAAAAAAGCCCTCTTTGACATGGAGCCCGACAAGGCCCCGGGACCAGATGGCTTCTCTGCCAGATTCTTTCAAGTTTGCTGGCCGATTGTGGAAAAGGATCTTCTTAAAATGGTACAAAAATCTCAAAATTCTCAGAAAATAGGAGGCAGCACAAACTCTGCTTTCTTAGCTCTCATTCCAAAGGAAAAAGGAGCCAGCAATTTCAGCAGATTTCGCCCGATCTCGCTTTGTAACACTGGGTACAAATTAATTACCAAGGTCATTGCAAACAGGCTGAAGCCCATCCTACCAAAAATAATTCCGGAAAATCAAGGAGGCTTTATACAGGGAAGGCAAATCGTGGATAACTACACTCTCGTTCAAGAGGCAATACACTCAAGTCTCCACCGAAAGGAACAAGGTATGGTGATCAAACTAGATTTAGCAAACGCTTTTGATCGAGTCAATCATAGATTTCTGTTAAAAGTAATGTGTAAATTTGGTTTTGGAGCAAATTTTATAAAGTGGGTCCGGGCTTGCATCTCAGAGCCTTGGATTGCTCCCCTAGTAAACGGAAGAGCCACAGATTTTTTCAAAGCCTCGAGAGGCCTCAGGCAGGGATGTCCTCTTTCCCCTCTGCTCTTTGTCATTCAAGCCTCTGTCTTCAGTTTTCTGTTAGATAAAAAAATGCAAGACCAAGAGATCAATGGTCTGTGTATAGCCAGAGGGGTCAAAAGCTTAAACCACGCCTTATTTGCGGATGATACCTTGCTGTTAGGTAGCGCCACCCTCTCCTCAGCTTCCAAGTTCAAAGCTGCCTTAGATGTTTCTATCAAGGCTTCTGGCAACGCCCTTAACAAGAATAAATGCCATATTTACAGCTGGAATACCTCGCCAAGAACTCTATCTGCTATCTCTAGATGCCTGGATTTTGCTGCTTCATCCTCCTGGACCTCTTTTAAATACCTGGGCCTCCCTATCTGTCTCAAAAGACTCTCCGTCAAAGACTGGCAACCTCAGCTTGAAAATTTCAAATCTAGAATTCAGTCCTGGGGCTTTCGCTGGCTCAACGCTGCTGGCAAGTCAGTTCTTGTAAAATCTGTGCTTTCCAGCCTCCCAATTTTCCATTTTGCAGGTCTCCTTGCTCCTTCAACCATTCTCAGCAAGATGGATGAGTTTATGCGTAGATTTTTTTGGAAGGGCGGAAAGCAAAATGAAAGGAAAATCCCCCTTATCAGTTGGGAAACCATTGGCAAGCCGTTGTTGGAAGGTGGCCTAAACTTCAAAAATATAGGTCACCAGAACGTGGCTATGGCAGCAAAGACCATCTGGAGGATCATTGCGCCCAAACCTGGATGGGCTCAGCTTGCCTTATGGAAAAAGTATCTCAGGGGATCCCGATTAAGATGCTTAGAGAACGAATTTCAGGCTCAGAATTCGCCTCTCATTAAGCAGAATTCATCATTCCTAAAACTCTGCACCAAAGCAGGCCCCCTAATCAGAGATCATTCTTATTGGATCCCCGGGAATGGCAGGAGGATAAATATCTGGTCCGATCGCATTATGAACAGGGAGCCACTCGAAAATAGAATTGCCACCAGGGACCTGCGCACGTGGATGAACAATAATGGCCTGCGCACACTATGGGATATTTCGCTGTGGCATGAAGAGACCTGGGCGGGCTGGAAAGCTGTGGAAGTGCCGGATCACCTGCGCAGGGATTGGACCATGCTGACAGAGCAACTACACGGTCTGGCCCCCACGCAGAGGAGAAAACAGGATCGAAAGGGATGGGGAACGCAAAACAGTGGATACACCGTGGCCATGGGCTACAGAAAATTAACTGAGAAACCGCACGTTCCTCCCGATCCAGCGTCGTGGCATGGAGTATGGCGCACCCCCTCATGGCCGAAGACGGATTACTTCGCCTGGCAGCTCTGTCATGAAAAAATTCTCACCCACGATATACTGCAAAGGAAAGGAATCCAGGGGCCTTCTATATGCCCACTGTGCAAAGAAAAATCAGAGACAGCTGCGCATATAATGTTGGAATGTTCGTTCTCCAAACGAATCTGGGGCTTCTTTGTTCAGAATTTGAATTCCAACCCCTTATTGCCAAGTTCCATTGTGGAGCTGTTCTCAAAATGGACAGCCAGATATCCAGGACAGCCTTCAAAAAATCAGGTAGTAAAAATAGCCTGGGACATTCTTCCAAAGATAATATGCTGGCAAATTTGGCTTGAACGTAATAGAAGAATTTTTAGAGACATAAAACAGAACAACAAGGTTTTAGAGAGCAAAGTTAAAAGCCAAATCAAGGAATGCCTAGCTGACATTAAAGATGATTCAAACCTCAGTCAACAAGACATCTCCTGGGGTACACTCATTGGCTTGCAATTCCATCCAGCAAACAGAGTTGTCCCTTCTCACAAAAATTGGCACATAAGAAAATCTGAAGACGACTTTAAAGAATGGCTCAATGCGCTTTCAAGACATACTCTTTTCTTTGATGGGGCAACAAAGGGAAATCCGGGCAAAGCTGGTGCAGGAGGGGTCATAGTAAACCAAAATGGGGAAATAATTCACTCCTTCGCATGGGGGCTTGGACATACAACCAGCGTGCAAGCTGAAGCTCTAGCTTTATATCAAGGACTCAAGATCCTCCAAGACACAAATGTTGAAACAACCAATGTAATCGGGGATTCTCAAATTATAATAGATGCAATGGCTTCCAGCGCCACTGTGACAGATCTCAAGCTCACTAGACTGATATCCAGAATCAAGGGGCTTGGAAAACGCTTCCAGAGATTAAGCTACTTTCATGTGCTGAGAGCCTTTAACAAAGAGGCAGACAAAGAGGCCAATAAAGCCACTCTACTCTCAACAGGAATCAAGCAGAAAGACAAAGAAGAAACATGGGATCCCATACCTTAAGATACAGGATCAAATGGTTTACTGTCTTCTTTTAAAGCAATTTGTTTGTATCTCCAAATGGGGGGAAATAATTAAAAGCATGGACACCAGATCAAGGAAGAACTTTGTAAGAATAAGATGCATATTCACTCACAAAAGTGACCCGCATCAGAATAAAGAAGACCTCTATGTAATCAGATTATTGGCATTCAGCCCAAGAGGAATATAAATACCCCATACCCGTTTTCGTCAAAAAATAATAATAATAATAATAATTATTAATAAAACCAGATTAGATTCATCTTAACTCTAGATTTACTAATAGAGAGGGATCAAATCTCAATCTCTTGAGGTACAAGCATTTTTTAGAGAAAAGATATTTAATCTTTCTAGACATATCTAAAATTAAGATGGACCTAGTTTTATATATTTAAGTTGAAAAAAAATATTTTTGATAGCTTCCTAATCTCAATCTCAATCTCTTGAGGTACAAACATTTTTTAGAGAAAAAAGAGAAAAACGATTTAATCCTTCTAGACACTAGATAGATCTAAAATTAATATGGATCTAGTTTTATATATTTAAAGCCTTGAAAAAAAGTTGAAAAAAAATATTTTTGATAGCTTCCTAATAATTTTTTTCTTGAAAATGATAAAAATGCTACGAATTTGTCTCCTCGTGATTTGTCTTTTTTTTTCAAATCTTCCTTCAGGTTTTTAAATTTATTAGTATTGCACCAATGTGTACTTGGAGGATCCAACTCACCAACATGTAATGTTACATTTTTGAAAATTTTGGTACTCATTTATAAAATTTACAAGTGTGTAGATTTTGGAATAGTGTTTTTATAATAAATTTAATTATTAATAATTATTAGATGGAAGGTAGACATTTAACCTCCAAAGAATATTCTAAAATATTTTTAGTAATATACACAAACCAAAGGTTAATATTTGTCTCTAAAATAGTTATGTACTTTGTAAGTAATGCCAAAGAATGAAAACCAAAAAGTGGAGCAAAGATTGCTCTTCTCAATATTCAAAATAGCTAAATAGATTACATTGTAAACATCAATAATAAATGATTGGAGTAGAACAAAATAACTAAATAGATTACATTGTAAACATCAATAATAAATGACTGGAGTAGAACTCGACACCTATGGAGTAGAACTAAAGTAAAACTGAATTATCTATGACACCTAGCAAACAACATAATCAAATGCGATAACATCTAACAGACAATGAGACTAATATCTCAACATCTCTTCCTAATCTCAAATGTTACAAGTGGAGGCACTTACAATGCCTAATTTCTCTCTTTGAAATTCAAATACATTCTTGTCCAATGGATTTGTGAAAATATCTGCAAGCTGATCTATGGAACCATAAAAAGCAAATATTATGTCCACATCATTGACAAGCTCACGGATGAAATGAAAACGTGTGTCAACGTGCTTGCTCTTTTTGTGGAAAACATGAATTTTTTATAAGGAAATTTCTGAATTGTTATCACAGTAAATTGGAGTTGGCTCTTTCTGAACATTTGAAATATATTTCAATAATCTTCTCAACCACACTGCAGGACAAGCTGCTGAATTTGCTGCTACATATTCTACCTCTGCAGAAAATATTGAAACGATTAAATGTTTCTTGGATGCCCATGAAATCATATTGGTTCCAAGATGATAATCATACCCTGAGGTGCTTTTGAAATCAT
This sequence comes from Pinus tabuliformis, assembly GCA_031772625.1. NCBI lineage: Eukaryota > Viridiplantae > Streptophyta > Pinopsida > Pinales > Pinaceae > Pinus > Pinus tabuliformis. Next base: position 24,626,383 of record CM062810.1, on the reverse strand, counting down.
CTAAACTCCTTGCATAATTTTTGTTTATATAACCTAAAAGTGAGCAATTTTTAGAATGTGTATAGAATAAACTATAACCTATGGTCCCTGCTGCTAGCCTCCTATTGCAATAGGTGTTCATATTTCATGATTGACAGTGGAAGTGCAAAAAATGTTCATCTTTTCCATGCTGCAAAAGTTCCATTTTTGAAGGATTTCACAATAAAGAATTGTGATCCATTTCATGTTTTCAAGTGTTATATCTATTCAGATCACAAATATGAGGCAGTTTTTAATTTGGGCAGCTCAAACGAGGCATGTCTAACTTCCCCTTCTTCCTTTCCCCAAATCATTCACTAACTTCCCCTAAAGAGGTCAAGATCTGCTTGATATCTCTTAAATTCATCATTTTTCATGACCTTTGCCTAAGTAAAGATCTACTTTGCTTAGGAGTGCTCATATTTCTTCTACAATCTCTATTTCCCCTTTATAGCCTAAGATCTCTAAGCTTAGCGCTTTCTTATCATTCTCATATTAATTTCTAACTCTAATATGTAAATCCCTATCTATTTCCCCTCCCCTACTAAAAAAGCACTAAATAGCTCATCTATATACATATCCCCTCCCCCTGGTTGAAAATAACCATAAGTATGCTTGGGAATTACTAAGTTTACCTAAAACTTAGTAAGAACCCTCATTTTCCTCCTTAACCATCTTCCAAATGCTTTGGACCCCTTCCAAAAGCATTAACAACCCCTCCGATGCAAGAAAACCCTTTTAAAAGCATTAACAACCCTTCCTCCGATCATTAAAAACACCTTTGTATTATAAAAACCCTCCTCCGATCGGAGAGGCTTTCCCCCGATCGCAATATCCCTTGGCCGATTTATAATACATGCTTCCGATCAAGTTCCCCCCCCTCCGACGCGATATCGCTGTCGGAGGTGGCAATGACATTGATTGGCCCCCATATATATGCCCCCGACCCCTTCCGCCGATGCGATATCGCTATCGCACCCGAAAGCGATATCGCAATCGCTATCGCAAAGCCTCCCATTTCCCCATATACTCCTCTTTATCGCATTTTCCATGTTTTGCCGCATTTCCTCGTTTTAACGTTAAACCCGCATTTTTCCGCCATATCGCATCGCTATCGCAATATGTGTTAAGGCCCGCCCCCCGGGTTTCCCCGATAGCGAAACTGCGACTTAATCGCAGCCGTCCATCGCACCCGCCCAGATTGACGTCCCATATTAAATCGCAACATTCCATTACGCTCGCCCATCGCTAGGTTTAAAGCCATTCCTCTCCCGATCGCCGATAGCGATATCGGCAATCGGCCCATCGCTGATCCAATATATATAAAGCCCTCCGCCCGCCGATATAGCGATATTGCGAATAGATCTCAGCCGTTGGATCTGCCCTCGCGCGATCCAACGGCCAGGATTTAATCTCCGCTACAGTGCCGCGCCCGCCCATATTTTTCACGAATTTTGCATAGAAATGGGTCTTTTCTCTGTAAAAGGGAAAGGAGGCAATTTTCCATATTTTCACATATATGTCTGTACGCGCTCCCGATAAGGGAAATCATGCATCCTTAAGCCATTTTGAATCACTCCAAGCCCAGTTTGTTCCAGAAAGCCAGCCTCAGCCTCAGCATAGTCAGAAGCATACAAATCCTCCTCTTTTGCAACATTTCTTCATATTTTAGTACTATTTTTGATCGGCCAGCACCGATAGCATTCTAAAGGCCATGGAAATCATTGCAGTAGTTATTTTTGCCTTGAAAGGGCAGAAAAGGGGCGATTTGACAGCTTAAAGTATATCAGGGAAGAGAAAGTGGCCCGATTCAGTGTCAAAGTGTATCAGTGAAGCGGCAAAGAGTATCAGATCAAAAATATCAGCAGCCCGAAGCAGGTGAACATTAAAGAGCCCCCCAAGCAAAGTCAAAGAAAGTGGTGAAGCCACTTAAGGCTCTCAAATCACAGTTAATGCACATTAAAGCCACCTAAAAGCAGCAGAACCGCCTAAGAGGTGCAGATGAGAGATTAAAGGCACAGTTATTGCAGAAACACTGCACCGAGCCACCAAGGACACCATATTTACCCATTTTGAATGCTGCTGCCTCCAGCGCAACATAGATAGATATTTCTTGCATTTATTTCAATATAAATTAGGTTAAGACACTTATTTCATGAGATCTGTCTCAGATCTGTCGTTTGTAGATATTTTCTCTATATAAACCACCTTGAGCATTGTTTAAAGGGTTGGTTGGTTGTTTTTCTCATTCTAGACTTGCGCTGTAAGCCTGAGAGCAGTGTTGCAGGAATCGCCCCCCCCCCGGAGGATCCAAACCCGGAACCGCGGTTCGGAGCGAACCGTCCCGGAATCCATTTGGGAATCGCGATTCTGAGGAGGAGGGGGCGCGGTTCCGTCTTTTATACGCGGTTCCTGCCATATAGGTTGCGGCCACCCCGGAACCGCGGATCCGAGGGCGGTTCGGGCACGGGGTGGCGCCAAGCTTCCGGCCCGGAACCGCACGCCACCCGCACGGTTCCCAGGCGATTCCGGAAGCAACCCGCGGCATCATTTTTTTAACTTGATTTTTTTTTAATTTGTTTTAACTTGAGTCTTAACTAGCATGAGGGGGTGGGTTAGGTTGGTTTAGGGTGAGTCTAGGGTGACTTTAGAAAAGAATAAAGCCCCCATTCTCTTCTCATTTTCTCACTTTGAGTTTATGAGAGTTGGAGAAGAGAAGAGAGGAGAGGAGAAGAGAAGAGAGGAAAGGAGAGGAGAAGAGAGGAGAGCTTGGAGGAGTGAAGAAGGAGGAGCTAGGAGAAGGAGGAGGAGCTTGGAGCAAGAGCTTGGAGGACTTCATCTACAAGAGCTAAAGAGGTAAGTTCAAACCCCAAACTCCCTTGTTTTTTTGAAAAAAAAATTGTATTTTTCTCCTCCCTCTCCTACTCTTTCCCATTGTTTCTACTTGCTCCTTTATTTACAGGTTGTCCACCACCTATATCCATATTCCAAGATGGTGTTCTTTTGGCTTCTATGTATCATTCCACTCTTGGTTTTAATGATGGCAAGGGTGAGGAATAGAGGGGAAGAGGAAGGGGATGAACTTGGTCCTAATAGTAGTGACCCAATGTATGATGAGGAGGAAGGGTTTGAAGAGGAAGGGGATGAACTTGAAGAGGACACTGAAGCACAAGATGGGAAAGGTACATCAAATCCCTTGTGGACCTTTGTGACCAAACTTGAAGGGGGAAAGGGTGGTGGATCTTACAAATGGATGTGCCCTCATGGTTGTCATGGAGGAAAACCATATACGGGTTCATATACCCGTCTGAGGAGGCATCTTTGTGGGGTGCTAGACAGTGATGAAAGAAAGGGTTCCGTGGGGGTAACCATTTGCCCAAACATTTCAAGTGAACAAAGACAAAAATACATCAAATTAGAGATGGCTGCACAAGGAAAAAACAAGAAACAAAAAACTCATTCTGAATCAAGTGCAACCTCTAAATTTGGTAGTTGCCCATCTCCTCATGGTACTTTTGCAACCTCTGGAGGTAGAAAAACAATAGGGGATTTCCTTAATGTTACTGGGAGGGATGATGTGGATGGAAAGATAGTCCGTTTTCTTTGTGCTTGCGGTGTACCATTCAATGTGCTTCGCTCTCCCTATTGGCATGACATGGTAAAGGCCATCAATGAAGCCCCAAAAGGATACAAGGCCCCCAACTATGAGAAAGCTAGAACAGTGTTATTAGAAAGAGAAAAAGCTAAGGTTCAAAGAGCTTTGACACGTTTTACACATGAGTGGGTGGATTATGGGGTATCCATTGTATCAGATGGGTGGACAAATATTAGAAACCAACATTTGATAAATGTTCTTGGTGTTTCTTCTAGTGGTGCAGTATTTATTGCATCTCATGACTCCTCCTCCATCAGTGCAACTGCACAAAACATTGCAGATCTCCTATTGAAATCAATCAAAGATGTTGGTCCGAATAATGTGATTCAAGTGATCACAGATAATGCAGCAAATTGTAAGTTAGCAGGAAAAATTATTGAGCGTACTCATCCACACATCTTTTGGTCTGGGTGCCTGGTTCACACATTGAACCTTTTGATGCATGATATTGTGAAACACAAAGATTGTGGGTGGATTGCTGAGGTTTACAGGAAAGGGAAGCAGCTCATTAAATTCATCACAGGGCATACAAGGGTAAACTACTTCTATGGCACTTACTCCAAGTTGCAATTGCTTAAAATTGCAAAGACAAGATTTGCTAGTTATTACCTCACCTTTAGGCGGCTAGTGAGGGTGAGACAAGCTTTAACTAATCTGGTGTGTGCTGAAACATGGGATGAAATTAACAATGACACAGATGGTGCTAATGAAGTCAAGGACATTGTTCTTGACAGTTACTTTTGGTCACAGGTTAAATATGTTTTGCAATTCACCAAACCAATTTATTACATGATCAAGTTTGCAGATTCAGATCGACCAGTAATTGGGGAGGTGTATGAGCAAATGGATAGCATGTTGGGGCAGATTAAAGACATTGTTGAGCCTAGAGATACCACCTTGTACAATTATATTCGTGAAGAGGTGGTAAAACGATGGGATAGCCTAAATGTTCCATTGCATGCATTAGCATATGTTTTGACACCTAAATACTATCATCCATCATGGCTTTCAAAACCAGCACCTGGGGGGGGAGTCAGGAGAAGACCACACCAAGATAAAGAGGTTCACGAAAAATATATGGCTGCATTGAGTAGATTAATCCCTGATGAGGAGGAGGCTGCATTGGTACGGAGACACGTGAGCAACTATACGAGCAGCACTGGTCCATTTTCGAGCATGCATGCAATTCAAGATCGAGAGAATTTTTCTGCTCTTGAGTGGTGGAACATGCATGGAGGGCCTACTCCACTTCTACAGAGTTTGGCATTGCGGGTGCTATCACAGGTGGTAAACACTTCTTCTGCAGAGAGGTGTTGGAGCTCTTATTCTTTCATCCACAGTGTTAAAAGGAACAGGTTGAATTTAGACCGGGCAGAGAGCTTGGTTTATGTTCATTACAACTTGCGATTGTTGTCCCATTACTGTGAAGATGCAAAGTCTAATAAAGACTTGTTGACTTGGGACAAGAATCCAGAGGAGCCCAATTTGGAGGATGGAGTGTTGCGACTAGAGCAATTAGAGGATTCTCTTATCCAGGTATGTCCATTGTGGTATGAATTTTCCAATTTTCCCTTATAAAGAATTCATGTTTTTAATTTTTTTGTTAACTAGTGTTTTTTTTTTGCATGAATTTTTTGAGCGATTCTAGGATGATGACACGGGTGTTGATATGCCACCACCCCCACCCCCATCTGGTCCCTTGGTTTCTACTAGAGGAGGTTCTTCTTCATCAGTTCCAGTGCCACGACTTACACAGGGACCATCTTCTTCATTGCCACCACGTGGAGGCCCGCCATCACGTTCTATTCGTGGTGGAAGGAGGAGAGATTAGTAGATATATTCACAATCTACTTCTTTTTGTCATAGATTACTCATTAGACTTGTAGACTTGTGAATTTGAATTTTGAACCTTTTTGGCTTGGCGGTGACCAAGTGACATATTTTGTAAACATTATTATTTGAATTTTGGACATGACAAATGTTGACAGTTGCTCACTTGCTAGATAAATCATAATATGCTCTATGTTTTATGTTTTATAATATGCTTAAATGTTTTATGTTTTATAATATGCTTCAAAATTTGATGTATGTTTGTAATAGCTAGAATATAGATGATTGTTGTACATACTAGTAACTACAATGGAATCATGGATGCCATATCTATCTTGATTTATGCAAAAATATGCATGTTTTCATGTCTTCTACAATTAATTTGGTATTTGGGATGTTTGTTTTGAGTATAAATGCAAAAAAATATAAAAAAATATATATATATAGCAGACGCTTCCGCGGACGCTTCGCTCCCTAGATTTTTGGAAAATGACGCTTCCGCGCTCCGCGCTTCCGCTTCGCGCTTCCGCTTCGCTCCCGCTTCGTGCAACATTGCCTGAGAGTTTCTATAATCAAAGATGCTGGAATGCTTGTTTCTGAAACTGTTGGTTGTGGATTTGATGGCTTAAAGAGTATGCTACAGAATTTTGGTGTTTCTACATGACTCAATAAGTCCTTCTTGTCTCTGTTTTCAGTTTATATGTGTTTACGCCACCCTTGTTTCACCATCTAAATAGCAGGGAAGAAGAATAGCTTAGAATTTGCTTAGCATCACTCTATGCTCAATTCCTGTCATTTCTTTATGTTTTCCTTTGAATTAGTGATGAATATGCACATTTAATTGATCATGTTTAAGCTATTTCTCTCATTTCTGAATGCTGTCTAGGAATACTTCACTGCTCCTATTTAGCTTTCATCTGCTTTCCCTCTTTGGCTGGATGAGAGATCCTTAATTGCCTTTTATCCCCTAACCTCCATTTCATCCTTGTTCCAACATTAATCATTGTGCCATGTATAGCTATCCTGCTCTGTATTCTCCTCTTCTGCCAAAGAAAACACACCCTTCAGTTCACATTCATTGACTCCATGCCCAATGGTCTGAACTGCTCATCCTTTGCATGCCAACTCTGTCTGAACTATCATCCATCCCACCAAATTTCAAAAAAAACCCAAGTACATCATAACTAGCCTAAAATCACCCTTAAACAAAGCTATATTATAAAGAGAGAGCCCTCTCTGACTGCAGGTAGGCTAGGACCTGCAGTCCAAAGATTGGTTTGTGGTTACCTCGGCCGTATCCCTTAAGGAGCCAAGGGACAACCTGAGTGATAACACCTGCAATATACCTTAAGATCCTTTTTGCAACCTTATAATGAGAAATCTTAGGTGATTGTATAAATCTCGAGGCAAAACTTGTTGCAAACATGATATCATGTCAGTTGCAATGAGATACAATAAACTACCAACTAGACTTTTATACAATGTGGGATCAATTGGTAGTGCTACATCTTCTTTGCTCAGCTTGGTGCCTTGAACAATTGGTATATCAACATGTTTTCAACTGGTCATTTTGAACTTTTGGATGATGTCAGTGACATATTTTTGTTAACCAACAAAAATTCCATTAGCAGATTGGTGAATTTGAATGCTTAAGAAGTATTTCATGACCCCTAAATCTGTCATATCAAACATTGTTTGCATTTCAGCTTTGAAGTCTTCTAACATCATATTTCCAGCATAAAGAATATCATCTACATAAAGGCATACAATAAGAATTTTACCTCATGAGATTTGGTATACAAGGTTGGCTCATGGTCGCTTATGAAGAAACCATGTTTGATGAAATAGGTGTCGATGTGATTGTACCAAGCTCTTGGAGCTTGTTTCAAACCATACAAATATTTCTTCAATATGTATACCTTATGCTCTTGCCTTGGAACTTCAAAACGAGGAGATTGCTCTACATAAACTTCTTTTTGCAATATACCATTTAGGAAGACAAATTTTATATCAAGTTGATAGACTTTCCATTTGTGTTGAGCTGTTGTGGATAAAATGGTTATGATAGTGTCTAACCTTGCTATTGGAGCAAAGGTTTCACCATAGTCGACACCAAATTGTTGTGAGAATCCTTTGGAAACCAACCTTTCCTTATGTTTCTCAATCTCTCCTTTTTCATTCAGCTTGGTCTTATATACCCATTTTACACCAATCCCAGTTTTGTCTCTTGGGAGATCAACGAATTCCCAAGTCTAGTTCTTCTCTATGGAAGCAATTTCTTGGTTCATTACACCAACCCAATGATTTTCTTTAACCACTTCTTTAAAATGCGTTGGTTGAGATGAAAGAAATGAAAACATATTTTGCTGGTAAAACTCATGTTCATGCTCATATATTTCTCTGATGCTTCTTGTTTTATGACTATCTTCTGAAGACATTGGATCACTGGTGGATTCACTACTTGGAGATGTACCATTTTCAAAATGGTATGTCTCTTATTCAACCTGCAATCTTGGTGGTTGTGGTGGATAAAAAATTGATTTGAAGCTCCATCAACATGATCAGACCAAGAATTATTTTCAAAAAATTTTACATCTCTGCTTAAAACAAACTTCTTGGTAACTGGATTGTAAATTCTGTAGGCCTTTGACTGCTCACTATAGCCTACGAAAATACATATTTCTCTCCTATCATCAAGCTTCTTTCTTAACTGCTCATGAACATGTGAAAATGCTACTTATCCAAAAATTCTAAAATGAGATACATTTACCTTTTTACCATCCCATGCTTCTTGGAGATTGGTTGTTGGAGATCTGTCGAGAATATACACTATTATCGAAACTACTTCAGCCCAATAGTTATTTGACAACTTTTCCTCACGAAGCATACATCTGGCCATGTTCATGGTTGATTTATTTTCCTTTTCTGCTACTCCATTCTGCTGTGGAGTATATTTTGTTGTGTTCTACATTATGATTCCTTGCCGTTGACAATAAACTTTGAAGTCATTGGAGCTTTACTCTCCTCCTCTGTCAGATCTAAGTACTTTCAAGGGATTTCCACTTTGTTTTTATGCTTCTGCAACCCTGTACTCTTGAGGGGGCAATGCAAAACACTAAAATAGTTTGTTGCTAGTGTAAATACAATTGAAAATGTTTCTTTACAATTTCAGAGATTACGTTCTCACGAAACACTGGAGATATTGAACATCATCAACTGCAATGAACTAGAGTTATTTCCCATCAAAGTTGTAGATTTTACACCAAATTACACTGAAAGTTATGAATAACTGGGAGATGATGTCTAGCTCATTTTCATCTAATATGTGATAATATCTGAAATTTGTAAGGTTGTGATGCAAATTTAGATTTGGAAAGATAGCCATCATATTGTTCATGAATTAATATTATTTTATTTAACTTATCTAATGTCATCTACTACCTGTATTTTTTCAAAATATATCAAATATTTTCTATTGGAACTTGAAAGACCATCTTTGAAGATTAATAGGCAATCTATGTTGGAAAGGTTATAGAATATGTCATTTTGGCATAATGTAAGTGATTTCTCCTTATCTTCTAACTGTTGGACACAGATTGTCATTGATGTCAATATGGCAATATTCGAGGAGCAAACGGAGCCAAGAGGAGCAGAACTCAAATATATGCCAAAATAGAGCTATCGGAGCTACAGAGGAGCCATATATGTATATGTCATATATATATGCCAAAGAAGAGGAGCACACAGAGAAAATGGAGGAAGCAGAGAAATAGGGTCATCGGAGAGCTTATATGCATGCAATTAACAGGGTCATCGGGAGCCATCGGAGGAGCAATGGAGGAGAAATGAAGGAAGCAGATGGATGCAAGACGTGTATATATATGTATTTACCCATCGGAAAAACCATATGTATATGCATCTAACGCAAACGGAGGCAGAAAGACTTGGGTATATATGCTTTAACACTATCGGCGGGCAAAACTATGCATATACAGGCAAATACACTATCGGAGGCAGATTGCGGACTTGAAACCTTATACATGGGAGCGCTGAGACATATCGGGTCCAGTACCTCATATCGCATCGCTATAAAGGAGTGGTCTACGTTAAGGTCTAGACCTGGACCTTTGCGATGTGCGATCGCCGATAGCGATATCGCATCGGACCTCCACCAAGGGCAACCCCCGATTGCGATGAACGCATGCGGACCTGCCGCTACATTACAATATGACTTAATATATGATCGCATCTGTCGCATATTGCAAGCCGTAAAGCCTTGCCACATTGGAAGTGCCGACTGCGATAGGCTGTGGACCCGATGGGCATATTAACTATGGTTTAATACCATATTGCATCCGGTCCATTGGAGCAGTGGAGGATCGGCCATTGGCCATCGGTGGAGTCATGGGTCCGATATATAAAGGACCCCCGAGAGTCACGAATCGCCGATTGCGATTTAAGCGCGGACCCGATATAGGAATAGAAGGCTGAACGTCAGTTAACAAGGGTGAATCATGACGATTATGATTGCGATCGGGATGAAACATCTCCGTTTAACTGAAAGAATTCTGTGTATGCCCACAATCATTGCCAAAAGGAGCACTGTTATGGTAAACCGGGAAGATGTGTTCTCCGTGGATCGTTTGGACTTGTCTAATGAGTCGACGCGTCCCTAGAGAGTCAGTGAACTTGCACAGCACAGAGGAAGCCGCAGCGACTAAGGAGGAAGACTAAGAGGCGGTGTAAGCGGAAACGAATGGACAGAGGCATGGGAATGAATAAAACAGTAAAAATAGAGAACTGTGGTAGGATTCGTTGTGGTGAAGAACTAGAGTGTAGCATAAGCAGCAGAGGCAGAAGAGGTAGCAGAAGCAGTGGAGGCTGTAGAGGCAGCAGAAGCAACAAAGACAGGAGAGTAGGAGTGAGAGAACCTCAGCTGAATAGAGTGTAGCAGCATACCAATTTATACCAAGGTTGGGTTGGAGCCCAAGAGGTTGGAGCCTCATAACTGAACAGGATTGAAGTCATTGGGGGTAGGTGCTCCTAAGTGCATAACCATTGCAAAACAGAGTTGGTGCTCTGGAGGTTGGAGCCTCACTGAAGTCCAAGTTGGAGCTTGGCAACTATTCACAATTAGATATATACTTATATTGTATTTATTTCATTACACTGTCTTGAGTTTTAATAAAAGCATTAATTCCAGCTGTTGATTTATGTGTTCTGTGTATACATATACATATCTATATATGCTTTTGGCAATCACTAGAACAATTAAAAAAAGAAAAGGGAAATACTGATTCACCCCCCCTCTCAGTATTTCCAACAATTGGTATCAGAGCCGACTTCTTCATACTAGCCTAACAGCTTGAAGAAGGATCCGCAACCATGATGAGAAATCACGAAGCATCAGGAAGACCTCCTCTGTTCGATGGCACTAACTTTGGTTTCTGGAAAAAGAGAATGACCTACTACTTAATGTCCCTTGGACCTGAAGTCTGGCATTTTGTTCAAAATGAGTATCATATGCCTACCACTCTTCCAACAGATCAAGACGAGAGGAAAGCCTACATTGCAAATGCAAAGGCCTTAAACTCCATCACTAGTGGAATCACTGATTCCGAGTTCACAAAAGTCATGAACTGTGACTCTGCCAAAGAAATGTGGGACAAGCTAGTTGGCTTATACGATGGAGACTCAAAAGTCAAGAAGGCAAAGCTTCAAACTCACAGAAGACAATTTGAAAGCCTGAGGATGGAAGATGAAGAAGATATTGCAGCATACCTCCTCCGAGTAGCTGAAGTGGTCAACTCCCTTAAAGGATTGGATGAAAAAATTGAAGAAAGTACCATTGTTCAAAAAGTATTAAGATCTCTTCCAGACAGATTTGACTCCAAAATAAGTGCCATAGAAGAAGCAAAGGATCTAGATGCCCTCAAGATGGATGAACTCCATGGAATCCTCACTGCCTATGAGATGAGGAAAGGTGGCCCTAGCCCCAAAGATGCAACATTCAAGGCTTCAAAGTTAAAGAAGGGGAAAGAAAGGAATGACTGTAGTGATGAGTCCGATGTGGAATCTGAATTGGCTCAATTTGTACGAAAGCTTAAGAAAGGATCTAAGCTTAAAGGCAAGTACCCTCTTATCTATTTTAAGTGTGGAAAAATAGGTCATTATGTAGCAAAATGTCCTCATAAACACGATAGTGATGATGAATTCTAAAAGAATGGCACAAAAAAAGAAAGGGTTCAATAAGAAGAACTTCTTCTCTAAGCAAGATGAGTCCGATGAGGATGAGTTTATGGTCATCAAAAAGAAATCAGATGTGGAAAGTGACCATGATGAAAGCCAAGAAACATTATTCATGGCATTCACAAATGATGATGACTCAAGGCTGGAAGGAAATATAGATGAACTGTTAATTAGTGCCATTGAAGAAAATGAAAAACTATGGAATAAAATCATCTCTCTCAAGGTGGAAAACGAGGAAACAAAAAGGAGAGAAGATCTCTTGGAAGCAAAGCTAAAAGAAAAAGAAGAGACTTGTGAAGAACGTGAGGCCGAAATAGTGTCTCTGAGAAAGGAGTTGGAGCAAATTAAAAAGGGTTGTAAAAGCTCTCAAATACTTGAGACTATTCTAAAAAGTCAAAAACCCCAACATGACAAGTCTGGAATAGGTTTCAAAGGAGAATCCTCAAGCACTAAGAATAGTGCAAAAAGCTATGCTAATGCACTTTCCTGCAATCCAAAAGAAGGAAAAGTATGTTATCAAAAGCCCATCCTAGATCCGAAGAATGAAGAGAGAATTACTCCAAATAAGAATGTGGAGTCGAATCATGGATACTACAGCAAGTGCCCATCTCAAATCCAAAGAATGAGGCAGGAGTAATTCCCAGGAAGAAAATCGATTCAAACCATGGCTACTTCAACAAGTACAAAACCATCTTTCTTGGACATTGTTTTCATTGTAAAAACTTCGGTCATCAAGCCAGACATTGCATGGCCCACAGAAGTGAAACGCTTAAGCTAAAGGACCGAATAATCAAATCATATGCCCCAAAAGGTGGGGACAAATCAAAACCTTCAATTCATTTGATCCCTTGACCAAATTTGATATGATTTGCTCTTTCTGCTACAATAATGAACACTATGAACAAGACTGCCCACTCAAAGGAAGAAAGACGAGTAGCAAGAACTCCAGCATGGATAAGTGCGGCTTGGCTCTATATGCTCAAAATAATGGAAACCATTGGTTTGTGGATAGTGGGTGCTCCAAACACATGATAGGAGACAAAAGGAAGTTTGTCTCAATGAGAAAAAAGGAAGGGAATGTGTCCTTTGGAAGCGGATCTGACAGAATTGCAGGAAAAGGAACAATTACTCTGATCAATGGAAAAGGAAAAGCTCAAGATGCTCTGTTAGTTGACGGACTCAAACACAATCTCTTGAGTGTCAACCAAATCTGTGATCAAGGACATAAGGTTGTCTTCAGCACCAAAGACTGTGAAATAAGGAACTCTTCCTCAGGGGAACTTGTGGCGAAAGGGGTTAGAACACCAGACAACATTTACATTCTGAACAAGATTCAGGAAAATAAATGCTACCTGAGTCAGACAGATGAAAGTTGGTTGTGGCACAAGCGACTTGGACATACAAGCTTCGAAAATCTGGTCAATATCAGCAAGATTAGAGCTGTACGAGACATCCCAAGGCTGTTCAAACCAAATCAAGGAGTATGTGGTCCATGTCAACATGGAAAGCAAACCAGAACTAGCCACAAGACAAAGGAGCTCTCTACATCAAAGCCCTTGGAGATCATCCATGTTGATCTATGTGGACCAACTAGAAATCAGGCACTCCAAGGAGAAAGGTACTTTGTGTTATTTGTTGATGACTATACTAGAATGATGTGGATATATTTTATAAAGTATAAATCTAAAACTTTTGAATGTTTTCATAATCTAAAAGCCCTTGTAAAAAATGAAAAAGATTCAAAAATTAAGTGCCTCAGAACAGACAGAGAGGGAGAATTCACATCAAACGAGTTTAGTAAGTTCTGTAATATTCATGGAATCAAAAGGGAATTCTCTGCTGCCAGAACACCTCAGCAAAATGGGGTAGTTGAAAGAAGAAATCAAACAGTGCAAGAAATGGCAAGAACAATGTTACTAGCAGCAGACTTGCAGTCGAAATTCTGGAGAGAAGCAGTAGGGACGACTGTCTATACATTAAATCGAACTCAATTGAGACCAAACTGTGAAAAAACACCTTATGAGTTATGGAAAGGAAGACCAACTTCAGTAAAGTACTTCAAGATCTTTGGAAGCAAGTGCTTCATAAAAATCAATGATGGCTCACCAAGAAAGTTTGATTCTCGGGTTGATGAAGGGATATTTCTTGGATACTCTACAAGGAGCAAGGCTTACAAGTGCTACAATTTTCGACTGAAGAAAATAGTGGAAAGCATTGATGTAAAGGTTGATGAAGGACTTCCAGAAAAAGAAATTGAAGAATATGAAGATGATTTTTTCATTGAAGAAGAAGGACCTAAAGAAGAAGAACCTGAAGAAGAAGAAATAGATGAGGAAGAAGAAGAGGAGAAAGAACCACCTCATACCCCTTCAAAGATGAAGTTTGTCCAAAGAGATCATCCAAAAGAGCAGATTATTGGCGACAGAGATGAAGGTGTGCAGACCCGAAGAAGGATAACAATTACACCCAAGAGAAAAGTCATTGCCCTTCTATCTATGATAGAACCAGAAACATTTGCAGAAGCAAGTAAGGATCCTCATTGGGTAAAAGCCATGGAAGAAGAAATGTCCCAAATTGAGAAGAACAAGACATGGGAGCTCGTACCTCATCCAAAGGACAAAAACATAATAGGAACCAAATATGTGTTTAAAAATAAAACGAATGAGGAAGGACAGGTTATCAGAAACAAGGCAAGGCTTGTCTGCAAAGGCTATTCACAAATTGAAGGAATTGATTTTGAAGAGACATTTGCACTAGTAGCCCATATGGAAGCTATCAGGATGTTCTTGGCATTTGCTTGCTCAAAAGGATTCAAAATCTTTCAAATGGACGTGAAATCAACATTTCTAAATGGAGAACTCAAGGAAGAAGTCTACATGGAGCAGCCAGAAGGTTTTGATCTAACAGAAGGAAAGAACTTAGTCTGTAAGTTGAAAAAGGCTTTATATGGGTTGAAACAAGCTCCTAGAGCTTGGTATGCAAGATTGGATCACTATCTACAACAACAAGGCTTCAAAAAGGGAGTGGCTGGAAGTAATCTATACATAAAGATAGATGAAGGTAAGTTATTAGTTACTCTTGTTTATGTCGATGATCTGATCTTTGCTAGCAATAATGATGAAATGAGCCATGAATTTTCTCAAAAAGAGTTTGAGATGTCAATGATAGGAGAGCTGTCTCACTTCCTTGGACTTCAAGTATCTCAAACCAGAGCAGGACTGTATATATCTCAAACCAAATATCTAAAAGACATGCTCAAAAGATATGGAATGGAGGACTGTGCACCCATGAGCACACCTATGACCACAAACTGCAAATTGAGCAAAGATGATGACTCCCCTCTAGTAGATGCAACTCATTACAGGTCAATGATTGGAGCCCTTCTATACTTAACAGCTACAAGACCAAACATAATGCAGGCAGTAGGAATGGTGGGAAGATTTCAATCTGCTCCCAAACAATCCCATTTATTAGCTGTAAAAAGAATTCTCAGATATCTGAAAGGAACTTCTGATTTCGGTCTTTGGTACTGAAAGAGCTCAACACTGATTGTAATTGCATACACGGATGTTGATTGGGCTGGAAGTATAGATGATCAGAAAAGTACTAGTGGAAATGCATTCTTCCTAGGAGACTGCTTAGTATCCCGGCTCAGCAAAAAACAATCATCGATATCATTATCCACAGTCGAAGCCGAGAATATTGCTGCAGCAGACTGTTGTACTCAGATACTATGGATGAAGGAAGCTCTAAAAGATGTCGACATATGTACAGATCAACCGATTACCATCTATTGTGACAACACAAGTGCTATTAGTCTCAACAAAAATCCAGTGATGCACTCAAGAACCAAACACATACCAATCAAGTATCATTTCCTCCGTGAGCAAGTAGATGAACAAAACATCGTCCTGGAATATATCAGTATTAAGGAACAGATAGCTGATATTTTCACAAAACCTTTTCCTCGAGAAGCATTCGAACATTTGTGTCAAAAGATGGGGGTTATCTCTTTATCATCCCTCAAGTTCATTCATAAAGATGTAGCAGGACAGGGGGAGCAGTTTGACAGGGGGAGTCCATATGCATTCCTTTGCCATTGATGTCAAAGGGGGAGAGCAGAAGAATATTGCCATCAATAACAAAGGGGGAGATTGTTGGACACAGATTGTCATTGATGTCAATATGGCAATATTCGAGGAGCAAACAGAGCCAAGAGGAGCATAACTCAAATATATGCCAAAATAGAGCTATCGGAGCTACAAAGGAGCCATATATGTATGCCAAAGAAGAGGAGCACAAAGAGCAAACAGAGGAAGCAGAGAAACAGGGTCATCAGAGAGCTTATATGCATGCAATTAACAGGGTCATCGGGAGCCATCAGAGGAGAAATGAAGGAAGTAGATGGATGTAAGACGTGTATATATATGTATTTACCCATCGGAAAAACCATATGTATATGCATCTAACGCAAACGGAGGCAGAAAGACTTGGGTATATATGCTTTAACACTATTGGCGGAAAAACTATGCATATACAGGCAAATACACTATCGGAGGTGGATTGCGGACTTGAAACCTTATACACGGGAGCGCTGAGACATATCGGGTCTGGTACCTCATATCGCATCGTTATAAAGGAGTGGTCTATGTTAAGGTCTAGACCTGGACCTTTGCGATGTATAATCGCCAATAGCGATATCGCATCGAACCTCCACCAAGGGCAACCCCCGATTGCGATGAACGCATGCAGACTCGCCACTACATTACAATATGACTTAATATATGATCGCATCTATCGCATATTGCAAGTTGTAAAGCCTTGCCACATTGGAAGCGCCGACTGCGATAGGCTATGGACCCGACAGGCATATTAACTATGGTTTAATACCATATCGCATCCGGTCCATCGGAGCAGTGGAGGAGCGGCCGTCGGCCATCGACGGAGTCATGGGTCCAATATATAAAGGACCCCTGGGAGTCACAAACCGCTGATTGCGATTTAAGCGCGGACCTGATATAGGAATAGAAGGCTAAGTGTCATTTAACAGGGGTGAATCATGGCGATTGTGATTGCGATCGGGACGAAACATCTCCGTTTAACTGAAAGAACTTTGTGTATGCCCACAATCATTGCCAAAAGGAGCACTGTTATGGTAAATCGGGAAGATGTGTTCTCCGTGGATCGTTTGGACCTGTCTAATGAATCTACACATCCCCAGAGAGTCAGTGAACTTGCACAATGCAGAGGAAGCTGTAGCGAATGAGGAGCAAGCCTAAGAGGCGGTGTAAGCGGAAACGAATGGACAGAAGCATGGGAATGAATAAAATAGTAAAAATAGAGAACTGTGGCAGGAGTCGTTGTGGTGAAGAACCAGAGCGTGACGTAGCATAAGCAATAGAGGCAGAAGAGGCAGCAGAAGCAGCGGAGGTTGTAGAGGCAGCAGAAGCAATAGAGGTAGGAGAGTAGGAGTGAGAGAACCTCAGCTGAATAGAGTGTAGCAACAGACCAGTTTATACCAAGGTTGGGTTGGAGCCCAAGAGTTTGGAGCCTCATAACTGAACACGACCGAAGTCATTGGGGGTAGGTGCTCTTAAGTGCACTGCAAAACAAAGTCGGTGCTTTGGAGGTTGGAGCCTCACTGAAGTCCAAGTTGGAGCTTGGCAACTATTCACAATCAGATATATACTTATATTGTATTTATTTCATTGCATTGTCTTGAGTTTCAATAAAAGCATTAATTCCAGCTTTTGATTTCTGTGTTCTGTGTATACATATACATATCTATATATGGTTTTGGTAATCATTAGAACAATTAAAAAAAAAAAAGGGAAATACTAATTCACCCCCCCTCTCAGTATTTCCAACACTAACTTTGAATGGAATTTTGTTTACTAATTTTTATCTTCAATGATTTTTTATATGTGATGATTCTTCTCGAATTTATGCCTTACGACTTTTCCTTTGCAACATCTGGTGCAATTGCTAGTTTTATAACATTTTTTTAGCTACATATCTTGAAGCACTGGAAGGGAACACAAAGAGGAAGAGGTTAAATTTTTATTACGATTATATGTAAATATATTGAATGTAAAATTAACAATTCATTTAAAATAAGTGTTGTAGGGAAACTTAATGACTACCACTCAAGTTAGGAATAATGCTCTAGAAAAAAATACATAAACCATTATAACTTGCATTGAGCAATATTAATTTAACAATGATTAATAGGAAATAACATTCATGGCATACAATAGTCCATGGTTATCATATTCACTTGAAGGCCCTAAATCAGAGACGACACGCTAGACTATATGAGATAGAAGAACATATTTATTCAACAATTATATCACAATATACTGCATGATATTAATATTTCTATATTCACTTGAAGGCCCTAAATCAGAGATGACATGTTAGACTATATGAGATAGAAGAACAAATTTATTCAAAAATTATATCACAATATACTGCATGATATTAAGATTTATATTGAACATTTCTTTCTCTATATAATGCATGATATTACAATTATGACAAGCATTAATGTATTCCTTTTTTATATCCCTTATTTCTTATCATAAACACACCATAATAATTTCTAAAATCATAAAATCAGAATATCCATACCATAATCCTAACTGAATACCTTAACTCATAAGTATTTATTGGGGGGACTTCCTATTAAAAACATTTACAATACATATTACAATTTTACTAACATAGATCATTATAACTCAACAAACTAACACAACAAAAGTGTGAGAAACACGTTCTTTAAAATTATAGTTTTTCTTTGTAGCATTTTGCAATGTGGAACTTACTTAAATTATATACATATATATAATAAAAACAAATGATATTTATAATTAAAATATCTTTCATCGATGATATGTGCGCATACATCCAACTGCATTGGCCGATGCTACCGAAGCATATGCCAAAGCCACCAGCTTGAGTGTTAGATTCTTGATAACTGAGAACGAGCGCATGGTGAAGGAGTTACAAGTGGCCAAGCAAGGAGGAGAACAGGTTACAGCATCCGCTAGAGCAGAGTGGAGGAAAGCGATACTGGATGAAGTATCGTCTCTCGAGACAATCATGCGGAAGTTGTACTTCAGATTCGTCACCGTGCATAAGTCAGTTGTCCATCTCAACGGTTGGTAGCAGCGTTGTGCTAGGAGAGCACGCATCTTGTTAGATCTACACACTGTTGTCGATCACATGCAAATATGGACAATGAGGTACAAGGGAGCCCCATTGCACTTGCCAAAGATGATGAAGCCAAAGGTGGTAGAGTTGAAGGCATGCATCCGGAGTCAGATCCAGAACTATGAGGAACTCCCGCAGTTCATCACCAGTTTGCAGGATTCACATGCATGGGTGTTCAGGAGCATGGATATCATTGTGCACACACATTCGATCCCATCCATTGGCACACTCACCAAAAGTCAAAGAACAAAGTCCGACTGGAGTTGGACATGTACTTTGATCAGTTGATGCACGTAGCCACCAGTGCAGAATTGCAGATGAGCACAGACACCATGCATCAATATGTTGTTGGTCCGACTGCACTCAAGACTATGATGCACATGTTATCTGACGAGTTGGAAAGAGGTGCCAAATCAGTGTACCCAGATGAAACAGAGGCAAGATTTCGCTTTCAGAAGGATGTCACCACAGAATATGCGGATACCATAATAAACTACCAAGCTTGGCATTAGTTCGCCACCGTCGATCATCACAAGGATATCGAAGAGTTTGTCTTCCCACATCTGTCCTAGTCTTAGTGATGTCTTGCATGGCTTACTCAAGCCTATTTTTGTCTCACATGGGTACATGTACAGATTATAATGTAAACATGTTTTAAAAGTGAAAGACCAAGTGTCAATAGTAGAATGTAAGAGTCATGTAGTAGGTGAAGAGTCACAAAGGGGAATGTCAAGGGTCACACCACCCTTTGCTATTTATAGAACCTCATAACTCATTGTACAGGCTTTTGGGAGCCAAGCTTCCCATAGGTGTAACTTAGACAAAGCTTGGAGTGTATTGTAACGAGCCTTTTGTTCTCCACAGTACAGAGCTAGTACATCTCTTTGGAGGAGCAGGCGGAAGTGACTGTAATGTTTTGATATCGAGGCTAGTGGAAGTCTTGGTTGTATGTATGATTGGATCTTTCACTCTTTTAATATAACAGAGCCAACACGTTTCATGCATAAGTTGTTATTGTAGTTCAGTTATCCTGGTTTCTCTAATGATGTATGTAGTTGTTATTTATGCATGTATGTATGGACTATTCCGTATGTGTTTGTATGAATCTTATCAAAGAGTGTTGTTGATATAACCCATCACTTTGGATCGTCGACTATCCTATTTTCCATCTCGTGATGTCTTTCTGCTTGAGTGTTCCCTTTCAATTTGCGTGCTATCAAAGGTTTCTAATTGGCGCACTCATCCCCAATTTCATGTGTTAGAGCCTTTCATGCACCTTCCTTGACTTTTTGCAAGGTCACACCCTTGCTACCAACAAGGACATCTTACTTACCTCTGCGCGCAACCGCAGTCAAGGCAATACCATACTACCCACTACTGGGACTCATACTCCAAACGGTCTGAGGTCTAGTTGGGACTTCTTATAGGGGAGATCCCCTGACATGTTGGCGGGTCCAACACCGTCAACAAATTCACTCATAAATAACTCATGCATGACAGAACTGAGAGTTACCCAGTTGAGATTGGAGTTCAAGGGAAATGTACTATCAATTGTATAATCATCCAAATTGTACAGGTGTTGCATGTAGTTAGAGGAAGGCCTATGAGGATTTCACAATTCCAATTGAGGAATTTCCCTAATTAATAGGGGCTAATTCCCAAGGAAACAACGCAAGGAAATAGGGACTTGGGCAAGTAGAAAGTTGGTTAAGTATTGACCTAGGCTTGTCTAGGAAGCTGTGAGACATATAGAGATAGTGCAGAGGTTGCCCGGACTTGAGCAAAGCATTGTAATCTTCTCATATTTTATGATTATTGTAATATACAGATAGCAAGGGTTTTTAGCTGTGACTTTCCCCAGGAAATCATTGTGTAATATGTTGATTGAATTCTTTCTCTTGTATGCTTCGTGATTTTGTGATTGTTTAATTGTTTCCGCTGATGGGTAGAGTAGATTCAAGTCTATTGTTTTAATAAATTACAATTAACAGTTTGAATCTATAAGGAATTTCTACATGGT
Source organism: Pinus tabuliformis (assembly GCA_031772625.1). Lineage (NCBI taxonomy): Eukaryota > Viridiplantae > Streptophyta > Pinopsida > Pinales > Pinaceae > Pinus > Pinus tabuliformis. The sequence continues at coordinate 24,605,399 of CM062810.1, read as the reverse complement.
ATCAGAGTAGAAATCACACTAGAAGAGGAGAATACGAGTTTGTCTTTGCAGGTGAAATCGAATTTTCAGGATTATTCTTTAGAGCCAGTAGGATGTCATTCGACAAATTAAGACTCGAATAATCCCTTGAGGGTAGTTCAAATTATATTGCTTGGATGGACATGATGGAGGCAGTGTTGAAAGACAATGGGCTGAAGGAATTCATAGACAATGATATTCCTAAGCCTCCAACAATAGATGCTCAAGATCTAGAAGAGTGGAAGAAATGTGTTGCAAAGGCAAGAAGGATCATACTAGAAGGAGTTTGATATCATATTTCTTCGAACCTCCATGGGAAGGATACACCATATACAATGTGGAAAGCCTTGATTGACTTGGTTTAGAACAACAGTGACCACAAGAAGCAGGCAATGAAGGACAAGCTTCGAAACATCAAGATGGAGAAAGGCGACACAATACCTCAGTACTTGAGAAGGTTCACTCAATGTTGGGATGTGTTTGGGAGCATTGGTATTATAGTTGCTGAAGATGATCTGGTTAGCCTAGCACTTCTAGGCCTTTCCAAGAGCTGGCACAACTACCAAGGTTCAAAAAATGAGAGGGAGCATCTACCAAAGTGGGAGCATTTGTGGTATGACTTGGTGCAATAGGAGATAAGGCAGAGCACTGGAGATGGAACATCATCCAAGCATGATGATTGTTGAATTTCCACAACCTTGGGTCTAGGTTAAAGTCTTAAAATAATTGACGCTACCAAACCAAGAATCTCAACCATAAACTACATTTCATAGTGGGAATCTATCCCAATCTTCGTTATATTAAACCAAATCAGAATAATACAACAGTATATGGTATACAAGATATAATGACAAACTTCGTTGCAGCTTCTACGTCATATATTGTCCTGTTGGTCCCTCACTTCCATACTGCTCACTAGTAGTGCCTTAGTCCATCAAGGCTACTACACATCGAGATTCCAGGAGGGTTGCCGCTTAGCAATGTTGCATGCCACTTCTGCTACATGTACACGGGCTCATAAATATGCTCTCTGGGTAGGCCTAATTCCCGAGCTCCAATCTGCCTTCTAGTAGCCTCTTTCATCCATCAAAGAGCTACTCATAAGGCTGCAAACTTCACCCAATCACGCACCAAACAATGTCCTTCTTGTATGCTGCTCTAGGGCTACTTTGGGTAGCCAACACACTTCCCTCCAATCAGATTGATGGCACCCAATACAACCATTGTGGAATCTGCACCAATGAAGTCACACGATCACCTAATCTCACCTCCAACTTGGCTCCCACAGGATGCATAAACAATCTGATCCAATTTGGTCAACAAAATTTAACCCAACACCTCTCCAAAACACTGATGTAATAATGTTTTCACCTTGTTGTTCGTGACACCTGGTTAGGGCACTTACTATAACCCTAAATCCTCCCAACAGTCACCAAATAGGCCCTTAAAGGGCTGCGACACACCTTAAGAGGCCTCCTCCTCACCCACGGTGCTTCTTTAGGGAATATGTCAACCCTTGACAACCCTTAAACAAACCCAGCTATGTGCTATGACTTGTGGCCTAGCACAACAACCCTCCAACAGTGAGATAGTCCCCAAAACAGTGCCCAAACACACTCCAAAAACAATGTTTTTCTCCTTGGGAAGTTAGCCTAATAGTCTGCCTCCTCAACCCTCATAAAAAAAACCTAGGCCCCTATTCTAGCCCAAAAACAATCCTCGATATCCCTGTGGTGTCTTTCTCTTGCTGCGACTAGGGCTTCTTCTTGCGTCCTATTTTCAGAGCTCGTTTTCCTTGAGAAGATGTTGCACAATGGATTGCTAAAACAACATGACTTCACCCTTTATTTATATCCATTAAATGGGCTCCACGAATTAGTGAATAGACACATCTATTGGACAAATTTTACTTCAAGCCTAGATGACTTGAAAACCAATAATTACTTGCCAACTTAAAAAATTCATAACTTCGTTTCTAGAGCTCTGATTTGAGTGATCTTTGGAGCGTTGGAATCAACTCGCCAAGCTCTATCACCTCAAATTTTCTCAAGCTCAAATTCATCATGGTTTTGACCCAAATCCTGAAGGGTGACAAACAACATCCTTGGGTTCCAAGCCCACAAGTGACTCTTGTGGCGCTTTACCCTCCAAACCCTGAACGCTAGGGCTTGGAGTACCTCCCAAGCTACACAAATCAACACTCCCTCTTAGCGAGGGAGGTACTTCCAAGACTAGGAAGTACTTCGTCATCATCATCATTTCTCGCAACACTTGCCCAACTCCTGACACTCACAATTGCAACAATCCCTGTACGGTGAACTACACCCTTCTCTGAAGTGTCGTTGTCACTGCTGGAAGCACCTTGCTTCTTCTTCTTATCCTGTTGTTGTACCTCTAAGATAATAATGGTAAGCTATTATGCCAGAGCATCTAAGATAATTATTTTGGGGGTTTTGTTTTAATTTGGGAGACCAATGGATGAAACAGATATAGAACTGATGTGCCTAACATTTTGAATAATATCAATATCTCAGGAGAGGGCTGCTATAAATATTTACACAGTGAAATAATTTTTATGATGATGAGCAAAAACATAAAAGTAATATGATTGCCACAATTTTCAAATTGAAAGCTAAATAATCATAAGTATGAAAACCTTTAAACTATGTTTAAGGGTTTGAGAAAATACACATGAGCTTACAAAAGATGCTGATGATTTATTAATTTTGAGGGAATTAATTAAACAAATAGTCCATTAATTCATTCTCTTTATAGATTATCACTTCAGAAAGCTTATAGGAATAGATTGAAATACAATTATTCCTACCTAGTTATCTCTGCAAGACACAAGTATATGAAGAAAAAACATAATGAATGACATTGGAAAAACTTACAGGAAACACAAACTGTGTAAAACAGGATTCAGAATCCTTCACTTTGTATTAATGATCCAGAAAGATTAATTACATCAGATGTCTAGAAATGCTTCTTCAAGGGTGCAACCCTTAATAACTCGTGAAGAGAGTTATTTATACAATAGTAGGACGAAAAATATCCTAAACTGCTTTTACAAAAATAGATTATTTACACAATAAAAAATAAAACTGTCTAATGATCTGACACTGCTTTGGTGCTGTGCTGTTTGATGACTATCACTGAAAAAGTTGAAAAGTGGTTGAAGCTAGCTGACTGTTCCCTCAAAAACTGAATGCTATTCAATAATCCTTAATAAAGTAAATTTTTTAATTCTTCCCAGCGTTTCTTATCTGGGATAGAAACCTTTGTTACCCTCCTGTAGATTTCATCCATCTCGGTATATTTAGTAAAAGTGGGTTTAAGCAAAAATATATGCTTGATTTCATCCAGGATGAAGAAAGAATCCCCGAGTGTTTTTACTATGAGAGATGGTGCTGCTGATCCTTTGATATTGGCTACTAAAGCTACATGGGTGCCCACCTTTGTTGAATTTTTGACATAATCCTCAATTGGCATCAATTCATCATTAATAACCATCATAGAAGGTAAGCCTTTGTTGATCAAAGGTTCAATTTTGTTGAAGAATCTTTGAACCATGTTGTTAACATTGTTGCACTTTTCTTGTAGGTGAAGGTTGAGATTTCTCTTAGTGATAATCTTCTTTACTTCTAATATTGTTGCAATTTTGTCACTTATCCTTAACTCCTCAAGCTCATAGTCATCCTTGGAATTCAGAAATTTGATTATATCAGGGGCAGTCTCTGGCATATCCTCGAGCTGCCTAGTTATGGATTCCACTGCTTCCTGAGCTTTCTCCAAGAGATCTTTTTGATTGAATATTATCTTAATGGAGGGTCAAATCTCCTTTATTGCCTCTATGATTTCTTCCCACAGAATTTGTTTTGCTAAACCGAACTTGTTTCCTATGAAAGAATCCGTGAGTTCTTTCTTCAACATTTCCACTTGGCCTTTGAGTCTATTTGTTTCAGTTGTGTGTGAACTGTCTGATATAGACTTCATAAGCCATAACTCTTTGAGTTCATCCTTTAGTTTATTTATTTCTCTTGTCTGGATAGACAGGTTCTGAACAACTTCAGTAAGCTGTTCAACTCCTTCTGCTGTACCTGTTGCTGATGTAGTGGCTGTAGTAGAAACTGTAGTGATGGGAACTACTGCAAGAGAGACTACATCCACTGAAGTTTGAATGTTCTTGATAGCTTCCTCCTTCTCCTTAACCAATTTCTCCATCTGCTCCTCCATTTGTTCTATTTGAAAATTCTCTTCTATGATGACTTTCATGATCTGACTTTTGAGTCTCTGTCTCCTCGATTTCTTTGGCCATTGGATCCTCAGATGCTGGTAGTTTCATTTGTTCCTTTAATGCTGCAACCTCAGTGTTCTTTTTCTTAATGAGCTCCTTTGTGACATTTATGTTTGAGGGATCATATCCCATCCTTAGCACTAGATTTTCCAAAGACTGAATCTTGGTATCCTTTGCTAATGAGGAGACCTTCTCCAACTTTAATTATGATTAAATGTTGGCCAATGTAACCTGCATCTTTGACAAACTCATAGCAGTGTTTGTCAAGGTTGAAGCAATCATTTGTCCAGTTTGTTTGTGCATCTCAATTTGATCAATTGGATGCACATCCTTAACATTAAATTCAAAATAAGTGTGTTTCTGGTATTTTGTTGTAGTCCTGGGCTGAGGAACTTGGGCCTGCAAGAAATCCATTTGCATCTTTCCCTTCTCAGAATCGAAGGCTGAAAGAAGCCTGGCTTGAGAGCTGGAAGAATGCTTCCAGAACTGGGTGTCAGTATTCAACTTCAATTCCTCATTCTTTCTTTTTATTTCACTAAAGACATGGAAGATGTCTTCCTCTTTATTCTTTGGAGTGCTTCCAATAATTTGGACTATCTGCTATTCATGAGAAGTGGTAGATTGAGTTGGAGATTGTATAGACTGTTCACCAGACTGTGAATCAATATTCATAGAGACCCTTTGTTTCTTTTTCCTGTGAAAAACCTTGAAGCCTTGGCTTGTTGCCTCTGTTACAGGTGAATATTGTTCTTCCCTCCCTCTCTTGGTTGTCTTTTCCTGTGCAATTGGAGTTTGCATATTTGATGTAGAGATTGCCTGCTCCTCAACCTCTTGGAGGGTATTCTCTGTCCATTCCAACTGGTTCTTGAACTGTTCTATCTCAGGCCTAGCTGTATGATGATATGGTGTGAATTTATTTTCCACCCTGAGTTTGGAGATGACTCCCAATGGGTCATATGACCAAGAGAAACTGAGAGCAAATTTCATTTCCTTTAGCAGCTTATCAACTTCCTCCCCTGCTTCCCTGGTATTACAAATGAAGGGACCAACTTGAGCTTTGAGCTTAAATTGTGATTTCTTTTTGGCAGCTACAAAATGTACTTCATCTACATTCAATCTTTGCCTCAAGTACTCCAGTGCAAAGATTCTAACAGGAAGGTACTTTGGCAGTTTGTAGGGTGGAAGCTCACAGCCAAAAACCTTGATTTCTGTGTAGTTCTGGTAGCAATACCAATCTCCTGTTGCAACTTGATCTATGAACTGAAGTTCTTTGACAATCTCTTCACTGATCCTTGGTAATGGAGTGCTGCTCATAAGGCTGAGGGCTGGATGAATAAACAGTTCTATGAACTACTTATATGTGAATTCTTCTTTCTCCTTCATCCCCATTGAAGTCCAGAAAATCACTGACTGTGGCGATCCTTCTTCATCAAGTTTCTGCAAAGAAAATGGGAATTTGTCTCCCTGAAAATATATAAAAAGATACACAAGTACTGAAGCATACTTGAATACTTCTTCAGTGTTAAATTTGACAAACTGCTCATGTATGGTTTTAGCTATCAAAAGACTGAAATCATAAATAATAGTAAGCTTAGAATCAGAAGAAAATATGGATAAGAAGCCAAGGATGGATTCATTGACAGACTAATCAGAGTGATAACCCAACAAATAGGACAGGATAGTAGTAATATGCCTGGTTCTATCAGGAAACATAGATGAATCATAAGGGGGATTTCTCTTTGGTAGAGGACTACCAATTGCTAAAAATAGTTCCAGGGTCTGGGATCTCTTGGTAAAGTCCAATTTGTTATAAGCTTCTATCAGGTTTTCATGAGAAAAAGGATGAGTTGGTGTAGTGGCAGGGGCCTGCAACATTTTCTCAATTGAATCAGCGTTAATAGGACAGAGGATTTCTCCAGTAGGTGAGATAATGGCTCTCTAGCTGGGATCATAGGATTCATGGCATTTTCTCATGAACTCTGGAGCTCTGTGTATTTGTGGAAAAATATAGTGAGGTAATTGGGATTCCCAGAGCCCAATTTCATCACTCTGGTCAATTAGCTGCTCTTCCCACCAACAATAAATTTCAAATAAATCAAATTGAGAAGAAGTCTCAATGATTTTGCAATCCTTGTCAACTAATGGAGTATGGTGGAAATCAATCTGTGGTTGAATTAGAGGATTTGAAACTTCTGCAATTGCTTTTCCCTTGGGAGGAATTTTGTCAAACGAAACTACGAACTGTAAATGACAAAATGGTAAAAGGAGTTACCAGAGTGGAGACAGGTAACTGACAAGTGGACCTGGAAGATGTGCTTGCGAACAGGACAAGTGGCTGAGCTGTATGAGTAGGCGGGCTTGAAGAATAATCTTGGTCGCAGAAGTTAACTGTGTAACCTTTGGAATGCATGACACAATGCTTATAAAGAGAAAAATGGAGTGGGAGGGTGGTGCCGAATGTTTAAAAATGCATTAATTATCCAGTGGGTTAATTAATGGACATTTGGTTATAAATGCGTGGGAGCAGAAATGAATGGGCAACGGATAGGTGGCAGATGATTGGACGGGAGACATGAAGTGAAACATGACATGGGGTGGCAGTAACGGCTATGAAGGATACCGCGTTCGGGGGTAAGACGGAGCGGTTTGTGGTTTTGGGATTTTTAGTCCCGAAAGACTAAAAGGTACTTTTGTGGTTTATATAGGCGGTATTAAAGACTGCCCATTTCGTCCCCCCCCCGCCCACCAATAAACTTCGGACGACGAATGAGGGCCGAAAGGGAGTGTGGGCCGTATGATTGTGGAGGAGTGTGCGGGATGAGAGGTGAGGTGGAGGGAGTTTAACGTGTGAGCGGGGAATGAATGGTGGGGTCACGATATGATAGGCGGACGCGGCGGCTGTGGGTCTGGGTGTTTTAATGAATGAAGTGATAACATATGAATGAAATAACATAAAGTCCGAACTTTGGTTATTCGAAAAATGACGCAGGAGGTCAATTGAACAACAACTGAACAACAACTGAACAACAATTGAACAGCAACTGAACAACAATTGAATAGCAACCGGTCCCACGTTGACTTCCCTTTAGAACAACACTTCACTCTACGCCGTTGATCTCCTCTCTCTAGATCTAATGGTCGACAGTGACATCACAAATCGCACTTTCTTCCGCCCAAGGTTCATTCACTCATGAATGATGCGATGCGATATTGATCCCACGATCAGCAATCAACAATCATCCAATGGTTGACAACGATATCGCACAGGGAACTTGCGTGACACTTACCTGCCCTCAATGTTTTGATCTTTAGGAAATAACCATTTTAGCATCTCAATCTTTCAAATTTCTACCTACCCTTCTATTCCTAACATTTTTACTTATCCTTCCGGAGTGCATTTAAACTAGCAACCCAATATATATTTTTTTATGAACAATCTATCTCTATACCTTATTTCTTCCATTGGCTCAGATTAAACTGTTGAGCCAATTTATTTTCTACCTATGAGAATTAATTTAAAACAAATCCAATTATGATGCAACTGTATATTTGGATAAAATAACCTAGTGTGGCATCTAAACAAACTGAACACAACTATTATTTTTCAAACTGAATTTAGAACAAGGTAGTGGCATTTAGATTTGCAACACTTTCAGAGTTGATTTCTTTTTCTTTTTAGTCTAACCTAACATTTTATTTTGCCTTCATTTTTTAGGGCATCTACCCTAATATTTTCTTTGATATGGACATATTTATAAAAATATTTTTCTAACATTTTTTTATTCAATATTCTTTTTTTCCATATCCTATCTTAAAATTTTGTAAATACATTTTCTTTTTTTGTTTAATTTATTCTAACTTATCAAAGCCAAAAAATGCTACAACATTGGCTCCAACTGGGGACTGCTTTCTCCTGTAGAATGCAGAGAACCTGCAGATCCATGTGCCTTCTCCTCGAGCTATGGAGTCCTTTGCTGTAAAAAATCTCACTGACAGCTTAAAAAGTAAAAGAAACCAGAGTTTTTACAATGAAATGTATTCCAACTTCTCAGTATTGAATGAAATTTTTGAGAAACCTTCCATTTACAGGATAAGTGGAATATAGTCCCTCAAGATTTTGTAGCACAAAAGTGTTGCTACCATTTACTTCAGCAATTGCTAAAAGACCAAAACATAAGTTATCAAACTTACCATGCTTTCCCTTTTCCTCCCTCCTCAAGTCCCATCTTAGAACTAGGTCACCTTCCCTGAATTCCCTTTCCCTGGCTCTTCTATGAAACATGATTTTCATCTTATTATGATATTTCTTCAATTTGTATTGAAATTCATCTCTGTTGTCATTTAGTTCAATAATGTGATTTATTCTTCTTGAAAAATCATCAGGTTCATCTGTTGAGTCCTGCAAGAATTTTAAAACTGGGAAAGCCAAATTAGTGGGAAAAATTGCATCTTTCCCATAGACTAACTGAAAAGGAGATTTCCCAGTAGATCTTTTTGGAGTTATTCTATTTGCCCATACTGCATAAATTAAATGAGAGTCCCAACTCTTTTTATGATCTGCTAGGGTCTTTTTGATTACCTTTACCAGACTTTTATTTGAGGATACTGCGAGGCCATTACCTTGAGGGTAGTATGGAGTTGAATGATGTAACAAAATATGATATTTCTAACAAAAATCAAGCATTTTAACACTAGAGAATTGTTGAGCCTCAGACCTGCACTTCTTCACACATCCTCTCAGCCTCCTTTTCCTATTCATTTCCTTCTTTTGTCACTCATTCCCTCCATCAAATTGCTTAAATCATTGTATTTTAGGACTTTTTACATGGTTTGCTAATTATGCTAATGACTGTTGTTGGTTTAGAATTTTGGTTCAAAAATGCTGCGTTTCCGCAGCTCACACAGGGTTTCCGCAGCCAACCCCGGATTCCGCAACTGTTTTCTTAAACGGTATGTTCCAGGTGTCCTCCAGGAAGAAGAGCCACATGGGCAAGTTCGTGGAACCAAGGACATGGTGTGTGTCCCTCCAGCTCACCCAAACTGGTCATGAAAACCCGTAGTCAACGCAGAGGCAAATTCGGTCAAACATAGGTCATTGGCGGTGGCACGGCTCTGCGTGTTCTATTTTGGAGCACGTGAAGAACAGGTGGCACCTTCTTCAGCCACGAAGACAGTGGGAGACATGAATCCAAGAGCGGATTGAATGCCCACAACGACCGTTGCCTAAATCCGAGGACGCAGCCAGATTACGTGTTTTGACACAGCTGCTTGAATAGTTGAAGTTTCGTTAAAGTAGTTTGATTTCCTCTGTATAAATAAAGCGTCTTTGAACGCTGGATAGTTAGTCGTTTTGTAATCGTTTTGAGCTCCCCACTGTATTTTCAAACTTGCAATCAATACATGAGAAGACTGTTCTTTTTCTAAGCGTGTAACTGTTCTTTGGATTGGCTGAAGTGGGCAGAGGGCCCCTGTTTGCTACAACCACTGTATAGTAGTTTAATTCCTTGCATTTTGTTTTCTGATTTCATGTATAATAGCTGTATATATGTCTTTTTATTTGCTGCAATTTTATTTCTTTTCAAACATGTATAATAGCTGTACATAAACTTTGAATTCTGCTGATTTACATTTCTGCACTTTTGTTCATGACTGATCAGTGCGTTATGCAGGTTTCTTAGGCGAGCTCGGGATAGTTTTCTTGCTTTTCTTTGTATAACTAGTGGCATGTGTGATCATCTTGTCTAGGCTGCTGACCTTTACTTTTCTGCAGTTTGAATTTTCATTAGTTTTATTTCTTTAACTTGCACTTTACTTTCTACTCAGTAGTTATCAAGTTGTTCATCCATTGATGGTTCTTTTTCTATAATCAACTAACTTTATTGGAGCCAAAATATCACTTAGTGCAGCTTGGTTTATTTTGCTATTAAGAAGAGGTTAAATAGTGTGATTTGTCTCACTTAGATTTCACATTGATTAGATTTTGTAAAGTAATGTAAGGTAGTTGTTCTTGCTTTTAATTGAGCTAATATAGACTTCATTTTCATTTTCATCAACAGCAGAGATACTGGACCGATGCCATTAGTCTTTTATTTGATTTTAAGCTTTGATTTTATTTCAGTTATTGTTCAAGCTTTCTTTTCGAATACTCTTTAAGTTTCAAGAAATCACTTAGGAATCATCACAATCACACACGATCACTCACTTCATTACATCTCCATCACATTACATTAGGAAAAATACAATAAAAAACAAACTAAAAAGATAAAAACGACAAAAGATCTAGAAAAGGTTATCTAAGTACATATAGTACACCTCACTTCATCAGCTTACGAGCCCCGGGTTGACAATTAAAAGTAGCAATTTAGACAACACTAAATTGACCAAACATTTTGGCGCCGTTGCCGGGGAAGTGAAATTAGGTAGCCAATTTCTAAAAAAAAAATTAAGAAAATTTCAAGAAAGGGAAATTGATAACCTCTCAAAGTATGCTCTCCTCTTGCACCTAGAGTGATCTGGAGGATCAGAAAAGAGAAAGTTATTGGTTTAATAGTTTCTTGAGTATGCTCTCTTCTTGCACCTAGAGTGACCTGGAAGATCAGAAAGAGAATTATTAGCCTGACTTGAAGAAAAAATAAAAAAATGACATGCATAGAGCAAGAGATTCTAGGGGAAGGTTTTTAGCTAGAGCCAAGAGTTCGATTTTTACAAGTCCATCTACTTCAAGGAATAGACAAGAGACACCTCCCTCATCTCCAACTGACACTCCTAGCCCTAGGATTCCTGGAATTCAAGAGGCAAGAATTGACTCTCCCACACCTTCTATCGAATTTGAATCAGAAAGAGATCCTTTCCTTCCTTCTACAGAAAGACAAATTGTAATTGAAGAAGTAGAATCATCTGAAGAAGAGGGAGAAATTCCTTCTCATTCACCCTTTGTAGAAGAACCAGAAGACTTTGAAGTCTCTAGGGAAACTACTATGATAGAGGAAGGAGCTGGTAGAGGTAGAGGTAGAGGAGGAGGAGGAGGAAACAATGGAGGAGGTAGAGGTAACATTGGAGGAAATAGGAATGGAGATAACTCATTTGGATTTCCTATAGTCGATGAGGACTCCCGAGCCACCATGAAAAACATCTCACCATCTGTCCTCCCAAACTTCCATGGGTTAAGGAATGAGGACCCTGAAACATTTCTATTTGAGTTTGAAGTCATATGTCGAACTTATGATTATCTGGATGACTCTCAAAAACTCAAATTGTTTCCTTCAACATTGAAAGGACAAGCTTTGAAATGGTTCATGGGATTACTCACTCAATCCATTAGGTCTTGGAATGATATGAAACAAACATTTTTGGATAGGTACCTGGACTATTGTATGCCCACCAATCACAAGGATGAGGTATTCAAAATGGTGCAAAGAGAAGATGAAAACTTGGAGGATTTACTTGAAAGATTTCAATATAACCTGAAAAGAGCAAAAATGAGTAACTTAGATGAGGAGACCTTGAAAGCCCTCCTATTAAAATCCATTAGAGATGAATGGATAGATATTTTGAACATGATGGGGAAAGGAGATATATCTCAACTTTCACTCAATGATATAGCAGAGCTATGTGTCCATCTCTCAAGGGGGAAATCAAAAACTCAAAAAGGGCCTAGAGATCCTTCTCTCATCAGAACAAATAAATCTGCAACTGGATCAGTAAGTAGGGCTGAGTTTGGCAACATGCTTGATGAATTCAAAACTGACATCTTAGGGAGTCTTAGTGAACAATTAGACACCCTTAAGATTCACAATAAACAGAAAGCAGAAGCTGAGGCTTTGGCCATCTTTTGCCCAAAATGTAGGAAGAAACATGCTCTAAGGGGATGTCCCTTGGATGCGAAAGTTGTAGAGACATGTGTAATTTGTTCAGAGAACCATGAGACCAAGGATTGTCCTTCAATTCCTGGGCTCAAAGCTGTCTTTCAAGAAGATCCAAATACACTCGAATCTCTCTGTTTTGTTGCAAGGAGACCTTGGCAAGGGCAACAAAATCAAGGGTTTAACAACTCTATGAATTTTCAACCCCCACCAAATTGGAATCCTTGGCAACAACCTTGGTCCCAACCTCAAAATCCTTTTCAATCATGGATACAAGGTATGCAAAATCCTTATGGGAGATTTGCTCAATTCTACCAATATCCTCCATCTTTTCAAAACCAACAAGCTCCACAACTTCCAAATCAAAGTCCACAACTATCATTGCCATTTCCACAACAACAACAACCTTCTCAACAGAATCAAAATTCTCAACTCTTGCTTCCATTCCAACAAAAGTCAAATCAACTTCCTTCTCAGCCATTGCCAAATCCCAATAATAAAAGCCCTCAAAATGCTTACATGATGGAAGGTCAACCATTCCCTACCTATATGATTGTTCCTCTCAATGAAGTACAACTCAGATCAGGTAGAATTCTAGATAAACCTTCTATAAATGCTCAACAACAAAGCATTTTTGAGGAAGAGTCTCTTGAAGCCAATAAGGGTTCTGAAGCATCTCTTCAAGACCCAAATACTCAAAAAGAAAAAGAAAAAGAATCAACCCCCACAACTCCCATAGTGGAGCAACCTACATCTTTATCCACACCTCCTTTTCCTGAAAGATTACAAATTGACAAAGGAGTGGAAAAACAAATTTGGTTGCCTGACTATAATTTTCTAGATGAATTAAAGAATGTCTGTATCAAGATTCCCTTGTTACAAGCCATTAAAGAGATTCCTATTATAGCAAAAACAATAAAGGAGCTGAGTCTTAAAATACCAGGAAGGAAACCAAGAGATACCAGAAGAATCCACCTGGTAGGGAAAATTGCAGATATCATGATGGGAAAAATTACTATGCAAAAATATGTAGATCCCGGTAGTCCAATTGTGAAAACACATATCAATGGGGTAGAAATACCAAATACTTTGATTGATTTAGGGGCTGCTATTAAAATTATGAGTAGACAGACTATGGAACAGCTAAAACTTCCTAATCTTCTTTTTACACCCACCTTGTTGCAACTTGCAGATCGATCCATTATTAAACCAGATGGTGTATTAGAAGACATTCCAGTCTCCTTAGACTCTTGGGAATATCCAGTGGATTTCATGATTTTAACTCCCAAGAGTAATCTAGGAGGGCATCCTCTTATTTTAGGAAGACCTTGGCTAGCCACAGCTGATGCTTTCATAAGTTGTAGGTCTGGGGATATGTATATTTCTGATGGTAATTCGACAAAGAAGTTCAATCTGTATCCTCCAGCAAAAGCAATTACAGAAATAGGAGATAATGAGTGGGTTGATGATGAAGATACTATACAACCTGTCTTTACCATTTCTGAGATTAGTGAAGATAGTCAAATTCTGAACACATTAGAAAACTTTGAACCATCTTCAGAATATGACCACACACAATTTCAGTTGGATTCTGACATTGAGTGTCTATCATCTAGACAAATGTCTCTTTTCTCTATGGAAGAATTTGGTAGTTCTGCCATTGAGATCTTTCCAGGAAAAACATTGAATATCAACAGAAACTTGGAAAAATCACAACAGGAGGAGCTAACCAAAATCTTGCAAAAACATTCTACTGCATTTGCATGGGAGTATACTGATATGAAAGGTATTGACCCTAAGACTTGCATTCATCACATCTACATTGAGGAAAATAGTAGACCAATCAGACAACCTCAAAGAAGGATGAATCCAAACCTTAGGGAAATAGTGAAAGAAGAACTCCAAAAGTTACTTAATGTAAACTTCATTTACCCCATTTCAGATAGCCGATGGGTTTCTTCTTTGGTTATAGTACCTAAAAAGAACGGTAAATGGAGGGTTTGCATTGATTACAGGGAATTGAACAAAGCAACCTTGAAGGATCACTTTCATTTGCCCTTTATCGATCAAGTATTAGATACTTTAGCAGGAAAAAAGTATTTCTCATTTTTGGATGGTTTTAGTGGTTACAATCAAATTCAGGTAGCACCTGAAGATCAGGACAAGACCACATTTACCTGTCCATGGGGAACTTTTGCTTACCAAGTACTCCCTTTTGGATTATGTAATGCACCTGCAACATTTCAAAGGGCAGTACTAGGAATTTTTTCTGATCTAATTCATGATTGTGTAGAGGTCTATATGGATGATTTTACAGTTTATGGTAATTCATTTGAAGAGGCATTAGAAAATTTGGAAAAAGTCCTTATACGATGTAAAGAAACAAATCTTTCATTAAGTCATGAAAAATATTTTATGATGTTTACTGAAGGGATTGTTTTAGGACATCATATTTCAGGAGATGGAATTAAAGTTGATAGATCAAAAGTTGAAGTCATCTCCAAGTTACCTATTCCAAATTGTCAAAAATATGTTAGAAGTTTTCTTGGATTTACTGGATATTATAGAAGATTTATTGAAAACTTCACCAAGATAGCATCCCCGCTCTTCAAATTACTTACAAAAGACTGTGAATTCAATTGGGATCCTGACTGTCAATCTGCATTTGAAACTTTGAAAACAAGGATATCTGAAGCACCCATTTTGAGAGGGCCAAATTGGAAACTTCCTTTCCATATTTCTACAGATGCTTCAGATACAACTCTAGGAGCTGTATTGGGTCAAAAGGATTTAGTTCCTTATGCCATTTACTACACCAATAAAAATTTGACTCCTACTGAGTTAAATTATACTGTGACTGAAAAAGAGTTCTTAGCCGTTGTTCATGCAATCAACAAGTTTAGACACTATATAACTGGCTATGAAACTTTTGTCCATACTGATCATTCTGCAATTAGATATCTTATGAACAAACCTGTTACTAATGGCAGAGTTACAAGATGGCTTTTACTTTTACAAGAATTCAATATTACTGTGTTAGATAGACCAGGGAAACAAAATACAGTAGCTGATTTCTTGTCTAGAATCCAAAATACTAACGAAGATTCTCCTGTAGAGGATAAGTTTCCAGATGAATACTTGTTTGCAGTAACTACTAAAACTCCTTGGTATGCAGATATTGCTAACTATTTGGTTACAGGGAAGCTACCTCCACACTTATTTCCTAATGAGAAAAGGAAAATTATTCAGGAGAGTTCACATTATTCATGGATTTCTAATGAATTGTTCAAAACAGGGCTAGATTGTGTGATCAGAAGATGTGTTCGGGAAGATGAAATGCCTGACATCCTTAAGGCATGTCATGATGAACCGTGCGGCGGACACTTTGCTGACAAGAGGACGACCTATAAAATCCTTTCTTTAGGATATTATTGGCCTTCTCTCTTCAAAGATGCAAAACAATATGTCAAAAGGTGTGACAGCTGCCAAAGAGTTGGGAGACCAACTCCTTCAAATGAAATGCCATTACAACCACAAGTATGCATCGAACCCTTTGAAAAATGGGCTTTAGATTTCATTGGACCCATTAATCCACCATCTAAGCAAAAGAAGTATATATTGGTTTGTACTGATTATGTTACTAAAAGGGTAGAAGCAAAGGCATTGCCTTTTGCCACTGAAAATTCAGTTGTTCAATTTCTTTTTGAGGATATTTTTACTCGTTTTGGTGTCCCAAGAGAAATTGTGACAGATCAGGGAAGTCAATTTACATCTAACTTGATGGAGAAGCTGATGGAAGAATACAAAATCAAGCACAGAACATCTACTCCATACCATCCGCAAGCAAATGGTCAAGTGGAATCTACAAACAAAGTTCTTGAGAGCATCATCACCAAAACTGTTCATCTCCACAGAAGAGATTGGGCAGAAAGGCTTCCTGAAGCCTTATGGGCCTATAGAACTACATGGAGGAACACAACAGGACATTCTCCCTATGAATTTGTTTATGGGAAAGAAGTCTTGCTCCCCATTGAGTTTCAAGTCAAGACCTTCAAGATGGCAGTTCAATTGGGGATGAATCTATCAGAAGCCCAAAAGCACAGAATGGAGCAGCTGAATGAGCTAGATGAAATAAGACAAGATGCAATTTTAAGGACCGATCTAGTTCAGCACCAAAGAGCTAAGTGGCATGACAGATATATCAAAGAGAAAAAGTTTCAAAAGGGAGATTGGGCATTACTGTTTGATTCCAAGTTTAAAGACTTCAAAGGAAAATTTCAAACTCATTGGCTTGGACCATATGAGATTGATGAAGTCTTTAGCAATGGAGCAGTTCGAGTCAAGACTATTGATGAGCTTCAAACTCCTCTCATTGTGAATGGCCACCGATTGAAAATTTATCATAAGCCACTCTCAAAAGAGGACTTTGTCAAAGTATTTCAAGAAAATTCTGCAATGAGGCTGGTGGAGAAGAGTCCTTCTCCTCCATCAGCCTAATCTTTGTTTCTTTCAGTTGAAAAAAAAAAGAAAAAAAAACTTTTGTATAAGCCTGAAAACCAATCTTGAATTGGCAGTCTTATACAGAAAATATAAGGTGAAAATCAGGGGCACCTGACACTTTATATTTTCCAAAAAAAAAAAAAAAATCTCTCTCTCTTTCCATCTCATTCGCCATTTCAGTTCATCCACTTCACTTCCATCTCCATCTCCATTCCACTTCATTTTCATTCCATTTCATTCATCTCATTTCATTTTCATCAGTAAAGTCCCTCTCAGGACTATTTCATTTAGTTAAGTCTTCTCTAACTACTTTTTGTACAGACAGAAGGGTGTTGTTTCAGTTTCCGCAGCTCGCACCAGTTTCCGCAGCCAGCACACTCTGTCTCTACAGCAGCAGTACTCTGTTTTCAAAAATCACAGTCAGAGGTATCAACATCACCAAGGGCAGCAAGGATAGGAGGCACCTGCAAGATAAGAAAGCAATAAGGGGTCAGCAACCTTAATCAACAAATGGAAAATCTATGAAGGTATGATCAAAATCTTTTCCAAACAACAATTTAATGTCATTTTACGCATAGTTATTAAATCGTGGAAAGAGCCACTAAATGCAATGATTCGGCAAGATCATCCCACTCCTTCTCCACGATCATGCCTCATCCACCTCATACCTTTCTAACGGTTCCCTCATCATCATTAATTCAAAACTCGAGATGGGGCTGCTCCTCCATTACTGGTCGTACCTCTGTGACGTAACCCAATGTACCACGACTCTCCTTACCGTCATTTCCGCAGCCAATGTTTAAACGTGTGCGTAAGCCACCCAACTCTCAAGGATTCAACCGTTATTCTGTTCACTTATCACTCCATCTCCGCATGCATCAAACTCATTTCTCGTGTTTGCCTTCTACTCTCTCGTACTCACACCACTTCCACTCTCATTTACGCTGCAAACCCCACAGCCCTGTTCTCTGTTTCAAACCCTGATTATTGTTCCGCAATACGCCTTGCATTACGTTACGACTACTCCACTTACAGCCGTAATCCACCTGTTTTTCCTGTGAGCATCCTCCTTGACCATTCTCACGCAGTCAAAGCTTCAGCCAAAGTTGAAAAGCCGAAGATGGGGAAGCTGCTTAGAGCTGAACCTGAGGGTCCAAAGTATTTAGAAGGGTATCCACAGAAGAAGGAAGCATTAAAGAAAGCACAGTGGCTGAAGTTTATTCAGAAATTCAGAGGGTATAATAAGGAGGTAACGAAGGCATTTGCTCGATCATTCAATGGAAATACCGTGGAAGTGGGAGACCTGAAGTTCACAGTAACAGAGAACACCATAGCCACAGCAACCAGTCTACCTCAAAAAGGAGAAAGATGGTTTAAGAACAGAACAGTGGAAGACCAAGGATGGAAAGACATGCTTAAGAACCCAGGTATGGACACTTCAATATTCACTAAGGGGATTCCTGTACATGTAATTAAGGAAGAATGGACTGCATTGTTGTTACTTGTTCAAAAGTTTATCACATGTGAGGGCCGCTTTGGCACTATGTATATGTACCATGCAAGAATTATGATGAATTTCATGGAAGGCCATGCCCTCAATTTACCCTATTTTCTGTTAGCAAGCCTAAAGAAAATGAGTTTCACTGTCCAAAAGCATGTAGGCCATATTGAATCTCACTTGTATCATCACGGGTTAATTAGAATTCTCATAGAAGAGCAGTTAAAGAGTAACAAGGATACATGGGAAAAGTTTCTAATCAGAAACCATTTCCAAGAGGTAACTGAAGCCTCTAGCAGTTCCCCTAGAGTCCCAAAAAGAAGTAGGAGGAGAAAGGGGTGTTGCAGCCCAAGATCCTCCTACAGAAGAAACTAAAGAAACTGCTCAAGAAGAAGAGGAAAAGGGAGATAAAACTAAGAAACAGAAAAAGGATAAAGGGAAAACAATTGTTCAAGAATCATATCCATCACCTGAACCTTCAATAGAAGAAGACTATCAAACCTTGGCTGATAGACTAGTACAACTCCAAGCTACTGCCCTCTCAAAGAAGAAACAAAAAGAAAAACAAAGTAGTCAGCAAAAGAGTACTAGTGTACAAGTGAGAAGAAGCGGTAGACTTAAAGAAAAAATGAGTGTGACTAAAGAAAAACAATCACATTTCATTGATTTGGGAGAAGGCACACCTGAAAAGATTCCAACTCAGCTAGTTATTGAGCCAAGTCCTCCACGAGAGGAAAGTCCCTTTCAGCAAGAAAGAGAAAACAGTCCTCAAGAATTCGAGTTCAGGCCGAGAAGAACACCTGAAACTGACCCTGACCAGCAGGAGGCATACAATTATTTGGAGACCTTGGAGCAATCAGTTGCAGGTCCAAGCACTATATTGCCTCTTGAGGAACAAGTCCAATCTTTAAAACAAGAGGTGTTTGAGCTAGAAGTCCTGAACCGACATATTAAACAAGAAAACGAAGCATTGAAAGAACAAAGCAAGGTGGACAAGATTGTCCATGACAATACCATGCTTCACTTACGACTGTGGCAGAAGAAGAATAGAAAGTTGAACAAAAAGTGCAAGAAGCTGAGCAGGGCACTGATCAATTTGAAATTCAGGTGTTTAGTCAAGAAACTGAGGACCATTTTGGCATCAAGGAGAAAGAGAAGAAGGCTGGATGTTTTGGCAGAAGCATCTCAGCACATGGACTGAAAAACAATGACAAAGTTTTGGTTGCATGAGGACATGCAACACCTTCACAATGGGGGTATGTTGAGCCTCAGACCTGCGCTTCTTCACACATCCTCTCAGCCTCCTTTTCCTATTCATTTCCTTCTTTTGTCACTCATTCCCTCCATCAAATTGCTTAAATAATTGTATTTTAGGACTTTTTACATGGTTTGCTAATTATGCTAATGACTGTTGTTGGTTTAGAATTTTGGTTCAAAAGTGCTGCGTTTCCGCAGCTCACACAGGGTTTCCACAGCCAACCCCGGATTCCGCAGCTGTTTTCTTAAACGGTATGTTCCATGTGTCCTCCAGGAAGAAGAGCCACATGGGCAAGTTCGTGGAACCAAGGACATGGTGTGTGTCCCTCCAGCTCACCCAAACTGGTCATGAAAACCCGTAGTCAACGCAGAGGCAAATCCGGTCAAACAGAGGTCATTGGCGGTGGCACGGCTTTGCGTGTTCTGTTTTGGAGCACGTGAAGAACAGGTGGCACCTTCTTCAGCCACGAAGAGACATGAATCCAACAACGGATTGAATGCCCACAACGACCGTTGCCTAAATCCGAGGACGCAGCCAGATTACGTGTTTTGACACAGCTGCTTGAATAGCTGAAGTTTCGTTAAAGTAGTTTGATTTCCTTTGTATAAATAAAGCGTCTTTGAACGCTGGATAGTTAGTCGTTTTGTAATCGTTTTGAGATCCCCACTGTATTTTCAAACTTGCAATCAATACATGAGAAGACTGTTCTTTTTCTAAGTGTGTAACTGTTCTTTGGATTGGCTGAAGTGGGCAGAGGGCCCCTGTTTGCTACAGCGACTGTATAGTAGTTTAATTCCTTGCATTTTGTTTTCTGATTTCATGTATAATAGCTATATATATGTCTTTTTATTTGCTGCAATTTTATTTCTTTTCAAACATGTATAATAGTTGTACATAAACTTTGAATTCTGCTGATTTACATTTCTGCACTTTTGTTCATGTCTGATCAGTGCGTTATGCAAGTTTCTTAGGCGAGCTCGGGATAGTTTTCTTGCTTTTCTTTTTATAACTAGTGGCATGTGTGATCATCTTGTCTAGGCTACTGACCTTTACTTTTCTGCAGTTTGATTTTCATTAGTTTTATTTCTTTAACTTGCACTTTACTTTCTGCTCAGTAGTTATCAAGTTGTTCATCCATTGATGGTTCTTTTTCTATAATCAACTAACTTTATTGGAGCCAAAATATCACTTAGCGCAGCTTGGTTTATTTTGCTATCAAGAAGAGGTTAAATAGTGTGATTTGTCTCACTTAGATTTCACATTGATTAGATTTTGTAAAGTAATGTAAGGTAGTTGTTCTTGCTTTTAATTGAGCTAATATGGACTTCATTTTCATTTTCATCAACAACAGAGATACTGGGCCGATGCCATTAGTCTTTTATTTGATTTTAAGCTTTGATTTTATTTCAGTTATTGTTCAAGCTTTTTTTTTCGAATACTCTTTAAGTTTCAAGAAATCACTTAGGAATCATCACAATCATACACATTCACTCACTTCATTACATCTCCATCACATTACATTAGGAAAAATACAATAAAAAACAAACTAAAAAGATAAAAACGACAAAAGATCTAGAAAAGGTTATCTAAGTACATATAGTACACCTCACTTCATCAGCTTACGAGCCCCGGGTTGACAATTAAAAGTAGCAATTTAGACAACACTAAATTGACCAAACAAGAATGTTGTTGCATTATCTGTGACAATTTGAGTTGGGCAACCAAACCTAGATAAGATATTTTCTTAAATGAATTTAATTACTACGGAATCGGTAGAATTTCTTACCGGAATTGATTCTACCCATTTAGTGAAGTAGTATGTTGCTGTGAGGATCCATATGTGCTGATTACTTGAAGTGGGATGGATTTCTCTAACAAAATCTAATCCCCATTGAAGGAAAGGTGCTGATATTATTGATGGTACTAGTGGAAGAGCTGTTAGTTTATTCTTACCAACAAACATTTTACAAGGAACACAACCTCTGACCTTTGCCCCCACTTGTAAGAACAATGTTGGCCAATAAAATCCTCCCCTTAAAATCTTGTATGCTGTTGCTCTCCAAGCATAATGTCCTCCACAAAATCCTGTATGGAACTGATCAATGATTCCTTTAGTTTCTGATTCTGTTAAACATAATAACAAAATATTCAATGGATCTTTCCAGTACAAATTTTCATTTATGATGCAGTACTTGACTACTTTCAATTTAAGATTTTTACACTGGGCTTTGGAAAATGATGCTGGGCATTCAAAATGGAGCAAAAAATTTACAATGTCTTGATACCAATCTAACAATAGAAATTTGTCATCAATATGTAAAGGGCTAATCTGATCTGAATGTAAAGGTTCTTGTGGATTCTTTTCTTTAGGTTGAAGAGAAGATTCTTGTGAATTCTCCCCTTGTAAAATTAGGAAAGGTTCTTGTGGATTCTTCCCTTGTGCAAGGAGAGAAGGTTCTTGTGGATTCTTCCCTTGTACTTCTAAAATAGAATTGATTCCAAGCACTTTGTAATTGGACTCTGCTAGAAGCTTGGATAATCCCTAGCCTTTTACTAGATTTGTAGTTTTGATAGTTAGATAAAAGCAGGGAAAATTTTAAGAACCCCCCCTAAATTTACATGTATAATAAATGGGCGAATCTCCATGGTATATAGGAAAAATGGAAGGCGATTTTATCAACAATATGATATGTATATATAATTTTTTGGCGAATCTCTCACCAGGCATGGCGAATATTTTATTCAATTATAAAATCTTGTGTTTATTGAATACACAAATGAAATCATTGCATTTCTTTAAAATATCTTTTGAAATCAAAATTACCGAAATTACATATTGATAACCTAGTAGGTGTAGGATAAAATTCACCCGTGCCATTCACAGAAAACATGAGAAAAAACCTAATACTATATATAAAACCAAGAAAAATTCAAATTCATCACTTCTAGGGAACTCGTAACCACCCTGCCAATACACAAGTATGTTCCTGTTTGCAATTAGAAAAATTACCCAAATTACAATCTGTTTACTCCAGCATATGTTGGAAAGTTATAGAAGGATGATTAGTGTAATCAATCCATTCCTTTTAGCTCTGGATTTGTTTCAGTTTAAAACAGAAGTATACAAATATACTTGTCCAATGTCTATGCTTTAACGATTCAACTTAAGATTTTTTTAAAATATAATTTCCTAAGTCTATTTAATATCTTCATTATCATAAAAACCAACCTATATCCATCTTAACTCCACATCTACCACTCTTAGGGGGATGAAATCTATTTATCCCTCTGAGCACTTGGTAGACCCAGAATTAAGATGGATCTGAGATGATAGAATTTCCCCTTTAAATAGTCTATGCTCACATGAATACCATGGTATTACCATGGGTCAATACCATGGGTTATCATAAACCTGGAGCTTAAAAATTACTATTAGTAATTTATTAAAATTAATAAAATTAATAGTTGATTTTTATTTTATTTTTTATTTTAACCAAGCTAAAATATTTAACATACATTAAATTACAACATCCATTTTTACTCTTGATCAGATCAAATATTTTTTCACTCTATGCTAGTTTGCATATCACGATATTTGATACCTCTCGGGGGTAGGCTACATTCCAGGTGAATACCATGGGTCAATACCATGTGCCATTTTGGTGAATACCATGGGTCAATACCATGTGCCATTTTTATTTTTATTAATACTATCATTAGGGTTAATAATTTTTTTTGCATGGTATTAATAACAATCTAGTCCATGGTATTTGTCCATAGTATTTTTCCCATAGGTTTCAACTAAATATAACGCATTCTTTGGGTGTTCGTAAATATAAAGTGACTTATGGAGTAAATATAAAAAAATGTTTTATTTGTTTACCATACCTCTCGTTTATTTATACTTTTATTAATTTACCATACCTCTTTTACAAATATGGTATTTGGCCCATAGGATTCACTTAAATAAAGCCTCTTTCTTGAGCCTTCATAAATAGAACGAGGGTTATGGACTAAATATAAAAAGAGGTTTTATTTATTTACCATGCATCTAGTTTATTTATATTTTTATTTATTTACCATACCTTTTGAGTAAGTATACAAAAACGTTTTATTTATTTACCATACCTCCACTTTACTTATATTTTTATTTGTTTACACCCTTGCATGTATATAAAGTGACTTATGGAGTAAATATAAAAAATGTTTTATTTATTTACCATACTTCTTATTTATTTATATTTTTATTAATTTACCATACCTCTTTTATAAATATGGTATTTGGGTCTTTGGCCCATAGGATTCACTTAAATAAAACCTATTCTTGAAAATGGGCGAATGGATTCACTTAACTAAAACCTATTCTTGAAAATGGGCGAATGGAAAGTTGTAACTCCTAATTTCAAGGGCTAAATTTACCTTTTTTACCCTCTCCCTTAAAAGAAGGTGGGCTATTTGAGGTGATTTGTAAAAATGTACTATGATACAAAATAATCGCCCACTAAAAATTTAAAACCCCTTAATTTCGCCAAAGGGCGAACATTCGCCCCTAAAATCACCCCTAGATCAAAGTCAAGTATTTGAGTGATCCACTTACCTCTTTTCCCATCAGTGTCAGGTTGAGTTAAAATGATTTTTACAGCACCATTAGGAACATAAGAAGTAATAGGTGAATGTAGGACATATATCCTGAAAGATTTCAGGGCTTGCATGAGGGAATAAGCTTGCTTCTCGATTATGTCATACTTAAGCTCGACATCTCTCATAACCTTACTGAAAAAGGCTATGGGCTGGTCATGGGAATCTTCATTCTTTTGTAATAGAACAACAACAAGGGTTGTTTCTGAGGCAAAATAAAAGATACTAAATGGTTTAGTATAATTAGGGTTGGCCAAGGTGGGAGCTTCGAAGATAGCTTTCTTGATCTGATCAAATGCATGCCTGGAAGAGACAATCCATTTAACTTCATGATCCTTTCGGAGCATGTCAGTTATATATTTTACAATCTCTGCATAATTTGGGATGAATCTCCTTAAAAAATTAATCTTACCCAGAAAAGCTTGAATTTCTTTCTTGTTTCTAGGTAAGGTCAATGTTTCAATGGCAGACACACGCTTGGGATCAATTACCACTCCTTCCTTTGAGATTATATGGCCCAATAGTTTTCCTTCTTTGATAGCAAACAAAGACTTTTTAGGGTTCAATGATATCCCAAATTTCCTACACCTGTCAAAAACCTTCATTAAGTGCTTTATATGTTTCTAATCAGATTCAGAAAAAAAACAATGATGTCATCAAGATAAATAACCACAAATTTGTTTACCTTACCAATAAAAGCCACATCCATAGCTCTCTGAAATGTTGTTCCAACATTTGATAAGCCAAATGGAATTCTAGCGTAAATAAATGTACCCCACGGTGTAGTGAAGGTTGTCTTTTCCCTATCTGCTGGATCAACATTCACTTGATTATAACCTGAAAAACCATAAAGCATAGAAAGTCTTTGTGCTCCTGAAACCATTTGAAGTAAATAATCCATTTTGGGAAAAGGGTAATTATCCTTTAATGATGCTTTGTTCAAATTTCTAAAGTCCACACAGAGTCTGATTTCTCCATTCTTTTTCTTGACAGGAACTAAATTTGCAACCCAATTAGAATATCTAAGAGGGAGAATGATCTGGGCATCTAGCATTTTCTTAATTTCCTTTTCGACAGTTGGTAGAAGGGCTGGATTAATCCTCCTAAGTTTTTGTTGATAAAGTACTGCTTTTGGCTTCAAAAGGATCTTATGCTGTATTAATGAAGTATCATAAGTTTTTAGATCAGCATAGGGCCAAGCAAAAACATCCTTATAATTTCGAACTAACTTAAGATATTGAGTTTTAATCTCAGGGTCTAGAGATGCACAAATTTTGATGCTTTTGACATCATCATTTGTTCCAATGTTAATTTCTTCTATGTCCTCTTCCGAAGAAATGGACTGAGGATTTCGGAGGACATCATTTTGATCAAACAATTTTTCTAAAGGTATCAAGCCTTTGGGAATAAAATTGTTAGACAATTGAATAATATCATGATCAACAATTTTTGAACTGAAATCTGAAGTATCATTCTCACTTGTATTTTCATTTATTTCAGATCTATCTTCATCAATTTGTAGAACATAAAATTGATCTACAACTTGCAGAAAATATTTCAAGTGTTCATCATCTTCAAATATCTGCCAGTGTTTTAGATTGTCTGGGATAGATGGTCTATACTTGACTTGTATTTGGTAGAGTAAATTAGTCTGATCAGGAATTTTAAATGAACTAGCAGAAATATCTAAGGCATCTGCATGAATATTCTGATCTCTTGGAATACAAGTCAAGTTAAAAGCATCAAATTAGTTTTCAACTGAATCCCATACTTCATTTCAATAAGACCTAAGTCTAGGGTGTTTAGTCTGGCAAATATTTCTCACTTGTTTGACAATAAGTTCTGAATCAGTAAAAACACTTAAGTTTTGAACCTTTAAGCTTTTGGCTAATTGTAACCCCAAAAGGAAAGCTTCATATTTAGCTACATTATTTGTAACTTCGAAGTCGAGCCTTTTTTTTTTTTTTGGCTGATATTAAAACTACTCCAACTCCTGATCCATCTTTTGTACATGAGCCACCAAAGAATAGTTTCCATATATCAGTTTGATTTGGTATTGGACTTTCAAATACATCTTCAATTTTAACTTGAGTTTCATGCACTTGGTTTGAAATAGTTGAAAGCAACCAAAATCTTGGTCAATTGCATAAATGGGATGGTTCCTTGGCTGGTCTGTTTTGCAAACAGTGCACAAATCTCGTCTCCCTATATAATCTTAGTTGTTCTCCCCCATAAACTAGAATAGTAGCATAAGACATTTCCATCTGAAGAGTTCCCCCTAATTTGGCACAACAAGACCTTGAAAGGAGCTGTTGTCGTGCAGATTGACACGACAACGCTCAGACCGGGGGCTGTCACTCTGATCCTTGATCCCTCCGTTTAAGCCTGTCTCCCACGGCTAATGGGGGTAGACCCTATGAAATGATGGAGACCAACTGCTGACCAGTTGGTTGGGAGACACGATATGAAAAGTACTAAAAGGACTTAGAAGTTGAAAGACCAGTGCCTTGTGGAGTAAATGTTTAATTGCTTAATTATCAGATGCTGCAACAATATAAACCATGCAGAGCAAGAATTTATCATCAAAGCTAGAATGATTCGAGATATCAGTTAAAACGACGACGCTCTTATAATGACCAAAGCTCAATAATGATATTTAGTAATTAAGGAAATTTTGATCAAAGCCACGCAAAATCTTGAATCATTAACCAGATACTCATTTATGTGCAGACTTATCTAAAAGGATAAACATTTATTCCACATCAGATAATTTCCCGAGAACAACTAAATCTGGAAAAAAGAAAAATTCCACAATGCCCCTTTTATGATTTTTTAGTTTTTTTATCATTAAACAAAAACCAAAAGAAAATTGAAAAAAATCTAAATTAAAATTAATTAATCTAAAACTTAATCTAACAATAAAAAAAATAAAACTAAATCTAAAGCCTAAAGATTTTATAAATGAATCCCTTTTTATTATTTATTATTTATTATTTTTTCATATTATAAAAATCTAAAAGAGAAACAATTTAAAAGTGAAATTTAAAATCTAAGAATTATAAAGCTAAACTATATTTAAATCCTAAATAAATAAAAAGAAAAATTACAATCTATTCTAAATATAAATCAAAACTCTGAAAATTTTAAATCTAAACGAAACTTGAAATAATCCTAGATCCAAAACTAACCTATGCAACTATATACATATCGAAAAACCTAAAAGAAAAACGTTGAGCGATGATACCTCAGCCACCGAGAAAAGGAAATATCGTGACCCAGCCTCAAAGCCAAAGGAAAAATTTGACGCGGAAGCCATAAACCTTCGACCAGGGAAAAGCTAATGGCGGCAGAAACAAAAACGAATTAAAGAATACCTGGAGACGATGATACGCAGAGATTACCTAACCCGATGTTTGAAAATGGCAGATAAACCTAAACGCCTTCCGAAAGCTTCTACGTGAGAACGCACAGGGGTAGATAGGTTAAACGCTTCTCCTTTTTATACAGTCAATGCACAGCCGCAATGCCCCCAGCACGTAACCTGACCCGTAAAATTTTTTTTGATGAGTGGAAGTGCAAGCCTGTGCAGATGGAGGTCGATGAAAAAAAACTGGCGTCCACAGCAGAGAAATTTGATCCTCACTCAGTCTCAAAGGGTCAATCGATTTTGTTTTGAATGGGTGCAGTTTTCATCATATTTTTTGGTGGAGAGATTATGCAGTGACAGACACAGCCGCATGGATCAATTCCATTAACATGAAACAAATTGAATCTTCATGATAATAATGCGTAGGTGACTGAGGAATTCTGCGGTGAACGATTTCGATTTGGAACAGATTTGCTGCTTGATCGGATCACGTCGAAAGCTGCCCAAAAATGCGTCTCTTTCCTGACGTTTTGCGAAACCAGTGAGACTCCACGTGACGTTGAGGGCTTTCCATTGTTTTCGATTTCTTGTGATGCAGGTAATATCGACGATCTGGTTCCAGGAATGCTCTTCGACGACTGACTCAAAATTTGCTTGATGAAACCCCAAAAATTTCTAGATCACGTGTACCTGTTATTGCAAAGAGACAAAACCCTAATGAAAACTGTATAAAGCAAAAGTTGAAACCCCAAAATAGCCAATTAATTTACAGATTTTGGCCCCTTTTGACAGCCAGATTCAGCAATAAGAATAGAGATATTTTTAGAAAACTTATTTTAATATAAAACGCTTCAAAAAACCCTGCATGCATTCATAAAAAAATATTTCGAATGATAAGCCCGGGGTCAAGAAATGGCTAGGCTCTTTCAGAAAACACAACCCCGGAGTTGGCTGGTTCAGCCGAGAACTTCCCCTAACGCCCGGTAATCTGAAAAAAGGATTTCCTACACAGCTTAAAATCGACCATCAATATAGAAGGAGAAAACAATAGTGAAACCCCGATCAAATGGAGATACCTGCCAATATATTTCAGGATCTAAACTATCATTCAAACCTCAAAGATCAGACAAGATACCTGTGTCTAGATCAATCTTCATTAAGCTATCATTAATGGCTGAAAATAAAATTATGCAGAACAAATAGAACAATCTTACATCATTTTCAGAAGAGTAACACCAGCAAGATTTTTAACCCCAAAGTCTTCTTTATTGCACAAAAAATGAACTACAAGAGAGCTTCTTCAGCACAAGACTCACAGATCGAATATGATCTGAAATGACCCCTAGCACCCTACTTAAAGGAAATGATCCCAACGGCTAGTTCGAGTGATCCATGTCGAAATGATTTCGACCGTCGACGAGAATCAAGGCATCTCTTAATCTCATCCGTCGATTTATTAAAAAATGATATTTTACATGCATTCACTCAAAATATTATTATTTTATTATTTTAGGGTTTTTTGCTTTATTTTATAATTTTTTATTATTTATAATTTTTTTATTTTATTCTTTTTATTTTTATAAATTTTTTATTTTTTTTATTATTATATTTATTTATTTAATTTTTTAATTTTTTAATTCATTTTTAAAATGGATCCTCGAACTTAGCCTTTGGAAAAATCACCTAGGACCTAGGACTCATGAGGGGATTTAAAACATTTTCTACCCTCAAGACTCTTTACATCATGACTTCTACAATTTACATCTTAAGGGGAAAACCCTTTTATCATAGACCCTCATAAACCACCCAGTTTCTGCGACACAACTATAATCTAGCAGATTAACACACTAGGATTCTCCTAAAATTCTAATGACAAAATCCATCCCGGCTTTGGGGTTAGGTTGAAGGAAAACTCTGCCGATCATGGATCGGTGAGACGAAAAACCTTCTGGGACGTAGATTACCATTAGAAAGTTAGGTCCACCTAGGCAATTTACATAAACGACTCATATCTGCTAAGATTATTTACAATTCATACATGCAGACTGGGTTTACAATCAAAATGATTAAGCTGTTGATGACTGCAGGATGGCATGGTCATGTCGATCAAACGCTACCCCTTTCTGCCAAGAAAATGGGGTGTACTGCATGGGTAGTTGACTGGTAATGGTCAACATTTGGCTCTACTTGGGGACACGTTTCTGCACTGCAGGAATGTGAGAATCCAGAATCTGCATCCACGAAGTACATATATAAAAATAAGTAGCGTCCATCCAAAAATCATCATATACATTAAGCACAGGAAAGATAAAAGCTCTTCATTTATTAACTATCTAGAAAAGTAAATCTAATCCTAAAACATAAATAAAAATGCGGAAAAAACAAGGAGTATGGTTAGAAATACAATACAAAGGATGCCCCATGGCATCAGATGTGTTCAATATAGTGTATACTGAGCATTTGCCTGCTTTCAAGCAAATCTGTCGGCTGCTTGTCGGATGTGCCATGTCCAATTCTGCATATGGTAGGACTTTTTCCTATCCGAAAATCAAGCTGCTGGTGACCGCCTGATGCATCAAATCTTCTTCTCATTTTCTTTCTCTTGCGCTTCTTCTTTGTGGCAGGTTGTATCACTGATGACATGGAACTTTCTGTTTCAAAGCTATCAGGTGAAGTATGTAAGATATGCGTGACATGTCTTTCTTTATCCTGCATCTGATCTTTATCATTTTTAAGTCTATCTGGATCACCTTCAATTAACCATCTTTTAATCGAACCAATGACCTTCTCATAATAAGATGGAACTTGTTGCAACAAATGAGAAGGCTCCTGATCTGTTGATGTCCCTTGGTTTCTCTCATCCTCTGACCATTGTTGAAACTTTTGAACCTGTATTTTAATGGCATCCATCTGACTAGAGTGTTCAACCTTTATAGCACTGATTTGCCTAGCATGGTCTTCTTCCATATCTTTTATTACTTTATCGTTCTTTTCCTTTATGTTCATCAAACAACACTGCATGGAGTTTATTTATTTTTTATGATTTGCTTGCATGGTAGCCAACTGATTATTATGATCGAACATCATGATAGTCATTTCTTCATCCATAGTTAATAATTTGTTTTGCATAGAATTAATTTCCCTATCACGATCAGCTTTCATGGTCATCATATTTTCCTCTAAGCTTGACATTTTGCTTTGCATGAATCTAATTTCTGTGTCATGATTAGTCTTCATGGCATCAATTTCCTTAGTATGTTGATTTTGCATGATCTCCATCTCCCTATTACGTTTTTCCAGGTGAGTGCATAAAGTTCTCACATCATTGGCGTAATTAGTTTGATTTATCTCCATATTGCTTACCAGTAGCAATAGATCTTGTATAATTTGCTTATGATCTTCCTTTTCATTGTCAACACTACTATGATCTGCAATGGTACAAGTGGATGGCACATTCTGATATGAAGAATTGTCTTGGACAGCTGGACCTTTTACAAGATTACTTTCATTTTGTTGCACAATTTTAGGGGCACAAGGCGAGCTATCTGGATCACCATATCTATCTTTAAAAGCATTGACAATGTCTTGCAAAGAAATGAAGGAATCTTCAGGAAAACTATTAAACCAGTTCAAAGCATCACCCTTTAAAGAATGGACAAATAGACGCATCTTGAAATCTTCATGATTATATTGAGGAAGTCTACAATATATGATCATTACACAAGTAAACCTGTTCAAATGCTCTCTAACAGCGACCGAATCACCACCCGAGAACTTAAATAATTTAGAAATGGCCTCTTTCGGAAGATCATGGAGATTATCAGTAAAATGACATGGTTTAAACGAATAATCCATGATGAATAATAAGGGATCAAATGGATGATAGAAAGAGATTTCTGCTCAAGAAAATTAAGAGATGAAAGAAGTGGAGTCGCCACTTGAACAATGAATCTGATTCTAAGATCCAAAAAAGCAACCAACAAGCAGATATGAGGAAGGTTTCTTGTCTGGGAAAAATGAGAAAATGGAGTCGCCACCCAAACAAGAAACAAACCAAAGAGATGATGCTGATATGACGAAAAATAAGGCAATAAAAGATCCAAATGATAACCTAAAAGGTTGAATCTGCCAGCTCAAATGAGAGATGAGAAAGATGAGAAGATGAATGTCGATGAAACTCCAGGAACAGAAAAACTTTGTCCCCGGCAACGGCGCCAAAAAATGTTGGTGTTGCCGGCTCAAACGAATGATAGAAAGATGAACGATGAATGATAAAAAGTCGTTGAAACACCGAGAATAAAGTATCCCGGCAACGATGCCAAAAAATGTTGGCGTTGTCGGGCCAGATGAAAAGATAAGAAATGAGAAGGATGATTGTCGTTGAAACGCCGAGAATAAAATGAGTCCCTGGCAACGGTGCCACAAAATGTTGGCGTTGCCGGGCCAGATGAAAAGATAAGAAATGAGAAGGATGATTGTTGTTGAAACACCGAGAATAAAGTAATCCCCGGCAACGGCGCCAAAAAATGTTGTCGCACAGATTGAAACGACAACGCTCAGACCGGGAGCTGTCACTCTGATCCCTGATCCCTCTGTTTAAGCCTGTCTCCCACGGCTAAGGGGGGTAGACCCTATGAAATGATGGAGACCAACTGCCGACCAGTTGGTTGGGAGACACGATATGAAAAGCACTAAAAGGACTTAGAAGTTAAAAGACCAGTGCCTTGTGGAGTAAATGTTTAATTGCTTAATTATCAGATGCTGCAACAATATAAACCATGCAGAGCAAGCATTTATCATCAAAGCTAGAATGATGCAAGATATCAGTTAAAACGACGACGCTCTTATAATGACCAAAGCTCAATAACGATATTTAGTAATTAAGGAAATTTTGATCAAAGCCACGCAAAATCATGAATCATTAACCAGATACTCATTTATGTGCAGACTTGTCTAAAAGGATAAACATTTATTCCACATCAGATAATTTCCCGAGAACAACTAGATCTGGAAAAAAAGAAAAATTCCACAATACCCCTTTTATGATTTTTTAGTTTTTGATCATTAAACAAAAACCAAAAGAAAATTGAAAAAAATCTAAATTAAAATTAATTAATCTAAAACTTAATCTAACAATAAAAAAAACATAAAACTAAATCTAAAGCCTAAAGATTTTATAAATGAATCCCTTTTTATTATTTATTATTTTTCATATTAGAAAAACCCTAAAAAAAAGAAAACGATTTATTATGAAAATTAAAATCTAAAAATTAAAATCTAACAAAACTTAAATCTAAAGACTAATTAAAATCTATTTTAAATATAAAACAAAACTATAAAAATTTTAAATCTAAACGAAACTTGAAATAATCCTAGATCCAAAACTAACCTACGCAACTATATACATATCGAAAAACCTAAAAGAAAAACGTTGAGCGATGATACCTCAGCCACCAAGAAAAGGAAATATCGTGACCCAGCCTCAAAGCCAAAGGAAAAATTTGACGCGGAAGCCATAAACTTTCGACCAGGGAAAAGCTAATGGCGGCGGAAACAAAAACGAATTAAAGAATACCTGGAGACGATGATACGCAGAGATTACCTAACCCGATGTTTGAAAATGGCAGATAAACTTGAACGCCTTCCGAAAGCTTCTACGTGAGAACGCACAGAGGTAGATAGGTTAAACGCTTCTCCTTTTTATACAGTCAATGCACAGCCGCAATGCCCCCCAACACGTAACCTGCCCTGTAAAAAATTTTCTGATAAGTGGAAGTGCAAGCCTGTGCAGATGGAGGTCGATGAAAAAAAACTGGCGTCCACAGCAGAGAAATTTGATCCTCGCTCAGTCTCAAAGGGTCAATCGATTTTGTTTTGAATGGGTGCAGTTTTCATCATATTTTTTGGTGGAGAGATTATGCAGTGACAGACACAGCCGCATGGATCAATTCCATTAACATGAAACAAATTGAATCTTCATGATAATAATGCATAGGTGACTGAGGAATTCTGCGGTGAACGATTTCGATTTGGAACAGATTTGCTGCTTGATCGGATCACGTCGAAAGCTGCCCAAAAATGCGTCTCTTTCTTGACGTTTTGCGAAACCAGTGAGACTCCGCGTGACGCTGAGGGCTTTCCATTGTTTTCGATTTCTTGTGATGCAGGTAATATCGACGATCCGGTTCCAGGAATGCTCTTCGATGGCTGACTCAAAATTTGCTTGATGAAACCCCAAAAATTTCTAGATCACGTGTACCTGTTATTGCAAAGAGACAAAACCCTAATGAAAATTGTATAAAGCAAAAGTTGAAACCCCAAAACAGCCGATTAATTTACAGATTTTGGCCCCTTTTGACAGCCAGATTCAGCAATAAGAACAGAGATATTTTTAGAAAACTTATTTTAATGTAAAACGCTTCAGAAAACCCTGCATGTATTCATAAAAAAATATTTCGAATGATAAGCCCGGGGTCAAGAACTGGCTGGGCTCTTTCAGAAAACACAACCCGGGAGTTGGTTGGTTCAGCCGAGAACTTCCCCTAACGCCCGGTAATCTGAAAAAAGGATTTCCTACACAGCTTAAAATCGATCATCAATATAGAAGGAGAAAACAATAGTGAAACCCCGATCAAATGAAGATACCTGCCAATATATTTCAGGATCTAAACTATCATTCAAACCTCAAAGATCAGACAAGATACCTGTGTCTAGATCAATCTTCATTAAGCTATCATTAATGGCTGAAAATAAAATTATGCAGAACAAATAGAACAATCTTACAGCATTTTCATAAGAGTAACACCAGCAAGATTTTTAACCCCAAAGTCTTCTTTATTGCACAAAAAATGAACTACAAGAGAGCTTCTTCAGCACAAGCCTCACAGATCGAATATGATCTGAAATGACCCCTAGCACCCTACTTAAAGAAAATGATCCCAACGGCTAGTTCGAGTGATCCATGTCGAAATGATCTTGACCGTCGATGAGAATCAAGACATCTCTTAATCTCATCCGTCGATTTATTAAAAAATGATATTTTACATGCATTCACTCAAAATATTATTATTTTATTATTTTAGGGTTTTTTGTTTTATTTTACATTTTTTATTATTTATTATTTTTTTATTTTATTCTTTTTATTTTTATAATTTTTTTATTATTATATTTATTTATTTAATTTTTTAATTCATTTTTAAAATGGATTCTCGAACTTAGCCTTTGGAAAAATCACTTAGGACCTAAGACTCATAAGGGGATTTAAAACATTTTCTACCCTCAAGACTCTTTACATCATGACTTTTACAATTTACATCTTAAGGGGAAAACCCTTTTATCATAGACCCTCATAAACCACCCAGTTTCTGCGACACAACTATAATCTAGCAGATTAACGCACTAGGATTCTCCTAAAATTCTAATGACAAAATCCATCCCGGCTTTGGGGTTAGGTTGAAGGAAAACTCTGCCGATCACGGATCGGTGAGACGAAAAACCTTCCGGGACGTAGATTACCATTAGAAAGTTAGGTCCACCTAGGCAATTTACATAAACGACTCATATCTGCTAAGATTATTTACAATTCATACATGCAGACTGGGTTTACAATCAAAATGATTAAGCTGCTGATGACTGCAGGATGGCATGGTCATGTCGATCAAACGCTACCCCTTTCTGCCAAGAAAAGGGGGTGTACTGCATAGGTAGTTGACTGGTAATGGTCAACAGGAGCATTCCAAATTTGGGAGGGATATCTGTGATAACTATATCAAGTACTACACTTTTCACTGGAATTTGGGCAAGGGTGACTACTAAATCCTTAATCAATCCTAAGCAAGGCACCCTTTTAGAATCAAAGGTGTACAAGTCATGATAGGATCTAGTTATGTCAAGTTTCAAATGATCCATGATAGTTTTTGGCATGAGGTTATGTGATGCTCCAGAATCAAGCATACAATTATACAACATGGAATCATTTGTCTTAAGAGTTACATAGAAAGGAGGCACTATTTCATCTATCATATCTGAGCTTGGGCCAAAAACAACTGCTGGTTTTTCATCTTGCAGAATGATGATATCACCTTCAACATCAATCGAGGTATTTTGTATCCATTTGGAGACCTGATTTTTATACCCAGGGTTTTTAGAAAGTTCTGAAAGAGGAATTGGGATTTTAACTCTTTCTAACTCTTTTTCAACATTAAATGTAGTCAATGCATTTTTGTCATTTTGAGGAGTATCAATTGACTGATCTAATGGTTGAATAAAAGTCGTTTGAGTTTGAGCAGTTTTGGCACGAGGTTCAATTACTGGAGTTTCCTTAGGAGGTCTTCCAGGGCTAGGCCTAGGCCTAGGCCTAAGGTCATATCTTTTGTTCAACTCTGCAATTAAAAATTCAGAGAAGGCATGGTATTTAGAAACCTGTGAAGATCCTTGATCTTCTTGAAGCTAATTTTGTTGTGTAAGAGGAATAATAACTATTTGATGAGAGGAAGTATCTGTATTATTTATATCTTTAGTGATGGTCATAGTATTATCATCAGGTTGCTGATCATCTATCAACAAAGGAGTGGGAATTCGCTGATCATTACTAGGTCTCTGAAGAATTTGTAATTGTGGATTTCTTTTATATTGACCTTGATTTTGATTTTGGGGTTTGGAAATTGTTTGTTGAATTGTCCTAGGTTGAGTCTCAATCTTGGAAATTCTATTAGATAGATTTCTAAGAAGAGAAGTTATTTCATCTGTTTTAGAATCTTCAGTTTTAGTCTTAGAGGAACTAGAAGCCTTTGGTGTCGATTTGAGTTTTCTTTGGGCCTTTTCCTCTTTAGATTTCAAAGAAGTTGAAGCAGCCTTGTTTTCTTCTACCTCAATAGCATTTGTTTGCATATCTTCAAGATTTCTTGAAGTTCTCTCTCTCAACATAACAACAAAATCATCATCAAAGGCTTTAGAAAATCTAGACTTTGCTGCTGCTACAGGGGGTTTACAATCAAGGGGAATTTTATGATAAAGCTTATTGAATCTTTTGATAAAGTCTGATACAGGTTCACCAAAATTTCTTTTAAGTTCATCAAACTTAGTGAGAAAGTAAAGAGGATCTTTTTTCACACCCCACTGGTTTTTAAATATATTTGTAAGTTCTTCCCAATTTCTAATGGAATTTGCAGGTAACTGCCTAAACCAAATTCTTACATTTCCTTCAAGTGATTGTACAAACAACCTCATGTAAACATTTTCTTGTTCAATATTCATGTTATCTGCAAAGTCTAAAAAGGCTTGAAGATGGTCTTCAGTAGAAGGACTAGTTTCTCCATTATACCTGGGAAGGTATTTCAAGTATCCAGCTGGGAATGCATCGAGATTAGGAGGTAAGACTAAAGTTGCGTATCTAGCCTGTACAATAGGTCGGAAAGCCAGAGTGGGAAGTGGTGTATGAGGTGTTTGTGTGGATGAAGAAGTTGAAGAAGATGAAGGGGTCGAAGAAGATGACTGAGGGGATGAAGAACTAGTTGGAGGTGAAGAAGGAGGGGATCTCCTGAATGATTTCAAGGAGTCTTAAGAACTAACTTTTGGACCTGTGGATGACTACCCTCCTTTGTTTCAAAGAGTGGATTTGAATACACATAGAAGGTCTCTTCAGGATGTTCAGAAGTAGATGCTTCAGGTTGTCCAGAAGTGGGGGGAAATGAATAAGTGGTAGGGGATATGAAATCTGTTGGTTGGTATTGTTGGCATTATGATTCTGGTATGGCTCTATGTTACAGATGTTGTACTTGATGGCAACACCCTCAAGTGGCAATGCTCTGATCAGGCTCTCAAAATGTTGGAAATTAAGAGGTACGCAGGTGGATGGTTCAAAAGGTGCGTACCCGCAGGCAGGCCGACCAGGAAGTGCGTACATACCCGCAGGTACACCATGTAAAAGGTGCGGACCCCAGTTCACTCACTTCAAGGCAGAGAAAAGCACACGTGGGGTTTCTTATGTTTAACCCTTGGTATTTAGCCGATGGTATTGTGTTATTATGGTTTTGGCCCGTGGTATTGTGAAAGGCCTTGACTATAAATAGGGAAGGAGATCACTTGGCTAAGGCATCTTTGCAAATTGAATATCTTAAGATCAGAAATATTGGGTTATCGGTTTAAAAGCTTGATCTATCTAAAAGAGAAGTTGAAAGTGAATCTATGAAGTGTGATCTCTCGGGCGCATGATCAGATCTGGGCATCAGACTATCTGTGGCACACTAGTGGACTGTCAATTCGGCTCTAATCAGAGGTACGCAGGTGATTAACGGTGCAAGTGCGTGGGTACGCAGAGCAGAGGAAGGAGCAGTGCGTGGGTACGCAAAGCAGAAGAAGGTGAAGTGCGTGGGTACGCAGCGCGACAGAGGTTCAGGTGCGTACGCACAGTGAAATTACGCGGCGCTTCAGAAGCCTCAGTGCGTAGGTGCGCGGCGCGATAGCATCTGTGGGTGCGTGGCTGCAGTAAGAGTACGCGGCGCGATAAAAGCTTTGGGTGCGTGCCTACAGTAACAGTACGCGGCATGATTGAAGAAAGAGTGCGTGGGTACGCGGTGAAGCAGAAGGCTCTCTGCGGGTATACGCAGGGGAGCAGACGGTGAGGTACGGAGCTACGCAGGCCAGATAAAGGAAAACTGCGGATCTGTCTTAAGACCTTTTGTTGGCTGAATTTTTCTGTTGATAAGGTGTTCTGGGTTTAGTTCTGTTATTGTTGATCTGGTTGTTGCAGTTGACTGGGTGATTTACTTGTACTTGATGATCTCTTGATGTTTATGGATCCAGTTTGAAAATTTATGAAAAGTGGTCCTTGAAAGAAAAGAAGTAGGGGGTTGTAGCTCCCTTCCAGGAGAGACTGGAAAACGAGAGAGAGTTGTAGCTCTCTGCAGGTTGCAGCCTGCGTACTGGTAAAGGACTGCACCAGTACAAAATCATTGTAAAAGGAGTTTCTAATTTGAAAGAAGATAGAGACATATTACAGCAGGTGGTTTTCACCCACATTGGGTTTCCACCTTATATCTGGTGTTCTTTGGTGTGACTATCTGTTTTTCTTGTTCATGCTCATTATTTTATGGTACTGACATGCAAAAATAATTCAAAGTATAAATAAGGAAGATTTATTAAAAGAACTTGATAAATACTGATTCACCCCCCCTCTCAGTATTATTTCCAACAGGTATTCTGGTAAATTAACACCCAAGTCAGACTCAGTTTTAGGTGATCCTGATGGTAGTGAGGGTTCTGGATGAGATTCAAATGAATGAATGAGGAATGCTGATTTAAAATGAACTCCCCTGTTTAAGAGTTCAACAAACCTAGGTGATAGGCGGGAGTAATCTGGATTGCATGGAATGTTACTATAAGGATCAAATGATGCTAAATTTTCATACTGCAAGACTGAAGAAGAAGAAGAAGAGGGTTGATCTCCCCTTTTAGAACTGGGTTTTCTCAGAATTTTTTTAGGGTCTGACAAAGGATCAACTAAGTCAGCCTCTGAATGAGATCTGGTGTGCTTAAAAGGTGTCAGTTTGGGAGAGTGGAGTTGCCAGGTGAAGGATTTTAACCTTTCTAGACCTTTAATCACCTTAAAGGAATAGAATACATATCGTTGCCCCAGGAAAACTTAATGAAATTCGAGTCCCCGACAGTGGCGCTAGTTTGATGTTGTACCTTTGAGATAATAATGGTCAGCTATTATGCTAGAGCATCTAAGATAATTGTTTTGGGGGTTTTGTTTTAATTTGGGAGACCAATGGATGAAACAGATATAGAACTGATGTGCCTAACCTCTTGAATAATATCAATATCTCAGCAGAGGGCTGCTATAAATATTTACACAGTGAAATAGCTTTTATGATGATGAGAAAAAACAAAAAAATAATATGATTG
Source organism: Pinus tabuliformis (assembly GCA_031772625.1). NCBI lineage: Eukaryota > Viridiplantae > Streptophyta > Pinopsida > Pinales > Pinaceae > Pinus > Pinus tabuliformis. The sequence goes on along the minus strand of CM062810.1, from coordinate 24,566,054 downwards.
CCACAGTTTTCAAATTGAAAGCTAAATAATCATAAGTATGAAAACCTTTAAACTATGTTTAAGGGTTTGAGAAAATACACATGAGCTTACAAAAGATGCTGATGATTTATTAATTTTGAGGGAATTAATTAAAAGAATAGTCCATTAATTCATTCTCTTTATACATTATCACATTAGAAAGCTTATAGGAATAGATTGAAATACAATTATTCCTACCTAGTTATCTCTGCAAGACACAAGTATATGAAGAAAAAACATAATGAATGACACTGGAAAAACTTACAGGAAACACAAACTGTGTAAAACAGGATTCAGAATCCTTCACTTTGTATTAATGATCCACAAAGATTAATTACATCAGATGTCTAGAAATGATTCTTCAAGGGTGTTAAGGGAATAAGTCCCCTAGGGCTTTGGGTCAGAACCCTATTAGAGCATGAGTAATCTACAGCAAGAAACAAGCATTCAACTCACGCAACATGCGTAAACAAACTAACTATGCGAGGATGAACATACCTGGATGTCCTTCGTTTGGGTAGTTCTAGCCAGGGTTCAAACCCTCTGCAACTCCTAATGATCTTCGAACCTGCAAATCAACCAATTCGAATACACATAACAACATATAGATAAAGCATTTTAGTGAAATCAACTTTATATCATATAAGTAGATGGTTAGTTATACATTGAAATAGTCATTCATATATAAACCATAACAATAACATCTGATGCATAAACAAAGTCGATATCAGGAACAAGACAACGTTTCTTTTTATTGTAGAAAACTATAATAAAACATGGAAAGAGTTCACCTGAGTCTTCCTCTTCCGGCTCCAAGCAGAATCGTCCTCCAGGTTCGTCCAGTCCTAGTCTTCAACAACCTCCTTCCATAACCAATACCATGATATCTCCAAGCATGTGAGAGAATATCAACACTCAAGGAAACAAGGGTTTCCTGAACTTGGGGAAGTGCTTGAAGCACAGGGATACTTCAGACTTGATCATGGGATAGTCTCAGTATAACAATTCTATCATTTCTCTCCTCCCTAAGGCCTTCCCATTGAAGTCTTTTTATACTTTTCCCAAATTAGTTTTTTAGTTGGGAACAGTTGGGCCACCAATGGGCTGCCCCTTGAATGGCCACATCACCATAATTGGTTGTTACACACCTGTCAACCTTCCAGGCTGTGACAAAACCATAAAATAGCGAGCAAATAATTCCCCCTCAACTCTGGAATCCGTGTCCCTTGACTCAGCCCATTTTATTCATTTTCCTCTCTTTTATGGGCTTGCTTGACAATCTTTTGGCTTTTCTTATCAAACTTGAGTAGTTCTAAGTTGGCCACTTCCTTGAAGGTTATTAATGACCATATAAATTACTATAGGTCAACATCACTAGAGGATGGTAATTGCCCTCCAATGAGCACTCATATGAAGGGTTCATAGGATCTTCACATATGTGCATTCACTGCTTTATATCCTAGGTTGTGTTCCTCTAATTTTGTTTTCTTTTGCTAGTCCTCCTGTAATATTTTCTATTTATTCTCAAGCTGTTGTATATATCTATTTTCCTTTTCCAGTTTTCATTTATTTTCTTCCACCTCTAACCTCATTGTTTTGTTTTTAACCTTTTTGCTTCTTCTCTTTTCCTCTAATCTTTGTTTGCTTACTTATTTTTCTTTTCTTCCTCTTATGCTTCTAATCAAGCCCTGGAATCTTCATCTTCTTTCTTATTGCTCTCCTCATCAACTTCCTTGTCTCTAACTTCCTGTTATGACATTTTCCTATGTTCCTCCTTTTGTCTTTGTTTTTCCTTCTGTACTTTGCTCCTATAACTAGTTCATACCAATACTTGATCATCGGATCTGACTCTTTTGTATATTTTTTCTTTTGGCCATACTTCCTGGTTGTATGGCCACACATACTTGACCATTGAGAAATGTTGGGATACCATACTGAGGGGTCATGCCTTTTGAATATTTCTTCACCAAAGTGATATGATGCCAATGTCTCACATTATATCTTGGTGAGCTTAACATTGTCCATGGCCTGTAGCCTCTCCTTGTCTCCCAATTCAAATTTCAGGAAGCCCGTATTTACCAAGATTGATCAGCTTTGACTGTGAACTGCTAGCCACAATTTGATAAGGAAAGTAACAAGTGCCAAGATTGTTCTTGAGAAGGGGTGTCTTGACAGCCAAGTACATCAAATATAAATTACTGAATATTTAATTAGTGACGAAATGAGCATTCTTATTTTCACAGGTAGAAATGGGCATGGTGGTCACTGGTGTAGGTCAGGAAGCCTTTTTTGTGGATATATCCTCGTCTTCAATGAAAAACATTTTCAAAATTTCTGTTTTGAGCACTAGAGGAGTGGGGTTCTAGGAGCCTCAAGGTCTGAAAGATCCTAGTTAGTGTGTCGTCAATGATAATGATAGTGACACTTTAGTGACAGAAAAAACACATGTATGCTAGACAACAATTATGGAGCATGTAAGTGATGTGACGTGAACTCACCGATATATGATTACTACCAACTTGTGTCAAATAGTATCATGTGAGAATTCAATTGCTTGGAGCATTTCATTCTCAGGTTCTGTGTTCCATTAGGCATCTTTGTTGAGGAGATTTTGCTTCACCCTTTGCTTCACCTTGAGGGGAATGGGTTTGTATCATATGCTTCAAATTGACATGAGAACTGCTAAAGGTAATGGATTTTGATGCAGAGGGCACATTCACTCCCGAAGATCAATTCACATTGGTAACTTGCAAATAGTTTTTTTGTAAGTTTACAAATTAGTTTGCATTGTAAACAAGTGCATTTTTTGCAGAAGGTGACACCCTCATCAAGTTTGCGACATGGAGGATGTTGGCACCTCTGGCCGGGGGGAACAAAAAAAGAAAAATAAAATTCAAGACTGCAGCAATCCAAATACATTGCAGACTTCAACACAGTACATGGCAGCATACTCACAGTAAATTAACTGTACAGCTATGAAGAAACTGCTGCAAATAGGAACATGTGTTGCTGCATCTAAATGGAAACTAGAGATAAAACAGACTTCATACATGAGAAACACCACATTTGCAAATAAAATCCACATAAAAACACAGATCCATAGCATAGACTGGACACAAGAATCCGGATTCCATTAAACATGAACAGAAATTTACATATTCTGCAAGCCTCCCTGCCATGGCAGCAGGGAGGCTGCACTGCCTTCAACTCTCTGTTCACAGTCCCCAAAACCCCTATGCACGATACTAGTGAGAGACAGCCACTCAAACTCTCGTTAACTCCTCAAAACTCCCTAACCCTAGAATCATGAGAGGGAATTGTTTAATGTTTTACATGAAAATATCTGTAACCAACTTTCCCTCCATTATACATGTCCCTTACATGGCATTTCCCTTTCATTTCATTTGCATTTAATTTATTTCCCATGGACAATTTATTATTATTTACATTCACATTCAGATTTTACATTAAATATTTGAATGGTTACATTCAAGCTCCAAAATCCTGGCTCATCATCGAGCCAGCAGCAGGCAGATGCCACGTTCACTTGCGTGAGTTATGCGCAATGCAAAAACTCGTCTGTATGCTGAACTGCAGGCTGCTCCCCTAGTCTACTCTACACTGCGCATCCCCTTTGCGCACTTCTTCCTCTTTGGGTGTCCCAGCTCCCTGCTCGCAAGACCCCTATCCTTTCTCCTTCTCTACTCTGATATCTAATGCAGCCTGTAATTAGCTCCTCGCTGTTCTCCCTTCTTCCACTATCCCTGTCCACTGCACCTACTCGGACTCCCTGCATGTTGTCACTTGCCAGTGCTGTTGGACTCCTTTGCTGGGTTTGGAATCTTTGTTGTAACCTGTCTCTTTCCTGTACCTTCTGCTATTCTGGGCATCTGGAAAATTGTAGTGTGCCAACTGGTTTGATCAGGTCCAGTTAGCAGCACCTGGTAGGATTCTTAATAAAGACCACTCATCTACTCTGTCCAGATATCCTCTCTGTGCTGCATGGGTTTTTGAAAACCAGAAAACAAAACAAACAACAACCAGAATACAAAATAAAGTGGCCTGAAACAAAATTTTACAAATATACTACAACAATTTATGGGTTCTTCATATTGTAAAAGGTGGCTCCCCCAGCACAATTCGGTGCCCAGTTCCTGAACATGTGATTAAACTATATGTCATTACAACATTTCTCTACTTTTCAAAATCAGTCCTGAAATAATACCTTGACAGCTTATGCATCAATAACCACACAATATAATGTGACTCCAGTCTTCTTACACAGCCCAGCTTCCATCGATGACGCCTGTAAGCAAATAAAGAAGAATCTGATAGAAGCTCCGTCACCAAGCCCATGGTTGCCATCATCACGGATACTTTCATCCTCATCATTGCTCTTTGCTGCTTACCAATATTTTGATGGTGTGAGTCACCTTAAGAGACACGACAAACCCAACGACCAACTCAACAATTATAACAGGCCTACGATACCAGGGATCAAACTGTCGCTGAGACTGGACACTTTGTTGGAAATAATACTGAGAGGGGGGGGTGAATCAGTATTATCAGATCAATAAAACTTTTCTATTTCATACTCAGAAACATATACGCTACTTCAATTAAGTGAACCCGCGTGTACACGCTACTGTGTCTAATGAAACCCGCGTATATCCAGAGATCTTATAATTCAGTTATCTTAATCTTCAGTAAATGCATCAGATCATTATTAAGCATATTAACAGTAAACAGGTGCAGAATAACAGAACAGAACATCACACAAGAGCCACACACATGAACACCATGATATAAGGTGGAAACCCAATGTGGGTGAAAACCACCTGCTGCAATTCGTCTCTTTCTTCTTTAATAAGAAACTTCTTTTACAATGCACTGGTGCAGTCATTTACCAGCACGCAGGCTGCAACCTGCAGAGGGCTACAACCCTCATAGCTTTTGTACTAGCCGATCCATTTACTAGTACGTAGGTGCCAACCCTACAGAAGGCTACAACCTTCACTCGTTTTCCAGCTGCTCCTGGAAGGGAGCTACAACCCCCTGGCTCTTGTACTGGCTGATATGTTTACCAATACGTAGGTGCCGGCCTACGATCTACCCGGGACCATGTTTCATACATTTTCATACTAGATCCATTGTAGCACAACCTGCATCATCAATCACTGAAACACCCAATTCTGAATCACTGTAACCCTGTCAACAATCACCAGACAATCATAGCAACAACCAGATCCAGCTCCATATTCAAATATCATACTTCACATTGTATACGCTACTTGGATGACCCCAACCTGCGTGTATACGCTCTTTTACCAAAACCAACTCGCGTACAGATCTATAAATTCAACCTTAAAACTCTGCAGCTATATCAGACATCAAAGCATACCCAGATCATAATAATAAACATGCGTCAGTAGATCTAGTCTATCCAGAGTCAAACCATATGAAGATAATCATTCCAAGCCTTGAGATCTCGTTCCATCATTCATCAACCTCCACATGGGTGAAACCTTGGTTCAGATCACCAACTCATAACCAGCACTTGGATCACACACTTTCTCAGATCTTCATCACTCACACTTGCTCACTCTTGCACACTTTGGCCTAGTGATCTTTTCCTTATATAGCCTTAGGCCTTGCTCAATGCCAAGAGCCAAAACCATAGTAACACAATACCATCAACTTCAATACTAGGGATCGACACGCCCGTCGAGACACAATGGTCCGAAACCATAGGCACAACTTCCAAGGACTAACCGCCATGGACCAAAGGTACGTTTCCACATACACGCGCTTTTGCTGAAGCCAACCTGCGTGTACACGCTGATTCGCCTTGCTGAACATGCGTATATCTCTTTCTTGTCCTGTTGTACTGAGATCTGTCCACTAGTTAAGTTGTCATCACCTGTACCAGTCTCTGAGCACCTGTACCAACCTCTGAGTGAGTTGCCATCAAGGACAACACTTGAATCATAATGCCAACAATCTCCCCCTTTGGACTTGATGGCAACCACCACACCAAGTCACTCTCCCCCTTTGACATCAAGGGCAAAGGGTGGACCAAGATATTCTCTTCCTTGGTATACCTTCTGCTGTCCATACTCCCCCTGAGTACATGCTGAAATCTCCAAATGTGCTCCCCCTTTGTGTATGCCAAAGTGTACCAATCTATCCATCCTGCTCTTGCTGAATTGTACTGTTCATGCTCCCCTTGACTGTAGGCAAGATCTGCAAAAGATGTTCTTCAAGAAGAACAAAGACTTATACATCATAGAAGACCTTCCTATCACCAAAAGACTCAACATACATTCATCACCCAACCTAGTGGGGATATACCAATATTGACTCATCCACCTAACCATGTGAAGATACATGATAATACATGAACATTTCATCATTCATCCCAGGCATAGTGGGGAAACCAACATAGGCCGTTACATGACCTTGACATCATAAAAGAGATACATGACATAGTGATGAAATATCTAGACCAAGACTTATGAAAGCCACCAACAGCATCATGATCTGTACCATAAGCATCAGCCTGCAATACCATTCCTAAACAGTAAGATGTACCATTTAGCTTCATAGACTTTATCAACACCTTCTAACCATAATGCCAACAATGCATTATTCGAAGAATATTCTCCCCCTGAGTGTAAGCCAACCATGTCTGAACCATTTCCTGAGTCTGTTCTGCTCCCCCTGAGCCTGAGCCAACCATGACTGAACCTGGGTCTGTTCTGTTGCCCTTTCTCCATATACGCGACTTGGCAGCCTGTAACTCGCGTATATACGCGACTTGTCTTCATGAAACTTGCGTATGAGAATCAGAACACTGAAGTTCTATACCTTCAGCTCCCCCTGAGTCTGTTATGTCTGTGCTGTGCTGAGTACCCTGTGCTGTGCCACATCTTTCTGACTGAACTTCCTTCTTCTTCCATATCTTCACGCATGTTGATGATTTCTTCTTATCATGAGCTTTGTTCCTGCAATCTCTTGCTTTATGTCCAAACTTGTTACATGCATAGCATCTTACATGTTTCATATTCCTCTTGTAGCAATCAGCAGCTTTGTGGCCAAACATATTGCAAGAAAAGCAATATCCATTAAAGTATCTTGAATGTGATGATCTTTCTGCATGATGGTCTTGAAACCTTCTTCTTCTACATATGGCTGCAACATGTCCAAGATTATGACATACATAACATTCAACATTATTCAGTGGAGGAAATAATCGTCTATCACGTCCATAGTTAGGAGTAGAGAATCTTCCTTGAGGAATTTCTTTCCTTGGTTGTTCCTTTTTGGGCATTTCAGATTTCTCATTAGAGTTTCTTGCCTCACCTTGTGAACTAGATTCACCTTCAACATATTCATGAAAACCAAGACCAGTCTTGATAGCAGGAGATCTTTGACTACTAAGAATATCATCCAAGACTTTAGAGCTATCTTGAAATCGCAAAAGCTTATCCTTTTCTTCTAATTTGCTTTTCAAGATATTTACCTCAACTTGATGTTGTTCTTCTTTTTCAAGACATTGCTTCTTCAAGGTCTCTTCAACTTTCCTTTCTTCATCCAACTGATGCCTTAGTTTGAGGATCTCGTTTTCTTGCTCTTTATTCAGTGCTAGCAGCATTTCTCGAACTTTGAAGGCACATTCCAACTGTTCTTCTAATCTGATGATTTCTTCTTTGAGGGCATTCTCCCTTTTGCTAGGTAGACATTGTTGATCTATGATTTGATCTGACGCTTCATTTGCTTGTCCATCTTCAATCTGAGGTGCTTCTGGATCTGAATATTTGCTTCCACACAACGACAGGTTGTCATTGTTCTTTTGAGCTGTCTTCTTCTTCTGACGTGCTTTCTTCCCCATTGTTCTACGAATCTCCTTCAAGCGATCAAGCTTCTCTGAAGGACCTGCTCTGATACCAATTGTTGGAAATAATACTGAGAGGGGGGGGTGAATCAGTATTATCAGATCAATAAAACTTTTCTATTTCATACTCAGAAACATATACGCTACTTCAATTAAGTGAACCCGCGTGTACACGCTACTGTGTCTAATGAAACCCGCGTATATCCAGAGATCTTATAATTCAGTTATCTTAATCTTCAGTAAATGCATCAGATCATTATTAAGCATATTAACAGTAAACAGGTGCAGAATAACAGAACAGAACATCACACAAGAGCCACACACATGAACACCATGATATAAGGTGGAAACCCAATGTGGGTGAAAACCACCTGCTGCAATTCGTCTCTTTCTTCTTTAATAAGAAACTTCTTTTACAATGCACTGGTGCAGTCATTTACCAGCACGCAGGCTGCAACCTGCAGAGGGCTACAACCCTCATAGCTTTTGTACTAGCCGATCCATTTACTAGTACGTAGGTGCCAACCCTACAGAAGGCTACAACCTTCACTCGTTTTCCAGCTGCTCCTGGAAGGGAGCTACAACCCCCTGGCTCTTGTACTGGCTGATATGTTTACCAGTACGTAGGTGCCGGCCTACGATCTACCCGGGACCATGTTTCATACATTTTCATACTAGATCCATTGTAGCACAACCTGCATCATCAATCACTGAAACACCCAATTCTGAATCACTGTAACCCTGTCAACAATCACCAGACAATCATAGCAACAACCAGATCCAGCTCCATATTCAAATATCATACTTCACATTGTATACGCTACTTGGATGACCCCAACCTGCGTGTATACGCTCTTTTACCAAAACCAACTCGCGTACAGATCTATAAATTCAACCTTAAAACTCTGCAGCTATATCAGACATCAAAGCATACCCAGATCATAATAATAAACATGCGTCAGTAGATCTAGTCTATCCAGAGTCAAACCATATGAAGATAATCATTCCAAGCCTTGAGATCTCGTTCCATCATTCATCATCCTCCACATGGGTGAAACCTTGGTTCAGATCACCAACTCATAACCAGCACTTGGATCACACACTTTCTCAGATCTTCATCACTCACACTTGCTCACTCTTGCACACTTTGGCCTAGTGATCTTTTCCTTATATAGCCTTAGGCCTTGCTCAATGCCAAGAGCCAAAACCATAGTAACACAATACCATCAACTTCAATACTAGGGATCGACACGCCCGTCGAGACACAATGGTCCGAAACCATAGGCACAACTTCCAAGGACTAACCGCCATGGACCAAAGGTACGTTTCCACATACACGCGCTTTTGCTGAAGCCAACCTGCGTGTACACGCTGATTCGCCTTGCTGAACATGCGTATATCTCTTTCTTGTCCTGCTGTACTGAGATCTGTCCACTAGTTAAGTTGTCATCACCTGTACCAGTCTCTGAGCACCTGTACCAACCTCTGAGTGAGTTGCCATCAAGGACAACACTTGAATCATAATGCCAACACACTTGGAGTCAGTGTGCAGCCTTGCTAGGTGTGCTACGCGCACCTATGACACCGATGGTTATCGCCATGCCCTCTTTCTCCTTTATGTCGCAGACTTAGTTGCTGTGCAGTGGAGGAACCGGTTGACACGCCACAATCTCTATCGCTTTACATTCACCTGGGCAGCACTGTCTTGCACCCATTTTCCCACAACACCGTCACCATACACTGCTCCAGACTTTTCCTTGATGTAGATCCCACAGGTATCCCCACGACCTTCACTCCATCATGCTCACTCCACGGTGTTCACTCCACTAACTTTGATATGCGACATCTGTCAAGATCCTCCTTGATGCAGCCACAACATGCTGCATGCATCGCCTTCCCACTACGTGGCTGACGCTGTGCCATGAAGATTTTAACTCCACCCTGTTCTGTGCACTCTTCCTCCGCCCTGTTCTTGCCATGGACCTTGACCAAGTCCTGGTCTCATTCTGGAGTGGATGGCAGGACCAGAAGCATCTGCTCCATCTCTGCAAGCACGCGACAGAGCCATCGAAACTTAAAGCAACGACTTCTCGGCTTTAGCAAAGGCACGACCTTCTTCAACTGGTACTTCCCTCAAAGGCTCCATCTCACATTTGTCAACATCGTAGCTATGCTCATGTCAGGGTGCATTTTGAACTCCTCTAGCCAACGACCTCCGCTCTCATTGTTGCTAACAACGCATACAGAGGGCTTGCTAGAGCACAGAAAGGGAATGGGAGCGCCCTACAACCGTGAAGGGCCTCCGAAAACACAGGCCAAACTAATGAGGAGCCACCAAACTGACAGATCCCAGAAAGTTTCTTGCCAGAAATCAACAGATTTTGAGCTCTTCGTGAAGTTACAGGTTGGCCAGGCCCAGAACTCCCTTCCGACCACAGGTTCAACCGCCTGGGCTTCTCTCCACCGCTGCTGCCACTGGGCTGGAGAGGGGAACCAAGCTTTTCCCTGCTGGTGCAATTTGTTGGCACCTCTGGCCAGGAGGGCCAACAAAAGAAAAATAAAATTCAAGATTGCAGACCTCAACACAGTACATGGCAGCATACTCACAGTAAAATAACCATACGGCTAAAAGAAACTGCTGCAAATAGGAATACGTGTTGCTGCATCTAAATGGAAACTAGAGATAAAACGGACTTCATACATGAGAAACACCACATTTGCAAATAAAATCCACATAAAAACACAGATCCATAGCACAGACTGGACACGAGAATCCGGATTCCATTAAACATGAATTTTTTTTACATATTCTGCAGGCTTCCCTGCCATGGCAGCAGGGAGGCTGCACTGCTTTCAACTCTCTGTTCACACAGTCCCCAAAACCCCTATGCACAATACTAGTGAGAGAGCCACTCAAACTCTTGTTTAACTCCTCAAAAATCCCTAACCCTATCATCATGAGAGGGAATAGTTTAATGTTTTCCATGAAAATATCTATAACCAACTTTCCCTCCATTACACATGTCCCTTACATGGCATTTCCCTTTCATTTCATTTGCATTTAATTTATTTCCCTTATATTCAATGATTGGCAGCTCTCTTCATCTCTCTGCTTGAACTCACACCCCTTTGGATTGATTGGGGCAGATTGGTTGGGAGGGGGTATGTTTGACACCTAATCCATTCAGGTTATGGTTTAGAATATGAACTGTCATTAGGAGTCCAAAAGACCTTGGAAGTTGAATCCAATGGTCAGAACATTGTATGTATAGTGTATCATATTAATGAAAAAGTAATCCACACTTATCTTTCATATCTCATTGCAGCCGAACAAATCCAAATCCAAGGCTAAAGATGATGTGGAGATCCATAGATGCATAAAAAACCCAAAGTGGTAAACAAATATTTCTAAAAGTTGCCTTCGCTTTGAGCCATTAATTCAAATCCTAAAACACTAAAATATGAATATACATACATATCATAATACCAGATACAAAATCTGAAATATAGAGTCGCCAAGGTCAGTTCTTCAAGTACTTGCTCACTGTCCTCACATCCAAAATCCACGAGCCTCCAAAATCAACAAGCCAAGGAATATTAGTTGTTCAATTGTTCTTGCAATGATACCACTGATCATGATTGCATTAACAAAGCCATATTTTTGTCTTTTGAAAATACAAGCTCCGTTTGACAGACTACCAATTCCATTTGATACAAGCTAAGCCAATAAAATCTGAATAATACAAAGTGAGTGCTTATATGCACAAAGTGAGTTCTTACATGCACAATAGGGCAATGAATATAATATTTTCCAGGATTACCTTGGAAATTTATAAACATTCATTGGAGGAAGATATCGAAACCAATACAAACCTTACTTTAGAATGCGTGGCTTGTTTACTCTTCAAATGATTGTTGTATAGGTCAGCTGGCAAGGGCCATCCTATACCGGCAGTTGCACATATTATGACGTATGGAAACTCCTGCTTTGAATATATAGAATGAACACCTGATCACTTCCATAGGTTATCTCTGAAGAAATCATGCACCAAAGCTATCGGTACACTCCATAAATCCAGAAGACATGAGTGGTTCTCCCAATGTGAGTTGAATCTACAGTCATTCCAAATGCTACAGTCATCATAAATATTTCATTTCCTGGCTGCTGTAGCAAGAATAAGAATACATAGGATAAGCTTAAACCCATGCATTCATTGTGTTAAATTAATGAAATAGTTCCCAACATGCTTGGAGGAAAGAATGTCAGCTGGCTGAAGTGAATGCATAATTTTCTTGAACTCGGCCCTATACTTAAGGTTTATAGTTCAAATGCTCATGTGTTTGTGTGTAGCTTAGCATCGCCAAATATCTGCATTTGGAACACTACACATCCTAAATATGATGGTCACAAATTGCACCCCTCACAATAATTTGTCCGATAATGCTAGAGAGGAACCTGGTGACTGCGTCAGTCACCACACATTCAAAAGGTTCTGGATAACCCAGATATCCTTCCCAGAGATCTGCCGTTTAGCCCAAATGCAATTGCTTTTTGCTTCAACAGCAGGGAATTTGTTCCTTCTGCTCCTCCCAGACATCACTCCGCACAATATTTTGTATCAAGCACAAACCCTAGCATCTTCTTTGTCTACAGACTTTCCGATTTTGTATTATTTTTTTCTACCCAACAGTGTATTATTTTCCAGCGTCTGTGGATGTGATATGTCTCCTCCTACACGGAACGCATGTACTTGTTTATTGATCTCGATCCAACTGCATCCAGGCACTTTTTCTACCTTCATGTCTTTCATCATTTGTCTCACTTTCTGGATGTCAGCCCACCTACCAGTGGTGGCGTAGATGTTTGATAGCAGCACATAAGCTGCGGTATCTTTAGGGTTCAGCGCAAAAAGGTGTTCTGCTGCCAGTTCACCTACTTCTATATTATTTTGCATTCTGCAGGCACCAAGCAGAGATCCCCAAACAGTGGCATCAGGTTTTATTGGCATTCTATTGATAAAGTCGCGTGCCTCATCAATGTGCCCAGCACGGCCAAAAAGGTCAACCATACATCCATAGTGCTCCATTGCAGGTTTGATATGATAACGCTGACTCATATGATTAAAACATCGTCGACCCATTTCAACCAGGCCTGCATGGCCGCATGCAGATAAAACACCAAGGAAGGTAACATGGTTTGGGTTTACGCCAGACTCTTCCATTTGCTCGAATAGGTCTATGGCCTCCTTGCCAAAGCCATGCATAGCATATCCTACGATCATGGTTGTCCAAGAAACAACGTTGCGTTGATGCAGTCTGTCAAATAAATTACGTGCCATATCTATTCTCCCACATTTAGCATACATGTCTACAAGGGCACTCTCTACAAAAACATCAGATTGGAAACCACTTCTAACTATTTGTTGGTGGATTTGAATGCCCTGCTCCAACGCTGCTAAGTTTGCACATATAGGGAGGACACTGGCAAAGGTGTTAGAATCTGGCTTCACACCTTCCTGTTGCATTTGTTGAAAAAGCCTCAAAGCCTCCGAAGAGTATCCATTCTGGTAATATCCTACAATCATTGCAGTCCAAGATACCACATCTCGTTGAAGCATTTTGTCAAACACGAGGCGTGCATTATCTATGCTACTGCACTTAGCATACAAGCCCACAAGGGCACTCCCGACAAAAACGTCATACTGGAATCCACTTCTAATTATTTCTTCGTGGACTGAAAAACCCTGTTCCAGGGATGCCAGGTTTGCACATGCAGTGATAACATTGATATACGCCTTTGAGCATAACTCCACACCTGCCAATTGCATTTGCTTAAAAAGCTTTAAGGCTTCCTCACCATGCCCATTTTGTGCATATCCTGCAACCATTGATAGCCATGACACCGAGTCTCGTTCAGGCATTTGCTGAAATAGCTTCACAGATTTGTCAAGATTCCCATGCTGTGCATATCCTAAAATCATAGAATTCCATGTGACAACATTTCGTTGAGACATATTGACAAACAAATTGTGAGCATTTTCAATATTCCTGCACTTCACATACATGTCCACAAGGGCACTCTGCACAAACACATCAGCTTGAAATCCCCGCTTTATTACTTCTCGATGAATCCAGATACCCTGTTCCAGTGCTGCCATGTCGGCAATCGCAGGGAGAACAGTGGAAAAGGTTTTTGCGTCCGGCACCACACCTTCTACTAGCATTTGCCGAAAAAGCTTCAGTGCTTCAACACAATCCCCATTACGTGCATACCCAACAATCATTGATGTCCATGAGACCACATCTCGCTGAGGCATTTTGTCAAACACATCGCGCCCATTCTCTATGCTTCCGCATTTCACATACATGTCTATAAGAGCATTCGCCACAAATATATCAAACTCGATTCCAAACCTGATAATTTCATGATGAATCCACATACCCTCTTGCAAATCTCCGAGATTGGCACATGCCGACAGAACGCTAGCAAAGGTGAAGCGACTTGCTTGGATGCTTGTTGTTCCAGCTTTCATTTCACGAAACAAAGCCAATGAATCCCTCCCAAACCCATGCTTGGCGTAAGCTGCAATCATCACAGTCCATGAGAACACATCTCGTTCAGGGATTTTGTCAAAGACATTGCGCGCATCCGCTAGACTCCCACACTTAGCGTACATGTTAAGAAGTGTATTGAGTAGAAACGTGTTATTATGTCGTATAGAATCTTTGTTGCTCAGCATGTGGGTGTGGACTGATTTTCCGTCTGAGAGAGATTTCTTCTCAATGCAACATTTCAACAGAGAAACATAGGTAGAATTATCCACAGGTTGTCCTGTAGAGCGCAAGATATCAAGAGCTTCTTTCAATCGGTTATGCTTACACAATCTTCTCACCTTCTCGGAAATGCTATGAGTAAGAATACCCTCTTGTCTATTTAGAGTACCGGCGGCGACGTTTCTGGCAGTGGTTGCAACTGTCGCCATTGAATTCAAGTGGAAACTGAGCCATGAAGAAGGAGGCAATGAGGTTTGGGAAGAAATTAAAGGCTATTGAATTTTAAATGCCTTCGGAATATGAACAAGTTAGAGGTATGGATCAAATTCGCAGGGCAGGGCAACTGTGGTTTTCATTCAGTATAATTAGTCTACAATTTCCCTTTGAATTCATGGAGCAAGGGTCTTTAATGGTGTTAAATCCATTTCTACTTTCAAAATCACTCACTATAAACTTTTTGCAGCGAAAAATATTTTTCCCAAGTAGACTGCTCCGTTTCGTTTTCATCTGGGCAAAACCATCGCACAACCAAAAAGAAATAAAATACTACTAGCTGGATCGAAGAATGGTGATGAACATGGACTCATTCTAAGGTAACGTAGGAGAAGCATGATAAAGTGAATCCGACAAAATAGTGGGCCACTTGTAAACGAACTTTGAGAGGGACACCATTACACCATCGCTGCAATCCTGAGAATGTAGACGGATTCGCATTTCTCTTCTGGATTCGCATTTCTCTATTTCTTTTGTGGCGCGTCAATATCTTAAGATAGATTTATATTTCAAGATAGATTTTTCTCAGGTTTCACCTTATTTGCAATCTTCTGTGGCACCTCAATATTTGAGGGAAGATTTTTTGGAGCAACCGTAGTCTCAAAAAGTTTTGGTTATCCTAACGGTAGGGGTTTGGGGTTACTTTTACTGTTAAATCGAAATTTTCCAAAGGGTTTTTAGCTATTTCAAGTTTGATTCCACAAAGACCTGTAATTTGAAGCTTGAAATAATCCAAATCGAAATATTTTAAGGCCATGTGCTTGATCTGCTCTCAAACCTTTGTTTCTCTTTTAGATAGTTAGGGCTCTAGCTGATTAAAAGCAGATTTTGAGAGCCATTGTTTTTTTCTTTGCAGGATCGAGGTTTCTCTAGGGCGGATTAATCTATTCCCTGAGGATCGTCTTTGTTTCTGGACGTTGGTTTTCCTCACCGCAAGTTTTGAAGGATCCTCGTCATTTATACAAATTTCCTTGGGCGTTCTTTGTAGCTGGAGCGAAATTCTTTAGATGGATTATTCGTTTTGATCTGGAAGAAATGTGAAAGCCTTCAGCGTTGAATTAATTCCTAGCATATTTCTTGGCTGCAGGATCGAATTCTCTTGAGAAGCCGTGAGTACTTTTATGGGAGTTATCTCCTCAGCCGTTCGCATTCTCCCGCAAGGGCATACATAAGCTTGGGAATCATCGATCAGCGTTGCTAGATGGCTCCCAGCTTCGCGAAGATAGCTGTTGGCTCAGTTTCGTCCGCCTCTGGGCCAAGCACCTGCCCATATCGTTAGTGAAGCCCCAGCTCCCTCTGTCCAGGTGGTCTAGGCCTCACTCGATGAGGCTTTGAAGTTTTCTAAAAGTGCCATAATCTGCCAGTTCAATGGTTTTTGGCCACGGTTGACAGCTCTCCACAGTTGGATCTCGGAGGTATGGAAGTTTGTCATTTCTGATGAAATTAATATCTACCCCTGTGTTAGGGGTTCTTTTATAGTAGATTTTGAAAACCCTTAAAGCAGACAATATATTCTAGATTCCGGCCCTTGGTTTTCGGAAAACTCAGGCCTATTCATGAAGCAATGTAACCCATCGTTCGATCCCTCAATAGTTGTCATAACCTCAGCACCAATTTAGGTGAGATTTCCAAACCTACCCTTGCATCTCTGGAATCTCTCCTCGCTAAAAGTCATTGGAAATGCAATTGAGAAATTTTACTGCAAGTGCCCAGAAATAGAGAAATATGCCAGAACCACCTATGCACGTATCTGTGTGGAAATGGACTTCAGCATCGGATTCCCAGCTGAAATTAACTTAACAAGTAAAGACTATGTGTGGAACCAGAAACTCGATTATGAAAGTGTCCTCTTCAGATGCCGATCCTGCTTTGAGACAGGTCATCTAGCCAAAAATTGTCCAAAAGCCTCCCAGAAAAATTTTGCTAGAAAGAATCACCATAGATCTACATGGTGGGAAGGAGCACAAACAATGTTACTTAGGAGCGGGAGCGGGAGCGGGGAGAGGGAGCGAAAACGGGAGCGGGAGCGACCATTTTCAGAAGCTCCCGGTTTGGGAGCGAATCCGGGGCGATTTTTGTTTAGTCAATTTAGTGTTCCTAAATTGATGTCATTAATTGTCAACCCGGGGCTCGTAAGCTTATGAAGTGAAGGTGTACTATATGTACTTAAGCAACCTCTTAGAGCTTTTTGTCGTTTGGGGTGTTGTTTGTGGTTAATTTATCTTCCTAAGATGGAGTGATGTGTTTATAAACAGATGAGTGATGGTGTGTGTAAGGTGAATTCTAGATGAGTGAGGGTGTGTGATTAGTGGTTTCTAACTACTTGCTGAAAAGGAAAAGCTTGAAAGAAATAAATAACTTGAAAGCAAAGAACCACTTTTTAATGGCATTAGACACCATTCATGCTGCTGCAAATAAAAGGTAAGAAAATCACTTTAAAAACCAATGATAATGTTTATCTCTTCCTAACTCTCTGTTTCTAACACATAGTACTGTGTAAAACACAATTAGGAAGTAGCTAAAGATGAGTTTAAAAAGTGATAAAAAAATGAGAAAAATCTACTTTAAAGGCTAGTTATAATGTTTTGCTCTTTCTAACTCTCTGCTTCTAACACATAGTACTGTGTAAAGCACGATTAGAAAGTAGTTAAGGATTAGTCTAAAAAGTACTCAAAGCCAGCTGTAAGTTATTAGTATTCTGATCTCTAAAAGATAAGCAATTTGTGATAAAGAGACCATTCATATGTTAGCAGACAACTTTGAGAAATTAAACTAAAAATCAGCTATGAAAATAAAGTAAAGGCAGCAACTTTGAATCTGTCAACTGAAACTACCAATAGATATAAAGCAAATACATAAACACAAAAACAATCCCGGGTTAAAAACCTGCAAAAGAACAATACTGATCAGTCAAAATGAATGCTGCAAATGAAATAACAATGAAAGTGAATTAAACTGTACATGTTTCAAGAAAAGGAAATGCTGAATGGAAAATAAAGAAATAGCAAGAATATAAACATGAAATACTATACAAGGGCAGTCATGAACAGGGGCCCTCCATTCATAATACCCAAAGAAGACTCAAAGAATTGAAAACTTCATAACAACACTGCTTCTATTACTCCATGTGCAGAAAATTACAGTCAAGAGTGCTAGAACAGCACTATTAAAACAGAGTCTTCGAATGTGCTAAAATAATAACAAGTTCATAAAACACAGCAACTAAAAAGTAACCATAAGCGTACGCAGACGCAAGTTTTTATAGGCATCTGAAAGATGGCCTAATGCGTACAGCTAAAAATGAAAAATAAACTAACTGTCATGCGTAATTAAGGTTCAATAACACGTCATAAGCCTCGTGGATGAGCTGGAGGTTCTGGTCGTTATGGGCATTGAATCCAGAGTTGGATTATGTCCCCCACAACCTGCGTAACACGGACAAGTCACCGTTTGAACTGACGTGACCCAACAGTGTACGCATCACCGTTAAGCTGCCTTTGTTGACCGTAACTTGACCCTCGTTGACCGGAGGTACAGATGACGTGGCTGGCTGAACCAATGGCACAGGAACCTCGAGCACCTTGATTCCTAAGTGCCCATGTGGCTTGTTTGGCAGAATGACACGTGGAACCTTGAGATTAACAAAAAGGCTGCGGGATCATCAGATGGCTGCGGAATCATCAGATGGTTGCGGAATTCCTGTAAATATGTCAAAATCTAAACAAAACAGTCACACATTAGCAAAATTCCTTAATCATGCTTAAAGTCATATAATGTAATGATCTGGGTTGGTTTGCAAGGAAAATGAGGCAAAAGAGAGAGATGAATGAGGGAAAACTGTAGGTAATGATGGATAATCAAGTGTAAAGTAGAGGCTCTACATACCCCCACTACGAGGGCATTGCATGTCCTCATGCAATCAAAAACATTGTTCAGTCCACCTGTTGGGATGCCTCTGCTAAGACATCCAGCCTTCTCTTCTTTCTCTGTGTGGCCACATTGACTCTTGGCCTTTTCATCAAACACCTGAATTTTAGATTGATCAAGGCTCTGTTTAATTTCCTGCATCTCTTCTTGAGCTTTTTGTTTTCCTTTTGCCACAGGCCCATATGAAGCATGGTGTTATCTTGGACCATCTTGTCCACATTGCTCTGTATCTTCAGTTTTTCATTTTCTTGTTTGATGTGGCGATTTAGTACCTCCAGCTCAAATATTTCCTGCTTCAGTGATTGGACTTGTTGCTCCAAAGGTTGAGCAGTGCTTGGACCAGCAGCTGCTTGTTCTAGCGTCTCCAGGTAATTATAAACTTTCTGCTGATCAGGGTCAACCTCAGGTGACTTCTTTGGACTGGGTTCATACTGAAATTCGGATCCATGTTCATATTCAGGTTCATGCTCAAAAGGACTTTCCTCACGTGGAGGACTGGTGTCAACATACTCAGCGTGTGGAGAGCTTTTCTCAAAGTCAGGACTTGTAGCAACCTTTTCAGGTGTGCTCAAGTCAATGATGAGTGACTTTTTACCCTTTGTGGCCCCTACTTTTCTTTGTAACCTGCTACTTCTTCTCACGGTGGTGATGTTCTGTTTTTCTTTTTGTGCCTTTTGCTTTTGTTTTTCCACCTTCTTAGAAAGGGCAGTTTCATGGAGTTTGGCCATTCTTTGTGCTAAGGGCTGAGTATCTTCTTCACTAGAGTTCTCAGGAGTAGCGTAAGTTTCTTGGGCTACAGCTTTGCCTTTATCTTTCCTTTGTTTCTTCCTACTCTCTTTTCTCTTTTGAGCAACTTCTTGGGCAAGTTCTGAAAGGGTTTCTGTGATGACTCTTTGAGCTGTTTGATCAGTGTCCACAGCAGGCTCAAGATCAATTTCATGTTCAGAATGATGTATATCAGTTTCTTCTTCAATCTGTTCTTGGATAGTTTCCTTTTGGACAACAGTTTCAGGGGTAGCCTCTTTTCTTTTTCTTCTACTCTTTCTAGGCACAGAGGTTTCTCCTGCTTCTTCAAAATGGTTTCTCACAAGAAATCTCTCCCAGGTATCTCTCTTTGCTTTCAACTGTTCCTCAACTAGCATCTTAACAAGACCATGATGATACAGATGTGATTCAATGTTTCTTGGGTTCCTTTGGACAATTGAACACATTTTTATAAGACTTGAGAGTAGAAAATATGGAAGGTTAATATCATCTCCTAAGAAATGCATCATGACTTTGGCATGGTAAACATATAAAACTCCAAACCTTCCCTCACAAGTAAAGAATTTTTGCACTAATAAAAGTAAAGTTGTCCATTCTTCCTTGACATAAGTAACAGGAATCCCTTTTGTAAAAATGCTGGTATCCATACCTGGATTCTTTAAGATTTGCTTCCACTGTTGGTCTTGTACTGATCTATTTTTAAACCATCTTTCTCCAGTTTGTGGAAGTGAAGTGGCCCGTGCTATACTGCTCTCAGTGACTGTAAACTTCGGGTCTCCTATCTCCACTTGATTGTCTTTGTCTCTGAAGGAACGTGCAAAGGCCTTCGTAACCTCTTTGTGGTAACCTCTGAATTTCTGGATGCATTGGAGCCAGTTTGCTTTCTGCAAAGCTTCTTTAACTTGAGGATATCCCTCCAGAAATTTTGAACCCTTTGGTTCTACTCTTAAGAGTTTACCCATTGGCTCTACGGCTCTGTTCTAAGACTTTTGGAAAAAAGGTTACACGGCTTCAACAGTGGCCCTAACACAGTAAATTTACGGCTCTACTGTAACAGCCGTAACATACGTTCACTGATACCCAGAATTAGCAGAGAGGAAGAAGTAAAACAGAGTATGGCTGAGGTAGCAGCGTAGTGAGCACAGCGGAATAAGGGAACTGTGGAAATGAAACAGCGTGAATGGAATGATACGAGAGTATGAGGGTTATGAAATGATGGGTAGAAACGGTTAGGTCCTTAGGTTTCGGTCATGGGTTTATACTTGGTTGCGGGAATTATGACGTAGAGAGACGTAGTACAGTAGTCTACGTCACTTAGGTACGAAAACCTTAATGGAAGAGCAGCTGCAATTGAGTTTCAAAATCGTGATGAACATGACCGATAAGTGTGGGGGATACGTGGATTTTTGGTTGCATGATGGGAAAGACTGGTAATCATTACATTAAATGGCAAGAAACATAACCCTGAAACTTTGCAAAATGAGATAACCGTAAGTTTAGGATTTAGATCATACCTCAGATTCGCGCTTGGATTGCCTTTGATTATTTTCCACTAACCCTTCATTGTTTTATTGTTGTTGCATGACTCTTTTCCACTTATTGTTGATGACTTCTGAACTGTAAATTTTTTTTTTCAAACAGACTGTGTTTTTTTTTTATGCAGGTGCAGAGAGCTGCGGAATCGTTAGATGGCTGCAGAATTGTCAAACAGCTGCGGAAACTGCAGTGATACCCTCCGGCTGCACAAAACAACTTCAGTTATCTAAAAAAATGACTTTATTGATGGAATGAAATGTAATGAATGGATGGATGGATGGAAAGAAATGAAGTGGAGTGAGAGTGATTAAATGAATGAGATGGCGAATGAAGTGGATGGAATGGCGAGATGAGATGGAAGGGAGAGAGATATATATATATATTTTTTTGGAAAACATGAGGTGTCAGGTGACCCTGATTTTCACCTCAGGTTTTCTGCATGAGACTGCCAATCAGAGATTGGTTTTCAGGCTCATACATTTAATTTTTTTTTTTTTTTTTTTTTCAAAAACCAAAGATTAGGCTGATGGAGGAGAAGAATCCTTCTCCACCAACCTGATTGCAGAATCTTCTTTAAACAACTTGACAAACTCTTCTTTTGAGAATGGCTTCTGGTAGATTTTCAAGCGATGGCCATTCACAATAAAAGGAGTATGAAATTCATCAATAGTTTTCACTCTAACTGCTCCATTGCTAAAGACTTCATCAATCTCATATGGCCCAAGCCAATGAGTTTGAAACTTTCCTTTGAAGTCTTTGAATTTTAAATCAAACATTAGAGCCCAATCTCCTTTCTGAAACTTTCTTTCTTTGATATGACGATCATGCCATTTAGATCTTTGGTGCTGAACTAGATCGGTCCTTAGAATTGCATCTTGTCTTATTTCATCTAGCTCATTTAGCTGGTCCATTCTGTGTCTTTGAGCTTCTGAGAGGCTCATTCCCAATTGGACTGCCATCTTGAAGGTCTTGATTTGGAACTCAATGGGGAGCAGGACTTCCTTCCCATAAACAAGTTCATAGGGAGAATGTCCTGTTTTGTTCTTCCATGTAGTTCTATAGGCCCATAAGGCTTCAGGGAGCCTTTCCGCCCAATCTCTTCTATGAAGATGAACAGTCTTGGTGATAATGCCCTCAAGAACTTTATTGGTAGATTCCACTTGGCCATTGGATTGCGGATGGTAGGGAGTGGATGTTCTGTGCTTGATCTTATATTCCTCCATCAGCTTCTCCATCAATTTAGATGTCAACTGGCTGCCCTGATCTATTACAATTTCCCTTGGGACACCAAAACGAGTGAAAATATCCTCAAAAAGAAATTGAACAACTGAATTTTCAGTAGCAGAAGGCAATGCTTTCGCTTCTACCCACTTAGTAACATAGTCAGTACAAACCAGTGTATACTTCTTTTGCTTTGATGGTGGATTAATTGGTCCAACGAAATCTAGAGCCCATTTCTCAAAGGGTTCGATGCATACCTGAGGCTGTAGAGGCATTTCATTTAAAGGAGTTGGTTTCCCAACTCTTTGGCAGCTGTCACACCTTCTAACATACTGCTTTGCATCTTTAAAGAGAAAAGGCCAATAATATCCTAGAGAAAGGATTTTATAGGCTGTTCTCTTGTCAGCAAAGTGCCCGCCGCATGGTTCATCATGACATGCCTTAAGGATGTCAGGCATTTCATCTTCCCGAACACACCTTCTGATCATACAATCTGGCCCTGTTTTGAACAATTCATTAGAAATCCAAGAATAATGTGCACTCTCCTGAATGATTTTCCTTTTCTCATTAGGAAATAAGTGTAGAGGAAGCTTCCCTGTAACAAGATAATTAGCCATATCTGCATACCAAGGAGTCTTGGTAGTCACTGCAAACAAGTATTCATATGGAAACTTATCTTCTACTGGAGAATCTTCATTAATGTTTTGGATTCTAGACAAGAAATCAGCTACTGTGTTTTGTTTTCCAGGTCTATCTAACACAGTAATGTTGAATTCTTGTAAAAGTAAAAGCCATCTTGTAACTCTACCATTAGTGACAGGTTTGTTCATTAAATATCTTATGGCAGAGTGATCAGTATGGACAAAGGTTTCATAGCCGGTTATGTAGTGTCTAAACTTGTTGATTGCATGCACCACAACTAAGAACTCTTTTTCTGTAACAGTATAATTTAACTCAGTGGGAGTCAAATTCTTACTTGTGTAATAAATGGCATAAGGGATCAAATCCTTTTGTCCCAAAACAGCTCCTAGAGCTGTATCTGAAGCATCAGTAGAAATGTGGAAAGGGAGTTTCCAATTTGGCCCCCTTAAGATGGGTGCTTCAGATATTCTAGTCTTTAAAGCTTCAAAGGCAGATTGACACTCAGGATCCCATTTGAACTCACAGTCTTTGGTAAGCAATTTGAAAAGAGGGGATGCTATCTTAGTGAAATTTTCAATAAATCTTCTGTAATACCCAGTAAACCTAAGAAAACTCCTAACATCCTTCTGGCAATTTGGAACAGGTAACTTAGAGATGACTTCAACTTTGGATCTATCAACCTTAATCCCATCTCCTGAAATATGATGTCCTAAAACAATCCCTTCAGTAAACATCATAAAACACTTTTCATGACTTAAAGAAAGATTTGTTTCCTTACATCTTACCAGTACTTTTTCCAAATTTTCTAAAGCTTCTTCAAATGTATTACCATAAACTGTGAAATCATCCATGTATACCTCTACACAATCATGAATCAGATCTGAAAAGATACCTAGTACAGCCCTTTGAAATGTAGCGGGTGCATTGCACAATCCAAAAGGAAGTACTCGGTAGGCAAAAGTCCCCCAAGGACAAGTGAATGTGGTTTTGTCTTGATCTTCAGGTGCTACCTGAATTTGATTATACCCACTAAAACCATCCAAGAATGAGAAATACTTTTTACCTGCTAAAGTGTCTAGTACCTGATCAATAAAAGGCAGAGGGAAATGATCCTTTAAGGTTGCCTTGTTCAATTCTCGATAATCAATGCAAACTCTCCATTTACCATTCTTTTTGGGCACTATAACCAAGGGAGAAACCCATTGGCTATCTGAAATGGGGTAAATGAAGTTTACCTTGAGCAATTTCTGGAGTTCTTCTTTCACGATTTCCCTAAGGTTTGGATTCATCCTTCTTTGTGGTTGCCTAATAGGTCTGCTGTTTTCTTCAATATAGATGTGATGAATACAAGTCTTAGGATCGATTCCTTTCATGTCAGTGTATTCCCATGCAAAGGCAGTGGAATGTTTTTGCAACAGTTTGGTTAATTCTTCTTGTTGTGGTCTTCCCAAGTTTTTGTTAATGTTCAATGTTTTTCCTGGAAGGATTTCAACTGTAGAACTACCAAACTCTTCCATTGAGAAGAGAGACATTTGTCTAGAGGAGAGATATTCAATGTCTGCATCTAACTGAAACTGTGTAGAGTCATATTCTAAAGGTATTTCAAAATTTTCTAATGTATTTAGAATTTGACTATCCTCACTGATTTCAGAGATGGTTAGAACATGTTGAATAGTATCTTCATCATCAACCCACTCATCTTCTCCTATTTCTGTTATTGCCTTTGCTGGAGGATACAAGTTAAATTTCTTGGTGGAATTACCATCTGATATATACATGTCCCCAGACCTACAACTTATGAAAGCATCAGCTGTGGCCAGCCAAGGTCTTCCTAAAATAAGAGGATGTCCTCCTAGATTTTTCTTGGGAGTTAAAATCATAAAATCAACTGGATATTCCCAAGAATCTAGAGAGACTGGAATATCTTCCAATACACCATCAGGTTTAATGATTGATCTATCTGCAAGTTGCAGTAAAGTAGGTGTAAAGAGAAGGTTAGGAAGCTTTAACTGATCCATGGTCTGTCTACTCATGATGTTGATCGCGGCTCCTAAGTCAATCAAAGTATTTGGGATTTCAACCCCATTAATATGAGTTTTGACAATAGGGCTACCAGGATCTACATATTTTTGCATGGTAATCTTACCCATCATTATGTCTGCAATTTTTCCAACTAGATGTATCCTTTTAGTATCTCTGGTTCTTTTTCCTGTTTTCTTCAAACTCAACTCCTTTATTGTCTTCGCTAGAATGGGAATTTCTTTAATGGCTTGTAACAAGGGGATCTTGATACAGACATTCTTCCATTCATCTAGGAAACTATAGTCAGACACCCATATCTGCTTTTCCACCCCTTTGTCAATTTGCAATCTTTCAGGAAAAGGAAGTGTAGCTACAGGTGTAGGTTGCTCAACTATGGGAGTTGTAGAGGTTGATTCTTTTTCTTTTTCTTTTTGGATATTTTGGTTTTGAAGTGATACTTCAGAACCTTTATTGACTTTGAGAGATTCTTCCTCAGAAATGCTTGGTTGTTGAACACTTGTAGAAGGCTGATCTAAGATTCTACCTGATCTGAGTTGTACTTCATTGAGAGGAACAACCATATAGGTAGGGAATGGTTGACCTTCCATCATGTAAGCATTTTGAGGGTTCCTATTATTTGGATTTGGTAATGGCTGAGAGGGAAGTTGATTTGATTTCTGCTGGGATTAAAGTGATAGTTGAGAATTTTGATTTTGTGGAGGAGGTTGTTGTTGTTGAGGGTATGGCAATGATAGTTGTTGACCTTGATTTGGAAGTTGTGGGGCTTGCTGATTCTGAAATGATGGAGGATATTGATAGAATTGAGCAAATCTCCCATAAGGATTTTGCATCCATGCTTGAAAAGCATTTTGAGGTTGAGGCCAAGGTTGTTGCCAAGGATTCCAATTTGGTTGGGATTGAGAATTCATAGAGTTGTTAAACCCTTGATTCTGTTGTCCTTGCCAAGGTCTCCTTGCAATAAAACAGAGAGATTCGAGTGTATCTGGATCCTCTTGAAAGACTGCTTTGAGGCCAGGAATTGAAGGACAATCCTTGGTCTCATGAGCTTCTGAGCAAATTACACATGTTTCTACAACGTGTGCATCTAAGGGACATTCCCTTAAAGCACGTTTCTTTCTGCATTTCGGGCAAAAGATAGCCAAAGCCTCAGCTTCTGCTTTTTGTTTATTGTGAATCTTAAGGGTATCTAGTTGTTCACTAAGGCTCCCTAAGATGTCAGTTTTAAATTCATCAAGCATACTGCCGATTTCAGCCCTACTCACTGATCCTGTTGCAGATTTATTTGCCCTAAGGAGAGAAGGATCTCTAGGCCCTTTTTGAGTTTTTGATTTGCCTCTTGAGAGATGGATACAAAGTTCTGCTATATCATTGAGTGAAAGTTGAGAAATATCCCCTTTCCCCATCATGTTTAAGATGTCTATCCATTCATCCCTAATGGCTTTTAATAAGAGGGCTTTTAAGGTCTCTTCATCCAAGGTACTCATTTTTGCTCTTTTCAAGTTATATTGAAATCTTTCAAGCAAATCTTCTAAGCTCTCATCTTCTTTTTGTATCATTTTAAAAACCTCGTCCTTGTGATTAGTAGGCATACAATAATCCAAATACCTATCCAAAAATGTCTGTTTCATTTCATCCCAGGTCCTAATGGATTGAGTGAGTAACCCCATGAACCATTTCAAGGCTTGATCCTTCAGTGTTGAAGGGAACAATTTGAGTTTCTGAGAGTCATCCAGGTAGTCATAAGTTCGACATACCACTTCAAACTCAAATAAGAATGTTTCAGGGTCCTCAGTCCTTAACCCATGGAAGTTAGGGAGGACAGATGGTGATATGTTTTTCATGGTGGCTCGGGAATCCTCATTAACAATGGGAAACCCAAATGAATTATCCCCATCTCTATTTCCTCCTCCAAGGGGACCTCTACCTCCATTATTGTTATTGTTGTTTCCTCCTCCTCCTCTACCTCTACCTCTACCCCTATCACCTCCTTCTTCCTCTGCCATGATGATTCTCTTAGGGATTTCAAAATCTTCTGGTTCCTCTACAAAAGGTGAATGAGAAGAGATTTCTCCTTCTTCTTCATATGATTCCAATTCCTCAATTACAATTGGTCTTTCTGTAGGAGAAAGAGAAGAGTCTCTTCCTGGTTCAAACTCAATAGAAGGTGTAGGAGAGTCAACTCTTGGCTCTTGAATTCCAGGAATTCTAGGACTAGGAGTTTCGGTTGGAGATAAGGGGGGTGTCTCTTGTCTATCCCTTGAAGCATATGGACTTGTAAAAATTGAACTTCGAGCTCTAGCTAAAAACCTTCCTCTAGAATCTCTAGCTCTATGCATGTCATTTTTTTATTATTTTTCTTCAAGTCAAGTTAATAGTTCTTTTTCTGATCTTCCAGTTCACTCTAGGTGCAAGAAGAGAGCATACTCAAGAAACTATCAAATCAATAACTTTCTCTTTTTTGATCCTCCAGATCACCTTGCAGTGCAAGAGGAGAGCATACTTTGATAGGTTATCGACTTCTTTCCTTGAAATTTTTATGTTTTTTTTTTTCTAAGAATATGGCTACTTAATTTCACTTCCCCGGCAACGGCGCCAAAATGTTTAGTCAATTTAGTGTACTTAAATTGATGTCATTAATTGTCAACCCGGGGCTCGTAAGCTGATGAAGTGAAGGTGTACTATATGTACTTAAGCAACCTCTTAGAGCTTTTTGTCGTTTGGGGTGTTGTTTGTGGTTAATTTATCTTCCTAAGATGGAGTGATGTGTTTATAAACAGATGAGTGATGGTGTGTGTAAGGTGAATTCTAGATGAGAGAGGGTGTGTGATCAGTGGTTTCTAACTACTTGCTGAAAAGGAAAAGCTTGAAAGAAATAAATAACTTGAAATGACTTGAAAGCAAAGAACCACTTTCTAATGGCATTAGACACCATTCATGCTGCTGCAAATAAAAGGTAAGAAAATCACTTTAAAAACCAATGATAATGTTTATCTCTTCCTAACTCTCTGTTTCTAACACATAGTACTGTGTAAAACACGATTAGGAAGTAGCTAAAGATGAGTTTAAAAAGTGATAAAAAAATGAGAAAAATCTACTTTAAAGACTAGTTATAATGTTTTGCTCTTTCTAACTCTCTGCTTCTAACACATAGTACTGTGTAAAGCACGATTAGAAAATAGTTAAGGATTAGTCTAAAAAGTACTCAAAGCCAGCTGTAAGTTATTAGTATTCTGATCTCTAAAAGATAAGCAATTTGTGATAAAGAGACCATTCATATGTTAGCAGACAACTTTGAGAAATTAAACTAAAAATCAACTATGAAAATAAAGTAAAGGCAGCAACTTTGAATCTGTCAACTGAAACTACCAATAGATATAAAGCAAATACATAAACACAAAAACAATCCCGGGTTAAAAACCTGCAAAAGAACAATACTGATCAGTCAAAATGAATGCTGCAAATGAAATAACAATGAAAGTGAATTAAACTATACATGTTTCAAGAAAAGGAAATGCTGAATGGAAAATAAAGAAATAACAAGAATATAAACATGAAATACTATACAAGGGCAGTCATGAACAGGGGCCCTCCATTCATAATACCCAAAGAAGACTCAAATAATTGAAAACTTCAGAACAACACTGCTTCTATTACTCCATGTGCAGAAAATTACAGTCAAGAGTGCTAGAACAGCACTATTAAAACAGAGTCTTCGAATGTGCTAAAATAATAACAAGTTCATAAAACACAACAACTAAAAAGTAACCATAAGCGTACGCAGACGCAAGTTTTTATAGGCATCTGAAAGATGGCCTAATGCGTACAGCTAAAACTGAAAAATAAACTAACTGTCATGCGTAATTAAGGTTCAATAACACGTCATAAGCCTCGTGGATGAGCTGGAGGTTCTGGTCGTTATGGGCATTGAATCCAGAGTTGGATTATGTCCCCCACAACCTGCGTAACACGGACAAGTCACCGTTTGAACTGACGTGACCCAACAGCTTACGCATCACCGTTAAGCTGCCTTTGTTGACCGTAACTTGACCCTCGTTGACCGGAGGTACAAATGACGTGGCTGGCTGAATCAATGGCACAGGAACCTCGAGCACCTTGATTCCTAAGTGCCCATGTGGCTTGTTTGGCAAAATGACACGTGGAACCTTGAGATTAACAAAAAGGCTGCGGGATCATCAGATGGCTGCGGAATTCCTGTAAATATGTCAAAATCTAAACAAAACAATCACACATTAGCAAAATTCCTTAATCATGCTTAAAGTCATATAATGTAATGATCTAGGTTGGTTTGCAAGGAAAATGAGGCAAAAGAGAGAGATGAATGAGGGAAAACTGTAGGTAATGATGGATAATCAAGTGTAAAGTAGAGGCTTTACAATTTTTTAAAAATATGCATATATTTTTATATTTTTTAATTTTTGATACATATATGTCAACAAAAACATGTAGAATGATGAAATACACATAAAAAACATAAAAAAACATAAATTGATCATTGAACCATATCACATCAATCATCTAGAAATTATAATCATCATCAACCATGTCCACAAGTTAGTAAAATACATATTACAACTGCAACATATTGAGTCTTATAAATCATGATTCATCAAATTCAATATTAAAGTTTCAACTTCAAGCTTTCAGAATTGAAAATTCAATAACATTTATCATCATTGATCACCAAAGTTGTACTTGTAAGCTAAGTTTAACCATTACAAGAAGTAATATCGAAGATATTTCTAAGTCCTAACTTCTAACTGTTAACATGATATGAAACGTTAAAAATTTATAAAATGAAACATGAATAATGAGATGAAATGAAACAACTTTAGTCTTTCACAAAGCATCATATTCATAATTCACAATCATTACCAATGAGTTATAATTGCCAAGGCCTAACTTCAAACTTCAAATTTTCATTGTCACAGTGATATAATGTTTACAAAAAATATCATAATGATATGAAAGAGTCAAGAGTCAAGGACTCAAAACTCAACAGTTATGAAAACTAAAGTCTAATAGAAACTAAAAAAGACAAGTAAACTGTAAATCTACATGTGGCCCTTGCCACGAGAGTCTCCAGGAGTATAAGCAGGTCGTGGTGGTCTTCTAGGAGTCTCCCGCACAGACCGACGACCGGAACTAGAACCTCCACGCGAGGGTGTAGACGGAGGTGGCGACAGCAAAGGAACGAGACTCGGACCTCGAGCACTGCTACTGGATGGTGGATGTGGCATGGCTGCTGCTTCATTTTCATCCCTTACAAGTTCCTCTTCTAGTTCTTCAATATGTACAATGCCATCCTCCAAATTGTCGTCCTCTGGGTGATTGTCCCAAATTTTATATGTGGGATCCTCATTAGCCCGATCACAGTAATGACTCAACAACCTCAAGTTGTAGTGCGCATAAACCAAGCTTTCTGCTCGGTTTTCGTTGAGTCTGTTTCTTTTCACATTATGTATATAACTGTAGGTGCTCCAACACCTCTCTGCAGAAGAAGAATTTACAACCTGTGAAAGAACTTTTTTTGCCAATTTTGGCAAAAGTCCGTGGTCGCCATATGTTTCCCACCATGTGAGAGAATCAAATTTATCTTTGTCGTCGATTGCATGGAAGTTACCATACCAACCAGTGCCACTGAAGTATCTGCCTATTTCAAGGCGCACAGCTGCACATTCCTCCCTGTCAGGCACCAACTTTTCTAATGCTTCCAGATATCCTTTAGTTACCTCTTGATCTAAATGGGGTTTGGTCCTAACCTCGCCCCCTGTTGCAGGTTGGCCCAACCAAGATGTAGAGTAGTATTTTGGTGTAAGGATATACGCCAAGCAATGTAGTGGAAGTTTAAGCCTATTCCACCGTTCACACACACAATCATGAATCAGTTTGTACAAGTTGGGATCTCTATTATGAACAATGTCTTTTATTTCCCCCAACATGGTATCCATTTGCTCATACACCTCGCCAATCACTGGTTTGTCTGTATCTGCAAACCGAATCATGTGATAAATTGGCTTGGTGAAATCCAATACCTGCCTCATAGTTGTCCAAAACTGCCCATCAAGAGCGGCCTCCTCCACCATTTCAAAACCTGCCATGTCAGCTACATTTGTAGCCCTTTCCTTTAACACCTGCCAATGTGGACTTGATACCATGCTAGCTAATGCCTCTCTTACCTTCAAAAGGCGCCTGAAGGTGAGGTAATAGCTACCAAATCTAGTCCTCGCAATCTTCAACAACTCCAATCTCGAGTGACTGCGGAAAAGGCCATGGGTATTTCTATGATTTGTAATAAATTTTATCATTTGTTTTCCTTTCTTGTACAAATTACCAATCCATTGGTATTGTTCATTTTTGTTTTTGACAATATCATGCAACAGAAGGTTCAATGTGTGAACCAAACATCCAGACCAAAATATGTTCGGGTATTTATCCTCAATAATTGCTCCCGCTGCCTTACAATTAGGAGCATTATCAGTGATGACTTGGATGACATTGTATGGGCCAATACGCTCAATTGTTTCAAGTAATGCTTCTGCAATGTTGATGGCGGTCTTGAACTTGTCTGAGTAATCATGTGCAGCTAGAAAGATGGGACCACTAACAGACACAGCAAGAACACTTATCAATGGCTTGCCTTTTACATTTGTCCATCCATCAGATACAATGGACACCCCATTGTCAGTCCAAGAACTTGTCATTTTATTCAAAGAATGTGATATTTTTGCTTTTTCATGATCAAGGCCAACAGTTCTTGCCTTCTCATACCCAGGGCTCTTGTATCCTTTAGGGGCATCATTTATGGCAGAAAACATTTCGTGCCAATAAGGTGAGCGTAGAACATTGAATGGTATCCCACATGCATAGAGGAACCTGTAAACTTTTGAATCCACATCATTCCTACACCCCTCATCAAGGAAATCTGATATGGTTCTATGCCTTAAAGATGATGACCCTGTGCCTCCATGTCCA
Source organism: Pinus tabuliformis (assembly GCA_031772625.1). NCBI lineage: Eukaryota > Viridiplantae > Streptophyta > Pinopsida > Pinales > Pinaceae > Pinus > Pinus tabuliformis. The sequence continues at coordinate 24,533,968 of CM062810.1, read as the reverse complement.
TATCCACTGCCTTGGGAGGATGCTGAAGGAGTTCTTTGTGATTGTGAGCTTGGTTCAAAGAAACCCCTTGATCTCTTTGTTCTGTATTGGGCTTCCTCCTCTTCCTTTATGTATTTGGCACTATCTGCTGTTGACACTACTGCACAAGTTTTGATTCCTATTTGTTTCTCTCCATCCCATGGCCTTTTCCCGCAGAGGTGTCTTCCAGCACGGGTGTATGAACCTGTGTAATCAGTGTTGCAATGGGGGCAATGAAATTTAGTGGTTCCACCCCCTCTCCCTGTTTCAGCCCTGTGAACATATTTCCACAATGGAGTTTGGTCTTGTTTAGTTTTTTTAGGGTCATTTTCACCCTCCTCCACCTCCTCCTCACTGGGGTTTTCACCCATTTGACTTTCTCCGGCTTCTTCATCCCCCTCTTCAGTTTGGGGCCCCCTCCGTTTCCTACTCTCCAGCACCATAATAACCATAAAAGGGACCAGGAAGAGGAAAATGCCAATAAATATCGCCAGGTCCATGGTGTTTGATGTTTGTAGGGTTTTGAGTCTTGAATCTGCAAATTAATTTAATTTATTGGGATTAATTAATTTAATTTAAATACATGATTTTTAAACAGTTAAACTCAAACAACTAAATTAAATCAACTAAATTAACTACCTAACCAGCTAAACTAACTAGATTACTAAGTTACTTACCTCTGCAGGCTTGCTCCTCGCTCCTTGGCACTTGCTCCTCGCTCCTCAGCACTTGCTCTTCGCTCCAATGCTCTTGCTCCAGCTCCAAACTTGCTCAATGAAGTTATAATGAATGTTTTTTGGCCCATTGGCCTTATAAAACAAAAAAAAATTCTAAATTTTTTAATTTTTTCGGGTCCGGCGGATTTTTTTTCCGCCGAACCGCTCCCGGCCCGGCTCGAATCGCTCCCGGAGCGATTTTTAATGTCCGGGAGCGATCAGGGAGCGATCGCTCCCCGATCGCTCCCGGGCATTAAAAATCGCTCCGGGAGCGCGGGAGCGATCGCTCCCTAACAGACCAGGGAGCGCAAATTTTTTTAAGGGAGCAAGCTCCCGAAAATCGCTCCCGTCCGGGAGCGATTTTGGGAGCCGCTCCTGCCCGGAGCGCGCTTCGGGAGCGGGTTCGAGGGGGGGGGGGGCGCTCCCCCGCAACATGGAGCACAAAAAAAACATTACACTGTCATCGAGGAAGAATACTCTCCAGAAAACTCTGAATCACAAGAAATTGGGCACGAAAGAAATAACTCTCAAGACAAGCAGGGGGAAAGCCCCGTCCAACAGCGAAAAAGTGAACTCGACAACCCCTCAAGCATCAACAGTTATGAGAATTCAAATACCGCACAAAATAAATATTCATTTAATAGCAAAGCAGATTTCCCAGACCAAACTTCTTCTCCGACTATCTTCAAAAGGACGAACACAACAGATCGCGAAGCTAAGACACCAATGTCCCAAGAACCAAAAGAGATGAAGGAGATGCAAGATAAAGGAAGTTGAAAGACCATAGAGAAAAAAAAGAAAGCTACAGCACCAATCATGCCAAGAAAGACGAGAAGCCAGACAATTAAGAACTAAGAAAATTATAGGTCTAATAGACCAATTTGGTCTCAGTGAACGTTAACCACCATCATCATCATCATGAAATGAAAGGATATTTTAAGGTTTATGAGACTAAAAATAGTCTATGAGACCATTAGTTCCATGTTTTTCACTTTTTGCAATTTGATCTTTTTCCGATTCAAATTGATGATGAATTAGCCCAACCTTCGAACAATCCCCTCGCTAAAAAGACAATGCCAAGAATTGATGCTAACATGTTCTCATAACTTTTTCTGATGTCTTTGAATGCATCACATTCCAAAATGAAATGTTTTTCCAATTCCACAGCCCCAGACGTGCAAAATGTACACACCCGTTCTTCGCAGGCTTCTTTAGGGCTTTTCCACCATCTTGTTTCACACCGAAGTTGATGTCAGTTGATTCTTAATGAGCAATAAGAACCTTTGCCCTCCACGAAATGCTAGCTCCAATGAACTCTTTTTGTTGTAGATCACACGTAGGGTTGAATTCCTCAATGTAATATTTATTCTTTCTACCCAATTCTTTTCCCCGTACCTTTTTACGAAACTTCTCCATAACAAAATCATTTAGCTCTTTGCTATTTGTGGGACAAGCATTGAGGTAGATATTCCATTTTTGCATCCATGTGTAGATTTGTTTCATCCATGTTTTCTCTCTTTCACTCATGTCTTCATTGAAGATAGCATTAGGCCATCTACCTACTCTCATTTGCTCAATTCTTTTTAGATATATTATGAGCCACACCATAGCAATTGCTTCAATGGGAGTTGCTCCTGTTTCACTCAACATTGTCTCATAAGGTACTGAACTTTTTATTTTGAACTTGTTCATGATCATGCATTTTTGGATTTTCTCAATTTGTTTCCATTTTGAGACGGGAGTGCTGCTAGCCCACAATTCACACCCATATAGCATCACTAGACAAACTAGGAGTCCAAAAAGCACTTTAACCGTTTTCCAATCCCATAACTTTGCCTTTCTAGATCTGTTTTGAAGAGCATATAATGCTTTCCACCCTCCTAAAATTCTCTTCTTTCTGCGGTCCTCCCAATTGAGTTTGTTGTTGAAATCAATCTCAGGGTACTTGTTCTCATTTACTTCTTCAAGAATGTTGCCTTCAAAGAAGAAAGTATGCTGGCTCTACTTCCTTTTATTAGAGAAAATCATTATTTTGGTCTTGCTAGTATTGACTTGCATCCCCACTGCTCTACAAAAATGCTCAAGGGCATATAAGTGCATTTGCAATCCATGGGCCGATTTAGAAGTCAATACAATATCATCAGCGTATAAAAGAAGCTTTATCACAAACTCCCCCAACCAAACACCATCTCCACCTTGCTGATTTAGTCACACTTCCAATTTATCAATATATAGACCAAAAAGAGTAGGGGATAGAGGGCAACCTTGCTTGACTCCAATGTCACTTCTAAAGCTTTTTGAAATACCTGCTGAGGTTCTAATTTTGGCTTTCACTTCTTCATAAAGTCTATGGATAACGGCTCTATAATACACATGAATTTCAAGTTCTTCCATTATACGCCACAACTTATCCCTAGGCACTATGTCAAATGCTTTTTTGAAGTCAACAACGCAACAAAATACTTCTTCTTTGTCCTCCCAAACCTTTTCAACAATATGTCTCAACGTGATACCATGATCCATTGTAGAATGTTTCAGCCTAAAATCCGCTTGTCCTCTTGCCCTCTTTTCTTTTACTTCTGCCCACTTACTAATTTTGTCTTCTACCATGCTGCCGAAAAGCTTTGCAAACAAAGGATTGATCATAATTGTTCTATAGTTGGATGGATTATTAATGTTTCCACTTTTAAAAAGGGGTATTGCTAGGCTAGTTGTCCAATCTCTTGGGAATCCTTGTTGAATGATGTGTTGAATATTTCCATGTTGTGCGGTGAAAGAGCCTCCATTCCCCATTTTAGATACTCTGCTTGAAGTTCAACCAAGTCCTTTGCCTTTCTTGTTTTCAGCTTCTTAATTCCATTCTCCACCTCCTGTAACGTGAAGAGCTTTGAATTTGTTGATCCCAGGGGGGGCCTCCACCTCAGATTCTTTCTTATAGAGTTGCCTTGCATATTGAAACCATTGATTCGCTGTAATATTATTTTCAATTTGCTTCTTCCTTGGTTGCAGTTCCTCCCAGAAAAGCTTTGGATTATTCTTGCTTAAATATATTAACTCTTCTCTCCTTGTTTGCATGAACTCATCTTTTTTCCTTTTTAGTATTTGCTTATATAATTTTACATTCATCTTCTCTTTTCTTGCCTTTTTCAAGGTTCTCCTTGCCATTTTGCATTCCTCATCAAACCAAGCATTTACAGGAAAACAATTTGATTCTGATTTCCTATTTTTTTCTCTTTTGTACTTCTCAAGTGCACTTTGAAGAAAATGTGCAAAACAGAGAACAAAGGGAAATGAAGTTGAAAATTTTATGGAATAAAAACCCTTTTCATTTGTACAAGGAAAAAGCGTGGTTCATTATGACGTCAAACTCAATCAGATAATTCAAGTCTGAGGATATGGGGACACAGTATAGATTGGTTCACCACAATACTCCCATATATAAAGCATACATATAGAAAGAAAGAAAGAAAGCAATTATTTTAACATCCATGAGGTTAAAGATAGCTTATGGGATAGATTGGTTCTTCATTTGTTTGATGTATTCAACCCTTTTTTTGTGAAGCTTCATTATAAATGCTCTCAGCTTTTTGACAAACCCCTTGCTAAATAGATTATCCCAAGAGCTAGCTGCCAACATATCTGCATAACTTTCCCTGTTGTCTTTGAAGGCCTCACACTCTAAAATGAAATGTTTTTATGTTTCCACTTTTCCGGAAGAACAAAAAATGCATACCCTTTCCTCCCACACTTCTTTTGGCCTTTTCCAGTGCCCTGTTTCACAACGGAGTTTATGAGAATTAGTCTTTAACTCAGCAATAATAATTTGGCTCTCCAAGAAATATTGGCCTCTATGTATGCTTTTTGTTGATGACTATGAGTGAGATTAAACACTTCAATATAGTACTTTTTCTTTCTTCCTAGCTCCTTATCCCAAGTACGCTTGTGGAACTTATTCATAACAAAATCTTTTATCTCTTTGTTGTTTATGGGACAAGTGTTCAAGCAAATACCCGATTTACTAAACCATTTGTTATTTTGCTATATCCAAGTTTTTTTTTCTTTTCTTCTATTGCACAATTTGTCATTTAAGACAACCTTAGGCCATCTACCATGTAATAGCCCTGGTGAAAATTCTATGTAAAAATATATATATACCACGGATGATGGAACACATATTCCAAGCTAAATGGTGGGGAAAACATCATAGTGGGTGTTCATTTGGTTGTTTATGGCTAAGGAAATTGGCAAAGGCAATGGCTAAGGCTCTGAAAATGCATGAGGTATTAATTGGCATTTTATTTATGAAAATAATGGAAATTAGGAGAAAAGGAAGGTGAAAGGTCACAATGATCCAGGTGGATGTTGGTGGCCACCCACCTATCCCACTTGGACCCTCACAACTATCTCTTTCAGTTTTTCAGTGTCCTTAATTGTAGCACAATTTACTATTTTTAACATTTTTTCGGGTCCTGAACTTCTGGAGCCGTTTTGAGGCCCTAAACGACGTTTTTTGGGAAAACTGGGAGCAACATGGGTCCATGGATAGATATTTCTAACGAGATATTGTGCGCATCAAACGGAGATCGTATGCCAAAGTTACGACCCCGGGAAGTTGATGTACCAATTTACCCAAACGGGGCCCACAGTTTGGCGTTTCATCTTGTAGGGTTAGGTTTTTGGATGTTTAGGGTTTTCCATTGTTTCTCAACAATAAATAGGCCTTCGAGCCTCATTGTAACACAATTCAGAGGCATGTAGCCACCACATCTCTTCTCAGAGATAAGTTACCATCGCCCTAGCTGGTTTATTTCCATTTCTGTTTGTAAGCATATTTCAGTATTTTACATTAATGAATTGAAGTATTATTTCCGTTGCATCCTTGTATTTATGGTTATTTCTGTAATTTGTTGTGTTCCTGTCTAAATCCGGATCAGTGGTATCAGAGTGGTCTGCTTTTTCTCTGTTTTTTTTTGCATGTCCCCAACGATGTCAGGATATAAGGAGTTAGGGCTTGAACTGGTCGAACCTTTGCAAGACCAGCCTCGCAAACCCCGACGGCCTTCCATGGCGGATGAAAAGAAAGACGAGGGGGAAGGAGATCTTATCAAAATCTTGCTCGAAGAGGCCCTTGAGCGGCAAAGGAAAGTGATGATGGACAACTTTTCCCAGATCCTTCAGCGGCTGCCTAGAGGCGACGCATCAAATTCCAACAGCGACTCTCGAAACGCCACACCCTTTAAGATACAAGTTAATTTTGAAATCGCCATTTTCGAGGGTCAAATAGATGCTGATGCCGTAGACAAGTGGTTAAATCTGCTAGAGGGTTATTTTTCTGTTCATGATTTTTCCAGTCGGGAAAAGATTATTTTCGCTCTTCTCAAAGCAATGCCCCACGTCAAGGACTAGTGGGAAACCTATTGCGAGCAAAAGGATGATAGCACGAGCTCACTATTTTTAGCCGCACCCACTTGGAATTCATTTCGAGATGCCGTCAAGGAGTAGTACTACCCTGTCAAAAGCTATGAGGACAAATACATCAAATGGACCACACTGCGGCAGGGAAGGGACGAAGATGTACCAGAGTTCACAAACATTTTTCATACCCTTCGCATATAGTTGGGTATCAAGGACTCTAAGCTACGTTTGGTACTCAAATATCGCGGCTTCCTACATAGGTACATCCAAGAAGAGATGGAGTTCTTGAACATCTCCTCGCTCGGCACGACGTACCGATACACTGTCAAAATCGAGCATAAGTTCAAACAAAATAAGCGAGACTTTGGATCTGTGAATCCGAAGACTAAAGGACAAAGCCAAGGCGGGGTGACCCAAGACAACCCGTCAAAGCCGCAAGAAAAGAACAACACCACGAAGTCGAAGAAGGACACAAGAAAGTGGTGTGAGTTCCATAAGAGTCCCACTCATAACACAAGTGAGTGTCAGACCAAGCAGTCGTTGGTGGCCGAGTTGAAGGCTTCAGAATTAGATGCATGTTCCGACCTTGAGTCAGAACCTAGCAAAGGGAATGGCAAAGGGAAGCAGATCATTGATGCGGAGCCCAGCGTCACTGTTGGCAACGCCAAGATCCAGAAGAATGAGCCCGAAGATCTAGAGGAAGGGGAGCGTCTTTTCCACCCACAGATGTGGGTGAAGGGTTCACCACTGCAATTCACTGTCGACAGTGGCAGCCAAAAGAACCTCATTTCAACAGAGGTCGTGAAGCGGTTGAGCCTACCGACTACACCACACCCGCAGTCGTATAGTATCAGGTGGCTTCACAAAGGACGAGATCTTCGAGTTCGCCAACAGTGCCGCCTGCCCTACAGCATCAAACCATTCACATACGAGGTATTGTGTGATGTTGCACCTCTGGATGTTTGTGATGTATTATTAGGCCAGCCATACTTATGGAGGTGACATGCTGTGTATGAGTCAAGGCCTCGCATTGTTATTATTACTTTGGGTAATTAATTATACAGGATACCGGAGGTAACCCCACCTACTGCCACCTCTTTGATCTTTGCTAAGAAATGCAACAAGATCGTCTCCCAGACTAGGAAATTCACTGTTTGGTTCGCTCCCAGACTAGGAAATTCATTTTCTGTTTGGTTCGCTCCCAAAGTAAGGGGAAGATCGTAGCCACATCCATGACCCCTGCGAAGGGTTCCTTCACGCAACAGCAACAGTAGAGGGATACGGTCATGAAAGAACACAGGAACAACTTCTCCTCACCCACAGGGTACCACACAAGCTTCAGGTGGGCAACAAAGTCTGGTTGCATCTGCAGAAAGAACGCCTTACAAGAGTCCATCAGAAGCTCTGACCACTCTGACATGGTCCTTACACCATTACCAAGGCTGTGGGAAATAATGCTCTGGAGCACAAAATTCCCCCATTCCTTTGCTTGCACTGAGTGTTCAATGAGGACCATCGTCGACCATGCTTCCCACCATTACTGGACACAACAGAGATTGCAGAACAGCTCACCAGGGACCAAGTTCAGCAGATGGAGGAGCTCAACGCAATGGGGACCATTGCTTCCTAAGGGGGGAGGAATGATCCATGCGAATGTTGGTGGCCACCCACCTATACCACTTGGACCCTCACAACTGTCTCTTTCAGTTTTTCAGTTTCCTTAATTGTAGCACAATTTACTATTTGTAGTAGTTTTTAAGGTCCTGAACTTTCGGAGCCGTTTTGAGGCCCTAAATGACGTTTTTTGGGAAAACTAGGAGCAACATGGGTTGTTGGATCGATGTTTCTCTGCCCAAAGTTGTAGTTCTCAGATATATATTTCTAGCAAGATATTGTGCGTGTCAAACGAAGATCGTATGCCAATGTTACGACCTCGGGAAGTTGATGTACCAATTTACCCAAACGAGGCCCACAGTTTGGCGTTTCATCTTGTAGGGTTAGGTTTTTGGATGCTTAGGGTTTTCCATTGTTTCTCAACAATAAATAGGCCTTCGAGCCTCATTGTAACACAGTTCAGAGGCATGTAGCCGCCACATCTCTTCTCAGAGATAAGCTACCATCGTATTAATGAACTAAAGTATTATTTCCACTGCATCCTTGTGTTTATGGTTATCTCTGTAATTTGTTGCATTTTTCTTTAAATCCGGATCACACAAGTTGCGTGTGAGTAGGAAATTGAAGGAAAATAATGGAAAATGAAGAAAATAGAGGCCTCATTAATAAAAGGCTTTTGAGGATCAGTGGTGAAAGCTTGATCAGTTCAGTTTTGGAGCTCTCTCTCATACTCTTGGTTACTTAGAGTTTTCTTGGAGCACTCTTGGAGGGTGTGTGGATTCTTGGAGCAAGAAGGCAAAGGAAGAGCAGGAAAGCGCAAGAAGGCATCGACATCAACAACTACATCAGATTTTCTTGCAGGTACTAAGTTGCATGTATGATTTCTTCACTAGTTTTGGCATGCATGGCACATGCATGTGGTTTCTTGGTTATAATTTGTCATTGGCATGGAGGATGGTCGGGATTGACAATGGGTTGCCTAACCTTGCCATTTCCTGGATAGTTGTGGTGATTGTGGGTTTACTTTCATTGCTTTGTTTTGGTTGGTTCTCATGTTTCCATAGCTTGGGTTGAGTTACTAGTCCTGGAAACCCTGGTTGAACAAACGCTCCAGAAGCCCTGTAACAGCTTAGGTTGAGTTACCAGTCCTGGAAGCCCTGGTTGGACAAACTCTCTAGAAACCCTTGGTGGGTTCAGTTACTAGTCCTGGAAGCCTTGGTTGGACAAACGCTCTGGAAGCCGTGTACAAACTGTGGGTTGAGTTACCAGTTCTGGAAGCCTTGGTTGGACAAACGCTCTAGAAGCCCTGGAAGGCTTGGATGGAGACCAATCTGATGATTGTTTTGGTGATGTCCAACCATGAGGTGGAATCACTGTTTGATGGGTTGAGGTGGATGGCCTCTGGAAGCCCTGGATGAGTTTTGATTGATGTGTTCTATGAGATCCCACATTCATGCTTGGAATATGGCACGAGGGTGAATGGTTGAAGAGAGATTTGGCTCAGCCATTCTACGGTCGGGTGGAACGTGGTAGTCCCATCTCTGGTTGGTTCATTGCATTCATTAATGAGAAATCCATTCCCTTGATTTTCATGTGTAAAGGTACTAATGTATTTATGGATTTGATGGCTAATATGTTTATTGTATTTTTGTTTCTATTATGTTGGTTATATGCACATTTCATGTCAATAGCTATGTATAGCTCTCAGCATGTTTTTACTTGTATATGAATGGATAATGTGTTTATGAGTTAATGGAGGATAATGCAGCAAATGGAATGAGGGGACAATGGTTCATAGTTATTCTCAAATAAGTATGAGATCCCCACACTTAATTCTGTTATTTACACCTGTAGGTTACATGTTGATGATATGTTTGACGAAATTCCTGTCATGGCTAGTAGGGGTCTGGTGATGATCTTGTTCATATTATTGATTTTGCATCATTATTTCCTTTCATCCTTACTAATTCTAAGTGATCATTCCATTCTAGGCAGTGTCCCGGGCTCTGGGTCGAAAAAGGTGGCTCAAATCCCAGAATGCTAGCATTAGTGCTGAGACTAACTCGCCTGGGCAGTGTCTGGGAAGCATTATAAAGCACCTGGGCAGTGTCTAGGGAGTGTTAGTCCTGAAACTAACTCATCTGGGCAGTGTCTAGGGAGCGTTACCCTACCCTTAAGTTTCTCAAACAACAGTGGGACCCAGGGATAGGCAGTTTGAGTGGCTGACTTTTCTCCTGAAGGTTATTTGGATGATGTTGGATGACTGTATGTGATATTCCGTCGATTCCATTTCCTTAAAGTCACTAAGGAGGTTGAATCTTATCATAGTGGCCTCTCGTCGCATGTTTACCTTGGCTAGTTGGTTGCTTGGGTTGATGTGGGAGGAGGGTGTTACATAGTGGTATTAGAGCCAAGTTCAACTCTCTGACTGAATGGGTTGAATGTGTGTTGGTCATGCATGAATGTTAGTTGCATGTGTGTCTCTTACACTTATATACTTGTTGCACTTGCTTGATGATGGATTAATGTTGTAGTATGGTTATCATGGAGAATTTGATATTGATTTCATCAAGTATATTTGAAATGGGTATGTGACTGTCTATGTATGGATTATATGTCGCTTACGTGTTGATTTCATGATACCTACTTACATCCTCGTATGTTAGGTTACATTTTTGAATATTTTGATTACATGCATCAGTTTTGTAGGTTGATTACAAGAACTGATCGGTTATGTTCAACTACATGCGATTATGTGTATTGGTAGTTGGTTTGGCATTGCTTATGCATATTGTTGGTTGCATGTCGCAATGTGTACAATGGATTAATGGTTGTTTTCATGCATGAGGTCTGATTTGTGAAGTTGATATGGTCATGCATTGATGACTCGACTCTAGCTAGAATGGTGTATACATGGTTTTGTACTCATGTGTTATATGTATATATGCAATTGTTATGCATGTATGGTCTTGGTTATGATTATGCATGTATAGTAGGTCAAATATGCCTTGTGAAGTCATTGTATGCAATTTAGGTCATCATGATGTTATTGGTTGTTATGATGCTAATGTGTTGGATGAGATAGAGCAGGAGATGCAGATCATCATAATGAGGTTGCAACATTGGACTTTGGGGTAAGAGCAGATCGTCATACAGGTATTGTATGTTTGGCATGTAGGTATGTAGGTTAAAGGATTGTTATATGCATTAGGGTTATATACATTAGGTTTATGTACATGTCTTTGATGTTATGGTTACATTCATGATATATGTTAGATGGTTAGTGTAGTTATATGCACATGTGTCAGATAGTCATGAATGATAGTAACCTATGGTTGTATGCATTGCTTTTGTTGTTCATGTTAGATAACTTGATGATTATGTTATATATTGTTGGTGAGCATGATATATAGCTTATTGTTTTTATATGCTATTAACTTGATGATTAGGGTTATTTTATTGAAATCTTGATGTTGTAATTTGGATTGGTCATATGCGTGATGGTTATGTTCATTGCATTGAAGATCTTGATGTTATATGTAATATGTTAACCCTATTTGACCGATGCAGATGGTTATGGTTGCGATATTCAGGTATGAGTCAACATATTTGTGATATGGTGTTGTACTAATCTAGACTGATCGTACATATGTGATTGGTATGCATGAATGACAAATGTTTATGAGGTTATGATGTGAACATCTTAGTTAGTTACTGTTATGGGTATCATGATTTATGTTGACATGTTGTAAAGTTATATCTCCTAATTAGATTGATTCCCCTAATATACATTAAGGTATGAGTTTTGTTATGTCGTACATTTAGTGCTTGGTTGTTTGATTATGATGTATATTTAGTGTTTGAGTGTTTGATGCCTAGTTGATTTATTTAACATGGTATGTTTGCAAGTTCGTTGAATGTTTGATGAATTTCATAATATGAGTATGCGTTCCAATGATCTTGCTTTAAGATGGTTTTACTAACACATATGTGTTGAGACAGTTGATATGTACTTGCGTATAGTAGGTGATAGTTGTAGTATTATGTCTAATGACTATGAGTTGACTGTGGGTTATGACATGTTTATTAGTCTTTCTAAATGTTGATTTCAAATTGATAGATATGATTGTCTTGATATTTGGAACATGTGCTTGGCATGTGTGAGCAGTTGCAGGGTAACATGCTTGGAATTAGTATGAAAAGGTAATAATTGATGTGTTTACATAACTAACAGTTGAGTGATGTGACAACACATAGTAAGCCTCGATTACAACAAGATAAAAAGGTAAAAGAAAAGAATTTGGAAACCCTAATTTTGAATGAATGAGTGCTTTGCACACAAAAATATTGTTGGGTGTGGAGCATGATTATTTAGAGGTCTTTGTTTCAGCCGGATGTATACCCCAGGAAGTTTGTACACCCCTCCACGCGGGGGGGGGCGGGGGGGACTTGTCCCCCCTGCGGGGGTTCAGGGGGGCCGATCCCCCCTGGCTGGGGGGTCCAGGGGCCAGCAGTCCCCCGGCGGGGGTTTCGAGGGCAGCGCCCCCGAAGCTAAAAACAGATGTAAAATTGCCTTGTAAAAGTATAGTAATTTCTAGTCAATCTGGGCCGTTCATTAGGCGGATGATCTGACGGTAGAACTTATGTTTAGTTTAGGGTTTTTTGCCCTAGAAGGCAACTCCTCTCTTTGTATGAGGGCATTGTATTGAGGCTGTGTAATAGTTGTGGATTCTCCGAGTGAGAAACAGAGAGGTGAGACTGTGAGAGAAAACAGAGGATATTACAGTGGATCTGTTGTAGGTTGTGACTCTTCATTTTGCTGGATAATAGAAAGGAAGGATTGGTTGTTCAGGGTGGACGTAGCCCAAACTAGGTGAACCACGTATATCTGTGTCTCTCTGGTTTTATGCGTTTTCTGCGTTTATATTTATGCAATATTCTATGTGTTCCATTGCTCTGTAATATATAATTTTCTAACAAATACTTCATAACCTTAATTTTGTCTTACATTATGTGGATATGTGCTATATTCATGAACATGTACTTGACAGGTATATTAGCTAGTCTTTAGCTATAGGTGGATCTGTTAAAGGATTGGAGTCCCTTGAGAGATGGCGTGGATGTGTTCAGTTGCAAGCAACATTCTTGGCACAAAAAGATGAGGTAACTAGTGTATTATTATGCTTAATTATGCATTGACAGTTATGTGTTTATGGCAGCATGATGTAGGGAGTTGCATGGCAAGAGAGATTTCCATGAAATCTTGAAGAAGGCTCAGGTTGAGCTTTCTCTGGGAACCATGGGGATTGAGTCATGGTGTTTGTTGTTAGCATTGTGCTTTTGGTCTTTTGCGATTGTTGCGCTTGATTTGCAATTTTGATTGTGTCTGGTGCATGGCTATGCCACTTTGTTTGCGGAGTCATGTTTTTATTAGTTTTTATGGTCTTCTTCTTGTTTGTTTCTTGTCTTGCCTTTTGTGTTTTGAGTCTTGGGAATTGTTTGGGAAAGAGGAAGAGTTAATGTAGCTCGAGGAGAGCTATCTGGTACTCGATACGTGATGTACGACTCAGATGAAGCTTGGTGTATGAGTAAGCGCATCAAAACGTAAGACTATGACAATTGGTTGGACTGGTTGGGTCCATTGTGGTAAATGGACAGAAGTAGTGCAAACATGAGAAAGGTAAACAAGAAAGGTAAAGTAAATGGATCTGAGGTGTCATATGCCTTAGCTATGTTGGGAACTATTGTTCTCAATGTTGTGTATGAATAAAGGAAGTCCTCTCAACCTTGACCTTGTTATTTAGTAAGTATGTTATGATAATGATTATGTTGATGTTTATACATGTAGGTGTGTATGTATGTCATGATTGACAAGGTTGTCATGGATCATGTTATTAATGCTAACGTTTATATGTATACATGTATGTATGTATATATGTCGTTGTTTGACAGGGTTGTTAGGATCATTCTTGTGACTGAATGATTTCTTATGCAGGTGAATGGGATGAAGAGATTCTTGGTTCATGAAATATCAATTGGAAAGAGTAGTCACAACAAATATACGAGGTCAATATCATGTGGATATGATTTGGTATTGTATACTTGTATTCTGCATATGTTTATGTTATGACGGGTAATGTTGAAGGATACATCAACAAAGTGAAAGTAGTGTGGTTTGCGACATGCTAGGGTAAGCATGGATAAGACACGAGAAGAAAGGTTTATTGGTAAGGACAATATGGTTTTGGATGTGTGGTACTACGGTTGTGCATATATTGTATATGTTGTACATGTTTCATATATGATGTGTGTACATTCGGTGTTGTGTATATATATTATGTGTACCTGTTGTTTATGCAGTGTTATGTACAGTATGGTATAGATAGTGTTGTATGAATGTTACATATTCAATACTAGGTATAAATGGTGCTATGTACATGTTGGATATGCGGTATTGTGTACATATTGTACTGTGTGCATGATGGATATGGTGCTATGTGCATATTGTGTTGGGTGTGGAGTCTGATTATCTTCTGTATTCAAAGGTTTCAGCCGGATGTATACCCCAAGAAGACTGTACACCCCTCCATGTGGGGGGGGGGGGGGGGGGGCTTGTCCCTCCCGCGGGGGTCCGGGGGCCAGCGGTCCCCTGAAGCTAAAAATAGATGTAAAATTGCCTTGTAAAAGTCTAGTAATTTCTAGTCAATCTGGGCCATTCATTAGGCGGATGATCTGACAGTAGAAGTTATGTTTAATTTAGGGTTTTTTGCCCTAGAAGGCAACCCCTCACTATATATGAGGGAATTGTATTGTGTCTAGGGAGATCTAGATTCTGAGTGAGGAAGAGAGAGGAGATTGAGAGTGAGGAGGGTGTTACAACGGATCTACTGTAGGTTGTATCTCTTCAGTTTGTTGGATAATATAAAAGGAAGGACTGGTTGTTTCTCTGTGGACGTAGCCCAAACTGAGTGAACCACGTATATCTGTGTCTCTCTTGTTTTATGCGTTTTCTGTGTTTATATTTCTGCAATATTTTATATGTTCCATTGCTCTGTAATATATAATTTTCTAACAACTGGTATCAGAGCCGAAGGTCTATTTGGCTGATAAACTCGCAGGAGAGAAGGGTTCCTAGTTTGAGTGGGAGCAATGGCGGAAGATGGTAGGTTTAAGGTCAAAAAATTCAATGGCCAAAACTACCAGCTGTGGAAGATGCAGATGGAAGATTATCTGTATCAGAGAGATCTGTACCTACCATTGAGCGGAAAGACAAAGAAGCCGACGAGTATGACAGACACAGAATGGGATATTCTCGATAGAAAGGCACTTGGAGAAATACGGCTGTGCCTAGCGGCATTGGTAGCATTTAATATTTCAAAGGAAACGACAACACAGGGTTTCATGTCGGCATTGGCCAAACTATATGAAAAACCCTCGGCCTCAAATAACGTATTTCTTATGAAGCATTTATTTAATATGAAGATGTCAGAAGGTGGATTTGTTGCAGACCATTTAAATGATTTTAATACAGTTACAAGTCAGTTAAGTTCTGTACGAATAAATTTTGATGATGAAGTTAGGGCTCTTTTATTTCTGTGCTCATTGCCAGAAAGTTGGAATGGCTTAGTTATGGCCATTAGTAACTTTGTCTCTGGATCTAGTACTTTAAAGTTTGATGATGTTGTCGGTGCAATCCTTAGTGAGGAAATGCAACGGAAATGCTCCAGTGAGACATCAGGTAATGCTTTGACTGCAGAGACTAGGGGAAGAAAAATGGAAAGAGGAAAGAGCCCAGGATATCGCAGTAAGTCAAGAAAAGGCAGATCCACGTCCAGATAGGGGATAGTGTGCTAGAAATGCGGGAATAAAGGACACCTGAAGAAAGACTGTAGGTCTCGGAAGGGAAAAGAAGGAGATGCGCAACAAGAAACTAATCATGAAGCGAATGTAACAGGTGATGTGTTGCAAGATGCTTTGATTCTTTCATTAGAAAATATTATTAATGCCTGGGTGGTAGATTCAGGGGCCTCATTCCATGCCACACCCGATAAGAAACATTTTCATGATTATGTTCAAGGAGATTTTGGACAGGTTCGATTGGGTGATGATAAACCCTGTAAAATTGTTGGAATGGGTACAGTTTTCATAAAACAATAAAATGGAAATCAGTGGCTATTGAAGAAGGTAAGGCATGTTCCAGATCTGAAGAAAAATTTGATTTCAACAGGGCAGTTGGGAGGTGAAGGTTGCGTAACTACTTTCACAGATAAAACCTGGAAGGTCACTAAAGGATCCCTGGTAATAGCAAAAGGAGAAAAGGTTGGTACATTGTATTTATGCAATGGTATTTCTAATTATGTTAATGCTTTAACCTCTATAGGAGAAGATATGGCATTGTGGCATCATAGGCTCGGGCACATGAGTGAGAAAGGGATGCAGATTCTTCACTCAAGAAATTTGTTCCCAGGTTTGAAGCATGTTGATTTAAAATTCTGTGAGAATTGTGTTTATGGAAAACAGAAGAGAGTCAGATTCCTTAGAGTTGGGAAAGAAAAGAAGAGCGAAAAATTAGAGCTTGTGCATACAGATGTATGGGGACCTACTTAGGTATCATCTCTTGGTGGCTCTCGTTATTATGTTACTTTTATTGATGATGCAACCAGAAAAACCTGGATTTATTGTATTCAAAATAAATCTGATGTATTTGATACTTTCAAGAAATGGAAAGCTTTGGTTGAAAATGAGACAGGAAAAAGGTTGAAGTGTCTCAGATCAGATAATGGAGGTGAATATTGCAGCAAAGAGTTTGATAGGTACTGTTCAGAGAATGGAATTCGTAGAGAGAAGACAGTTCCAGGAACACCACAAGAAAATGGCGTGTCAGAAAGGATGAATATGACAATCATGGAGCATGCAAGGTGCATGAGATTGCATGCAGGATTGCCTTTACAATTTTGGGCAGATGTTGTAGATACTACTGTTTATCTAATAAACAGAGGGCCTTCAAGTTCCTTGGATGGTGGTATTCCAGAGGAGGCATGGACAGGTAAAAAGGTAAACTACTCATTTTTAAAGACTTTTGGTTGTGAAGCTTTTGTCTACATTAACAAAGAAAATAGAACAAAGCTTGAGGCAAAATCAAAGAAATGTACCTTTATTGGATATGGTGTTAATGATTTTGGTTATCGCTTATATGATTATGAAAATCACAAAATCATTAGGAGCAGAGATGTAATATTCAATGAAAAGGTCTTGTATAAGAATCAGTTGCAGGAAAAGGAACAGGAAAAAGAAAACAGAGAATACACAGTGCTTGACGATATCACAGGAAAAGTGGTGGTGCCTGAAAATCATAATGATCAACAGCCAGAACAACAACCACAACAGCCACAAGCACTTCAAACACTTGAAAGTGGTGTTAGAAGATCTACCAGGATAAGTAGACCCCCTGAACGATACTCTCCTTCATTATATTATGTATTGTTGACTGATTCTAGTGAACCAGAATGTTATGAAGAAGCAGTGCAGGTAGAAACCAAGAAGAAGTGGGAGCAAGCCATGAAAGAAGAGATGAACTCCTTAGCACATAACCAGACTTGGGACTTAGTCAGGTTGCCTGTAGGTAAAGCAGCATTGCAGAATAAATGGGTTTACAAGTTGAAGGAAGAAGATGGAGGTAGAAAAAGGTATAAAGCTAGACTTGTGGAGAAAGGGTTTGCACAGAAGAAAGGTATTGATTTTGATGAAATATTTTCTCCTGTTGTTAAAATAACTTCAATCAGAAGTATTTTAAGTCTAGTAGCAGTTGAAGATTTGCATCTTGAGCAATTAGATGTAAAGACAACCTTTTTCCATGGGGATTTGGAGGAAGAGATATATATGCAGTAGCCACAAAGATATGAGGTAAAAGGGAAGGAGAAACTAGTGTGCAGGTTGAAGAAGAGCTTGTATGGCTTAAAACAGGCTCCAAGGCAGTGGTATCTAAAATTTGATAGGTTTATGTCTGAACAAGGTTATACTAAGTGTCACTCTGATCATTGTGTTTATCTCAAAAGGCAAAATGATGGTAGCTATATTATATTGTTATTGTATGTAGATGACATGCTTGTTGCAGGTTCTAACATGTAGGAGATAAATGTGCTCACAAGAAAATTGGAAAACTCATCTGCAATGAAGGATTTGGGTGCTGCAAAACAAATCCTTAGTATGAGAATAACTAGAGACAGGAAGAATCACAAATTAACATTGTCTTAAAGTGAGTACATAGAAAAGGTGTTGAAAAGATTTAATATGCAGAATGTAAAACCAGTTGGTATACCTTTGGCTAGCCATTTCAAATTAAGTAAGGAGGCGTGTCCCAAGACTCAGGAAAAAATGGCTCATATGTCTAAAGTTCCATATGCATCAACAGTTGGAAGATTAATGTATGCAACGGTCTGCACAAGGCTTGATATTGCACATGCAGTGGGAGTTGTAAGCAAGTACATCAACAATCTGGGAAAAGAACATTGGATGGCGGTGAAGTGGATTCTCAGGTATTTGAGAGGTACCACAAATCAAGCATTATGCTTTGGTGGTTCAAACATTGCTCTACAGGGATATGTTGATGCAGATATGGAAGGTGATAGAGATATCAGGAGGAGCACAACAGAGTATGTGTTTACGATAGGTGGAACAACTGTAAGTTGGGTTTCAAAAATCCAAAGTGTTGTTGCACTTTCAACAATAGAAGTAGAGTATGTTGCTACTACAGAGGCTAGTAAAGAAATGATTTGGTTACAAAGGTTTCTGGATGAATTGGGTAAGAAGTAGGAGTTGGGCAGGTTATACAGTGACAGCCAGAGTGCCATACATCTTGCAAAGAACTCTACATTTCATTCCAAGACTAAACATATACAACTCAAGTACCATTTCATACGGTCAGCATTGGAAGATGGACAGTTGAAGCTGGAAAAGATACACACTAGCTAGAATCCTGCAGATATGTTAACAAAAGTTGTAACCAAGGAGAAACTGAGAATCTGCTCAGTTTCAATTGGTCTTCAAGTATGATGAAGAAGATGAGAAACAACCAGGTCCAAAGTGGAGTCATTGTCTAGCAAATTAAGCAGCGATGGAGTTGCTAGAATCAGTCTCCAAGTGGGAGATTGTTGGGTGTGGAGCTTGATTATCTTATGTATTCAAAGGTTTCAGCCGGATGTATACCCCAGGAAGACTGTACACCCCTCCACGTGGGGGGGGGTGCGGGGGCCAGCGGTCCCTCGACGGGGGTTCAGGGGCAGCTCCCCCGAAGCTAAAAATAGATGTAAAATTGCCTTGTAAAAGTCTAGTAATTTCTAGTCAATTTGGGCCGTTCATTAGGCAGATGATCTGACGGTAGAAGTTATATTTAATTTAGGGTTTTTTGCCCTAGAAGGCAACCCCTCACTATATATGAGGGAACTGTATTGTGTCTAGGGAGATCTAGATTCTGAGTGAGGAAGAGAGAGGAGATTGAGAGCGAAGAGGGTGTTACAACGGATCTACTGTAGGTTGTATCTCTTCAGTTTGCTAGATAATATAAAAGGAAGGACTGGTTGTTTCTCCATGGACGTAGCCCAAACTGGGTGAACCACGTATATCTGTGTCTCTCTTGTTTTATGTGTTTTCTGTGTTTATATTTCTGCAATGTTTTATATGTTCCATTGCTCTGTAATATATAATTTTCTAACATATTGGATATGCAGTGTTGTGTACAGATTATGCTATGTACGTGTTGGATATGCAGTGCTATGTAAAATTGGTGTTGCATGCATATGGTACATGGTACTATGTACATATGGTGTGGTGTGCATGATTGTACAAGTGGTGTCTGTTGGTATCCTAAATTGCCCTATTTTCTACCCCATTTCCATCAATATCAACCTCTGTTTTATCTCAATAAAAGACCCTTCTTTCCTACACCAGTACAAGATAATTACCCATTCCTACACATGCTCATATTTTATATTAAGATTTATTACAACACTTTATTAATCTTTTTATACAGATTTCATGCCTATTTACATACTTCTTGTAACTCATATTGATTTCCTAGAGTCCGTGGAACTTAGTGTTAATGATGAATGAGCTGACTAGTGCAGGTAGATTCCTGCACTGCCACGAAGACTATCTGAGATTTATGAGAAGCTAAATCTTCCACGAGGACGAGTCTCGATCCTCGATTTCGAGTCTAACTGCTGATGAACTGAAGTAGGATAATAGGTGGCGCACATTCAGGGATTATTCTCCAAAGTTAGGTTATGGGCAAACGAAGTTCATGTGTATTATAACTGCTGGCCAAGTTTGTAATTTCAGTTTTCTAAGTCTATTCGGCCGAAAGGCCTGAACAAGAAATATGTGTAATTAGTGTAAACAGCCTAAAGCCGAAAGGATATATATGATATAGATTATAGGTAGGAAGAAAGCAAACCATCGACTGCCATTTTGTTTTATGTAATCTGGTTATCGCCTTAGCTCTAGGGTTGGACTGCTCTGTAATTTATATTTGCCAAATCGAGTAATACAAGAGAACCACCATGATTTGCATACACAACGTTTAGTTTATCTTTGATGTCCATTTGAAGTGCTGAGATTTTTCGTTCCTTAGAAGGGGAACAAGTTGGTTGGCTAGGGCCTAGCTAACCCAGCTCGTTTACCCCTCTCGCTTTCGCTATTCAGTAAAACTGTGTGGTTATTTCTTTTGCAGCTGTGTGATCTTATAGTTTTAATCATTAGTCTTTAAGTTCTTAATTAAAATATCTTTTGTAGCTAACATGTGAAACAGATCCATGGTTTGAGAGTAGTTGTGTTTATTTTTCTTATGAAATATCTTTCTCACATTTCCTTTACTCTCATTCTCTGTTTTAATTCGTTTTCAATCAGATCATGCAAGGAACTCTTTCCTGCACCAGTGCATATTCTTGTCTGCACTTTGGTCTAGTCATTCGTTGCAACAAACAATGAATCACTTACCTGCATATTATTTTCAGTTATTTCGCAAGTGAATGAACCATTAATTGAGTAATTGTCTTCAGTATTAAAAGTTCATCTTTAAAATATCTGGAAGCAGTTGTATCAAATTATCATATTATACTTGCAAAGAACATAAGCATTTTGGGTGAAGTACCAAAGTTGATTAACACATGCAAAATACTTAGGCTATTGTTTGATTCTTTTAAAGTGATTTTATTTCATGAAGTTTATTTCCTTTGCAAAGTTTAATGAATTGAAGCATTTCCTTTTTCACAGATAATTTACTTCAGAATTTCATTTACAGTTGCAATTCTTTTTCAGCACATCTTTTAGTTCTTTCGAAAGTAACTTGGAAACTAAGTGAAGGGAACTCTACCTCAGTGCAAGAGCAAGTCTCTTGTCACAGAAACAGAGTGCTCTAAGCCCTGAGGCTTAGAGCACCTTCACTCAGACATAAGTCTTCAGTAAGGAAGGTCAAATATACTCTTACACAGAAATACTATGCCTGCACTAGTGAAAGTAGATTGCAACAGTGCAAGGACATGTTGTTTGTGTGAAAGGAAGATCAGAAGGAAGACATAATTCTACAAGGGCCCACTTGTCAGACTGTTGACCATCCATCTGAAGATGAACATAGCATTTCATTCCAGCATTTAAGATTGTTTTTGTTGTGTGGAATTTCTTTACTTGATTTACTTGCAAATTGTCTTTTACATTCCAACACTAGAGTTGTTTTGGTGTTAATTGCCTTTCCAATCGTTTTCTATCTGATTCTGCAAAGAATTTCCTTTAAGAAGTAGGATTAGAGATAGGAAAAGTTCATACCATTTATGGCATTTCCTGTGCTTCATATCTAAGTTTACGAAACCCTCGGGTTGATAATTAAGTGTTGAGGAGTTTGCTCAAGCGCAATTCCTGCACCCAACAATGTCATGTGTGTGTGGTGCTGTGTACATATTGTACAAGTGGCACTGTGTGCATGTGGTGCTATGTACATGTCGTGCATGTGGTGTTGTGTACATGTGGTGTCGCGTACATTTCATGTGTGTGGTACTGTGTACATGTGGTATTGTGTACACATTGTATAGTGGTGTAGTGTACATGTGGCGTTGTGTAGATGTTGTGCAGGTGGTGCCATGTACATGTGATTTTGTGCACATGTTGTGCAGGTGGTAAGGTGTACCGGTGGTACTGTGTACATGTTGTACATATGGTACTAGTGTACGTGTGGTATTGTGTGCATGTCATCCATATTGTGTTATGGGCATGTTGTATTATGCATGTGCATCATGTAGTCGTGGCATTGCAGCGTGTGTACTCGTTGTGTTGTACTTTGTGTAGGTACATGTATTGGGTGGTATTGCACAACGGGTATAGATGGATGCATTGTGTTGTACATTGGTTGTAGGTGTATGCATTGTACGTCAGGTGTAGGTGCATGTATTGCATGGTGTTGTGTGTAAGGTGTGGTTGTATGTATGTGATGCACATTATGCATATGTGTACCTAAGAGAGGAGAAAGCACTGGGTGTTTTTTGGGTGTGGCAACAGATTTGGTGTCTATACAAAAGAACAAAGGCAGAAGTAAGGATCGATGAAGGATAGGTATCGGTATTTTATTTCAATTTTATTATGCATGAGATTTATGACTATGGTATATGATGATTATATGTGATCTATCATTTTGGTTTATGATTGTTACATGTGATTTATGATTTTGATCTATGATGGTTGTGTTTGAGCTAACCTGATGTGATATCTTTATATATGCTGATTTGGTCAAATATTCTAGTTTGACTTATTGTGACAGGAAGCGAACAAGATTGCAAATGTACCTTATTGACGAGCTACCAATGAGGTATGATGTGAATTTATTTCAATTTATTTCAAATCTAATGGAAGTTATGTGTTTGGTACAGGAATGCATGAAATGCTTGGTTGGGTGATTGAAATCGACTGCAAGAATTGGCAGTAACAACAAAAGAAATTGGAACATGTAGCAACATGCTGGTAAAGTATTCAGGAGCAGGGCCATTGTGGGACACTGGTACCCAATAGTGTCCATTGATTTCCATGAGCATGTTATGACCGATATGATGGTTTTAAGGCAGGGATATGCCTTGGTTTTTGTATCTTCCGATGTGAGGAAGCCTTGCCAAGGGATGGACTGCCCGAGATGGGGGTGCCAACGAACTTGGAAGGTGAGTGACTGCAGGGAATGGGTGACCAGATTCCCGAGGGACTATGTAGCAGAGAAGGGAAGGTAACAAATGGATTTTTTTTGGTTATTAGCATTGCCAGATGGAATCAAATGCACATTGGGAGTACACCCTGGAACAATGAGATGGTAACTGTTCACTAAGAGGACAAGTGGCACATGATTATAGTGTTGGACATTAGATGCATATTTGACTTTGCAGTGTATTTTGGACTTCTTGGGAAGGCGGTGAATCCTGGTATTACCATGAGGGTGGAGGTGTCAGCCTCTGGATTCCTTTGTTGATTGATACATGCATCGTATCCTTTATTTGTTGGTTAAGAAAATGTGCATGTGTGTATATGTATATGTGGTTATTGTAAATACCATAATGAGCTATGTTATAAAGCTCCCGTATGCGGTATGTTGTCATGTTTTCATGATGTTTTGATTTTGAGCTGGTCTTTCATTGTAAATACTGCAACGAGCTGTGTTATAAAGCTCCATGGGCAATATGTTTTATTTTCAGCAGCCTTGTTGGTTATAGGTGTCATAGAACATCAAGGACGGTGTTCCCCAAAGGGGGAGGGTTTTGTAACAGCTCTGGTGAAAATTCCATGTAAAAATATATAAATACCACGGATGATGGGAATGTATTCCAAGCTAAATGGCGGGGAAAACATCTTAGTGGGTGTTCATTTGGTTTTTTATGGTTAAGGAAATTGGCAAAGGCAATGGCTAAGGCTCTGAAAAGGCATGAGGCATTAATTGGCATTTTATTTATGAAAATAATGGAAATTAGGAGAAAAGGAAGGTGAAAGGTCACAAGTTGCATGTGAGGAGGAAATTGAAGGAAAATAATGGAAAATGAAGAAAATAGAGGCCTCATTAATAAAAGGCTTTTGAGGATCAGTGGTGAAAGCTTGATCAGTTCAGTTTTGGAGCTCTCTCATTATTCTCTCTCTCTCTCTCTCATACTCTTGGTTACTTAGAGTTTTCTTGGAGCACTCTTGGAGGGTGTGGTATACTTGGATTCTTGGAGAAAGAAGGAAAAGGAATAGTAGGAAAGTGCAAGAAGGCATCGACATCAACAGGAACATCATATTTTCTTGTAGGTACCGAGTTACATGTATGATTTATTCACTAGTTTTGGCATGCATGGCACATGCATGTGGTTTCTTGGTTATAATATGTCATTGGCATGGAGGATGGATGGGATTGACAGTGGATTGCCTATCCTTGCCATTTCTTGGATAGCCATGGTGATTGTGGATTTACTTTCATTGCTTTGTTTTGGTTGGTTCTCATGTTTCCATTGCTTGGGTTGAGTTACTAGTCCTGGAAGCCCTGTATAAGTTGTGGGTTGAGTTACTAGTTTTGGAAGCCTTAGTTGGACAAACGCTCTGGAAGCCCTGGAAGGCTTGGATGGAGACCAATATGATGATGGTTTTAGTGATGTCTGGCCGTGAGGTGGAATCACTGTTTGATGGGTTGAGTTGAATGGTCTCTGGAAGTCCTGGATGAGTTTTGATTGATGTGTTCTATGAGATCCCACATTCATGCTTGGAATATGGCACGGGGGTGAATGACTGAAGAGAGATTTGGCTCAGCCATTCTACGGTCGGGTGGAATGTGGTAGTCCCATCTCCGGTTGGTTCATTGCATTCATTAATGGGAAATCCATTCCCTTGATTTTCATGTGTAAAGGTACTGATGTATTTATGGATTTGATGGCTAATATGTTTATTGTATTTTTGTTCCTATTATGCTAGTTACATGCACATTTCATTTCAGTAGCTATGTATGGCTCTCAAAATCATTTTACTTGTATATGAATGGATAATGTGTTTATGAGTTAGTGGAGGATAATGCAACAAATGGAATGAGGGGACAATGGTTCATAGCGATTCTCAAATAAGTATGAGATTCCTACACTTAATTCTGTTATTTACACCTATAGGTTACATGTTGATGATATGTTTGACGAAATGCCTGTCATGGCTAGTAGGGGTGTGGTGATGATCTTGTTCATATTATTGCTTTTGCAATCACTGTTTCCTTTCATCCTTACTAATTCTAAGTGATCATTCCATTCTGGGCAGTATCCCGGGCTCTGGGCCGAAAAAGGTGGCTCAAATCTCGGAATGCTAGCATTAGTGCTAAGACTAACTCGCCTGGGCAATGTCTGGGAAGCATTATAAAGCACCTGGGCAATGTCTAGGGAGCGTTAGTCCCGACACTAACTTGTCTGGGTAGTGTCTACGGAGCGTTACCCTGCCCTTAAGTTTCTCAAACAACAGTGGGACCCAGGGATAGGCAGTCTGAATGACTGACTTGTCTTCTGTAGGTTATTTGGATGATGTTGGATGACTGTATGTGATATTCCGTCAATTCCATTTCCTTAAAGTCACCAAGGAGGTTGAATCTTATCATAGTGGCCTCTCGTCGCATGTTTACCCCAGCTCGCTGGTTGCTTGGGTAGATGTAGGAGGAGGGTGTTAAATACCATCTTCCATTTGCTCAATTTTTAAAAATACCTTATGACTCACACTATAGCAATTGCTTCAATAAGAGCAACCCCTGATTCACTTAACAAGATAGCATAAGAAACTACACTCTTAATCTTGGATTTGTTTGTAATCAAACACTTCTGAATTTTCTCAATTTGTCTCTACTACATGTCGGATGTACTGCTGGCCCATATTTCACAATCATAGAGAATCACCGGAATCACTAGAAGCCCAAAAAGAGTTTGAGTGGTTTTCCCATCCTATAACTCTGCCTCTCTACACCTATTTTGAAAAGCATAAAATGCTTTCCAACCCCCAAAAGTTCTTTTCTTTCTACAACCATCCCAACTTATATTTTTGTTGAAGTCAATTTCGAGGTATTTGTATTCCACAACTTCTTCCAGAATGTTTCCTTCAAAGTAGAACTTATGCTGGTTATGTTTTCTTTTCTTAGAGAAACCCACTACTTTTGTTTTGTTGATATTGACTTTGCATCCCCACACTTCTACAAAAATGCTTAAGGGATAGTAAGTGCTCTTGCAAACCAAGAGCTGATTTAGGAATCATAATAAGGTCGTATGCATACAAAAGAAGCCTTATAACAAACTTGCCCAAATAGATACCATCACCCCCTTGCGAATTTAACCACTCCTCAAGCTTGTCGATATATAAACAAAAAAAGGTAGGAGACAATAAAAAAACTATTAAGATACAATAAAAGTTGTGTTTGAGGGAGGATAATTTTTAAATATTATGTTACATATCAATAAAAATTTGTTGAGTATGTATTTTTTTTTGTAAGCTTGGTAGGACTCTCCGATTTTTGAGTTTACATGTCCATTATTCACCCCACTACGGGGGAGGATAACACAAGATTTGAACCCAAGATCTCCGGTTCGGTGAGACTTCATTCCATATCTATCGCCACTTGAGCTACCTGAGGCGGATTGTTGAGTATGTATTAATAGTCCCTGTGGGATTATATCATTTCCCTCATGGTCAATTTTTTTAATATTATATTCATATTAATAAGAATTTGAGTATGTAGTATTAGTATCTATGGGCTTATAACCATTTTTTGTGGTCAAATTAACTTGATATTTTACTATTTCGCTGAGTTTTTGCAATTTTAATCAAAGTTTTGGGAAAATACTGAATATTCTTAATTTTTCGCAAATTAAACAATGTTTTTCTAATTTATGGAAATCTTATTTCTAATTTTCCATTGGTTGAACGAGCCTTGATGTGACATAATTCCCTTGGTGAAGGGAATTTTTTTTCGATATTTGTTAGTGCCTAACAAATCATTTTAAAAGAAAAAAGGCTAATAGGCTAATTTTGTGAGTGATTATTTTGTCGATGAGTTCTTTGACATTGTTATTGGTATTTGTTAGTGCCTGAAAAATCATTTTAAAATAAAAAAAAGCTAATTTTGTGAGTGAATATTTCATTCATGAGTCCTCTGGCACTATTATGTTTGACAATGCTACTGCTATGCTCAATGATGCAAGCACTGACAAGGTTCCAGGTCCCTTACGTAAGCAGGGGAAGCTCAACAAATCTCCATAACTTTACAGACTTCAGAGGTGCAGAGGAATAAACCAGAGAGTGAGGGCAGGGAGATGAACAAATCTCCATTTAAAACATTGTGTGAAATGTGAAAATGTTGAGAAAAAAAAATATTTCTTTCTCCGCAACTCTGCAATCTGCACTAATAACAATTTACCTATCATATGCAACACTGAAAATATTTGGTGAACATGTCTGGCACATATGTTATTTGTATAGAATGGTGTAGTTTGTTTCCTCTGAGATGACTTTATGTACACCACGACTTCAGTATTAAATCATGTTGAATTGATATTTCCCAGCTACAATCTACCAATGAATTATTAACAATAAATAAAGCAATAATAAAACGAGACGCAAAAATATTACAATATTTTAATTAGAGACATGACCCATCTCTGAGAGACACCTCTCCTACAAAATGATTCAAAAGCTCTGCATTGAAGTTTTGCTTGCGAGTTCACTCAATCAATTGTTTATTTGATCAAAATATTCAAGGATTCGTCGAGTAGCATGGGGTTTCTATGAAAATTTTCATGGCGTAAGATCAAGAATTATGAAAGAACTTTTGATATGTACTCAACTCTCACTAATTCGAAATGTAACGAATATATCTCTACTTTTATTCCACATAACGTGTAGAATGGTTTTAGATGAATTTTCAATAATCATAAACCTAAAGAAAGGTTAGTGCGCTAGAGATTAACATTGGCCACTTTTCTTTTTTAGACAAATTTCGGCTGCTATATTATGATATGAAAAAAGGAGTCAGTTCTCCATACATACAATACTATCTGCATATCTTGGATCAGAGGAATTACAAAATGAGTCCCTTCCTTGATCCTCGTTCTAGTTGTTCTGCCCCTAAAACTTCCTAAACTGCTGTAAATCCTAACATATTGTAAAGACCAAAACTTGCATCTACACATCATATTTAATCTATCTCGATATGACTAATCTGCCTGGCCGTGGACTCTTCCGGGTTTGGATCTGGTTCCATCTATTTTGCGCTGGAGGAGCTGGGGGCTTCTTTATTCTTTTTATCCATCATGAACTGTAGGATAGCAATAGACTCCTCTGCGTGGCTGCAGCGATTTGCCAAGTTTCTGAACTGTTCATATAGAGAGGACACTCTATGCAAGAAAAGGTTAATTTCTGCCCTGTATTTCTCGTGCAATATCTTGAACTGATCCTCCATTCTTGTCTCTAAACTCTTGATCTGATCCTCCATAATGCGCTGTTGCGCTCTTAACTCATCGAATTCCGCTTGGAGATTTGCACAATGGAGACAATCTTCAGATCGGGCCATCTTGGTCTCGATTGATTTCCTGTTTGAAGTCTTTATTACTGAAGCACAGGTCTTTGGAGCGCTGAATCGATTGTGGAAAGCGGCAACTGAAACACAAACAAATGGAATAAGCTGATACTTGCTCAGAAAAATTTTGGCGTAATGAAATAAGCTGTTCTCTGCTGTATAAATAGATTTTAGTCGCGCGCTTCTATAGTGGTGCAGTGCCAAACTGGGCACCATGTGACTTCTACTTATCCGCCTCGTGATATGTCTCGGATCGCACACAGCATGGAGGGATGTTCTAATAGTACACTTCGCACCTGAAAGCATATGGCTTCTCATGCTCTCAGACGATTTCCTGGCAGCAAATCTTGGCAAAATCCTGCCTACCTGTCCTTTTTTATCACCGGCACGAGTTCCCTGATCTATAACACTGTTTCTGTCTGCTGAAGGTCGCCTGTTGTTGACTAGATGCGTGAGGGTCATGGTAACGGTTGAAAGGTTGTGCTGGAATTGCAGCTCAGACTTCCAATAGGTCGTTCGCATGCTTTGCTGGCATGCTTATCTGCTTCCCTGTTCAGATTGCGAAGAATGTGATAGAATCTAACCTCTTCCATTTCCGCTTGAAGGATTTTATTTCTTTGGTTTATCTGTTGGAGGAGAACATTTGGTGTATGTTGCCGAAGCGCCATGAGCCTAATGATTATCGAGGAATCTCCGAACACCACTGCCTGTTTTATCCCTAGTTTGATTAATTGGGTGAGACCCTGATACAGGGCAAGTCCTTCAGCTCTATTGTTGGAGTTCTCCCCTAGTCCCCATTCATACCAAAGGATGCAGTCTCCATTTGCATTACAGATAAGGCCCCCTGTGCCGGCCTGACCTGGATTCGACTTAGAAGCGCCATCAAAGAATAAGCAATATCTGTTGCAGTTGCTTAGCCAGTTGGAGAATTCCTCTTCCTTTAATCTCAATTTCCATACGCTATTTGATTCTTTGGCTTTTATTCCCCTTCTGCTGACTTCCTGTGCGCTGTATGCATTCTCCAGAATGTAGCTGAGGAAGTTTCTTTCCTCAATACTGTAATTTTTTGCCTCTATTTTGCCACTGGTGTGGTTCGTAATTGTTTCTAAAGCCAACATTTTGGCTTTGTGGCAGATTTTCCTGGTATTGAAACCTTTCTCCTGGAAGACCTTGCCATTTCGCACTAACCAAATGCGCCATAGGAGGGTGAACGGTATGGTGTTCCATACTCTTTGGGCCAGTTTGCTTCTCTTCTCTTTCCAAGGGCAGTTCTTCCTCCATTTGTAGATCGTTTCAGCGATGGTGGATTGCGGCTCCCAAGATGATTCTCCTATTGAGGCCATGCTCTTCCAACATTCACTGGCTACCGGACAATCTATAAATAAATGCTGCATTTTTTCTTTAGAGCTGCAACAATTTGGACACCTGGATGGCCCCATTATGCCTCTCTTTCTTAGGTTTTCCGTTGTTAAAGTTTTCCCTTTCAGAAGCAGCCAAATGAAGAATTTAACCTTGGGAGGTGCTTCTGCTTTCCATACTAATTTCTAGTGGTTCCAGATTTCCAGTTGAAAGATGTTGTCACATAGATATTGATGGCCAGCTTTAACTGAGTATTGTGATCCAGTTGGGTCCCATCGATACCCATCCAGTGCACCTTCTTGAACCGGAGCTTTACTGTGTAGGAGCTTCTTTAAGGCGTTGAGGCTGGTTTCTAGCACATTGGGAGGATCTGGAAATTTCCAGCCTGTCCAGGCATGAGTATGAGTGTCCCATTTTGATATTTGGGACAAGTGAAAAATCCCTTTATCATTAAGCTAGTTAATGACAGGGAGTGCCTCTGCTTTTGTTCCCATAGGTTGCTGCCCGAGGATTTTGTCCATAGAGAAATTGATGCTGTCTCCCCCGCCTGGGACCTTAGAGATGTTTTGGTACATGAATGGTATCGCCTTCTTGCAAAGTTGCCAAATTTTTGTGCAATCCCTATTATGTATATTAGACTCCAAGAGCTGCTGCCTTGTACAGTTTAAATATTTTGCCTCCAGTACCTTCTTCCACCACGCTGTAGGTCCTGTGATCATTCTCCATACTATTTTTGCTCCAAGGGCCAGGTTGAGAAGCCTTGGGGATCTGATGCCCAATCCTCCTTTTTCCTGAGATTGGATTATGTTCTTCTAGCTTACTAGATTAAATTTATTTTTTACCATTTTCCCTCCTTGCCAAAGGAAGTGTTTAAGAACTCTTTCCATTTTTTGATGGAAAATTGTTGGAGCAAGATATAGAGAAAAACGATAAATAGGGAAAGATGCAATACCTGATTTTAGGAGAATGAGTCTTCCAGCTGGGTTCAACCATATTGTGCCCCAATGCTGCACTTTCCTCTCTATTTTGTCAAGTATCCTATTCCAAGTATCAGCTTTCAAGGGTCCCAAACTTACTGGCATTCCAAGATAGGAGAAGTGATTCCAGATTAGACTGCAGGAAACTCCAAATATGGTTGCGATACTATGGATGGTGTGATTTGCTGCGTTCCATCCATAGATACAACTTTTTATCTGATTTATTTTCCCTCCTGAGTAGTCCATGTATTGGTCCAAGAGTTTTTTGAACCGCCTTGCAATTGTTGTGGATGCTCCTCCTATCAGCAGAGTATCATCTGTGAACTGTGAATGGTTGATGTTCTTTGTTCCATATTCGATCTTGATGCCAGTGATTAACCCAACTCTCCGATTATAATCCAAGGCTTGACTGAATGATTCACCCATGAGGATAAACAGATAAGGGGAGAGAGGGCAACCTTGCCTGAGGCCACGGGATGATTGGAAGGCTGCGCATGGTCTCCCATTTATCAGAGGGGAGATCCAAGGCCCAATTATACAAGCAGCGATCATGGTGATGAAGGAAGGGTCAAACCCAATTTTGTGAAGGACAACATACAGATAGGAGTGCCTTACTCTATCGAAAGCATTTGCAAGATCCAGCTTTAGAACAAATCCTTTTTCCTTCCTGGCTAAACTCGAATGAATGGCCTCTTGAACGAGAAGAATAGAATCAGTAATGTGCCTGTTGGGGAGAAATCCCCCTTGATTCTCAGAGATCAGGGAGGAAAGGAGGGGCTTAAGCCTGGCTGCCAATATTTTTGAGATAATTTTGTAGGCTGAGTTGCATAATGAGATTGGCCGGAATCTCGAGAAGGAGGAAGGGCGATTTTCTTTCGGAATCAGAGCAAGATACGTGGAATTGGTGAATCCCCCCATTTTACCTTTTTTCATCACCCAACGAATCATATTTATGAGATCTTTTTTGATCATTGACCAGTATTCCCGATAGAAGCATATGGGGAATCCGTCCGGTCCAGGCGCTTTGTCCAGATGCAGACTCCAAATAGCTGCTTTGATTTCTTCTTCTTCTACTTCTTTTGTTAGATTGCTGTTCATTTCTTGTGTGACCCCTTTGGGCATATGCTGTAGCAGGCTTGAGTAATCTTCCTCACCTTTTTCTTCTGTCAGAAGCTTGCTAAAATGCTTGGTGGTTGCTTCCTTTATAGAATCCTGGGTACTTTATCGGTTTCCTTCATTGTCTATTATTGTGCTTACTGTGTTTCTGATTTTTCTCATAGTGGCTTTCTTATGAAAGTAAGCGGTGTTTTTATCTCCTTCCTGCAACCAAAGTTGCCTTGATTTCAATCTCCACTTTATTTCCTCATCCCTGAGTATTTGATTCAACTGCGAGTATAATTTGCCTTCTTGTTCTTTATTCTTCTGGGATAGTCCTTGCATTTCGATTCTCTGTTGCACATCCTCCAGATCTTGCTTGATTTTCTTTTTGTTCAATTCAGGATCTTTATAATTGCTCTTCGCCCAATCCTTTAAAGCCTGTCGAACTCTTTTAAGCTTTGTCTCCCATATATAGCTTGGAGACCCCTCTACAAGATGAAGCCATGTTGTTTGCACCACTTCTTTTGCCTCTGGTATCCGGTTCCATATTGAGCTATATTTTGAATGGTATGGGCCCTAAAGGGCAGTGGCTATGAAGAGTTAGAGTTATCGGATAGTGATCAGAGGCCGATACATTGAGGATATTTGAGTAGCTTGATGAAAAAGTGGAGAGATATGTAATGCTGATAAGGAACCTATCAAGCCGTTCCATGATGTTGCTGGCTCCGATTCTTCTGTTACTCCAGGTATATCTACGTTTTTTGGGTCTGACATCGACCAATTCATGTTCCTGTATTATGCTCTCAAGTCGATTTCTAGAGGGGTCCGGGGAGAAGTTACCTCCTCTCTTCTCGTTAGCATGCAACACTAAATTAAAGTCCCCTGCCACAATGAGATTGGTATTCTGTTCCGCTTCTATATTTGCTTTTAGAGTGTCCCAGCATATCTCTTTCTCTCTATATTGATTTGGAGCATACACATTGTAAACCGTTACAAATTGGCCTCATGTTCTGCTTTCAAGTGTGGTTTGGATCCAGCTTTGATGCACGATGGTAGAGCTGCACTTCCATTTTCTATTGTCCCATATCGTTTCTATACCGCCCGAGGCTCCTCTTGCCTCACTTATGCTTCCACAGAAGCGTTTCTGCTGATTAATTACTATATTCATTTCAAATTGATCTTGCTTTGTTTCTTGTATAAGCATGATTTCAGGGTTCTCACTGTGAATTAACTCCTTGAGGGCGACCAACTTGGAGGGGTGCCCTAATCCCCTACTATTCCAGGATAGTATTTTCATCATGAGATACTAGATATGTGGAGAGGTGCTCGCCTCTCATGTCCTTTATTACTGTTTTCTTTCTCTGGATGCCCAAGAATGAAGTTCTCTATTGGTGTTTGAGTGCCCAGTGCTATGTCTTTTTGTGCACTTTCGTCCCTTTGCTGTTTAGCTGATTTTCTTCCAGGTCCTTGCTTTTTTGGAATGTCGCTGGGCGCTCCATGGTCCTTTGAAGAGCTCCTGGTGATTCTCAAAGAGGGTGGTTCAGGCGGGGGCTGCGTGGAGGGGGGAGAAGATTGATGAGGCAGGGGTTCATTGGATGGAATGTCAGGGCCCGTTTCCACTTCAGAGAGGATCAAAAAAGGATTGGAGGAAAGGGGCAGAGGTGGATCGGGGTTCGAAGAGGGGGGGGAAGAAGGGCGCTGATGAGAGGATCCAAGGATATCAGGATCCACAGGAGATTTGTGGGTGGGCATTGATTTTTTCTTTTTCACAGGTTCCCAATTGCCATCTTGCTCCTCATTTTCTACATTAACTATTTTGGTGCATCTATTTGCAAAGTGCCCGTATTCGTGGCATACCTTGCATTTGAAGGGTATCTGCTCGTAATCCAATTGATAGATGTGGCTCCAATCATCCACTTTCAGCTTGATCGCCTCCGGTAGTCCTCGTCGTAGGTCGACCTCCACACAGATCCTTGCGCATGCCTGCATATTGTCTTTGGGTTCACTGCGATCTATGTATTTTCCAACCGCATTTCCTATGGCTTTAACTGAGTCATCCCCCCAGCAGTGAAGAGGCAGATGGGGCAGTCGTACCCAAACTGGAACAACATTTGGGATATCAAGTTCTGGATCAAAATCCGGGGTCCATTTGTTGAGGTAGAGACCCCTGGAGTCCATAAAATATGGCCCGTTCCTAAATATAAGGTCTTTATCCTCCTTTGTCTCGAAATTAAATGTGACATATCCTCTGCCACAAAATCTAATAGATATTTTACCTTGAATCTTGTCCGACCAGTTCCTTTCGATCCATTTTTGCACTATTCTGGGCGACGGCCAAAGTCCTGTGAACTGTCCGATTAATCCTTTCTCTGCTAGGGATAGAGCTTCCATGCGTGGAATAGCAGGCGATAGTTGGACTTCCTGTAATACATCTAGTTCCTTTACAAACTTTGTTGTTGCTGGACGAGGGCGCTGAGGTGGGAGAGATCTCACCAAGTTGGAGAAGGCTTTTTGCAGATCCGGATCCCCACGGGGCGGATCCGGAGGATCCATGCTGAAACACGTTCTCGATCAGTTGCAGGCTTCGGCTCCAATTCGTGCGCGCAGCTTCGGGTTTCTTTGGAGCTTGTTGACTTCACAAGAAAGTAATATAATTATTTTGGATTAACATTGGCCACTTATTAATTTAATCACTTCAGAATAAATATATATTACAGTTGAGCATGCGGAGGAAGTGCAATTGGCCATCTCAGATCCAACGACCCACCACCTTTATAAATAATCCCTTGACTATAATACAAATTGATGATGCCAAATAATTCAATAATATATCTACGAACTCAGCTACAACCAAGCATAATTACAACGTCAGGCATTGGAGAGCCATTGAATACACCAAGCATTAGCATGTGGGCAAGAGTACGGACCAAATGAGAGAATCAAAACAATGTGGACATACATATATGCGCATGAAAAATGGTTGCAACATAATTTGTTGAGATTAGCCTTAAAGGTGACTGTAGCAGTTCACTGATAACAATACACTAATATGGAACCCGATCAGTTATGTGAAGTTCCACACCTCTGAACTCATGGAGTTAAGCTTCACACCTCCAAACTTCGTAGTGATACTTTCTTTGCGATTTATTTCAGTACAAATGTTTCCAATCCCTTCTTACTCTTAACACTAATATATAAACGTAGAAGAATTGGAAAACCAAGAAGATATTTAATGAACAATTTGTGCAACTATTCTTTCAAAATCAACATAATGAGCTATCTCAAATATTTCAAAATCCTCGAAACACTTGGCAATAAGTAAACATCCCTATATGTCACCCCACTATGTGTGTATATGTAGTTTTTCCTAGATAAGTTTCAAACTATTGAGAACTACTAATATATGTACTTTTATATGCACCTTCAAAATCACCACATGAAATGACATAATCACCACATTCAAATTCCATGAGCGCAATGTACATAAACAAAGTTTACCATTTTTCTTTGCAATGAGATGTAATGCTTAGCATGTTCGCCCGGATACCTCGGTGATATGTGTCCCCAATGTAGACTTTGCTTGTTAGAGTGGAACTGGGATTGATCGAGTAGTTTCAGAAAAAAAATATCGATTAAGCAATAATATTCTCGCCTTAGAACAAAGAGCAGTCTGAAACAGAGAGGGAGTGTGAAGGTGTGCCTCCTTACGCACTCTTTAACTTCAATATGCAGAGGCACAAGCATATCTTGTTCCATGTTAATTTTAGTGCAGCGTCAATTCACAAGCTTTTGCTAATTTGATTTGAATAAATAACCTACCCTTGACCAACAATCAGAACAAACTTTATTCGAACCCAAAATCATAATCAAGAATGGATATCCTCTTTGCTCATGTAACGATTTCCTCTGATACTTTCTCCTCATTTGGTTCTATTGTGTAACTAGTTGTGCTAATAGTTCCTGCACAAATGCATTTATGGAGAGCTCCATGACACTTACATTTCCATTGGTCCTTTTTGTAATTGCCAACATTCATCTTGTGGCTATATTCCTCAGCGAGCCTTGTGCCTACCAATTAAAAATCGGTTGTGGCAGAGCAAGGCAAAGCTGTAGAGATTGGTAATTATTGAAATGAAAACCTCAAATCCAATAAAGATGGATTATATTGCAGATTGTAGAGATTGGTAATTGTTGAACTGAAAACATGAAATCAAATGAAGATGCATTGTATTATTGATTTAATATGTGGAAGTGAATTTATATGCATGGTTGAAGCACGTATTGATTGTGTTACATTGTGGAGAGTGCAAAGGGGTTGAGGAAGAAAGCTTCCTCCCCACTTCGCACAATGTATATATATGATCATGTTCTTGAATGTACACATGCAAATTATTTAACGGAGGTTAGAAAATTTTGACCGTAAACCCACGTGATCTCTTAGTTTATCCAGATGTCGTCCAATAACTGATTTCATACTCGAGCAAATAATAATTGGTTACAACCACTACAAGGGAAATACCTTATAGTGGAGGTTTTTAGCGTTATGAAATTGATAAAAAAAAATCTGCTAAAACATCTGTTTGTGATATTGTTTTTAACATAGATTATAACGAAACTTCATCACAATTGAAAAAATCTAGGCGGCTTGAAGTTTTAGCAAATGTTTTTTTGTTGCAGTGTACTTCATGGAAAAAGTAACATCGGTGCACTACATATATAAAAGCATTGGGTTGCATACATAACTAAAAGCATCGAGACATTGAATGCAAAAAGAACCAGAGCCTGAAATGTATACCACCCCGGTGCTTATCTATTAAAAAATACCTCAGGGCATTCTTTGAAAGAACGACACCGGGGCACAAAGAAAATAATTACAGTCTTGACACTTTTGTTTTAACTTAGAGTGTTGATGCTTATTATTTATATAAACACAATAGTGTGTTAGGGATATAAAATGACCAACGTTGTTAATTTTAATAATGCACTAGGTCTCGAAATAATATTTTGTAGGATTGGGGTGTTAGTTTTATGAAAGTAATGGTGCGTTAAGAATTACAATGCACCGGGGCGTTAATTGCAAACAATACCAGTGCTTGAAGAAATATACGCCTCGGTTTTGTTGTTTTCTGAAAAGGTACCAATCATGCAAAAAAATGTTCTCATGGTGCTTTTATATAACATAATGCACTGATGCATTTTTATGTTATGGACACACCGATTTTTTGTATGAGATTTTCTCTTTTTTGGAAACATCATCTTTTGACAGTGCAATTATTGGAATTTCTAAAATCTTTTATTCATCTAAAAATCGACATATATCTTATAATAGTATTCATATAAATTAAAATTGTATTTGTGCATCTGTATATGATGTTTGGATTAATTTGTTATATTATCAGATTTTGCATCTCTTCATTATAATATTTAATCATCCATATATTTAATCAGTGGTGTAACATTTCACAATGACAATGAATAACATAATAGAATAAATTAAAATGCATTTTTTTATATATTATTAAGAGGCTCTATGTCATACAAAATGAGATTATTACTGGTAACCCCTTGTCTTTCAATTGGGACATTATGTCTATTACATTAAACAAAATGTTTGATTTTCACAGACAACTATTTCAAAAAATACAACAGGTTGCATTGATATCCAATAGATCATCATTCTTTACTGGAATTGTTGTCAGTGTTCGATCTACTTCCATGAATCAGGTTATTTGGAGGAATGTTTTGTTGATTGCATTGATTGTTTTCATCTTCTTGATCTTGTTCCATCTGCAAACATAAAAATAAAGTGTAATGTGTGTATCTACATTGGTGAGAATAATGAAAATTGAAATAAATCACATACATCAATGTAAATTGAATAACAATGTACCACAACTAGAAGTGACTCATAAACTGTGAACATGGTTTCAAAACCAAGTCTCACGCCTTATTGCAACAAGTCTTTTGTTGGCGTAGTTCCGTACTTTGTTTCCTGCATGTTTTAAACCCCATTATAAACCATAAATTTGATATAAAGGATTTTTTTTGTGTTATTAATTATAAACTCATAGAAATAAAACAATATAAATACTTACAAATTCCACAATTAATTTTTGATATGCCAACATATACTCACAACCCATATTTAACTCAATCTCAATCAATTATTCTGATAAATCTTCTTTGCATGTTAGCACCTATTTGAAGGCATTCAAGGATGGTTGTTGTAAAACAATTTAAAATATACAAAAATAAAACTTTGAGTTGTTGAAAGGAAATATTAAGAATTACTTTCAAACTTTGAAATCAAACATTTTCTTCCTTGTTGTCCTGTTTTATGTGTTGAATGAGTTCCATTTTTTTTTTTTACAAGAAAATACTCGAAAATTAATATTTAATGTTAATTTTATTTTTATATGAACAAATTCAATCATGATTACATACATTTGAAGCACATTATTGTTGAGATGGATTCTCCTATGGTGCAATTATGTTCATTTCTTTGACCATCCCCTTGTACAATTTTTTGGACATTCCTAATGCTATGTTTCGCATGACAACTCGTTGATTATTTGGGATTTTCATAATCTGCCTAAAAAAAATTATAAATTATTTTTATATTGATATATGAAAACTAAATATAACAAAATTGATATTAATAAATGAATGGTTAGTAGTAATATATACATATAATTCTAGAAAATCATTTTAATTATGAATATTACTTTTTGAATTATTCTTTTTTGTTGTTGTATGTTTTTCTATTGCAAGTCTCACATGTCTCATCGACCATTGCTCTGGAAATGTTTCCTGTAGTTTACATATAAATTGGTTCTTGGAATCATTGGATTGATTTGTGTATTGTAAGCGGAAAGTACGTATTTATGTTCATTCCACTAGATCCCTCATAGTTCTGTAAAAAAATCACCCCATTTCATTAACCTCCAACACCACTACAGTTAAGCTAAGGACTAATTCATCGTCCTTTACATGTTCTATAATTTTTATTTTCTTAGAACAACATTGATCTTTTCCTTCGTTGTTGCTCCCTATAGAATATTAAACATGTATGAATTAATAGATTATTTGAACCATGTTATCTAATATTCTTAAGTATATTATTAATGAAACAAAAAAAACTCATATTGAATAATATTTTTTCATTCCTTATATTCATCCTTTTGCAATTTTTCTATCAGACTTTTACGCTCTTCTGCACTTAGATTAGAAATAATCTTATTGACCTTCTTCATTTTGTGGCTCTACATGACACATACTAACTAATACACATTAGTTAAACTTACATATAGTTCAAACATATTAATTTTGTAAAGAATTTACAAAGAATTTGCCTTCTCTGCTTTTTTCGATGTGTTATCATTGTGTCGATCAATTTTTTTGTTACTTGACACCTTCTCAGATATTTTTTATCAATATACAACCTATACCATTCAATACCTAAGCCGTTAAATATTTTTTGATAAATAAATCAAATAATTTTCAGCCAGAAAGAGCTCTTGTAACAGGTGTGTTTAATTGAACAAATGCACTGGTGCATTTATCTCATTAAACGCATTGGGCGTTTAATTGTTCGACACCACCAAGGAAAAATAAAATTTTAAATTATTATGGTGCGATATGTAAAGCTAAAAGCACTGAAATGATTTAACGATGCTATTTGGAAGAGGCATGCTGGTGTGTTATATTACACCAGGAGCAACGATGAACAAAATGGACAAAGCCGACAATGTTATAATATACTGGTTAGTTGTATTACATAGGGTGCACCGATGTGTTATATTATATAGGGGGCACCACGAAACATATATCCGTTTAAAAAAATAGACACGACTGACAGGGATTAAATCTAATTCAATAAGTGATTTCCCTACTTTAGATGTCAAATTTCCTATATATAGTAACTACGCAAACTCATTAAATCTAAAATTCCTAAAATGAAAAACCCTAATTGTGAAATGGTAGAGGAAGTTAAACCCTAAGGTGAAATTTTGTAGGAAGAAGCAAGGGCTTAAGGTAAGTTTAATTTTTTTAATTTATTTTTTATGAATATTAATTAAAATTAAATAGGAACAAAGATCATAAAAAAATTTACTAGTAAAATCAATAGTAATTTTTTATTATACAGGTTTTTTTTTCTCTGAATTGTGAATAACAAAAATTGTAAAAAAAATTACAGTAAAATTTAAAATTTTTGTTATCTAGGGTTTTGAGTGAATCACCATACCTTTCAAATTCTGATCTTTCTGTGGGTCGAAAAATATTTTTTTGTTGCATAGTGCTCTAGTATGTCTTTCTTCTTCTATGGCACTAATTTTTTCTTCTATGGGGCAAGTATCTCATTTTTTTTTAAATGTGTAGAAGAACAACCAGGGAATGTTGGAAGAATATTTGTTATTGATGTCAAAGGAAACACCAGATCAAGAAAATAATTACTTAGGCTTGTAGTTCCTCCATATTTCCTTATGCTTATTCTTGACTTTCTTCTTCTTTTGGACTATCTACTTAATTTGTGAAGGCCATGAATATTACATCACTTCTTCCACCAATTCTTATTCTTCATTAGAGTCATCAATATCTTATTTGGAGAAGAAATTCTTTTTTTTTTGTCTTCCTTCTTGAAGGTTCTTCTCTTAGGTTTATCTTCATCATCACTGTCATCTTTAGAAGGGAGCTTTGCTGCATAATATCTTATTTTACCACATTTAAAGCAAATGATAGGTAACTTACCTTTGAGTTTGGATACTTTCTTCAACTTCTTGACAAATTATGCCATTTTAGTATCAGAATCATCACTAATCCAATCACAATTCTTCCCCTTTCTTGATGTATTGGATGCTTTGACTGCAACTTCCTTTTGAGTTGAATTTCTTGACCTCATCTCGTATGCTATGAGAATTCCATGAGGTTCATCCATTGATAGATATTCCTTTCTTTGACATCTTCACCTAAAACTTTGAGACAATTGACTACCTCATCTACTCAGAAAAAATAAGTAGAAATATATTATTCATCATTCATATTGAAACTTTCAAACGTCCTTCTATACATTTGAAGCTTTGCCTTTTTTACCTTGTCATTTCCTTCATAAATATCGATGAGCTTGTCCCACATCTCTTTAGCTATTTTGATTCCCATAACCTTGGTGAATTTTGAATTTGACATACCACTTGCTATAGAATTCAAGGCATTTTCATTTGCCACATATTCTTTCTTCCCATATGGATCTATTGGAAGAGGAGATGACATCTTGTATCCATTTGTGATAGATTTCCAAACTTCGACTCCAAGAGACATTAAGTAGTACTCCATGTTGACCTTCCAAAAGGGAAATTTTGTTCCAACAAATTGGAGGACCTTAGCATCCTTACTGGCCATTGTGATTCAAAAATCCTTCTTCCAACTTCTACGTTGATCTTGAAGAAGTTGACACTGATACCAATTATTGGTGATACTGA
Organism: Pinus tabuliformis; assembly: GCA_031772625.1. Classification (NCBI taxonomy): domain Eukaryota; kingdom Viridiplantae; phylum Streptophyta; class Pinopsida; order Pinales; family Pinaceae; genus Pinus; species Pinus tabuliformis. The sequence goes on along the minus strand of CM062810.1, from coordinate 24,492,711 downwards.
AAGGGGGGCTGAATGAATATTTCTTTCTGTTGAGAAATCTAGGGTATATAGTTAGGGTATTTATTTAGTTTTATTTCTTTTTAATCCTTGGCATTTTCTTGTGATTTATATTAGGAAATTATCATCATTATGTAGTTATGTTTATCATCAAGACAAATACTAATATCAAGATCATAATGCAAACACAAGAACACCGGATGTAGGATGTTAGCTAGGGCCAAAACCTATCCTAGAGATGAAAACCCACAAAAATATATTCTTATAGAACTTCAATGAAGAATTCCAAGACCTTGACCTTGACACAAGACCAAGCCCCAAGTGATGAGCTAGCCAGAACTCCAAACCATTTTTTTGCAAAGTGATGACTGAGGAAAACCTAGTTCCTCCAAAATATCCACACGTGTGAGTTTTCTCCTTCCATAACCTCTACAGAATTCACTCCTCCTTCCACAGACTTCGCTAGATCAAATGTCTTTTTTCTTCATTGGGATCAAAGATCGTCCTTTTTATGTATGTTTCACAAATGAGGTGAGGCTTCTCTTTAAATATGATTTTCATGAGAGCAAATTAAGGCTCCTTAGGCTGACATGAGGAGGGTTGGCCAACCCATCACTTGGAGGCTTCTAGACATGACATTTTACATTAAACATTTTTCTTTCTTGACACATGGGCCTTCCAAGGGCTAGTACATCATGACCTTGACCTTTTGACTTGTCAACAAGACCCCTAGAGCACTCATTGGGTGCTTTGAACTAGGACAACAACATGATGGGCAAGAAACCCATTTCAATAAAAATATTTTTCTTTTCTTTTCTTTTGACAAGTACATCAATAATTACATCAATTCATGACTTAAGTAAAAATTATGAAGACCGAAACTAGTTACATTTCAACACTTTCAATTGTTAAATTATGCTAGTTAAGATTTTTATCATAAATTAAACCAAAAAAAATGAGATGGAATAAGAGAGAATTTTATTAATATGACAGTGAGGACTCCAATCCTCTTTTACAACAAAATTCAGGCTCCAACATGTACAACAAGATATTTAACTTATTCAAGGCAACAAACTTGAATGAGGAATCTAATCCTCACAACAAATCCATGCTCCAACCTAGTCTATCAAAAGGCTTGAATCTTGAAAAAGGACTCCAATTCTCAATCAGGCTCCAACCCAACACTACTTCAAAACTTAAAATACCAATGACTACCTCAAAAAATCATAAAAAAGACTTCAAACTGACTACAATAATCTTTCCAAAAACTGCTCGAAAATGCTTTACAAAGTCTGCACAAAAAGTACTCCAAAGGCCGCTACAACAAGTCTACTAAAGGCTGCTTCAATGGCTTCAAATCTTTCTTTAATTATGTGTTCAACACTGCTTTAAAGATTCTTTTAATAATGCTCCAATGATGTCTTCAACAAAGGTCCAAATATGTCATCAAAAGATGTCTTCAACAATGTCCCAAAGATGTCTTCAATAATGCTCTAGAGATGTCTTCAATAATTCTCCAAATATGTCTTCCTATGTTGCTACAAAAGTCTTTAAAATTGATTAAACTCCCCTTCTAAAAAGCCTTATAATTTTGCTATAGTTTGAGCTTTAGTCTAAATATTACGAGGCTAAGTGGTGTAGGAGAAAGGAAGATTTCAAAACCTCAATTTCACAACCAAAAGATTTCCATAATTTTGGGATTGATCACCAAACAATGTTGTAATTATACATCCTTAACCATGGGAATAAACCCTTGCTGCGCTCAACACTCTAGGCCATGATCAATTCTCGATATGGTTTTTCATTTCCTCGGATTGACAACACCAAGATCATTCCAAACTCATGCGCTATAGTTCATTATCAAATCCACTCAAAATCTATATGATGGATTTAGGTGAAATATCCATTGTAGGTGTGCATTGGGTTTTATTCTTTCCAAGGAGAATTTACTGGAATATGAGTCTCCACAATTCAAGATCACACCAGTAATTGTTAATACATGGTACCAAAATAGAGTAGGTATTAACCATAATCCTCCCCATTGATTTCTTTCTTGGAATCATTTCACTCATACAAAGGGTTTGATTGACAGTGATTGGGTATGTTCTATACTCAAAGAGACAATTTCTTATCGATTTCTGCAAACACCCATTTAATCTTCACATAAATTAGAAAATACACTTTAGATTGTTCTCAGACTTATATGCCTTAATACTTTATGCAGAGGTGCATTAAAACAATTACTTAGGAAGACGGAGTTCAAAATATATTAAAGAAATGGAAGGATTCATTCTTGTAATTCTTTATCACTACAAAATCCCCCTTTCAACAGTCTTTGAATGGGTTTTGTTTACAAAACTCAGATCCAAAAGAATAGGATTTGCCTCACTAAAATAGAAAATAAACCTACTTTTTCTTTTCCCAACCTAATTGACTAAAAATACAAATACAACAGACAAAAAGTAGCTCTCAATCATCCAGATGATTTCAAGATAATTTATTGTTACACAACTCACTACTAAACTCAACAAGTTAGACTTTCTAGAAGTCAACCAAGTAACTTAACAATGCCCTCTTCTAGGCTAGAAATTATTCATGGACTCTTGTCCATGAGATTTCCATTGGACTGTTGCTTTTCTGTAGTATTGTAGCAGTTTCCAAGCAACTTCCACTGATTGTTACTCCACGCATTTTTTAAATAACTTGTTCCTACATTTAAGTAGCTCTCTTTTTGTTTCAATCTATCATGATTCTGTTTGTTACAACTGGTCTTTCCAATTCATAGCTTGACATGTATTTACAATATTTTCCATTCGGCCTTATTGTAGGAGTTGTTCTCTTTCAATTGGATAGATCCTTCTACATGCCATAAAAAAAACAATAAATATAAACTTTTTGGATTTAAGAGATCTGTGGTTTGCATATTTTGAATCAGTGACCGGAGAATCCACAGTATGAACATTTTTATACCAACGTTTCAAATCCCAAATGGGATCCACCACCACCTAGCCCAGAAGTTTGGTGTTCTAAACACTCTTGCCATTAGAGCCCTTTGAATTTCCGACTCAGAGCATCTAAACGATGAAAAGAAGCATTTAGTTTTAACTTTTAAGGGTTTAGGCTACAAAGAGCAAGAAATTGAAAAAGCCATAGAGAAAGCTAAAAGAAGGTTGTTATCTCATGAGCCCAAGGCTCAGGACCAACCTCAATATGGTAAGGTTTTTCTTCCTTATATCCATGGAGTTACAGACAAAATCGCAAAAATCCTAAGAAAGAAAAACATTATCACGCATTTCTCAGCACCTGGTACGATCAGGCAAGGTTTGAAGTCTGTAAAAGATGATATTGACAATCATCAGCTTAAAGGAGTCTATAAAATAGATTGTTCTTGTGGAAAAAGCTACATTGGTGAAACAGGTCGCTCCCTCTAGACAAGGCTCAAGGAACATGGCGCTGATATTAAGAATGGAAGATCTCGTACTTCAGCCCTGGCAGAACACTCCTCAAAGACTAAGCACCATATCTGCCTGGAAAGTGCATCCATTATCGCAAGGGAAGAGCAGCATCAGAGACGAAAGATCAGAGAAGCACTTGAAATTATCAAGCATCCTCACAATCTGAACAGATACAATGGTATGGAGATTAGCGGGAGCTGGCTTCCCTTGATCAAGGAAATCAAAAGCGCCATAAACGCCAACACATCCCCAGGTGAAGCAATCAATAGGTAAGTTATCCCTCTCCTTTTCTATTTTATTAGTCTGTACCTTTTATTAATATCAAAGTCGTAGAGTTAATATTAAAATTCTATAGCATATTGATTTCTATATAGCTATTAATTAATATATTAATTCTTATATTAATTAATTATAAATATTAAATATTTATAATTGTTAATATGATTTGGTTTAATATATTAGTTTAATTTATATAGAAATTAATATTGTTTTCCCTAATATTTTTAGAAATAACCTTTCAATATAAGAATTAGCATTATAATGCTATAATATAATAATTTCGATATAACTATTAATTAATATATTAACCAATTATAAATATTTATTATTTATAATTGTTAATATAAATAGTTTATTATATTAATTTAATTTATATAGAGATTATTATATTGTAGTTCATTAAACTAATTTTACTTTTAGTTCTAGTTCAATTCCCTAATTTTGTCTTTAGGTTTTGTGTTAATATATTAACCCTTCAATAATAATTTTTTTATTAAAATAAAAGTATTTTAGTAAAAATAAAAGTAATTTTAAAAATTGAAATAAAATAAAATAAAATTATTATTTCAAGCCGACAGTGTGTTGTTCCCTAATTATTTTTCCTCATTATTATTTATTCCCTAAGAAGCTCTTCTTTTATCATCATTCTAAAATCCTGATGATGGATCCCATTTGGGATTTGAAACGTTGGTATAAAAATGTTCATACTGTGGATTCTCCGGTTACTGATTCAAAATATAAACTTGTTAAGATTGTTTGGAACCACAAACTCTTTGTGGAAATATTATGGTCCTACTTTCTCTTGCTTTCTTCTTGTTCAAAACTTCCAATTACTTCACTATCTTCAACAATTTCCTCAAGGTCTCCTTCTTCACTATCCTTCAAGGCAATGTTCTGCTCCTCATTCATTTGAATTTCCTCCTTCATAACAAATTATGCTACAAAAAGTATTGACTGATTTGCACTTTCCATTGGCATCCAATCATTAACCATTTTATTAGCTATCTCATTCTCAAAATCAAGTAAATTATGGTCAATTACCTTTAGGTCTATGGATTTAACCTCTGTTTGGTCTTCTTTTCCTTGCTTCACATTCTCTGTGTCTGTGGTCACCATCTTCTTTCCAATCATTACCAATATGCTTGATTCATGTTTCTGCTTGGTTCGTTCATCTCTCATAGAAATAATACATGTTTCTTACCATCCTTATTGTTGAAAATGTAACTAGTATCAGTGTTCATAATTGTTGTCTATCTCATGACATGATATAATTCATTTGTATTTATAAAAACTAAAAACTAAAATTATTGTAAAGATCAAAGCAAATTATTTTTATAAATCATGGGTTTCATGCTCATTCTATTATGTTTATAGGTCAAAGCACCCATTGTGTGCTTCTAGGATTGAGTCATAAGTCATTGTCATTGTCATCATGTCTTAGACCCTTATTGGGAATTTTGTATCAAGGAAGAAAAAATATTTGCATGTAATTTGGTCATGTAAACCTCCTCCACCAAGTTGGCCTCAAGTACTGTCACATCAGCCTTATTGGGGAGCTTCAACCACTATATATAGCAATGCATTAGACCTATTGTAAAACATTCAAGAAAGAAGTTTAATCTACAATCCAAGGAGGTGTGAAGGTACGAAAAGAAGAAAATAAAGGCTTGAAGAAGGAAGATAAACACGAGCGAAGGAAAGAAGATAATTTTATGTTGTTTCTAGTCCACACATGCAGAGATTTCGAAGTTGCAAAAGGGCTGAAAATTGCAGGTCTACAATAGAGGTCAAAATTTTGATGTAGGATGCCTAAACTTGTGATTGATGCTAGATTGAAGAGGGTGGACTTTTGTTGACTAAAAGAAAAATTTTGTCACCTTGGAAGTACTTTCTTGGGAGGTTGACTTAGTGGATTGGAGAAGGTCTTTTTCTTGGTCAAAGGGTCTTGGTTGTTTCTTTTGTTTTGGTTCTTGAAGAAGAGAAGAGAATTTTTGGGTTTTCCCCTAAGAGAGGGGTTTTGCCCTGGTTGAGAGCCTACATCCCGTGTCCTTATTGTTTTGATCTTCATGCATTTATGTTTTGGTAGTTTCTTGATGATAAGAAGATAAAAGAAGACATAAAATAAGATAATAAGAATACAAAGAAATCACAAGTAATTATCAAGATAACAAAATATTTTTTCCTTTCCGATTTCTAACATGGTATCAAAGCTAATGTGAAAAAGAAGGAAAAAGGTAGCTTGAAGATCTATAACTCTCATTATTTTAAGGAAGGATTCAAGAAAAGTTTTCAAGGTAGATCACAAGGAGAAGTGAAGTCTTATCTATCGAACCTTTTGAAGATCCATTGAAGGACTCCATTTGCTAGGAGGAAGGAAGTATTGTGAGATCTTATAGAAGTTTTGAAAGGTAATAAGCTAACTTGAAGAAGAAAGCTACAAGGATATCTAGACTCCCTCATAAGAGTAACATTGGCAAGTTTACCTATGGTCTCATCAATGAAATCTAAGAACAAAATTCAAGGATCCTCTAACTTTAGAGCATGGAAGAAAAGGATGGAACTCATCCTTGCAAGAAATAAAGTATTGGATTTAGTACAAGGAAAAGTCAAAGAACCAACTGATGATGCTAGAAAGGAAAAGTACAAAGAAAATGACATTATAGACATGATCTTAATTGTGGGTGGAGTTAAGTACAACTTGATTCCCTACATATCCAAATAAATACTTCATAGATAATGTACGATGCTCTCTCCAAGTTATTTACTATCAATAATATTGGACAAATGAAAATTATAAAGAATGAACTACGAACTGTCAAGATGACCAAAGATGATACAATTTCTCCCATATAAGAGATGAACTACAAACAATTGATGAAATTATCCCAGATAAGGAGCTTGAGTTTGTTTCCCTACTAGGATTACCAAAGTATTGGAATTCCTTTGTAGTTGGAATTAGTAGTTGGAAAGATACTCCCTAAGTTTGAGGAAATGTGGACTATTTTTTATCAAGAAGAATATTGCCTTTCTTTAGTAGTTGAAAGCAAGAGGATGGAGAGAACACCACCTCAAATGCCTATTCTATTCATTTCAAGAAGAAGTAAGGAAATAATAAGTTTAAAGGGTCAAAGAAGAACTATCATGGGAAGATTGACCTTTCTAAAATATAATGATATCATTATCACAAGATGGGACAATGTAAGAACTAATGTCCTGAGAATCCTAAGAACAAGAAGAGAGAAATAGATGAAGCCATTGTTGCCACTGATGAAGCTCCACCAAAGAAGAACAAAACTGTGGACTTTGAGGTCAAAGACTTATTTATTAAGTCTCTAGGAATGTTATCCCTTGTATATCCTTTGTTTATAGCATAGGTTATTGCTTTAGGTCTTGTAGAGTTTCTCTTATGATTGACTATAAGATTAATCTTTCTTTTGATTCCTAGGGTTTATAGATCTAATATGATTTGCTATAAAATTATTGAGTTGTTTTTTTTTTTAAGTTGAAGGAATCCCTCACAAAGACTGGATTAATTCAAGATCAAGAGGGAGCTTCTACCTTTTCAAAAAATTGCAGGAATATTCTCAAAGAAAGAATTGTGGATAGATTCAGAGAGAGCCTTCAAAGGGAAACTTGTAAGAAGATTTGTTGCAGAGGGAGCCCTTCAAGAGGAAGCCCTACAAGGTTTGTAAAGGAAGAAACTCAAGGTGTGTATAAGATTACAAGTTTTGTAGTAGGTATTCATCATATACAAAAGTACGAGCATTTTGTCTCTAAAATTGCTTTATATTAATGAATCTCCCATGTCTAGGATTTTTATTATAAAATCTTGAATATTCTTATATAGTTAGGGTGTTTGATCTCTAGGTTAAATCAACCCTTGTAATAACTATCTTTTGCTATTTGTTCACTTTGGTAAAACCATAGCCTTTTAATTTTTAGGGTTTGTTGATGGTATATTGGGCTTACGATAAAACCCTATATTTTTAGGGTTTGATGATAATATTTAGGATTTATATAAAAACCCTTATAGGAGTTGATATAAAATTCTAGGGTATGAAAGTGTAACCCTAGTTGATTTCTCCAATGATGATTGTGACCCTAACTAAATTTAGATATTGAACATATAAAGTTTAATTTCTTATTCAAAGTTTCGATAACCCTAGATGCTCTCCTTGTGATAACATGATAACCCTAGTTTGATAAAGTTAATTTCATACTCTTGTACATATATATTTGTGTGCTTGGTTGTAGTTGTTGTTGATATTTCTAGGCACATAATTTGCAAGAGGTTGTAAAGAGGTATGCCTACCTCATACTTGATGATGACCTTATGATGATGATGAGAATGATAGAAAGAGGTATCTACAAGAACCCTGATAACATTGAATCTTATATTGAAGATTGAAATATGACCTTGTTTCCATATAAATATAAAAGGAATTTGGAAGGTCAAAGTTCTTCGATGATATGGCGATGCCAAAGAAAGAGCTTTTGTAGTTGGAAGAATAAAATTTGTTGATAATGGACTTATCTCTCTAGTTAAGAGGGAGGACATGATGTGTCATGACTAATACCTGTATGTATAGTGAAGGTCATAAGGAGAGAATGAGATCAGAGAATAGCTAAAGCACTATTGGTGGTTAGTTTTGATGAGAGTCACGAATAAGAATCAATTTTTTGAGAAGTGCTGAGGCTGAGTTTGCTGCTGCTCGAGAAGTTGGAATAGGTAGCTTCCATCGATATTTGTTTGGATATTATGATGACCTAAGTAACCGTTGTATTGTTAGCATTGTCAGGATGGCTAGTGGTTGTGAGTGTGTTGGCATTGATGTCAACTGGATGACTATGGTGAATCGGGGGGTCAGATTCTTGGCATCATATTTTAGGCTGCAAGTGGGCTCATTACTACATCATGACCTCTCCATTGGAAATTGCTTTGAAAAAGATTTCCAACAGTATGAACAAGTCCAGGAAAGGCCATCAGGATCAAAATTTATTGACTGCCAAAGTTTTTCCATAATAGGTCAAAATATTGGGGCAGGCTAGCTTATAGGAATATCCTATTGGAGGCTGCCGAAATATCGAGACCCGATATCAGAGGATGAGTAGGCAAGCATTTTGGCAGGGCCAAGTTTTGAAATCTGAAATATTGGAGGACAACAGATCAAAGATTGGGATTTCAAAACTCCAATGAAATTCCCTCTGAAGAATGTTCTGATCTGATAAGATAGGCCCGATATCGGAACCTCGAAACTTATTAACGAATGAATTCTTCAAAATCTCCGATAGTGTTAAGTGCCGAGGGATGCCAAGAAGTGAAATACAAAGGATTTTGTCAAAAAACCAAATTCCAATGGACCCCTTTCTCTCTCCTCTAGGTGGACACATGGCAGCGGTTTATTGGCCCTAAGGGATTGAGGTGGTAGATGGTGTAGTCATGACGTGGCCATACGACAAGACACTTGGCAGGAAAATTAGGCATTTTGGATTGCCTAGTGCGCCAAGTCTGAGTGACACGTGTCACTGTTGAGGAGGCGCCATGTGGAGTGATGATATCAGTGTGACATCACTCGCAGGTTGACATTGCAGAGGTCAAGGATTTCGTAACTCCTATATGAAGGCCCTATGAGAAAAGTTCTGATGAAAGGGGATCCGATAAGAGTGGTACAAGGTCATGAAGCTCGGATAACCAAGGGTGCAGAGAAGGGCTAGCACCTAAGTGCTATGTAGTATATCAGAGGATGGAGATTTTGTAACTCCTATGTAAATGCCCTATGAGGAAATGTATGATGAAAATGGGGGATCAAATGGTGTTTTTGATGCTCAGTTGTGTTGAGTCTAAGAAACCAAGGGTAGAGAGGACTTAACAAAGGAAGATAGACCTCTGATAGGAACATAAGGCCTTAACACCTAAAAGATAAGCCGTTGGTTACAACGCCTAGTCCCATGGAAGAAAAACAAGAAAATGTCAAATGAAAGGAGCTCAGAACCTCGTGACCTTGTAACATCATTTGAATAAAAGTTACGAGATATGGTGGCTCTGATATTGCAGCACCCAAGGGCTATATTATTAGTCACATCTCTTGGTCCCATGGAGGAGAAATGATAAGGGGCTAAAGGAAAATCAAAAGCCTGCGATTTCGTAAGGTTTTTTTAATAAAAGTTACGATATGCAGGGGCTCTGATATAACACCACAACTACACTATGTCCATTTCCCACAACAACCAATTCCCAACCCTTGAACCTCTCTTACAAAATATCTCAGTGGCTCTTCGCTTCATCTCAACACTTGACATAGTCCCACTGAATCTACGTAACTCAGCACATTCAACAATCCACTCTTTCCATTTTTTACTTGATGAAAATCGGTGCCTTTGATCCTCTGTTGCACATTGTTCAACACTATCTTTGTCACAAGTTTCCATCACTATCCGAGTGTACCTATGTAGGGATCCTCCATGTTACTGTTGTATCGAATGGGTGAATTTTGTCATGGAATTTAAACATAAGGATGGGCTTCCAAGTTCTTCACTTACTCCCTGAGAAATCCTCCATACCGATAATTTAATCTCAGTCAGCTTGCCCATTCTATTGTGACTTCCATGCTTATTCAAGGCTTAATAGATCTTTCCAGTACTTTGAGAATGGCTTCTCTGTTCCTCATTTAAGACTGTAAGACATGGACAAGAAACAAGAGATGGCCTCTGTCTCTGTCTCAACAAACTTCTGAAGTCACAATAACTCCAATGACCAACCTTATTTAATTCCCTTAGCTGCTGACTCATCCAATCCTGCAATGCACTCAACTGTTATATCAGAGCTCTTACACATCGAAACCTTTTATTAATACAAGATTACAAAATTGCAAGGTCCTGATTGACTTAAGTAACAATAGAATAATTGAGGACCCCATATTTTATGCTAGCATATTGATAGTAAGAGGCAATATATTGGAAGTTTGATACTAGTTGGGGTCATGAGGTTACAATATGTTCTGATGGATGAACAAGTAGCTAATGTGTTGATCTCTCCCTGAGAAGTTTAAATATTCGATAAGCATGCTTGGATTGATGATTTGGTTTAGAGGGAGAGATTAGTACCTTAGGTTGTGTGTCTGTATGATGGTACTTGGGAGGACATCTTGGCATAGTTGGTGTGGAGATCTAAGTTATAGTTTGGCCTTGATAATGTCTAGATCCATGTGTGGGAGGGTATCTTGGTCTTGATGATATGGAGCTTTGTTTTAGTGATGATATCTTGACCTTGATGATACCTAGATCCCTGTGAAGGTTGGCGTCTTGGCATGGAGGCCTATATGGTATGTATATCTAGTTGGATTGATACTAGGGTTATAACTTGATGGTACCTATAGTGGAAAATTTCCTTAATGACACCTTAGTCCCTGTTGAGTTAGTGTCTTGGCAGGTAGCCTTAATGAAACTTGATTGATACCTTGGCAGTTTTTTGCCTTGATGGCATATAGCATTGTATATGCTATAGTACTCTTCTTGGAACACTTTAAATTGAGTTCATCCTTGTACTGATTGAACAATTATGAATACCTCCCTAGTTAAGAGGGAGAGTTAAAAATGTAACTAGTATCAGTCTTCATAATTGTTGTACAGCGCATGACATGATCTAATTCATTAGTATTTATAAAAAGTATAAAAGAAAAATTATTGTAAAGATCAAAGAAAAATAATTTTACAAAGAATGAGTTTCATGTTCATTCTAATATGTTTATAGGTCAAAACACCCATTGCGTGCTTCTAGGGTTGAGTCATGAGTCATGATGCAGGAGCATTCAGGCCTAGTCAGCAATGTGATAGCATGATCACATGTTGTGACTAACAAGGGGTTGGAAGATAAGAGATTAGTTAATTTTATTTATTTAAATGTGTGAGAGTGTTTATTTATTGTCAAATATGAGAAAAGGGCATAGTGGCTGATTGATCCTCCTTGTGTGGAGATCAGGCCAAACAGTTAGATTTATTTGGTTTGAATAGAATATGAGGAATTTGAAAGCTTGATTTAGCGTTTGTTTAGAAAAGAGTGGAGTTGAAGAGACTTTTTAGGAGAGAGTGAGAGATTTCTAGTTCTGAACCAGAATTGGTTCATGAATCCACTTTTGTATAAATTGTGATCTTTTTGTATAATTCAGGGGTTGGATAGGTTAGTGAGAGAGAAGCTAGAGAGGTTAGATAGGTTAGTTAGAGGTTTGAGAGAAACCACAGAGGAGAGAGCGAGGGTTTCAAGATTGAAACATGACCTTTTATTTATGTAAACGAGCCAGATAGGCGAGACTTTATAAATTCATTATATTGAATAAATGATTGCTGTGTGTGTAAATGGGCCATTTCTATTGAAATCCTTTGCTTGTCTCTGTATTGTTTGCCTGCAGAACAACAGAGGCATTATGCTCTGTTTGTTTTATGCATAAGTCATGCATTGCAACGATCAAAGGTAATTGGAGCTTTATTGTTGGTAACAATGTTTGAGCCACTTAAAACCCATTTGTCGCTTCAAAAAAATATCATAGTTATCCGTCGTATGGAGTAACGACAGTGTAAAATAGAGTTTTGCGGAGAATGTGTTTATAACGTAGAGTCTATTAAAACAACCGAATTCAAGGAAAGGAGAAATAGATGAGAGAAGGAATGGTGGTCATTGGATCTATAAGATCAACGGACCAGATCTAATCGGGCTGAGCAGGACACTTTATCGCATCAGCAGAAGTCTTTGTGGATGGATCGGGCCCTAACCCTTTGTAAACTCTGATAGAAACATGGCGATGAAACGTGGACCGTTGGATCATACGCTTGATCAACGACAGAGATAAGGCGCGCACATTAACTAGAGAATGGTTTCCAAATGATGGTAAGCGGTTATCAGGTGGCCTCAAAAACCGTAAGAAATTTTCCCAAATCGGACCCGATGAGGTAATGAACCGTAATTGAGTTAATTTGAAATCCGGGTGTGATCGGACCGTCCGTCAAATGGACTATCGGACGGATGTCTGGCGTGAATAAGCGTGAAAGTTAATTTCTAATCCGGACCCGATGGGATTATACCGCGGATTGGAATTCCACTTGAAGTCCGGGTTATGTGATCGAAAATCGGAAAATATAAAGGAAAGTGTTGTGGAGCGACTAAAGGGTGTGGAGTCGAAAATATATATAGTTCCGGCTGTATAAGTTTTGAGTTCCGACTTTTGAGTTTCGGAGCAGGTTTTCCCCGTATTTCCTTTGTAATTCAATAAAGTTGTATAGGCCGGGTTTTAAAGCCTAAACCTGCCTTAGGCTGAGGAAGGCAAAATTCAGGATAACCACAAACCAAGTGATGAGCCCCAAAAATGGACAATTGTTTGGGCTCATTCAACCTCCTAATTTGACTTAATCCACCATTCTCATTAGTTTATTGCATGTCTTTGATTATATTTATGTTAATAGAGTGAATTTGGTTAGTCATTATGCCAACAAGTCTAATGGGTGCTTTGTGTAGCCTTTTTGGTCAACTTGGAGACAAAATTGAAGGTCTTAATGAGCACTTGGCAGCCAAATTCGTGGGAGAACAAGCTAGAGGATTTGTAGGAAGGTGTCCCCCCTCATTTATGGGCCCTTACCTTGAATTCTCCACCATCAACTCGGAGTTCAAAAGCCACCAAATCAATGAGCACAAGGGCAACCAAGCAAGTCAAGTAGGACTGCTGTTAACTACAAGTCTTGGGCAGCCAAGTCCCTAAATTTTAGGAGGACTGTTGGGTCCTCAAATTGTATAAATAAGAAGGCTTAGGGCCTCATTTTTGTTAGCTAGTTGGTAGTCATTTTTGTAGCTAGTAGTTAGTCAATTTGTTTAGCCAGTTAGTCAATTTGGGTTTTTGCTCTTTGTAAGCCAGTTTTGGCATGATGTTAGACTCATGATTATTTAATAAAGGCAGGCAGCTTTGGATTCAATTCTGAGTTTTTAAGGGAGCTATAGCTCTCAGGTTAGGGCCCAACCTGAGAGAAATAGACCTCCTCTTCCTTGTATTGTTACTTGTTTCCTTGCAGCACTTTATTTCCTCTGTTTTGACATGCATTTAGAATTTACAGTCTGCTGATTCGATTTCTTTTGTGTGATTGAGTAGGATTAGTTTACAGTTCAAGTGCTTTTAGTTGTTTAGATTAGAGTAGGAGGATTGTAATTCATTGGAGATCCAAAAAAGGTTGATAGTGCACTCGCTGCCATCTCTGTTTAGAGATTGGGGGTGTGGGTTGTACCAACCACCAAAAAACGCAGTCTTATGCTTTCATGCAAGCTGCCACACAGTCATTTCAGTTATAAAACCGTCCATGCATTCTGATCTTGAGCAATACTTCTTCGTTCCAACACCATGCACGATTTCTCTCCACAATTTACATTGCTGTTCATTGATTTAATAACACAGTTAGAATAGGTTGATGTAATTCTTGGTTTTGTGCAAGACATAGAGGATTTGTTTCTTTTACACTGCATAGCTTCACTTTATCATGTTCTTCTTCTTCTCAACCACGCCTGAAGCCACTTGCTCGACCTCTGTTCAGCTCATTAGCCTTCCAACCCTTCTACTTCTCACGTAGCTCCATCTTTTCAACTTTTCCTTGCTTCCACCCTTCTATTCACCAACCAACTGTACCCACTCTTTCCTCATCTCATATCTCTGTCCCTAAGCCACCACAAACTCCTCCTTCACCTTACCCATCCACTCATACCACTCCTTCACTCCTCCAGCACCCAAAACTCCAACCATAGCACATCCTGTAGAAGTTAGCAGACTTCCTGTAGAATTCCTGAGTTTCCTGTAGGATCCCCTGCAGACATCCTGTAGAAGCCTGCAAACTCGGTTGCCGAGCACCTGAACGTTGTGGACTTCTGTGGACTGATGCTAGGGATCCCCTAGGACCTCTCCTAGCCCTCCTGACCTTTCCCAAGCTTTCTCTCCCTTCGCACCACCTCTGCACAACCAAACCCTAATAAGAAACAAAATCATAATCACTCCAACCACTTAAGCAAAAATACAAAAACAATGTTCTTTTCAATGGAAGTAGTTTAAGTTCATGCATTTCATATCACTAGAGGTAATGGCATCATTCTTAGACATTTGCACTCCCACCATTGCATCATAGAGATTAAGCTAGTCAGATTAGGGTTTACTAGGGTTTCCATGTTTTGGTTGGCTTTCAGTTCATTTTTGCAAAGTAGATTAATTTCCTTTGAGATAGCCTTCGTCCATCATTTAGAAAGCTTCTTCTGAGAGCATATAGAAGTTGGCTTGAGCCCTAGCGGACTTGTGCCAGCTGACCAAGTGACAACTGCGACAAGAGCTAGTACTTGTGCATACAACACCGTCGCTTCCAAGTTTGTACGAACTACCGGGTTGATAAAATTAGAGATAGGAAGCCCCAGGAGTTGTAGCATTATTGCTACAATACTGGAGCCCACCATCTTTTTGGCGCCGTTGCCGGGGAAGCATCAGAGTATTGGTGATTGTCGCTTTTCTTCTATTTTCCACTACAATCGTCTTCTAAGTAGTTTATTTCGTTTCCATTATGCAATTTCGTTTATGCAAAAGTAGATTAGCATTTCCCGCTTTCATAGATTAGCATTTCTAGCTTTCATAGATTAGCATTTCAATTTTGTAATTTCATTTCTGCAAGCGTAGATTAGCATTTCAATTCTGCAAGCGTAGCCTAGCATTTCATTCCTGCAATTTGATTTGAGCAAAATAGATTAGTCCTTTCCTGCTTTCATTTCAATTCCGCATTTTCATTTTAGCAAGATAGTTAGTTGCAGTTCAATCTATTTCAGTTTTGCAAGTAGAAGTAGAAAAAAGCAAAAATCAACCAAAAAGATTTCATTTCATGCGTTGTAGGAGTAGAGATAAGTTAGAAAAATGATTGCAAAACACCCCCACTGCTTCACACAGCCTTCTCTCTTCTTCGATGGCTGTGATTGAAGAACCCCTGGGTGGACATCAAGACATATTTGAAGAACCTCTAGGGGAGAAGAAGAAGAAAACATTCCTCTGGAGCAAATGGCTACAAGCAGAGATGTTGGGAGCAACATCTTGTCCAAAGATGAATTTGAAAATCAGATCAAAGATTTTAAGAGTGATATGAGGCAGTTCCTTGCCATGCAACTGGATACCTTGCGGATCCAACAGAAGCAAGAGGAAGCCAAGAGGGCTGTGGTCATTTTTTGTCCTAGGTGCACTAGAAAGCATCTTAGGAACGAATGTCCATTGTACTCCATAGAAGTGTGTTTTGTCTGTGAAGAATACCATCCTACAGATCAGTGCCCTTCCTTACCCAGATTCAAAGCTGCATATCAGAGAGCCAAAGGAGCCATTGAATCACTCCGTTATATGAACCAAAGGAGGCCATATGGACCTAGATCTTACCAACAAGAACTACAAGGGACACCCGAGACTTATTATGACCCCTATCAAGCCACTTTCATGCCTTCTTGGGGTCCCCCTGCTCATCCTTCCTGGTCTACACCTCCTCCTTGGTCATATCCTCCTTGTTCCTTCACAGATCCATATTATGCCCAACCAGTTGCTCATTCATTTCACTCTTATGCTTAGCCACAGCCTCAGTGGAATGCACCTTATCAGGAGTGGAGGCCCCAATACAACTCTCATCCCGCTCATTTTCCTCCACCACCTGCTCATGCACAACCATCGCCTCCTCCTCCACCAAGGCAACCCCAAATGCCTACCCAACCACAATGCCATCCATCTCCATCTCAATTTCACACCTCCACTCAACTACCCGTACCACCATTCCCAAAGCCATGCCATAGAGTAGCTCAACCCAATTGCAAATCTGAGGCACAACATATGCAAACAACTCCTCTTGAGCTCAATGATCTTCACCATAGCTCAAGAAGAGTGTTGCAAAGCAGATACTATGTTGCAAGCATTGAAGGACCGCATCCAGCAAAAGAAGATTCAAAAGAGGAGATCAAAGAACCATGGGCTGCACTTGATGAGGAGAAGAGATCAGAATCAAAGATGGAGAGAGTTTCCTCATGGTTACCATCAAATCCTCCATGTACTCAAGAGAAGGATCAACAAAAATAAGAATATGAGAAAGTCACGATAGAAGGTGACATGAAGAATGATCCAGATCAGCAAAAGGACCAAGGATATCAAAGCTATATTGAGACATGGTTCCAGACAGTCACTAAGTTGCAGCAGTACTCTCTTCATCAGCTATGTTTGATCCCTTCAAAGTCAGATCAGTTGGTCCCTGAGATCTGGATACCTATCCAAGCATGCATTTCGAGCCTCCACATCATTTTGTCTCTAATCTCGATGTGCACATGGCTCCATTGCAAGTATTCTTATACTTGAGAACAATTTTATTTTTCAAGTAGGGTAGGGTAGAAAAAAGAAAAAAAAAGAAAAAAAGAGAAAAGAAAAAAAAAAGAAAAGAAAATGAAAAAAGAGGAAAATAGAAATCTAAGGTGAAAACCTCCTCGGAGGCGCCTTAGATTGGCTCATTGATTGAAAACCTCCATGAGGCGGTCAATGGGTTGGAAAAAAAGAGAAAAGAGAATAAGATCTTTGGGTGAAAACCTCCCTTGGAGGCGCCCAAGGCAGGCAATTAGGGTGAAAACCTCCATGAGGCGCCCTATTTGTTTTTCAAAAAAAGAGAAAAAGAAAAAGAAAAATAAAAGCTAATCTCCATTGAATAATTTCATGTTGCAGCAGTGACATTGCAGGTTGCAAGAAGGACGTTTCATGACAGGAGGAGCACTCAAATCAAGGTCAAAGTAATTTTTCTTGTGCCTTCTACAGGAAGCTCTGTATTTCTACAGGAAACATCCTGTAGAACCTTTGGATGAGCCAAATCCAATTTCAAAAGTGAATCTAATGGTGGGAATCTGTTTATTAGGCCTACAAGCACTCGTGTGTCCATCCCTTGCCTTTCTCCATCATTTTTTCCACCTCCTTGTGCTTCTCATTGTGCTTCTACAGGAACTTCTTGTAGAAATTGTGGGAAACTAGGCATGCATTTCAAAAAGTGGTTTGGCGAACATGGTAGCTTCCTCAAGGGTTCAGAAGTCCTCATGCAATCTTCCAACTCCTCCTCCATCATCTCCATACTTGCATCACAGCCCAAGCTCAGTTTTCCCTTCCATGCAAGCACATGCAAAAAGCCTTGAGGCAAAAATCCATAGAACAAAATTTGTTTTTGCCATAACTTGAAAACCATGCATCCATTTGACAAACCGTTTATGGGGAATTATACAAGGTTGATGACAACATGCCTGAGCAGTTTCATGCAATTCTGGTGCACGGTTTCCAAGAAATCATCCTCCATCACCATAAACCATTTTTACATTTTCTCCATATCCGTGCATCCGTTTCAAAACCTATTTCATGGGGATATGCATGTGAGTGATGGTAACCTACCCAAGCAGTTTCAGCCGATTTCGATGCACAGTTTCCGAGAAATCGAGCTCTGAAATCTTCAGCCATTTTCCATTTTTCTCGAAATTCGTGCATCCATTGATCACGATTTTGCTATGGGAGATGCATAATGATGATAGGAACATGCTCACCGAGTTTCAGATCAATCCGGTTTACCGTTTGAGAGCAATGGCGAAAACAAGTTCTGGTTTTGTGACCATGCAGCAGCATGCATGGGGAAGTCATTCACGTGGAAGTTGAAGAACACAGTTAGTGGTAGATCAGTTGAACTCCAGTGCACAGGACGTCAAATAATTAACAGATAGAGGAGAACATATAGTTTATAACATCACTGTAGTTCGAATGAAGACAACACACGTTTTTTTGCCAGCTCACCACAAATCACGCAGCAACTAAAGAAGGCTCGGCTGAAACTCACGAACTGCTGTTCATCTGCACTTGCCACATCGTCAACTGAGGTTTGCACAACATGATTAACTAAGTCATCCTCCACCAGTTTCCTACTTTGTTCTCGAATTTCACTCATGCATCGGGCTCACTCAAAGGCAGAATCACATTCTATAGGAAACGGGTGGGGTCTTCTACAGGAAAGTGCAGCAGAGTCTTTTCAAAAGCAGAGAAGCCCAAGTTTTTTCTTCATCCAGTTCGAAGCTTGAAGAAAGAGAGGGATTACTGTAAGAAATTAGTCAGTGGTGAGAACAGGTCCTGGTCAAAGTGCAAATCAAGCTCAAAGGAAACTTTACATTGGTCGTATTTCATATGACATGGCCAATGATAATATTCTAGAAGTTTTTTTTTTCCAAATATGGAGAGATGGAAGAAGGTTCAGTTGCATATGATAAGAATACCAGCAAATCTAGGTTACAAATCTAAGATACATCAGATTTCTTTATGATGGGCAGTTTAAAATGCCTCTATTCTTAGAGATTTATGCATGCTTTTCCGAGGCCTAGATTGTTTGGTTGTATTTGTCTTGGTTAATGTTGTATGTATTTTTCACCAAACAGGGATTTGCATTTGTGACTTTCAAGACTGTGGAGGCTACTAAGTGAGCCCGTAAGGAACCAAACAAAACCATTGATGGAAGGATTGTTACTGTGAAACTTGCAGTTGATGGTCAGAAGGACAATTTATCATCATAACCTGTAGTATCTCCACAAATGCAGACAACTTATGGAATAGACTATCCAAGCCTGAACTCCTATCATAGTCCAAGGCCACAAGTACCACCCTCTGCACCACCACCAATTTGTTTCTCAGCATATCCATCAGGCCTATCAACATATTGATGAAACCAGTGCTTATAAATTTTTTTCTATGGGCTTCCTCATTCCTTCATTGCTAAGATAATCACAAAGACTGAGCCATGGAATCAGGCTGTGGCATTGCTCTACAAGCTCTGCATTGAATCTTTTGGGCAAATCATATACATATATTTGCCTTCCTTTGCATTGTTTCTGGCTTGGATCCTTCATGGCCGCAGGCATTGAAGCAGACCTAAAGGCCTCCATTTGCATTTTCACTGCATCCAAGTAAAAATGAGCACCCACTGTTTCCTTTTGCAGCGAGGAAAAGGAGCAAATTGAGGCAGAGAAACTAGCTAAGGGCAAGGAAACGCAGGGCAGACCATCACCGGAAAGGTCGCCAGAAAAGAAAGAGGAAAAGCAGGAGAAAAAACAGGATGCTGAGGCCAAAACAGTGGGTGGTAAAATAACACAAATGCCAAGGGAGAAGCGGTTGCAAGCACGAGCAGAGAGAACTGAAGAAGGCCAAACAAGTAGGGACACACCCAAGGTAACCAGCAGCACAGCTGAAAGGAAGAGCACCCTCAGCCAAGTAGGCTAAGACAGTGCCGACTGTTTCTACAGGAAGACAAAGAACTATTAGCAGACTGTTTCTACAGGAAGACAGAGAACAGTTAGCAGACTGTTTCTACAGGAAGACAAAGAACTGTTTCTACAAGAAGTTTGAAAAGAGGGAAGCCAAAGGAGAAATCAGCTGAGATGTTAGCCAAAGAAGCCATCAGGGCCATCAAAGATGAGGAGAGAGATTGGTTGCTCAGAGGATGAGCAACACTTTCAGTAGGGGGGTGATGATGAGCCCCAAAAATGGACAATTATTTGGGCTCATTCAACCTCCTAATTTGACTTAATCCACCATTCTCATTAGTTTATTGCATGTCTTTGATTATATTTATGTTAATAGAGTGAATTTGGTTAGTCATTATGCCAACAAGTCTAATGGGTGCTTTGTGTAGCCTTTTTGTTCAACTTGGAGACAAAATTGAAGGTCTTAATGAGCACTTGTCAGCCAAATTCGTGGGAGAACAAGATAGAAGATTTGTAGGAAGGTGTCCCCCCTCATTTATGGGCCCTTACCTCGAATTCTCCACCATCAGCTCGGAGTTCAAAAGCCACCAAATCAATGAGCACAAGGGCAGCCAAGCAAGTCAAGTAGGACTGCTGTTAACTACAAGTCTTGGGCAGCCAAGTCCCTAAATTTTAGGAGGACTGTTGGGTCCTAAAATTGTATAAATAAGAAGGCTTAGGGCCTCATTTTGGTTAGCTAGTTGGTAGTCATTTTTGTAGCTAGTAGTTAGTCAATTTGTTTAGCCAGTTAGTCAATTTGGGTTTTTGCTCTTTGTAAGCCAGTTTTGGCATGATGTTAGACTCATGATTATTTAATAAAGGCAGGCAGCTTTGGATTCATTTCTGAGTTTTTAAGGGAGCTATAGCTCTCAGGTTAGGGCCCAACCTGAGAGAAATAGACCTCCTCTTCCTTGTATTGTTACTTGTTTCCTTGCAACACTTTATTTCCTCTGTTTTGACATGCATTTAGAATTTACAGTCTGCTGATTCGATTTATTTTGTGTGATTGAGTAGGATTAGTTTACAGTTCAAGTGCTTTTAGTTGTTTAGATTAGAGTAGGAGGATTTTAATTCATTGGAGATCCAAAAAAGGTTGATAGTGCACTCGCTGCCATCTCTGTTTAGAGATTGGGGGTGTGGGCTGTACCAACCACCAAAAAACGCAGTATTATGCTTTCATGCAAGCTGCCACACAGTCATTTCAGTTATAAAACTGTCCATGCATTCTGATCTTGAGCAATACTTCTTCGTTCCAACACCATGCACGATTTCTCTCCACAATTTACATTGTTGTTCATTGATTTAATAACACAGTTAGAATAGGTTGATGTAATTCTTGGTTTTGTGCAAGACATAGAGGATTTGTTTCTTTTACACTGCATAGCTTCACTTTATCGTGTTCTTCTTCTTCTCAACCACGCCTGAAGCCACTTGCTCGACCTCTGTTCAGCTCATTAGCCTTCCAACCCTTCTACTTCTCACGTAGCTCCATCTTTTCAACTTTTCCTTGCTTCCACCCTTCTATTCACCAACCAACTGTACCCACTCTTTCCTCATCTCATATCTCTGTCCTTGAGACACCACAAACTCCTCCTTCACCTTACCCATCCACTCATACCACTCCTTCACTCCTCCAGCACCCAAAACTCCAACCATAGCACATCCTATAGAAGTTAGCAGACTTCCTGTAGAATTCCTGAGTTTCCTATAGGATCCCCTGCAGACATCCTGTAGAAGCCTGCAAACTCGGTTGCCGAGCACCTAAACGTTGTGGACTTCTGTGGACTGATGCTAGGGATCCCCTAGGACCTCTCCTAGCCCTCCTGACCTTTCCCAAGCTTTCTCTCCCTTCGCACCACCTCTGCACAACCAAACCCTAATAAGGAACAAAATCATAATCACTCCAACCACTTAAGCAAAAATACAAAAACAATGTTCTTTTCAATGGAAGTAGTTTAAGTTCATGCATTTCATATCACTAGAGGTAATAGCATCATTCTTAGACATTTGCACTCCCACCATTGCATCATAGAGATTAAGCTAGTCAGATTAGGGTTTACTAGGGTTTCCATGTTTTGGTTGGCTTTCAGTTCATTTTTGCAAAGTAGATTAATTTCCTTTGAGATAGCCTTCGTCCATCATTTAGAAAGCTTCTTCTGAGAGCATATAGAAGTTGGCTTGAGCCCTAGCGGACTTGTGCCAGCTGACCAAGTGACAACTGCGACAAGAGCTAGTACTTGTGCATACAGCACCGTCGCTTCCAAGTTTGTACGAACTACCGGGTTGATAAAATTAGAGATAGGAAGCCCCAGGAGTTGTAGCATTATTGCTACAATACTGGAGCCCACCACCAAGCTCAGCCTCGTAGCTAGCCCTACGAGGACATGAGAGGGCTCTCTCCGGGTCAAATCAGTAAAAATACACAATATGGTCTGAGATGGCTCAAAATGAATACTGATTTTAGGCTAGTAAATAGATATCAAAGAGGTATTTTGATGAATGACTGAGTTTTCTGGGTTGTATGGGGACAAAGGATAGCATGAGCAGGGAAATTAAATCAAAGACGCAGGGTGTTTTGTGAGGCAAGATAGGCAGGAGGTTTAGCATTCAAATTTGTAAATAATATGGAGTGAAAAGACTGTTGAGAGGTCGAAAAGGGCATAATACATGAATCCTTTTCAACAGAAGAAAACATAGAACATGAACACTTTCCCAAGGCAGAGCAGTAAACTGAATTCTACCTTTTCTACTTAAAAAGCATTCAATTAGAAATGATAATGAATGAACTGTCAAACATAATAGGCTACGTATGAAACAGAAAGAAAGACACATGCTAAACTCTAGCCACATGAATCTCATAAACCGGAGCTGCAACCTTCCATTATTTCTCTGTCAAAGCTGTACAATGAAGTGCTGAGTTTTTCTCCCCTCTGCTCCTAGAAATTCCAACCCTTTACCAAATGATCTTCAATACAATAAATAGACTCACTATATCAAAAATGAATCGACTCAGAATATGGGATGATTTAATCATTGTTAACTGAAGATGAAAATCCAGTCATCGCTAAAGGGAGCAGTGTTACACTTTTTACTTCAATCTGTTGATGACCAATTAAATCTGTGGCGTAGACCATCCTGAGTTGTAACTGAAGCCGAAATAGAACATCGACCCATATTCCTTTGCCACCATGGATATATACGTTAAATTCAGCTTTTCGGTTTAGGACTTTTCACGTTCCCTTGGGTAGAAATGCGAGCATAACTGATTTGCACATATCAAGAACATAGTGGTGCGACTGTACATCCAAGAAAAGGGGTGGCACCATGCTCACGGCCTCTTGTCGAGTTATGTTCCCAACCTCGTTTTCTGGCTTTAAGAATTCATGAATCCTTTCAAGCATTTGGTTTTTCCTTAGTTACATGCGAGAAAAGTTCAAGTGCCAAGCAAGTTTGCCAGGATACCATGGTAAAGGCCTAATATGTTCAACCACATTGCCAATTCCTCTGCTGCCTACATATTTTTGAATTACTTCACTCAGTACTGGATATTCTGACAATATTGAATTATACCGCCGGACTAGATTCTGAAATTTCTTTGATTCACGGAGACTTTCTTATCTTTTCCTAGTGCCTGCTAGATCAGACCAGACTGGTATCAGCGACAAATAAACTATACCCAACCACAAAAGTCCGCAGTGACAGATAATTATCCACATAAGTACATGATTTTTCAAATTCAGCTCCAGCCTAAAAAAACATTTGCGTATTCCAACCATTCATCAATCTGAGTTGTTGCAAACACATCACGGAATACATTTAGAGCAATTGCATCGAGATCCTTTCATGATCAATACTTGCACCAAGATTATGACTTCATTTAGTTCATCTTCAATATGTCGAGACAGAGTATGCTTGCGCAGAAATCATGACTTCATTCCATATGTTGAGACAAAGTATGTTTGCACCAAGATCATGACTTCCTTTATTATATCGAGACTATGAACATATGACTGAGATCTTAGACTTTATAATTATGCTGTTTCTGTCTATTTTCGAGACCATCATTGTGCCGAGGCAAATACTGCATTCAATTGTGACTGCGTTCCAAATTTTCAAGAGTTTGTTTCGTAGCTATCAAGAGACGGTGACTGAGATGTCACATGATCCTTTATCACAAGTATGCAGTGACCTCGATCCTGCGATTATTATCATTATGGAGGAGACAAAGCATCTACTGAGATAGAGCATTGAGACATGGATGCCGGGACAACATTTGCGTGAAGTTAAGGCTACCAAGACAGAGTGTGTTCCTACTTCACTGAGACAGAGTGTCGAGATCATGCTTGCATGACACTGTTATACCCATCGAAGATCATAGAATCCTTCTTCCATCGAAGCATTGCAACCTTGCCTTCATGGGAGATTTATTTATCTATTGTGCCATCGAAGCTTCATAACTACATCTGAATTTTTCTTGCTTTGACTCTGATTTCACACGCCAATTTAGGATCAGCATTTATCAATATACCAGTAGACAGCTATTACTAAACCAACATGGAGCAAGCAGAGCTGAGTGATATGAATTTTTAGCAGAGCAATGATAAAAAGTTTGATTGTCTGCCCTGTGCGTTGCACAGCATACCCAATGCGCCACGTTGCACCAGTGCGTCGCGCCCATGTAAAACTACACTGCGTGGAGGCGCCCAATGCGCCGCGCGCTCCCAGTGCGTCGCGCCACTTAGCCAGTGCACCGCGCCACTCAGCCTAGCATCAAAACTGACTAGATCAAATTGTAACAGAACTGACGGAAGAAATCAAGATATCAATTATCCCATTCTTATGATATGAGGTTTGATTCGCAAATAAATTCACACATGAAAACATCGTGCAAGATGGCAAAGGTTTCTTCAAACAGTTCAAAGGAGTAGCAAATAGTTACAACATAGAGGAACCTAGTCACAAGAATGAAATAGATCCTGTAAATCAACGATATCCGCTAGAACTCCTGCCGCTGTGGTGTCATTACCAGCTCCAGCTCCTTGAATAACCAGTGGTAGTGCCTTGTAGCATCAACTATATACCTCTACCAGATTATCGCTTCCTTTCAGTTGCCCTATTGGAGAATTTTCCGGCAGCTCCAAAAGCCCTACTTTACACCTGGAATTGTCAATTTTACACACATAACGAACAACATTGCCATTTGAAACAACATTCTTAATCCTCTCTACCATTTCCTCATCAAGTGTTGGAAGGCCTTTATTTAGGAAATCCTCAATTTACATAGCATCTGGTCCCATTTCAGAAGGGTAAAGACTCTCAACCTCAACATTCTCCAAGTTGATTCGCCAGCCAAGCAACCGAGCTAGGATCAAAGCCTTCCTTGCCACATCCATTCCACTAAGGTCATCATGTGGATCTGGTTCTGTGTAACCCAGGATTTTAGCTGCTCGAACAATTTCACTGAAAGGGTGTCCTCCTTGTAGTTCACTCATTACATATCCCAATGTACCACTTAGAGCACCCGTGATGCACTGTATAGGATCACCGGATGCTATTAAACGATCCAAAGAACATATGACAGGGAAGCCTGCTCCAACCGTTGACTCATAATGAAGGCAGTGACGATTTGACACAATCTTCTCATAAAGATCAATTTTTTCTGTGAGTGGCTTTTTGTTTGCCTAAAAGACAGGTAATTATTTCATGAACCACAAATACCCGAAATCCATCATTACCAATTGAATCCAATGATGATAGAGGAGAGCCAGAAGACTTTAGATGACAAATGTTCTTCAAGCATTTATCACTTAGCTCTGCCTCTAGAACTTTTGCAGCCATTAGTAGAGATTGGGAGTCACAAACACCCAACACTCTTAAATGTATTCCCACAGATCCTCTGTGTTGTTGTAAGAGAAAACCAGTTCTCACCCTGCTCACTATCAGCAACTTCCTCCTCATTTTCCTGGCTAAAACGATGGTTTTTTGGTTATTTTTGCAGGCGATGGTGGCGTTGAACTTCGGCAAAGGATGATGGTGAGGCTGCATGTGAACATCTTCAACTGAAAAACTTTGAATAATTTCATATTTGAAAGTAAATTTAATGATTTCTTCTTCAAAACAGAGTTTTGAAGAAGAATCTCTCTTGAGCATTACTTGATGATGAAATTTTGTAATAGAGACTGTTTTGGAACCTCTCGTGCAGACTCAGTCGACAAAACCCTAAACCTAAAAACTCTACAAGACTCTTCGCTGACCAAAGACCATCCATGACTATAAATGACTGAAACATTGAGTTTGATGAATTCTGATGGACTTAATGATCAATCACAAGCCAGCAGATACAAACATGAGGGGAATGAGAAAAACACGCCCTTTCATCAGACAATGGCATGACCCTAGCGGAATTCAACTGAGTGAATCGAGCGAGACACCTAAAAATGAAATGCAGAAAAAGTTTGATCTCTGACGGAGGATTGACAAGACCGACTCTAACAATTGCGGTGTGTGTAAATGGGCCATTTATATTGAAATCCTTTGCTTGTCTCTGTATTGTTTGCCTGCATAATAACTGAGGCATTATGCTCTGTTTGTTTTATGCATAAGTCATGCGTTGCAGTGATCAAAGGTAATTGGAGCTTTATTGTTGGTAACAATGTTTGAGCCACTTAAAACCCATTCGTCGCTTCAAAAATATCATAGTTATCCGTCGTATGGAGTAATGACAGTGTAAAAC
Organism: Pinus tabuliformis; assembly: GCA_031772625.1. Classification (NCBI taxonomy): domain Eukaryota; kingdom Viridiplantae; phylum Streptophyta; class Pinopsida; order Pinales; family Pinaceae; genus Pinus; species Pinus tabuliformis. The sequence goes on along the minus strand of CM062810.1, from coordinate 24,465,917 downwards.
AGAGTTTGGTGGAGAATGTGTTTATAACGTAGAGTCTATTAAAACAACCGAATTCAAGGTCCGCATGGGGTAGCTCAAGTGGCAATGGCCGTGGAAATGAAGTCTCACCGAACCGGAGATCTTGGGTTCGATTCTTGTGCTACCCTCCCTGGAAATGGGGTGAATAACGGACATGTAAAAACTCGAAAATGAGAAGGTCCCACCTAAGCTTACAAAAAAAAAACAACCGAATTCAAGGAAAGGAGAAATAGATGAGAGAAGGAATGGTGGTCATTGGATCTATAAGATCAACGGACCAGATCTAATCAGGCCGAGCAGAACACTTTATCTCATCAGCAGAAGTCTTTGTGGATGGATCGGGCCCTAACCCTTTGTAAACTCTGATAGAAACATGGCGATGAAACGTGGACCGTTGGATCATGTTAGACTCCGTCTTGTCAGTCCGCTGCAGTCAAATTTACCAAGGTTCATTTGCAGTCATTAAATAGTCATTTTATTTCTTGAGTCCAGGGTTTGGTCTTGTGCAGGCCAAAGGAAGGTTCAGTAAGTTTTTCAGGGATGTCATCGTCAATAATGTGAGATTGATTCTTCTTCAAAACCCTATTTTGAAGAAGAAATCATCAAATGTGTTTTTTTAGAATATGTAATTTGTCAAAATGTTTCAAATTCTCCAGCTCTTCAAATGGTAGCAGCTTCCTCAGCTCCTATCCCTGCAAAAGCACAAACAGAAAGAACATCACCAGCAATCAGAGACAAAGAAATCAAACAAAATAGAGTTTTGCATCCAAATGTCAGAACTGCCAAATTATACAATGTGCCGAGCTGTTTGGTGGAGTTGATGGTTATAATCTTGAAAGTGAACCATGTGTGGCTCGTAGCTGGCCAGACATGATGCAGAGATCTGCCATTCAAGACTGGAAACAAGGATTAAAGTCTGAATCTTTTACAGCCAGGATTTTAGGGGCAGATTTCCGTGAAATTATTCCACGTATAGAAGGTGTCCGTGTGATACTTGCCATGCATGGGGAGGCAGAAAAAGCATTTTGAAAAAATGGTTGGAGTGACGAGGTGTACAGGTTTGGATGTTAAATCAAAGATCTTGTTTCGATGCTTAAAAACTTAGGACATGATATTTTCTTCAACAGTTGTAGATCCTCCAGTTCTTTTGAGTTGGTTTCTCCAGAATATCACTTTAGTAATACATGCCTTGATTATGGTGTTGAGCGATCTCCTACAGCTGGTTGTGGTTCAACTGGTTAGAAGGGCGAAAGCTCATTTTCAAAATTGAAAACTGGAAGGCGCGCTACCCATATAGTGTGTGCTACGCACACAGAGGTGCGCTACGCACTGAGCCTCACCGGCCAGTGTAAAAAAAACAAAGGCGCTACGCACTGGGTAGGCGCACTACCCATATAGTGACAGAGCCCATAAATTTTTTGTCTTGCGCCCAGTTTCTTATCAAATCGGCTCCATTGACTTGCAAGTAGGCTTCTAAAGGTTGCTCAGTAGATTTTAGCATGATTGTGGTGTTATTAATGTTAGGAAACAAGCCTTGGTTGAAGAGAGAATTGTTTTTCATTCTCTGTCATTTCAATCTGATCGACGATAGAGCTAAGAAGTTCTGAATTGAAGCGCCGAGAGGATGAGCTCCAGCAAAGAAATCGTGCCTTGGAAGAATCATTGAAAAGAATTATTGAAAAGAATCATTTCAGAAATTGTGGGCAGCATATAGAGAATTCAAGCAAGCTTTACTCATCGCAATGGAAGAAAATAGCAAAGAGGTAAAAGATAAACAGGTTGATCGAATCCGTAACCTATTTCGGCGAAAACTTTCAATACCATTGAAAGACATTGATTCAACGCTTCAAGATTACAAATTTTGGGAAGAGCAGCAGGGAGTTGTGATTGGGAATGACATAGATCATTTAGCTGGACTTCCTTCCAATGTGATATCAGCTTATAAAAAGGCTCTACAAATGTACAATGCGCGTGCTAGTTATGAAGAAAAGGTGGCTAGAGGAAAGCAGGCGGATACTGAACTTTTTCAAAATTACCTGTCCTATATCAACTTTGAAGAATCCTCAGGAGATCCAGCTCGTTTTCAAGTTCTTTATGAGAGAGCAATAACAGAATTTCCAGTTGCAAATGATCTCTGGCTCCGTTATACTCAATATTTGGATAGCAATTTGAAGGTTCCCAGTATTATAAAATCTGTTTATGCCAGAGCTGTCCGAAACTGCCCCTGGGTTGAAGCACTTGGGCTAAATACATGCTTGCTTTGGAACGCTTTGATGCTTCAGAGGAAGATCTCTCTGCCGTGTTTGAGCAGTCTCTGCATTGTGGGTTCTCAAATCCTAATGAGTATTTGGATTTGTTCCTTGTTCGTGCTGATGGCTTGAGGCGACGGATTATGAAGATGGATGAAATTAGTAAATCATCTTACGTTGTTCAACTTCGAGAAACATTTCAGCGTGCAGCAGAATATTTGTCTTCACATCTGAATTACACAGATCAATTCTTGCATTTGCATGCATACTGGGCTCGGTTAGAATATCAGCTTGGAGGGGATTTGGAAGCTGCTCGAGGAGTTTGGGAAAGCTTAATTAAGATATGTGGTGGGATGTTAGAGGCCTGGCAAGGCTATATAAACATGGAGCTGTTGGCTGGTAACATAAATGAGGCTCGGGCAATCTATAAAAAACTATTTTTATTAAAATTAGTTTTTATTCAAATAGCATTTTGTTAATAAGTTAGCAAATAAAGGAAAAACAAGTGGCAGTCAAAGGCGGAAAGTTTAAATTTAAATGGAAATACTTGCCACAACAGAGCGCACTGTCTATTTTGGTCTTCAGTTACAAATTTAAAGGGTCTTCAGCTACAGCTACCGCCTCTCCATTAGTTATTAACAAACAAATGTAACGCTGCTCCTTTTTAGAGCAGACCTTTCCTATTTTCATCATTTTAGTTGAAACAACGCCCTTGTTTTGGGTCGTTTTGTTTTCTCCTAGCTGAGTTTTATTTAATATATTAAAAATCATTTGTAGGGGTTGGGGAGAGAATTTTGAGAGGTACGTGGAGGAGAACATAGAGCTTTATTGTACAGTTGTTTGACAGAGATTAATTGAAGAGTACAACTCTATTTTGTAAGATTCCTGTGGCTTGAAGTTTAGCATAATGTATTTTCTCTGTGTTTCATATGTATCTTGTAATGTTTTTCATTTCCATTCATAAATCGTTTTCAGTTTGAATGCTTGAGAGTAAGAAAGGTAGAACTCAGTCATTGCTCTGCCTTGAGGAAGTGTTCAGACTTTGTGTGGCTTTCTTCTGTCTGAAAGGGATTCATTGTTTAATGCCCTTTTCAGCTATCTTAAACAGTCTTTCCACGCCATTTAATTTCAATTTAATTGTTAAACTTCACTCCTATCTTGCCTTATGGAATAATCTGTACCTTTGATTAAATCTATGCTCTTGCTGTCTTTGCCCCATGCAGCCCAGAAAACCCAATCATTCATCAAAATACTTTCCTATCTATTTACTAGCCTAAAATTAGCATTCACTATAGGTCATCTTAGCCCCTTTGAAAACCTTTTGTCGAGACAGACCTGGAGAGAGCCCTCTCCTGTCCTCGTAGGGCTAGCTACGAGGCTAAGCTTGGTTTGATGTGGCCTTGAGTCTCGCCTTCCCTCAGCCTAAGGCAGATTTGAGCGCTAACAAATCATATGCTTGATCAACGACAGAGATAAGGCACGCGCATTAACTAGAGAACGGTTTCCAAATGATGGTAAGCGGTTATCGGGTGGCCTCAAAAACCGTAAGAGGTTATCCCAAATCGGACCCGATGAGGTAATGAACCGTAATTTAGTTAATTTGAAATCCGGGTGTGATCGGATCGTCCGTCAAATGGACGATCGGACGGATGTCGGGCGCGAATAAGCGTGAAAGTTAATTTCCAATCCGGACCCGATGGGATTATACCGTGGATTGGAATTCCACTTGAAGTCCGGGTTATGTGATCGAAAATCGGTAAATATAAAGAAAGTGTTGTGGAGCGACTAAAGGGTGTGGACCCGATAATATATATAGTTCCGGCTGTATAAGGTTTGAGTTTCGGCTTTTGAGTTGTAGAGCAGGTTTTCCCTATTTCCTTTGTAATTCAATAAATTTGTATAGGCCGGGTTTTAAAGGAAAGCAACAATAACGCTTCCGACAGAGATGTGTGAACATAACCATAAGTCCAAGTTTCGAATAGTTTATATATGGAGGGATTTGCCTTATGAGTGGGTTTCCTGCATCATTTGTGGTATTAGAGTAGGTTAATGCTCTGTAAAGACTGGTTTAGAGACTGAATTTTAATTCCAACATATGTATAATTTGCACTGAAGTGAATTTGATACAGATGCGGATCAAACTACAAAGAACACTGAGATCAGAATGGGGAAGCAGTGAACTTCTGAGGAAGGCCTAGTAAGAATGTTTAAATTTGATAATTTTGCAGAGATTTGTTTGAATGTCTAAAGAACAACAAGGGATTGAAATTTCAAGGGAGAAGATGTTTTCATTTCAGGAAAATGAAATCTCCATGTAAGTTGATTGTATGATTGATTTGATTGAATTGATTTGATTCGAAAAAGATAGTAGGGTATATTGAGCATTTTTACTCTAGTGAAATGCATTAAAATCCGGATATGATAAGAATAGACCCTGGAAAATATACCTTCACATGAAAAATATTTCATAATAATCTTCATCATTGGGGCATATCTGTCAAGGAGGTGTGAAAAAGGAAAATAGCCCCTTCTTTCATTTTTGTACCTTGGTTTCATGTAAGGCTCATAATAATGCCTCTCCAAATCACCTTGCTTAAACCATTTTTCCCCAACATCTCGGACCCCAGTGGAAGCTGATATGGTGGCAGTAGATAGAGTAAATGTGATACCTGCTAGAGTGTCCTGGTTGTCTTGGAGTTTGGATATGAAGAGCCTAGTCAACTCAGGATGGTGTTGGACTACCTGAACTTGCTCACAGAAATCATAACAACCTAGCCATTTGAAGGATGTCACAGTCATAGGGGATGCTAAGAGTTCCCTAAGATTTGTGGGCTCAAACCTGTGTATCTGGCCTCCTTTGTGAGCTTTTTTTACCTATGTTTCTTTTCTATCATTTTCCTCTTCCTCATTGTGTGATTTGTATGTCTCATCGCCATGGTGTTTAGTATCAAACCCTAGGGAGATGTAAGGTAGTGGGAATGCAGTTTTCAGGAAATATGGTGTATGGGGAAGGGTGAATATGAAGATGATGGGTGAAGGGATATGTATTGGAGGGATATATAGGGTAGTAGTATGATAGCTTGGGGATGGGGAAATTGTTTGCAATATAGGGGGTTTGGGAGCCTAGGTAGTTGTGGCACCTAGGACTTAGGGTTTTGGGACAAAATGTTAAAGGGTATTTGGGATAAAGTTTTAGGGAAAGGGTCCAAGGAATTTTTTGGGGGGAGATCTAGGGCTTATATATAAACTTAAACCAAATCTTTAATTAAATCTTTCAAACACTGAGGGAGTAACTTGAGGAGGAAGAAAAACACCTTCCCAAGCATATACTTACTTGTTTTGAGGTTGAATGGATCTTGGAGGAGCTAATGAGCTAAGTGGAGCCTTCCTGGACAAACACACAACGCCAATGCAGAGTGCGCAGCACCTCAAGAAAGCGCACAATGCCTTACGGAAACGCGCAACGCCTTAAGGAAACACACAACACCAAGTAAACGCGCAGTGCCAGAACGAAACGTGCAGCGCCAAAAGGAAACGCGCAGCGCCGACTCTCTTATGCTAATTTTCTCCTTGAACTGTGGAAAGGGTCTCTTGGGGTTTTCTCAATTAGTGATAGGAGGCAAATGAGGCTAAGTTTGAAGCCAAGAAGTCCTTTATAGCTGAGTGAATTTGATATTTTAGATAAAAAACCCACTTTCTAATGTTACATTTCACCTTTTTGACCTCTTTGCTAATTTGCTTTCTGACTTTTTCCTTTACAGGTGGATGATGCCGAAGTTTTGGCAATCTTCAATTTTGACTTTTTCTTGATATTGGCAATAGATTTTGATTAAACAACTAGGAATAGTGACTTATTACATATGATAAACATAAAAATACATAAATAAATAAAAATATTACATCTCTCTTTTTGAAATAAAATTACAATCTGAAACAAAATTTCACTTTTGGAATGAAAATTAGAGATCTGGCAACCATATTTACATGTTGCAAATCCTTTTTTGAATGAAAAAGGATATTATTTCTTTCACTCTCATGCTTTTTTTGGCCTTATTCAGTGAAATGGTGTTTTATTAGACCTTGAAAAAAAAAATGAAACCTAGAGACCTAATGAAAACCTTGAGTGAGGAGAATTCATGTAGACTTGACAGACATAAGACATAATGAAATGAGATTTTAAAATGAATGTATGCTCAGTAAGACATAGGAAGGAGGGCCACCAAATATTGATTTTTTGAGGGAGAGTGGGATTTTGACTTGGGCTACCATCAGTGAGTAAATTTTTGTATGAGGACCTAGGGGGAATGAAAAAAATTTCTGAGCGAGACCCTAATGAATATGAAAAGAGGAGTTGTGATCATGGATGGAAATATGAAAATACTGACTCTAACATCAGCCTTACTCATGGATGTCAGCTCCTTGGAGGTGTCAAGAACACCGTAGACCAAGTGCCTAACCATATGGGCCAATACAGTCAAAAACTCAAACTAAAACGCATGAGTAAATGCTGACAACTCAAATGAATCAAAATGACTCAAAACTGACTTACATGACTAAGGATTGAATACTAAAAATGTTAGAAAATCAGTGAAGCTCCATGGCCTTCACTTCAGGCTCCGAACTCCATTGATCATCTACTTCACACTTGTAGAAAATTAAAATGTATGTACAATGAAACTAGGAAAATTCAGAAAAGATAATGCTTCAGGAGCCTACCATTGACTGGTCCTCATAAGCATGATTCTCCATTCATCTCATCCAACAAGAAAGCATTTTTTCCTCGAAAAGTTGAAATCTGACAAGGGCCTTTCCATAGCTTTTCAAATCTACAGTGCTTATCCTTGTCTTCATTTCTGGCATTCCAACTAAGCACCACATCTCCAATTTTGAAGTCATCTTCCTTTGTTTTCCGGTCATAGATTCTTTTTATCCTCTCATGAAGCTTAGAGGTGTTCTAAAATACCTCATCCCGTGTCTGTTGTAGGTGAATCATTTGTTTGATCTGACATTGAATATATTTCTCTTCACTTCCCGCTTCTTGTAACAATTTCATGACCGGTACTGCTAATGATGAAGGAAAAATAATATCTACTCCATACACAATCTAAAAAGGAGAAAGCCCAAGAGATTTCTTACTACTCACCCGATCTTCCCATAATGCATTAATTATCTTTTTGTGCCAATTCTTTTTGTTTGCCTCCAACATTTTCTTGATGATGTTGATTAAGGATTTATTGGAGGACTCCACCAGACCATTTCCTTGTGGATAGTATGTTGTAGAATGTCCCAAATTAATGTTGTGTAAATCACAAAACTCATTCATCCTTTTTGGCTTGAATGTTGTTGCGTTGTCTGTGATAATCTTATTAGGACAACCAAAACAGGACAAAATATTAGTTTCTAAAAACTGAATGATAACTGAATCTATTGCTTGCCTGGTTGGGATCACTTTGATCCACTTAGTAAAGTAGTCTGTCATTGTCAATATCCATTTGTGTTGTGCGAACGATGATGGATTGATCTCACCTATGAAATCTAGGCCCCACTACTGAAAAGGTGCACTAACTGATATAGGTTGTAGAGGCAAAGGAAGAAGCTTTCTTTTATCTTGGAAAACTTGACATTCGTGACAACTAATCACTGCCTTGTAGATATATGAAAAATTTGTAAGCCAATAGTAACCCACTCTTAGTACTTTGTTGGCTGTTGTCTTCCAGTACAAGTGGCCCCAACAATCTCCTTTTTGGAAGCCATTTATTACCTCTTTAGACTCATCTTCAGTCAAACATTTTAGCAACACACCTCCAAGATATTTCCAATAAATTGTGTTGTCCATGATACAATATTTGGAAGCCTTCAACTTCAATGACCTGCTCTTAGGCTTAGACATGCCTGGAGGGGGATTTAGATGTTGAAGCACATAAATAATATCATAATATCGTGGAGATGATAGAAAGATTTCAAATACCTAAATGAGATCAACTTCTTCTTGATTATCAGATAATGCTGCTACATGGTTGATGTCTAGAGCATGAAGGTTTGACTCGGCCATGAGTTTGGCTAAGCCTTGACCCTTGATTAGCTTGGTTGGCTTAATATCAAGATCATATTCTAATAATGTTGTTGTCCGTCTACCTCTTCTACCTTCCACAGGAACTTCTTTTATCGCCGCATTAGGCACATAAGCAAGAGTATGTGAACGTAAAATGTAAACTCTGAAATCCTTGATCTCCTTTACCAAAGCCAAGGTCTGTTTCTCAATAATGTTGTAATTGATGGCTACATCCCTAATATTGTGACTGAAAAATGTGATTGGTGTCTCGGTTTAATCCCTTTTTTGCATTAGTACTGTTGCCATGGTATGCTCAGAAGCAAATGAAAATATAATAAAATCATCAGAGTAATCCAGACTAATTAAAACAAAGGAAGTGGTTAAGGCAAGCTTTATTGCATGAAAGGACCTGCGGGCTTATTTGGACCACTTCATCTCATTGTCTGTTTTCAACATATTGGTCATTTCTCTAAGCCGTTCAGCCAAATTAGGAATAAATTTGTGTAAGAAATTCATCTTACCATTGAATGCTTGGATATATTTCTTGCTGCAAGGGAAGTCAATTTGCTGAATGGCTTCTACTCGTGAAGGGTCAATTTGGATGTCGTCCTTTGAAATGATGTGATCGAGACATTTTCCTTCCTCCATATCAAACAAACTTTTCTTCGAATTGAGATAGATTCTGAACTTTCTACATTTCTAAAAAATGACACTTAAATGATGCAAATGTTCATCATCTGAATGCGAAAATATGGTTACATCATCTAAGTATACAACCAAGAAAACATCTTTTTCATCTCAAAAGCGGCCCCTGCATTTTTGAGACCAAATGTCATTTTTGCATATTTGAATGTACCCCAAGGTGTGGTGAATGTTTTCTTGTCATGATCATCTTCATGCACTAAACTTGATTATAGCCAAAGTAGCCATCCAAAAGTGATAACCAAGAAGTGCCCACAACTCTTTGAAGGATATGGTCCATTTTGGGAAGCGGATAATTATCTTTCAGAGATACTTTGTTCAAGTTTCTGAAGTCTATGCAGAGCCTAATCTCTCTATTCTTCTTTCTCATCGGGACTAGATTTGATATTCAAACGGAAAATATGATAGGAACAATGATGCTTGCCTTGTAAAGTATGTTAACTTTTTTCTCTATGGATGGCAGCAACCTTGGGTTAATCCTTCTTAGCTTTTGTCTGAAGGGATTTTGATTGGGCTTAATCAGGATGGTATGCTGAATTATTTTCTTGTCATACTCCTTTAAATCTGCATAATCCCAGGCAAAAACATCACAAAATTTAGACAATAGAGTAATGTATTTCTCTTTTACCTCAGGAGACAATGTTTTGGATAGATTAATCATTTTTGGTTTGTCTGTTGTTCCGATGTTCATGCCTTCAACACCTTTCTTTGTAGGTACTAATGTAGGCTTCCTTGCTACATCATCTTGATCAAACAAGTCTTCCAAAGGTACAAGACCTTTCAGAATATTGTTTTCCTTCAGCTGTAATATGTCAACTTGGGTTGCCTCAATGACTTGATCATCCTTGTCGCAAACTTCATCCATGTAACAATTCTCAAACTCTTCTTCACTCTGAATAAATTTATTCACCTGTTTGTCATCTCAGAATACTTGCCAATATTACAAGTTGTCAGGAACAGAAGGCTCATGCTTCACATGAATCTCAAACTTCTTGTTTTAAAAGATGGGGATTTTGAAATTACTTGCAACTGTAGCTAATGAATTGCCATAAGATTTTGACTCCTTGGTACGACTGAAAGTGTATATTCAAGAAACATCCTAAGAATATCTAAAACCACATTTCTATATTGTTTCATTCGCAGATGATGAGCTTGATATTCTCATTTGACTTGCTTGATAACAAGTTTTGGATCAACATACACTGAAATTTTTCATGCACCTAAACTTTACAATATCTTTAAACCTATGATCAACACTTATACTTCGCCTCATTGTTATTGCAATCAAAAGCTAACTTGTATGAGCATAATCTAACATTCTAAGGGAGCTTACCTTGATGATGATGAGGAATTCAAATCCAAATGCTAATACCTGCTCCATCTTTCCCAAGAGCTCCATCAAAGTCCATGTACAAAGGCCATCTTCCTCTTCCAAGGGATGTACGTCTTGGTTCTATCTTGGGTCAATTTTCTGAACTTTCTCTTCAGAGTGTTTTGACTTTTCCATTACCTTCTCTAATGGTTGTTATGATGAACTTGGCAGCTTTTCTTTTCCAGATCTGAAACTATCTTTATACAATTGAAAATCTTTCGTACATCTTTAATTTCTGTCAGGCCAAGAGTAACTCCATTAGGCAGAAAACTGGTTCGTCTTTTCATTCAATCAGGTAGGTCTATTATATACATGAGGGAGAGACTATTCAGTTCATCTCCCGATGACTGTTCACATTTCACATTTATTTATTTACAGATATTTACCCAATCACCAGGATTAGGTGTCAACATTCCTCCCTTAATCTGAAGGGATGTTGGTGAGTCCAAGCATCGTTCTGAATCGTTCAAGCTTTTCTCTTCCAAGCGCTTTGGTGAAGATGTCTAAAATTTGCTCTTTTGTGGAACAATGACGGAGATGGATTGTTTTGGCCTCAACATGATGTCAAATCAGATGATATTTAGTATTGATGTGCTTTGTTTGATCATGGAATTTTGGGTTCATGGCCAAATTTATTGCAGAGGTGTTGTTAATCATGAGTGGAGTTGATTGTACTTTTTTACCTGCAAATCTTCAAGAATTTTCCTGAGCCACACAATTTCTTTTGTTGCTTCAGTTGCTGCCACGCATTCTGCTTCTGTTGTGGAATCTGCTGGAACTAATTGTTTGCGTGATCTCCAGGAGACAGCTCCTGATCCAAGACTCATATCACAACCTGAAGTAGATACCCCAGTTTCTTTGTCTCCATCGAATTCTGAATCAGAGTATCCGATCAAGCTGAAGTCATCCACTTGTGTGTACTTGATTCCAAAGTCTTGAGTTCACTTCAAGTACTTTAGAAATCTTTTTGTAGCAGACCAATGTCCTTCACAAGGCTTTTGCATAAACCTGGAGAGGATTCCAACAACAAATGAAATGTCTGGTTTGGTAGTAGTTAGGTAGTTGAGACTTCCTACAAGTTGTCTATACTTTGTTGCATCCTCAAATTCCTTTCCTTCAATAGATGTCAGCTTTAAGTTTTGTTCCATTGGGGTAGTAAGAGGATTGCACTCTGTCATGCCAAACCTGTTCAACAAATCTCCAATGTATTTCTTTTGAGAAAGAAATATGGACTTTGGATGTTGGGTTACTTCAATGCCAAGATAGTAATGAACATAGCCCAAATCAGTCATTTCAAAACTTTTCCCCAATTCCTTCTTTATGGATGCAATGTAGCTTTCATTGTTCCCTGTCATTAAAATATCATCTACATACACCACAAGATATACAACTGTTTTGCCAACTTTCTTGACAAATAAAGTTGCATCATCAAGATCAAAATGTTTGAAATTGAGTCTCAGAAGATGCTCAGTTAGTTTTTCATACCAGGCTCACGATGGTTGTTTGAGGCCATACAAGGACTTCACAAGTTTGCATACTTTATGTTCATGTCCTTTCATAGCAAAACCTTCTGGCTGGGACATAAAAACATTCTCTTTTAGATCTCCATTCAAGAAAGCAGTTTTTACATCCATTTGATGGACTTTCTAACCGTTCTGAGCTGCTAGTGCAAAGAGTGTCCAGATGGTAGCCCATTTTTTTGTGGGGGAAAAAGTCTCCTCATAATCGACCCCTTCCTTCTGTGAAAAACCTTTTGCCACAAGCCTAGCTTTGTGCTTGTCAAGTGAGCCATCGGCTTTATACGTGTTCTTGTAGACCCACTTGCAGCCAATTGCTTTGGTTCCAAATGGAGGGTCAACCAGCTTCCAAGTGTTGTTCTTTATGAGGGAATCATACTCCTTTTGCATTGCTTCTTTCCATTCATCATGAGAAGCAGCTTCTTTGAAGGAAGTTGGTTCAAAATCTGTAGACAAGTTCAATTCACAATCATAAGAAACATCCATATCAACAGGTGAATTAGAGTCATTTACATCACCTCATTTTGCCGGTTTGAATTTCTGGTTCCTGTTTTTCCAATTTCATCAGGATGAACACTTTCAAATGTCTTCGTCAGCCACTTTGGGGGACCTTTCTGAGATGGTCCAGGCTGCTCTATTGATTGAGTTGGGACCGAATCAAGATTGAGTCTCCCAATTCTATCAATTACATCACTTAAAGCATCATCCGTTGTTGGAGTTTCATGCGGGGGAGAGTGTTCTTCAGAAGAAGATTCCACATGTTGATCTAGTATAGGAATCCCGCCTTCAAGATGTGGAATCTGATTATCAAATTCTTGAAATGATTTTGTTTTTGCGAATCTATCCAAGCGATCAAGTTGCCGCTCAACAACATTGTCAGTTTTGGATGATTCAAGAAAAATTACATCTCTAGATACAACAAACTTCTTATTTATTTCATCATAGAGGCGGTATGCTTTGGAGGTGTTTGAGTACCCCAGGAAGATACACTTACAACTTCTAGCACCAAGTTTGTTTCTATGTGCCTTTGGTATTAAAGCATAACAGATGGAACCAAAGACCTTGAGATGTTTTACCGTAGGAACATGTCCATACCACATTTCATAAGGAGTCTTGTTTCTTATAGCATTAGATGGACATCTATTCTTTATATATACAACACATAGAACAACATCAGCCCAAAACATTATCTTTACATTTTTGAAGAAAAGCATGGATCGTACCATATTCAAGATTGTTCTATTCATTCTTTCAGCTACACCATTCTGTTGGGGATTATAAGGCACAATTGTTTGATGTTTGATCCCATGTTGGCGAAGATAGTTTTCAAATTCATTTGATGTGTATTCTTTTCCATTATCAGTGCGAATAGACCCAATATGAGATTGTGCATCATTTTCAATCCATTTATGAAAATTCTTGAATGTTTGAAAAGCATTAGATTTGTTCTTCAATAAATAAAACCAACACATTCTGGTGTAGTCATCAATAAATGTCATGATATATTTATTTCCATTTGCAGAAGGAACGGGCATTGGACCACATAAATCTGAATGAATAAGTTCAAGCTTCCTATGTGCTCTTGAATGTGAATCATGAAAAGACTATTTGCTATGCTTTCCTAGAATGCAAGCATCACATTGCTTAAGTTTTCTAGGAATTGTAGGCAAACCAGGAACACCATTTTTCTTCAATAAGCGGAGACTGTCATAGTTTAAATGTCCAAATCTAGCATGCCATAATAAACTTGTGGAAGTGTACCTTCTTCATGATGAGAAATATATGAGAAATGTTGTGCATGAGTAGAGGTTCCTTGCAGTTTGAGAAGCCTTTCTTCTTCTATTCCCCTCATGACAAGTGAGTGGTCAGATGCTTTTCTTACCTCAAGCTTGCCATCAAACATATGAATGGAGTGACCATGCTGGCGGATGTGGACCAAGGATAGCAAGTTTCTCTTGAGCTGTGGGAGATATAGAACATGATCCAGAAGAAAGTCTGGAAGACCAGATAGTTTAAACCTGATTGTGCCAAGCCTTGATGGCTTGATTTTTGATTGATCTGCAAAGTATACTGCTCCATCAACATTGTCAGTGAAATCTTCAAAAAAGTCTTTTCTATGAGTCATGTGACAGGTTTCTCCTGAATCAAGCAACCAATTATTTTTCCAAGAAGCAAGTGAAGCATTAAACAAATCTTCATTTACTCCAATGTTACATTGTGCCTCAATATAGTGAGCAGATTTAGGTGCTTTACCTTTGTCTGTATCATCAGTTTTACCTTTCTGTTGGTTTCTTTTCTGCTCAATTTTGTCCCATGGTAGCTTGCATGTAGAGGCATCATGTGATCCATTTATTTTGCAGCGAATGCAGTGTAGATCTGCCTTTTCTCCTTGAGAATGTCTGCCCCCCCTGCCTCTAAAATATCTTCCTCTTCCTCTTCGTCCACCTCTTCCTCTTGTAGAATCTTGAGCAGGATGCTTTTCTTTATGAGCAAGGCACATAGTCTCTTCAGAAGATTCAGGGGCTGTCTTCTTTCCAAAAGCTTTCTGTCTTTCAGCAAAATTTTTCACAAGAGAGTCAAAGGTTATATCTTTGAGATTTCCATTTGCTTGCAATGACTCAAGATAATTGGAATAAGTAGGATAAAGTGCCTTGAGAAAAGCAATAAGAGGAATATCCAGCTCAACCTTAGTAGAATTCATATCATGCATTATAGACTTTACTTTAGAAGCAAGAGCAAGAGGATCATTATTTTGCAGTTCAAGAGTGAAGAGTTTAATCATAAGTTGAACAACTTCAAGTGAAAAATGTGAGTCATAGAGTTCTTTCAGCTTTTGTAAGGCTTCAAAGGCAGTTGAATATGACGAAATATGGCGACTCACCTCTTCATTTACAGATGCTGCAATTAATTCATAAGCTTTGCTGTTCTTGTTTTCCAAAATGACGAGCTCTTTGTCTGAGGTAGGCTGTACTGGGTCATTATCTCCTTCTCCAACACACACTCCTTTCCACAACTCATTGAAAATGAGGGTGTGTTTTATCATCCAGGACCATTCAGGATAGTTCTCCTTGCCAGTGAGAACTATTCCCACCATGGATATGATTGAATGCATTCTATAAAAAAAATTACTTCTGCTGGCAAAAATCTGTGTACTGTAAAAATACTTCTGCTAGGAAAATGTGCTTCAAAATACTACAACCTTATTTTCCTTCTTCATTTAATATACAAAGATCAACACTATGTTTTATGCATATAGACTATCACAACTCCTTTTTTTTTCAAGAGAAATAATAATAAGTTATTACATAAGTCTTAGCTTCTGGATTTTTTGCATCTTCAAAACCTTCTTGACAATCTTCTATTCTTCGACCAAAAAATGCTCTAATTATTCAGTCACGTATAGGTGAACCAGATAAAACACTTAGGAATCAATATAAAACACTTAGGTCGCTGGTTCGAATCCTGCAGGTCGGACCAGATAAAACACTTCGAAATGGCGAAGGAACCAATATACCTATGTATATTGCAAAACACTGTCGTAAGCGAGATTATGATTCATATACTCGTGGTCCAGATTCTAACCTTTATACGCTCACCGCACTGTTCCCGTTTCTTCCAGGAGGATCTGCTATCGAATCAAGTCTTGTTTGCAGGTGGCAATCCGGTGTTGTTGAGTGGCTTCTGTAGGCTAAAAAACACTGGTTTGCAAACAAAGATGAAATACGATATCTACATTCACTTACTACTGCAGCAACAACCATATATGTTGATTCCCATTAGATATACGATATCTGACAATGGAACTATGAAGTCTCTTATCCTTCTGACTTAAGGTAATAAAATTCAGATAGACCGATGCACAGAGATAAAAGCATAATTGGGACTCCAAATTCCTCAAGTGATTCTGGTCACCCTATGAGACAAACAGGATGGATTATACGGCAAAACAGGAGGACACTTCACGTGGTTCAGTTTTCTTCTGTAAAATCATGGAGGATCGCTGGACAGATTTCGGAAGATCTAGTTACAAGCTAGAAGAAAAAAAAACGAGATTCACAGCACCGGCATTTCTGTCACAACCGGCGAGCTGGAGGCCAGCATATAGCTCTACTATCAATAGAACCAAAACATAAGACCACTTGCAGACAAAAACTTTAGCGCAGAATCAAGTTGGCCGAGTGATACCTGCCAGAGGCGTAATACCATGTCAGGCTGGGCGGACTGGTCTATGCGCAAAGTTTAGATAGTGGACAGAGGGACAGAGAGCCCGACAGTGAACATACTGCATGAAACCATGTCAGAGTCGTAATACCATGCAGCAGTGGTATTTTAACGGACCTGTGTCAGGCCTGTATGGAGCAGAGCGCAAGTAATATAAATAGAATATGGAAAATCATCAAACATTCATGGACAGACACCTTTTAGCTGACAGAGAGCCAGGTAAAAGGAATATGGCAGACATACAGAGGAGTTACAAGGAGCATGAGAGCTAAAAAAAGGAGCTGGCTCTGATACCATGTCAGGCCAGGAGTAACTCCATTAGGCAGAAAACTGATTCATCTTTTCATTCAATCAGGTAGGTCTATTATATACATGAGGAAAAGACTGTTCAGTTCATCTCCTGATGACTGTTCACATTTCACATTTATTTATTTACAAATATTTACCCAATCACAAGGATTAGGTGTCAACAATTTCCATAATATGACTATCTACATCGTTTGGTCCACTATCATTATATAAAATAAGTGACTCTAAATCTGTATGCACAACATTTATAGGATGATTATTGGGCTTCTCCTTGCTATTTATCCTGAATTTCATTTTGGTTTCTGTTGAAGCCCCGAAAATCGGGTCGACAACAAGGGGGATACCCACCCGGTCTGGACCTTGGTTGGAAGCTCCTTATCCGTTTGGTATAGCGGGTCCGACTGGGGATAATGGGACCAGTTTCCCAATCTAAGGGTGTGTGCGTGTGTGTGTAGAGTTGGATGTTGCTGATCTAGGAATACTTAAAGCTAATCTAATTCAAACTTTTAAACTAAATCTATGCTATTGTAATCTAGTGAAAAACAGCACATCTAATCTATGCTAACCCGGGGTGTATCTCTTCTATTATGCGATCTAAAGAGATTTCAAAAAATAACTGGTAATAAAGATCATTCAGCTATCATAAGAATAGAAATCAATTAAGATGAACTACTTTGCATAAAAAGTTAGGCAAAACAGTTGTGAACAACATATCACATAGTAAGTTATTCATATATCAGACATAAATAAATGGCTCCACCATACAAAAGTGCCAAATGGTAACTCACACATTCATGCAATAACATATAAACAACTAAAACTGTATATCACTTCAAGAATATAAGCAGAAATAGCCAAGAGATAAAAGTACCATTTATGATTGATCCTACTCATAATCTTCAAGCAAAAATGATTTATCTCTACTTTTTCTAACATCTACTAAGAGTACAAAAGTGCAACATCAGTAGCAGACATCAAATGCAAACATTAATAAACCTCGATCCATCCATTCATCAAAACCTCCTCTGAGGGTGCAGAAGTGCATGTTCTGAGGACAAGTTTTTGACAAATTTCTGGACCCCTCTCCAAATGTAATGACAAGGGTTAAAATA
Source organism: Pinus tabuliformis (assembly GCA_031772625.1). NCBI lineage: Eukaryota > Viridiplantae > Streptophyta > Pinopsida > Pinales > Pinaceae > Pinus > Pinus tabuliformis. The sequence goes on along the minus strand of CM062810.1, from coordinate 24,448,365 downwards.
CTACTTCCTAATTCTAATAATAGTTTGTTTACAAATAGGATGCGGTTTTCAAATGACCGTCCTTTTTCTAATCTAATTTTAAAGAAAAAAAAACAACATTCTAAATAAGACTATTTCTGAATCTGATCTTTAAAGCTACAAGTGTTCATCATGGGCTTGAGGAGAGTCGGCTGGCTGACTTCTGCTTTGAGCTGGGCTGCGAAAACGGAATCTATGAGAGCTGGCACCACTTTTTTGACTGCGTTTATGATGCATTTCACAGTCATCCATTGACTATGCGGCTTGACCAAGTATGCCCAGTAACACTCCCAATTTAACCTGTTTAATGCTTGGATCACTTTTCCCTTCTCCTGCGCCTTCTGCTTCCATTCTGCTTCCAGTCGTAGTTTATTTGGTAGATACCCCAGGGTGGTCTCTTCGAATAAATTTGCTCTGTGCAAATTTTCATTTACACAGTCGATAAGAATGCTTGCTTGCGTGGCCGCTGTCTCCGCTGCTTGTTCCGCCTGCCTGATTTGATCGTCCCATTTATCAAAGAGCAATTCTTTATGATTCTCGTTTATTCTTGTAGGAATTTACAGGGTAAATTCCTCAGAAAGAACACCAAAAGGACACCGCTCACAACCAGATCATATATCAATACACCAGTATTTTTGACGTGGTTAAAACCCTCAAAGAGGGAAACGGTCCACGGCTTGAGCCAACACGGCCACTTCAGGCAATTTATTAATCAAAGAATGAAAATTTACATAAGCTTCTCTCATGCACAGATTACCCTACAAATGACCCTCCATGCGCTTTAAATAGAATTCATGGACCAATCGGGTGTCAAGCCACGGATCAAGTGTCGGTAATACCGAGGAGAGAATGAACCGTCGGATCACTACATATCGTGACCGTCGGATTGTAAGTTACAAAATGTACAATGGTAAAGAAACACACTTTACCTAACTTTATACTAGACCAAGTTGTACTTAACTATTTCCTATGTGTCGGAATATCCTAACATCCCCCCTTAAGAACAACTTGGGATAGGATTGAAGGATTTACAAATATGACACAATAGGAGAAGGAAGGAGGCACTAGAGCCTATCCCCCCTTAGTGACAACTTCCTGAACTCCAACCATAAATCGAAGTTTAGTGAACTTTGCCTCTGTGAGAGCCTTTGTGAAGATGTCTGCAACTTGATCATCTGTTGAACAATATTGCACTTCAAGAACATGGTCGTGAATGAGCTTTCTGATGAAGTGCATGTGCAGTTCAATGTGTTTGTTGCGCTGATGTTGAACTGGATCTTTTCATAGCTGAATGTCACTTTGATTATCACACCAAAGTGTAGTCGAATGCTGCTGCTGAAAGCCAAATTTTGACAGGATCTGATGAAGCCACAAGGCTTCCTTACTAGCTTCTACGACACCACGATACTCTGCTTCTGTTGATGAAAGAGAAATGGCACCCTGTTTCTTGCAAGCCCATGTAATAGGTCCTGAACCAAGAGTGAACACATAACCGGCAGTAGACTTCCAATCATCAGGGTCACCAGCCCAATCGGAATCAGTGAAACCAACCAATAGAGGAGATGCTTTGGCACTGTAATGAATCCCAAACTGAACTGTACCTCGAACATAACAAAGTATTCTTTTAGCTGCTTTCCAATGAATTTCACGGGGGTTTTGCATGAACCGAGCAACAAGGCCAACAACAAAGGAAAGGTCAGGACGAGTATGGGTTAGATACAAAAGTTTTCCTACAAGCTGACGGTATAAGGTAGCATCAACTTCAGGAGAAGTACAAGTGACTGAGAGTTTGACTCCGGACTGAAAGGGAGAAGGGGCTGGCTTACAGTCTTGCATGTGAAAATGACGTAGAATATCACAAGCATACTTGGACTGGGAAAGGGAAATACCCTCCTTGGATTGCAAGACTTGAAGACCGAGAAAATAGTGTAAGTGTCCTAAGTCTGTCATTTCAAATTTCCTTTTGAGGCTAGACTTCACATGGTTTATAATTTTGGGATCACTACCAGTAAGGATAGTATCATCAACATAAAGAACAAGGATGATAAGAGAGTTTCCCACTTTCTTGGTGTAGACAGTATTGTCAGAATGACACCTAGAAAAGCTAGATTCTAAAAGAAAGCTATCCATTTTGGCATACCAAGCCCGAGGAGCTTGCTTGAGACCATAAAGGGATTTCTTAAGTCGACAAACAAGGCTGGAGTCTATTTGTATGAAGCCAATGGGTTGTTCCATATAGATTTCTTCATGCAAGTCCCCATGCAAGAAGGCAGATTTAACATCCATCTGATGGACTTCCCATTTGAAAGAGGCAGCAAGGGAAAGAACAAGGCGGATAGAGTTCATTTTGGCAACAGGGGAGAAGGTTTCAGTGTAGTCAATGCCTTCAACCTGTGAAAATCCCTTAGCAACAAGACGAGCTTTATGTTTATCAACTTTCCCATCTGGTCCATACTTGGTTCTGTAAACCCATTTGCATCTAACAAGTTTTCGTCCCTTTGGTAAAGGAACAAGATCCCATGTATCATTTGCCAATAATGAATGATATTCTTCATTCATAGCTGCTTCCCAATCTGGATGGCCCGAAGCTTCTGCAAAGGTGTCAGGATCATAATTTACTGGAGCTTGAGCCAGTAAAGAAGAGGCTCTCTCGAACTGAGAACGTGTGCGTCGCTGATCTGTAGGATCACCGACAAGATCACCTGCTGCATCTCGAGTAGCACGAACCCATTTTGGAAGCTCAGGAGCTGAAGGAGGATCCTGAGATGGTGGGGGAGGATTTTCATCCTCACTTTCATCATCTGAAGAAGAAATGTTTTCAAAGGTAGAAGAGATAGGGAGAGGTGGCACATCCGTCGGACTAGGCTCGCAGGCCGATATATTTTCATCAAATTTTACATCTCTTCTAATGATAACATTTTTGGACTTAAATGGAATAATTCTATAGCCTTTGACATCTTCAGAATATCCAACAAAAGTACATTTTTCACTCTTAGGTTCTAAAGCTTTATGCTTTTCATCTAGAATATGGGCCCACGCTTCACTTCCAAAAACACGAAAGTGACTTACATCTGGTTTGATTGCGCTCCATGCTTCTTCTGGAGTGATATTCTTTAAAGCCTTAATAGGAGTGCGATTTATTATGTAATTTGCACAATTAATTGCTTCTTCCCAAAAACTAAGACCAAGTCCTTTAGATTGTAGCATACAATTAGCAATTTCCTTTAAGAAGCGATTCTTCCTTTCAGCTACACCATTTTGTTGTGGAGTATATGGAACATTATGTTGCATTTGAATTCCATTCTCAGTGCAATATTTGATGAATGTGTTTTTAACATATTCTCCGCCATTATCAGATCTTAACTTAAGAATTTGATGTCCAGATTGTTTTTCAACAAAGGCCTTGAAGGCCAAAAAAGTGTTAAATACTTCACTCTTGAGTTTTAAGAAGTATACCCAAGTGCGTCTGGAGAAATCATCAATGAAAGTTAAGAAATACTTGTAACCAGAGAATGACACAACTGGAAGTGGACCACATAAATCACTATGCACAAGCTGTAAAGGGGCTGAGGCGTGCCAAGAGGCACGTTTTTCAAACTGTCCCGATGATGTTTTCCGAGTACACATCCGGAACAAACACCATCTCTGCACGATACCATAGGAAGACCTGTCACCATATTTTCTTTACATAGATGCTGAAGGGAGCGATAGTTTAAGTGACCAAATTGCTCATGCCAAAGTTTGCTCACTTCATCGTTATGAGCAACAAATACTGAGGGAAGATTTGATGACCCAAAGTTGTGAAACTTATACAACCTTGTAGAATCATCAGCAATGCCAGTAGCCAAAATCTATTTAGGATCTTTTAAGTCTTTGATTACAATATCATGAGGTGAAAATTCAACGATTTTACCTTCACCTGAATGAGTTATCTGATATACAGATAGAAGGTTGCAGGATAAGGTTGGAACACATAATACATCATTAAACTGACCATTGTCTAGATGAACAATTCCAGTCCCTACAACATTAAGAGATCTATCATCGCCAACATATATATATTTTTGGTGTTACAATCATTTAAAGAAGAAAACATGGCTTTGTTTTTGGCCATGTGATAAGAAGCTCCAGAATCATTGAGCCACTCATGAGAATGAGAAGAAGAAGATACCTTTAATGCATAGCCAGACCGAGATGCTTGACAACCACATGCAGAAAGTGCCATTCCTGAAGATGAAGTTGAAGTTGAAGATTGCCCCAAATGGATGTTATGCTTCTTCATTGCTACTTCCAAGGCTTCCATCTTTTTAAAGCATTTTGATTCTAAGTGGCCATCTCGATTACAAAAATTGCAATGTCTATCAGTCTTCTTCCCTTTGTTTTTATTTGTCTTATCATTTTGTTGAAATGATTTTTCATTTTGGGGCTGAAATTGCTTAGGACCCTTGTTTGGTTTAGGACCATTCTTTTTAGGATATGACTTCTTAGGATTCTTTGAATTTGCTTGTTGTTGGGCGGCTAACGCTTTCTTGGAAGAGTTTCCAAGATTAAGAAGACCAAGGTGTAAGAGTTTTTCTTGTTCTCTTATTAAAGAATCACAAAAAGAGTCAAAGGAAGGGGGCTTGTAGTCTTTTCCTTGAGAAATGAAGGCTTCTCTTGTAGAATGGAAGGTGGAAACAAATACAGAGTAGGCTGGTCCCAACTTAGTAAGGATGGAATAAATAAGGTTACTATCTTCTTTCTTAACCTTAACACTTTCCAAGAGATATCTAAGGGTCTTGAACTTGGAAAAGAAATCTTCAATGCAAGAAAAATTATTAGGGTCCAATGTAAGCAACTCATTTTCAAGTTGATGGGCTCTAATTTCATTTTTAATCCCAAGAACTTTAGTGATTTGTTCCAATGCTTCATTAGGAGTATCAAGTTCTGCAATATGGAATCTAAGATCAGGAGAGATAGACATCTCTATCAAACCACGTGCTTGATCTTGTCTATTTTCCCATTTAGCAACCTTATCTTCATTCTTCGGTTTCTTCGCTTGGCCTGTGGCTATTCTGTAGAGACCTTTACTTCTAAGTAAATCCTCAATGTAGGACAACCATTGGAAGTAGTTGGTGCTGTCAAGGGTAACTTGGTATTGACTTTCCATTTCAACAGAAACTGAAGCTGAAGATGCTAAAAGTAAGTGTTCCAATGGATAGATCTCGAAAAATTAGGCTGGTTTAAAAAAAACGGCTCTGAAAAAGGCTTCCGGATGAAGAAGTTATGGCTTTTTGAAAAAAAGTTGTTGAAGTTGCCAACGAAGTGCGGGAATGTGCGGAATGAAAAAGTCCGCCCCCACAAAATGGAGACTTGAACCCAAGACCTCTACTCTCTTAAAATAGCTTTGAACCAATTGATCTATACAAAAAATGAGAGAGAGAGAGAGAGAGAGCGGGGGGGGGCCTTGGGTTGCGTGCTTGCTTTGAGAAAACTCTTTTTCCCTACAAAACAAAAAACACAAAACCCAACACGGACATGCAAAGAAAACGAACCTTATGGCTCGAAGTTAGCTTTAGTCGAAAAACTAAATATTTTCAAAAATGAACCTTGCGGCTCAAACTTAGCTTTGGCCGGAAACTAAATATTTTCCTCAATGTTTCTCATTTTCCGAGATCACCCTAAGGCGCAGGGAAAAGAGCATACGCATGAGAAAAATCCTTCCTTTCTGTTTCTGATTTGCCCAGATCGCACAGAGTCGCAGGTCAAAGAGCATACGCAGAAATGAAAGGTATAGATCCGGTAATAAAAAGGCTAAATAAACCGAAACCGAAATAAACAGAGAGAAAATAACAGTAAACTGCAAATAAGCACTGTATACCTCCAGATCTTAAAAATGACACAGCTAGGGCTACCGGAAACCTTTTCGCGTGAAACGAAAGGGGTTCCTCACTAGAACAGATGCTCCGAATACAACAGAGCAGTCCTCTCGGCCCGAAAGCAGACAGAAATAGCAGATCTAGGAAACGGCAGTCGGATGCAGTTCTACCGGCTTCAAATTTGGATCACCAACGGATGCGGCCCTCAAATAGCTCTGATACCATGTAGGAATTTACAGGGTAAGTTCCTCAGAAAGAACACCAAAAGGACACCGCTCAAAACCAGATCACAGATCAATACACCAGTATTTTTGACGTGGTTAAAACCCTCAAAGAGGGAAACAGTCCACGGCCTGAGCCAATGCGGCCACTTCAGGCAATTTATTAATCAAAGAATGAAAATTTACATAAGCTTCTCTCACGCACGGATTACCCTACAAATGACCCTCCATGCGCTTTAAATAGAATTCATGGACCAATCGGGTGTCAAGCCACGGATAAAGTGTCGGTAATACCGAGGAGAGAATGAACCGTCGGATCACTACATATCGTGACCGTTGGATTGTAAGTTACAAAATGTACAACGGTAAAGAAACACACTTTACCTAACTCTATACTAGACCAAGTTGTACTTAACTATTTCCTATGTGTCGGAATATCCTAACAATTCTGGGTGCACTTGCTCTTTTCCCTTCATCTTCATCCTACCAAGCCAAGTACTCTGTCACTCGTTTGTCACTCTGATCATAGTCACTCCGCAAGTCTACCACTTGATTGGTGATTGTATCGTTCAGTTCGCAATAATGACTCCACTGTGATATCTTACGTCCCAACTCTTCCTGTTGCTGCAGTAGTTGTTCATTTAAGCCAATAGACTCTAAAATAAATTCTGTAAGCTTAGGCTCATCTTTATGCATTTCTTGGAAAATTTGTAATTGTTTTCCTTTCTCGTCTAGACTTCTTTGATAGCCTATCTGCATCTGATGAAAGTCTTCTTGCAACTTCTCGAGCTGTTTGTTAGCTTCAATATTAGCATTGGCTTGTTGCAATTGTCGTTGTAGTAGCTGTATTTGATCTTCTTGTTCTTTCAACTGTTGTTGAACTTCCGATGCCTTGTCAATAGTTGCAGAAGCATATGCTCCTGCAATCTGAGACAACTTAGTGAGATTTTCAGATGGGTTATTGTTGGGGTCTTTCCATAAGACGTCCAATTGTTCAGCATCTTGTGACAATGTATTTTTTAGTTTTCTTTTCTTTCTCTGTCTTCTTACAACTGCTTTATGTTGGGGACTATAGAATACGTCCAGTGGAGGAATTTCTTCTACATTAAGTAGAAGCTCAGAAGGTGGAGCGATAGGAATGTGCTCTGTTTCTGTGACACTGCTGACTATGGTCGAAACCACTTCTTGTGCTACCTGTGTATTGCTCACAGGCGTTCTTGGGGCTTGCCCTTCAAGATTGATCATCTCGTTGAAGGTTTCCCATTCTTTGTCTAATTCTGTCATGACGGGTGGCGTTTTAATGACCAGAGGGGGGACATCTCTTGGCGGAGAGGCGATAACCTGCTGTTGCGACATTTCACTTGACTGAGCCGTGTCTTTAGCTACCTCTTCGTTCTTTACTTGGTCGCTTCCAGACCCTTTAGAATGTTTAGGTACTCCTTGCATAGTGTTAGATTTAGATCTAGAAGTTCTTGAGTTCCCACTGAGGCTAATGCTTGGAGTCGGTTCTCTGGCATGCAGTCGCAACTTTTCTAAAGGAACACTGACCAGTCTTCTTTCCCTGTATACCATGAATATTTGGAGGTTATCTGGAGACAATTTTGACTGAGCTTCACGAAACATTTCCTGGAATGAGCTTTCATTCTGAAATAAATCATCAAATAAATCTTTCTTTCCAACGAATACTTTTATTTTGACATTCGTTGTGAAATCTTGAGCAACTTCATTAGGGTCGAATGGCCTTGCCGGGAATTTAAATAATTGTAGACACATCACATTCTCCACTTCAGTGAATGCGTGACCTACATCGAATAATGAAAAGGCCCCACAAACTACAGGAAACTGAGGCCATATGGCCTTCTTTTTTTCTTTTAGGTCTTTAGTTAGGCTGCCTTCTGAACAGGTTTGATAAGAAATTTCTCGAGCCAGCAGTTTGTCAGGAATATACAAGGGTAGGACATGAGGAGGGATAGTGCTTCCAAATACTCTAATATAGGTGAACCATTCTTCCCTGAACCATCTTGCGATGGGGATGATATCTATCCATGCCTCGGGTGAGCACCTCGGGGAATCTTCATCATACATCATTCTATACAAGGGTAAGATAAGCCTGTGACAAATCTGGTAGAAATGTGGGATGAACTGAGAATTCCAAAGTACCTTATGATAAACATGGATAGGTAATGGGTCCTGGGTAGTCCATTTCCAACCCATAATGGGAAATTTAGACACGTAACAAATAGAATCCATAACATATGCGGATAGATAAAAAGGAGGATAGATCATTTGAGACAAGGATCTCTTAGACCGGTAATTGACAATAGCCGTGTATAGATTATCAGAAAAGATCTTGGCCCAATCCATAATATCCGTGTTTGTGGCAGCATCTATAATGGTAACCATTCAGACGAAAACTTATTGATATCTGGCATCCCAAATAATCTACAAAGCATGGCCGCAACAAAACAATACGGAGAGGTGAGGGAACCAGTGCTATACATACCGTTTTTGTCTTTCTTGAGCGGTTCCTCTTTTCTGGACCAATCTTTGGTGGTCTTTGATAGGTCTGGGTTCTCCGCCACAAATTTCTTAATGAATTGTGCATTGTAAGTCGCCTGCGGTTCAGGAAGATGATACATAAGCTTTAAATTTTGTGCAGCGAATGATCTGATGAGCCCTTGTCCTTGAATCTTGAATTGTCTGTTGTCCATGTCTGCATTGTCAAGTATCCACTTGATCATATCCGTATATGGTAGAATTTTGGGCCTTGCTGCTATCCGATGAAGAAATGAGCATGCTAGCTCTTCTAAGGACGCTTCGGAAGAGCGTTGTGAGCCCATGATAGCAGTAACCTTCATTATTCTGGGATTCTCTTTTTCAAGTAATTTGTACATGCTTTTCGATGTCGATATCCCTGCATCTTTGTTACAGGCTGTGTCTGTATACAAAGGCGCCATTTCCTTCGTCTTTTCCTTCGCCTCAGAGCCATGAGCTCTATTTTTCTTTCCCATTTCTTCCTGCATATGGTTGTGTATCGTCTTTCGCTCTCCGTTCCTGCAGCTCACCAGTGAAATGGAAATGACTGATCAAGAAAGGTGATGGGAAAGTTTTAAATGCAGCAGATATATCAAATATGCCACCTTACATGAAGTAATTCTTTACACAAGCACGCGTCTACATTTCATTTAATAGCTGACAACTAATCCCTTTACTATCATTAAAAGCGCATGATCTTGAGTCAGATTATGGTAAGTGGCTTTTCTTAAATAGCGTGCCCGAAGGATTCGTGATGAAGTGATTTTATGATTTTCTTACGTAACATCGCAGATCGCGCAAACACACGAATATAACATCACAACGATCGCAACATCGCAGATCGCAGAAGTTTTATGCTTACCAAATCTTGTCAGCTCATTTTCTGCGATATGCGATCTTGCGATTGGTGTTATCGAAGATCGGTAAATCTTGAAGTTTTTCCGTTATGAGTATTACTTTATTGCGATGCGATATATTGTTTAGCATGAGGGTCTTGTACATACCGATATTATAGCGAAATGGAGGCACTTCCTATCTTTTTTGCAACGCAGTTTTAAATATTTTTTCTTTATCATAGACTTAGGTTTTAAAATATTCAAAATATCTTCCTAAGCTTATGATGGTAACCTTATTTTGAAGAAAGGAAACTCTTGCTTTCCCTAAATTTTAACTAAGGGTCCCCATTCATTTAGTATTTTGGACAACACTTAAATGAAAAAGGGGGGGGGGTTGTTGCTAGCCACAACAATTGGTGATTCACTTGGGAGAACCAGTTATCTCTGCATTTTCTATTGAATTTTTTAAACTTCCGAAACAACAAAAAAAAAATTCAGAAAATTAAACTTTATTATAAAAAGATAAAGCATATTATACTCCAAACTGTCAATGATATTTTGTTTCAACTTCTTTCTTTTTTAATTGTTTGTTTCCTCAGCTTGTCCTTGCATTTACACCAGCCATTACTTGGTCTTGTAAAGATAAAATAAAGTCTTCCCTGTGTAGCAGCTTTTTAAATATGCTCCTTTGTCGCAGGTAGAGCCTCTGCTGCCAGCAGGCGTCCATAGCCTCGACAGGGTTACCTATTACCCAGTAATGATCCTTTATCTTGTTTAAGGTGATCTACAACTTTCAAAGAAAAATCCAGATTGACACTTTTTCCTTTTTTATTCTTAAAGAACAATGTCTTGGTTTGGTAGCCAAATTATGACACAGTCATTCACTTGATTTACACTTTTGTTGAACAAGCTGGCTCGTGATGAGACCCCTTGTCTTGTGATTTCAATAATCTTAAGTCGTTGCCCTGTTTTGGTGGACAATAATGGCAAAGTCAGCAAAGTTTATAATATATGTGATTATGATAAGCCGGCTCATGATGAGACCTCTTATTATTTGAGATATAGTGTTTCTTGGATTGTCTCTCTGAATGCTGTGATTTTCTCTAACAGGGAGGATATCATCGCTTTCCTTAAGAAAGCTCTGGACGACAATAATAGAGTTTTTTGGAAATGGCTGTTTCTACAGGGAATCCTTATTTTGTTATTGATACCTTTCATTGTACTGATATAAAACAATTTCTTCACTAAGATTGCTTTCGTCAAGTTTTTTGGAAGTTGAAACTAGTATCATATCTGGTTTAAAGTTTTTAACTATATCTATTAATAATAAAGATCAAGTTTCTAATTTTTTTTTGCTATTTATACAAGCAAAAGTTCAAAATCTGATAGAGAAATGGTGTCTTTAGTAAATGTCAAATGCTGTTAACCACAACAAATTTTATTAGGAAACAAAAACATTTAAAGAAATGAGAGGTTGAAATTCCCTAGGATTATGTACATAATAGGGATAATCTCTTCTCTTATTTTGCCTACCAATATTTAAAAACCAAATTATCCACCTAATAACCTAGCTAAATTACTCCTACTATTCTAAATATACACAGAAAAATTAACTAGGTAAAATGATATTTCCAGTGGAACCATCTTTTCATTTTTATTCCTACACGTATGTACCTTTTAAACATCAGTGTTGAGAACAAAGCTTTTCTTGGATTGTGAACATTGGATGTGAAATTAGAAAGTGTAACTTCAGTCGAAATTCTGTCTGAAATTTCTTTCTTATGAAATCTTCTGTCCAATTGGATACCTATTGGATCATAAAAATCGGGATGAATTTCTGTTATGGATTGGTGATCATGTAATAGGAAAGATGACAAGCCAGGTTGCGAATATGATTTTTCAGTTTTAATGGCCTGTAATCCATTATGCGTTAAAGTCAAGCTTTTAGCAATTTCTTGTAAAAGGAAAGTTTCCATATATAAATCACTAAATAAATCAATGAGGAATAGATAGAAATTTGTGACAAGAGATTTATCTATTAACGCGAATTGCTGGCAAGTTTCCAAAAATACTTTCTTTCGTCGATGATGTCTTGGAGGACATAGAAGTTTTTTAAGGAAGTCTGATATTGATTGATCTTGGAATTGAAAAAGTTCTATACTTCCTTGACACAATCTAGTTTTCCAAAATGGTAGCACATCTTTCGAATGTTCTTTGATAAGGTGCTCAGTATACCATAGTAATCTATCAAAAGTCTGAAAATTTAAAACACAATCCGATTTTGTACAAAATGAGTGCAAGTGAGAAAGAATGAAATGATTATTTGTACAAATAATGTTACAGCACAACTGGGATTGACTTGAAATATCTTCTTTTTCACAAGAACTGGCCAGAATTATGGGATCCGAGCAATTTCGAATTCCGTCTTGTGAATCAGAAGACAAGTTATGATTTTGAACAGGCATGGGGGTTTCCTCATGATATGAATCATAGATCGGGGTATTGTCTTGGATAGTAAAATCATGCAAATGATCCTTTACTTTGGAATGAGGATTGACTGATATGATTCTTGAATTAGAATATCTCTCATTATCTGAGCTTTGTTGAGTTACTTGAGATAAATCAACAACATCATTATCATCAAAGTAGCTATCATAAATGATTTTACAGGTTTCCCTAGATTTCTCTTTTTGATTGAATATTTTCAGACAAGGAAGGTCAACTGTTTCTTGTTTGAAAATGATCAAAGGATGTCCTATAGCTGTCTTTTTATCTTGAAAACCTAATGATGACTCATTTGAGTAATCCTCTGTACCTTTTGAGATATCTTTAATATTGAGAGGGGAAAAATTATCATCACTAAAAACATCAGGATAAAGAGAAAAATGCGATTCTGGAACAATGCATTTGAAAATATCATCTTGGAAAAATATTTGTTCATCAGATTCATCATAGACATCAGGCTTTAGATCATACCTTTGTGTACTGATACTTTTCGAAAGAGAATTAGATTGTTGTTCTAACCTTGGCATATGCATTTGTTGACTTGCAATGATATTATCTGACCTTGTATCAAAGTCATCTCCTGGTTCCAAGGCAGACTTTCCTCCATCATTCTTGCTTTTGTCTTCTTGCATTAGAGCATGCATGTCTCCTAGGCTTTGGGAACCTTCTCCATCATGAGTGATTTGTATATTCAAATTGGAATTATCATTCATATTAGAAGAAAATGAGACACAACTTGGACTAATTTCTGCTGGATCGGACATAGGAGGCAGGAAATACTCAGCATAATTTGAAGATTCTTCATCCATGAGTTCACTTTCAAGATCATACTTTAGAAAATTAAGATGAAATCGCATATTAAAATCCCTAACAGATTCATCTTGTTTCCGTAGATAATCAATTTCATCATATACCTGGTAATAGTCATAACAATCAAATTTACAAATGAAAGTCTTGACGAATTGGTCCCAGCTGTGAATTGAGGCAACTGGGAGGGTTCTACACCATTTTCTAGATTTCGCCGTGAATGTAAGAGTAAAAATTCTGCATAAAACGCCTTCATCAATTCTTTGAACGTTCGGACTTGAAACTCTTTGAATAAATTGAAGAGCATGATTAAAAGCAGAAGAATTATTCTTACCATTGAATTTTACCTGAGACAAGAGTCTTACCACTTCAGGTGGAGTGTTGGAAGAGGCACGAACATGGATGCAACTCCAAATGGGAAGTTTGTGAGCAGCCATCCTAATTCAAATGTTATGATTTTCAAACCATTCGAACAGACAATATGCTTCAGGACCTCCTTCTAGCGCCAAATATGTTGAAGCCCCGAAAATCGGGTCGACAACAAGGGGGATACCCACCCGGTCCGGACCTTGGTTGGCAGCTCCTTATCCGTTTGGTATAGCGGGTCCGACTGGGGATAATGGGACCAGTTTCCCAATCTAAGGGTGTGTGTGTGTGTGAAGAGTTGGATGTTGCTGATCTAGGAATACTTAAAGCTAATCTAATTCAACCTTTTAAACTAAATTTATGCTATTGTAATCTAGTGAAAAACAACACATCTAATCTATGCTAACTCAGGGTGTATCTCTTCTACTATGCGATCTAAAGAGATTTCAAACAATAACTGGTAATAAAGATCATTCAGCTATCATAAGAATATAAATCAATGAAGATGAACTACTTTGCATAAAAAATTAGGCAAAACAGTTGTGAACAACATATCGCATAATAAGTTATTCATATATCAGACATAAATAAATGGCTCCACCGTACAAAACTGCCAAATGGTAACTCACACATTCATGCAATAACATATAAACAACTAAAATTGTATATCACTTTAAGAATATAAGCAGAAACGGCCAAGAGATAAAAGTACCATTTATGACTGATCCTACTCATAAGCTTCAAGAAAGAATGATTTATCTCTACTTGTTCTAACATCTACTAAGAGTACAAAAGTGCAACATCAGTAGCAGACATCAAATGCAAACATTAATAAACCTCGATCCATCCATTCATCAAAACCTCCTCTGAGGGTGCAGAAGTGCATGTTCTGAGGACAAGTTTTTTACAAATTTCTGGACCCCTCTCCAAATGCAATGAGAAGGGTTAAAATACTACTTCCTAATTCTAATAATAGTTTGTTTACAAAATTTAGTATGTGGTTTTCAAATGACCGTCCTTTTTCTAATCTAATTTTAAAGAAAAAAAACAACATTCTAAATAAGACTATTTCTGAATCTGATCTTTAAAGCTGCAAGTGTTCATCATGGGCTTGAGGAGAGTCGGCTGGCTGACTTCTGCTTTGAGTTGGGCTGCGAAAATGGAATCTATGAGAGCTGGCACTACTTTTTCGGTCGCGTTTATGATGCATTTCACAGTCATCCATTGACTATGCGGCTTGACCAAGTATGCCCAGTAACACTCCCAATTTAACCTGTTTAATGCTTGGATCACTTTTCCCTTCTCCTGCGCCTTCTGCTTCCAGTCGTAGTTTATTTGGTAGATACCCCGGGGTGGTCTCTTCGATTAAATTTGCTCTGTGCAAATTTTCATTTACACAGTCGATAAGAATGCTTGCTTGCGTGGCCGTTGTCTCCGCTGCTTGTTCCGCCTGCCTGATTTGATCGTCCCATTTATCAAAGAGAAATTCTTTATGATTCTCGTTTATTCTGGGTGCACTTGCTCTTTTCCCTTCATCTTCATCCTGCCAAGCCAAGTACTCCGTCACTCGTTTGTCACTCTGATCATAGTCACTCCGCAAGTCTACCACTTGATTGGTGATTTTATCGCTCAGTTCGCAATAATGACTCCATTGTGATATCTTACGTCCCAACTCTTCCTGTTGCTGCAGTAGTTGTTCATTTAAGCCAATAGACTCTGAAATAAATTCTGTAAGCTTAGGCTCATCTTTATGCATTTCTTGGAAAATTCGTAATTGTTTTCCTTTCTCGTATAGACTTCTTTGATAGCCTATCTGCATCTGCTGAAAGTCTTCCTGCAACTTCTCGAGCTGTTTGTTAGCTTCAATATTAGCATTGGCTTGTTGCAATTGTCGTTGTAGTAGCTGTATTTGATCTTCTTGTTCTTTCAACTGTTGTTGAACTTCCGATGCCTTGTCAATATTTGCAGAAGCATATGCTCCTGCGATCTGAGACAACTTAGTGAGATTTTCAGATGGGTTATTGTTGGGGTCTTTCCATAAGACGTCCAATTGTTCAGCATCTTGTGATAGTGTATTTTCTAGTTTTCTTTTCTTTCTCTGTCTTCTTACAACTGCTTTATGTTGGGGACTATAGAATACATCCAGTGGAGGAATTTCTTCTACATTAAGTAGAAGCTCAGAAGGTGGAGCGATAGGAATGTGCTCTGTTTCTGTGACACTGCTGACTATGGTCGAAACCACTTCTTGTGCTACCTGTGTATTGCTCACAGGCGTTCTTGGGGCTTGCCCTTCAAGATTGATCAGCTCGTTGAAGGTTTCCCATCCTTTGTCTAATTCTGTCGTGACGGGTGGCGTTTTAATGACGAGAGGGGGGACATCTCTTGGCGGAGAGGCGATAACCTGCTGTTGCAACATTTCACTTGATTGAGCCGTGTCTTTAGCTGCCTCTTCGTTCTTTCCTTGGTCGCTTCCAGACCCTTTAGAATGTTCAGGTACTCCTTGCGTAGTGTTAGATTTAGATCTGGAAGTGCTTGAGTTCCCACTGAGGCTAACGCTTGGAGTCAGTTCTCTGGCAGGCAGTCAAAGCTTTTCTAAAGGAACACTGGCCAGTCTTCTTTCCCTGTATACCATGAATCTTTGGAGGTCATCTGGAGAAAATTTTGACTGAGCTTCCCGTAAAATTTCCTGGAATGAGCTTTTATTCTGAAATAAATCATCAAACAAATCTTTCTTTCCAACGAATACTTTTATTTTGACATTTGTTGTGAAATCTTGAGCAACTTCATTAGGGTCGAATGGCCTTGCCGGGAATTTAAATAATTGTAGACACGTCACATTCTCCACTTCGGTGAACGCGTGGCCTACATCGAACAATTAAAAGGCCCCACAAGCTACAGGAAACTGAGGCCATATGGCCTTCTTTTTGTCTTTTAGGTCTTTAGTTAGGCCGCCTTCTAAACAGGTTTGATAAGCAATTTCTCGAGCCAGCAGTTTGTCAGGAATATACAAGGGTAGGACATGAGGAGGGATGGTGCTTCCAAATACTCTAATATAGGTGAACCATTATTCTCCAAACCATCTTGCAATGGGGATGATATCTATCCGTGCCTCGGGTGAGCACCTCGTGGAATCTTCATCATACATTATTCTATACAAGGCTAAGATAAGCCCGTGACAAATCTGGTAGAAATGTGGGATGAACTGAGAATCCCACAGTACCTTATGATAAACATGGATAGGTAATGGGTCCTGGGTAGTCCATTTCCAACCCATAATGGGAAATTTAGACACGTGACAAATAGAATCCATAACATATGTGGATAGATAAAAAGGAGGATAGATCCTTTGAGACAAGGATCTCTTAGACCGGTAATTGATAATAGTCGTGTATAGATTATCAGAAAAGATCTTGGCCCAATCCATAATATCGGCGTTTGTGGCAGCATCTATTAATGGTAACCATCCAGACGAAAACTTATTGATATCTGGCATCCCAAATAATCTATAAAGCATGGCCGCAGCAAAACAATACGGAGAGGTGAGGGAACCAGTGTTGTACATACCGTTTTTGTCTTTCTTGAGCGGTTCCTCTTTTCTGGACCAATCTTTGGTGGTCTCTGATAGGTCTGGGTTCTCCGCCACAAATTTCTTAACGAATTGTGCATTGTAAGTCGCCTGCGGTTCAGGAAGATGATACATAAGCTTTAAATCTTGTGCAGCGAATGATCCGATGAGCCCTTGTCCTTGAATCTTGAATTGTCTGTTGTCCATGTCTGCATTGTCAAGTATCCACTTGATCATATCCGTATATGGTAGAATTTTGGGCCTTGCTGCTAGCCGAGGAAGAAATGAGTATGGTAGCTCTTCTAAGGACGCTTCGGAAGAGCGTTGTGAGTCCACGACAGCAGTAACCTTCATTATTCTGGGATTCTCTTCTTCAAGTAATATGTACATGCTTTCCGACGTCGATATCCCTGCGTCTTTGTTACAGGCTGTGTCTGTATACAAAGGCGCCATTTCCTTCGTCTTTTCCTTCACCTCAGAGCCATGAGCTCTATTTTTCTTTCCCATTTCTTCCTACGTATGGTTGTGTATCGTCTTTCGCTCTCCATTCCTACAGCTCACCAGTGAAATGGAAATGACTGATCAAGAAAGGTGATGGGAGAGTTTTAAATGCAGCAGATATATCAAATATGCCACCTTACGTGAAGTAATTCTTTACAAAAGCACGCGTCTACATTTCATTTAATAGCTGACAACTAATCCCTTTACTATCATTAAAAGCGCATGATCTTGAGTCAGATTATGGTAAGTGGCTTTTCTTAAATAGCGTGCCCGAAGGATTCGTGATGAAGTGATTTTATGATTTGCTTACGTAACATCGCAGATCGCGCCATCACAAATCGCACCATCGCAGATTGCGCAAACACACGAATATAACATCGCAGCGATCGCAACATCGCAGATCGTAGAAGTTTTATGCTTGCCAAATCTTGTCAGCTCATTTTCTGCGATATGCGATCTTGCGATCGGTGTTATCGCAGATCGGTAAATCTTGAAGTTTTTCCGTTATGAGTATTACTTTATTGCGATGCAATATATTGCTTAGAATGAGGGTCTTGTACATACCGATATTATAGCGAAATGGAGGCACTTCCTATCTTTTTTGCAACGCGGTTTTAAAGATTTTTTCTTTATCATAGACTTAGGTTTTAAAATATTCAAAAGATCTTCCTAAGCTTACGATGGTAACCTTATTTTGACGAAAGGAAACTCTTGCTTTCCCTAAATTTTAACTAAGGGTCCCCATTCATTTAGTATTTTGGACAACACTTAAATGAAAAAGCGGGGGGGTTGTTGCTAGCCACAACAGTTTCTTGGTAAAACTTCCTTAATTGCTCAAAAACCGGGATGATGGCATAGGAGAAGTCTAACTGCAATGTGCTTCTTAGTTTAGCTCCCCAAGATCTTGACAATAGCATCCCAAACCATGGTGGTATGTCAGCTACCACCACATCCATTAAAACATTCTTCATCGGGATTTCGTCTAGGGATACCACCAAATCTTTGATTAGACCAAGACAATGGACCTTACTGGAATCAAAAGAGTATAAGTCATGGTATTCTCGAGTTATATCTAGACACAACCTTTACATGATGGCCTTGGGAATTAAATTATGGGAGGATCCGGAGACAAGCATGGATTTATGAAGAATGAACTGATGAATTCTTAAACCCAGGTAAAATGGAGGAATATCACTATCTCCTAATTGACCATCTACGGTTGGATGAAAAATGAATTCAGGTTGGTCATCTTCAATATTAACCATATAGATATAGGATCAACTTTTAGCATTTTAACTATATCAGACTTGTAATGGCTATTTTTGGCAAGTTCAGTATGAGGGATTGACACTTTCAACTTTGAAATTTTAGTTTCTAAATTGAATGAGCTAGATTTGTCTACCTCTTTTGGGATGGTGTCTCTTTCTTGGGTAGATCTCTTGGTGTCTGATCGTTCTTTTGATTTTCAGGGTCTTTGTTTGGATTGCTTGTAGATGCTTTGTTTACTTTTCTTTGGTTAGCTGCTGCCAGCTCTTTACCTTTGTTCTGATTTCCTTGAGGATTTATTTTTGGTGGGGTATCCTTCTACTATGATGTCGTTTTCTGAATGGGAGTGATTGGGACATCTCTATTTCTCAAGTAATATTTCTTTTTTTGAGAGTTGAGTGCATTCAAGTATCCTCTTTGATAATCATCGGGTTGAGTTTCCAATGCATTATCATTTTCCAGTATGTAGTCTTCATCCTTAGGATCCTCCATCTCCTCGACATACTTCTCATTTTCAGTCAAGAAAATGGGATGGTAATATTCTCTGAAGAAGTGATTTTCCTCGACAATCGGGTCCATTTCATTATCAAACTCTCCTTTAGCATAGTTATGCTGCAAAGGTGTCTGAATTGGCTACAGAGATGTCGATGCTTCAGAATCTTTCTGTACTGAGGTTGCTGCTAGTTTCTGAAGTTCGAATTTCTAACTTGTGGCTTCTGAGGTCTATTTGAATTTATCATCCAACCATCCATTCCCTCCAATGGTTCTGATCAATGCATCTAGTTTGAGATTGGTGGAAGAAGAAGGTTCTTATTTGATGGTTACTCTTTTTTGTAGATTCTCGTGTTTCAACTGAGACTTTTTAATCATCAAGTTCGCTTCCAAACTTACTGCATTATTTTTCATTTCTTCCAGAGTTGGGGGATCTCTTTCCCTTAGTTGATTATCCATCTTTGGATAAAAATCATCTGGGTAATTTTGAAGTGTCAAATTAGGTTGAGGTTTCATGTTATTGTAGATCTAATTAAACCTTATAGTGAACTCCTAAACTGTCTCGTTAGGATTCCTTTTCATTGTATTTTATTTCGCCAATATCTGCAATAGATTCTTCTTTTCTCACCACTTGGCTAAGAACAACTCATTTAACCTTTGAGTATCAATAAAGCATGTTGCTAAACCACAAAACCATTTTTTCACATCTCCAGAAAAATTTTGGGCCATTAGTCTCATTTTGGCATCATCTTCAACAACCTCCTTGTTATATACATTTTCGTGCCTTACAGCATTGAGCATGAAATGTCCATAATCCAAGGGATCCAAAGTCCCTAAAAGAGTTGTTCCTGCCCCTAAAGGAACAAGGTCAACCAATGACAGCTTCCCCCAGAAGTTCTCCACCAAAAAACCACTCAGAAACAGTCAATTCAGGATCAATTCAGAAGCTCTTCTAGCTGCCTGCGTTGCAATTCAGAGGCTACACTGGCTAGGTGCATTGCAACGCAGGTAGATGCACTACCAGGATGCACTGAGCGGGAAATGACAAATGGCAAGCTCATTCAACGAGGTGGAAAGACACTGGAAGCTTCCAGAATCTTCTCCAATGACACTTGCCTCAATGAATTCGACTAGTGATGAGTAAGAGGCTCTCAACCTCCAAGTGGAAGCAAGAACTGACAGAGAGAAGCCACAAGTCAAAACATAAGCTGACTCATCCTCTCTTCTTACATCTATATATGGATCTCTCACCCAGAGGTCCAGGAGGCTGGAATTTTGTACTTTGCAGAGAATTGCTGTTGGGTTGAGATTGAGATTAGTACATTGGGTGATTTATGCTTTGTTGGAGGAGAGGAAGGGATTCCTTTGCTGGGAGGTAGATGCTGGATCGGGACTCATTTGGTTGTATCTCCTCTTGGACTTTCTTATCATATAAATAAAACTATTTGAGTTTCTCCTATATGCTTGTATATCAATGATGCTTTGTTATATTTGCATATTTAGTTTATATCTGATCCTAAACTAGTTATGAATGTAAATCTATGTCTTTTGTGTAGTTTTCCTCTCTTGTGATCTTGCAGGAACTTGGTGAAGCTGGACCAGTAAAGGAGCAAGCAGCGGGAAGCGAACAAAGGAGAGAGCGATTGGATCGACAAACTAGCGGAAGACACCGGTTAGTTACATCCTTCTTCTCCATTTACATTCCATAAAGAAGAATACGAAAATAGTTTTCCTTGTTTGTTGCTAAGGCACTATCACACCTTAGAGTGGGATAGGGGCATTCCGAATTGGATACTTTTCCCAACAACAGATTGGCGACTCCACTAGGGACTGTATCTTGTTAGTTTATTTGTGTTTCTATTGTTGTTCATCTCATAAACTCAAGAGTGCCAAATCGAACTACATTTGCCATTTATAAATGCAAAGTAGAGATCTTCTACTCTAGTCCATTCACTGGGCCTGTTTATGATTTGAACAGCTGATCCACAAGTGCTCTAACAACCCTTTGTGATAGATCTTAGTCCTCCTTTAAATCATCCCTCTAATTGTACCTAATTGATAGCTTCTATCCGGCCAAAAACCATAGATTAAAACTGCAAACCGTGACCCAGAACCCAGAAACAACTCTCATTTCTGCTTCGGCGCAGACTCTGTGAAGAGGTTCTGCATTTCAACGCAAGTCCCGTGAAGGCTACCTGTGCTGAAGTTCAGTTTCTCTGTGCTGGGGGTGCGCTGATCAGCCTTTGCCTTGTGCAGCTGTGGTTCCCTGCTTCCTTTTGCTCAGTTGTATCTCTGTTTTTGCAGCCTGTTATCAGTGTGTGTACCTATCTGAAAACCCCTTTTCTTTGCCTCAATTCCGCCTCAGTTGTATAAAGAAACTGTATTTTTTCTTTGTGTATTTGTTACATCATTTGCAGTTTCCCATTACAAAAGTAAACTAGTCATACTGTCGCCCTTAGATCTAGACCTGTCGTAAGTGTCGTTTTGATCTTAGGAGTGAGTTTGTTTGCTGTTCACAGTTGATTTAGCTTTTACTTTTGTCTTTTGGTTTGAATTTATGAATTTCTAGTGTCAAAACAAGTAAATCATAAAGTGTCGTAATCGTCTTTTTGATTTCAAAAAAAGCTTGTTTGTGTTTTTCACTTGAAATCGAATTCAAATTTGTACAACAACTTTATTTTTAGGCATCAATATTAAGAAAGTGAAAACAAATACATGCATATGTGCATTTGCATTTTGACAGTTTGTATGTTGATTTAGGAAAAGTGCATTTACAGTGTGCTCTATGCTCTTTGAAAAAAGATTGTGTCTTTCTTTTCCCCTTGTAGCTAGGATTTTCATTGTTGAAAAGATATAAAAACTTGCTTATCATCTTTAGACTGCATTTAGGAATTGTATCATACATCTCTTGGTGATCCAAAAAGGAAAACTTCTAAGAAAGATCAACCTAAAATAAATTGAATGAACTTAACAACTCTTTGTAACTTAACGCACAACATAGAGGTCTAGGCTAGAGACGTGTTCCGCCGTCGTAAAACCTGGTCACTGGTCGCCTCACTGATGGTTGGGTGATTCCTCCTGAGAGACGATAAGTGCCAGTACGGACTATGCTCCCACGTACCGTCGAGTATATATTGGGAGACCCCTATATGCATAAAACCTTTATCCATAGGAAGCCGTGTCGGCCGCCCTACTGATCGCAATGCACTGAACACAGCATTCGGGAAGATTGACCACCCGTACCTTAAAAAGTATTCTGCAGTTTTGCGAAAAGTTTGGCACACCCTCTACCTAGAACTACAGAGCAGTCCCTTTCGTTCCTTTTCAGACTCCTTAACGGAAAAGGTCCATCTGAGCACTTGTCACTTCAGGCTCATTAAAAATCGAAGGAGACTAGAGTCATCTTTTGCTTTTTCTCGACTCTTTAAAATTGAAAAAGCAAGTTGTGTCTAAGCGTCGTTAAAATTTATTTTAAACGTAACAATCACCCCTTTTTTCTGCGTTGATCTATAGGTTGAGAAAATGGAGCCTACCAACCAAGGAATTCCCCTTGGTGGAAATCCTAGTCCCTTCTCCTCTTGGGGAGATGTTGGTGCGCCCCATATGGCCACATTGTCGCTTCCAGGACTGACAATTGGCTTGCCGATCTGGCTCTTCTCGACCAATGTCGTTCAGAACACCACTATTCCTGAACAGTCGAATCAGTAGTTAGACGAGTCCAGAATTTCCCACCAACCTTCTACTTCCTCTAACTCTTCCTCTCTTCCTTCCTCTTCGCGTGACGGGACTGGTAAAGCTAAAAACCAAGTCCCTAAGGAGAAGAAGGAAAATAAGAAGAAAGAGAAAAAGAAGAAGGAGCCAAAGGCAAATAAGGGAAAACGAGTGTCATCTAATGAAAATCCACACACAGCACTGACCAGGCCTAAATCACCATGTGTCATTTGCAAGGGAGACCACTTTCATAGAGATTGTCCTTGCATCCCTCGGATACTAAGGGACTGGTCTCCCCGTTTGCACAATCTGGTGTCATCAACCTCTGATAGCCATGTTGAAAGTACACCGTCAACTAGCGAAAGTGAAGTTCCAGGACAAAAAGGGAGGGCTAGACCTCCCTGTAGACTGTGCGAAGGCAACCATGCCCTCCACCGTTGTCCCTTCTTAGACGAAGCTAGAAGAGTTTTGGAAGATCGTCCGGTTTCACCGTTACGACTTCCTCCTGGATATAAAAAACTCTTGCCGAGTCCTTCGTTAGTTGAGAATCCAGCTGGCCCGCTCAAGTGGTCAGCTGAAGTGTCTATCATTGAAGATAAACCAACTGAATCCATACCAGACGAAAGTCAAAAGGTTGAGGCGACAGTTGACCCGGTCTTGCCTTCAGAGGATTTATCTTCGAATGATACAGTCACTGAAGAGGATAAGGATGACACCATCCAAATTCTTTTCATCAACACAGAATCCGACGAACACGGGGGCAATCAACCCATTCCTTTATCACAGGAAGGAAGTTCGTCAGAGCGATATCCGGCCGTCTACTCGGTCCCACCACCAAGCAACCTAGTTGTATCCTTCGACTGGAACCAACTAGGCAGACCCTGGTTGCCAGCAAGCATACCATTCTGAATTATCGTTCAAATATACAGGATGGTAATGGCTGGCACCATCATTGATGAGGGGGCATCTGTGAGTATCCTTTCGTCTATTGCTTGGAAAGCGCTTGGTTCTCCATCGCTTTTGCCTGAAATGAGAAATCTGAAAGGCTTCGATAAAGGAACCAGTCGACCTTTAGGGATCCTCCCCAATGTGCCCATAACATTGAAAGGGAAGACCGTTCAAATGAACGTGATGGTCGTTCAAGGACCCTTGGATTATAACCTACTCCTTGGACGAGACTATATATATTGCATGGGAGCCATCGTCTCCTCACTCTTTAGAGTAATGTGTTTTCCGCACGAAGGAGGAGTGGTCAAGCTCGTGGACCAACTTTCATTTCCCAGATCACGCATCGCAAATAGTCATATACCATCCCTAAATGGTCTCTTCACACAAGAAATGTCTCAACCCACGGTCCGTCCTCCCGATGAGCGCGCGTGACTCGGAGGGATATGACTGGAACCCAGGGGGCATGCGTCCTGGTCTGCTTCGGCAGGAAAACTTTGGGTATAGGGTAGGTTTCCGCGGGAGAATATGACTAGTCTGTACCCCGCCCATGCTGGAAGAGGGTTATTCTAGAATAAGATTCTTTTGTCAAATTTATGTAAGCTGGGTCGGCGCCGCTTACCTTTGTTTATCTCGGTAGACATCACCGAAGAAGTGTTTTGTTTGCTGCGCAAATGAGACAATATTTGGATAACCTGAAAGAGGTAGGCCTTTCCTGGTAAAACAAATGTTTTATCTGCAAATTGATGGGTAACCTTGAAATCGTACTTTATGCCTAGGGGCATGCAAACCTTTTGGAGTGCAAGCAAGGGGCGGCTATTTATTTTTTAAATTTTTAGGTCCTCCCTTTAAACCTGTAGGTCTAACCCTTTTAACTCGTAGGATTAGTCGTTTCCGAACTTGCATAACGAAAGGATTCGGGGAAAAGCTTTGTGAGGTGCAAGCTCCATAAAAAATGGCATCTTAAATGAGACATTCTTATCAAATGACTGGATTAATCAAGCAGTTTTAGCGCATAGTTCATGCTCGTTAAAAATAAACATAAGATCGAGCAAGTGTTTCAATCCACATTTAAGCTCGTTAAAAAATGAACTACCCGGTAAATAACCACCGTGAATGTAACATTATCAGCCATTAAAGCCTTGGTCATGTTTGCACCGTCACCTCCACTTTTCCATTGGCCGATCATTCACCTCCATTTGATTGTTTACCCATTTTGAGGAACAGCTGCGAAGAGTGATTTCACTAGCCATCCTTGTGACACTGCCGTGATTGGAAAATTCCAACCCTTACCTGGAATCAGCTGCTACCTGTTTTATCACTCGTTCCTCAAAAAACGAGTCTTCTTTAAGCTCTTTTCATCTGACTCGTAAAATATGAAAAGATTACCGAGTTTTGGCCTTCCAGCTCGTTAAAGCGACCGGAAGTGCTATCCCTCCTCTAGATTTTAATCTTTTTGGACCTGAGGGATTATTGCACAAAAAGATCGAGCACTTGTTTTGTTCAGCTCGTTAAAACTTCAAAAACTCATCCCTTCTGTATTGTTTTATACTTTTTCGGACTTAAGGGATTAGATGACGAAAAAGGATCTTTGGAGTTATCTTTACGTACCTTTTCAGACTCTCTAAAAATGAAAAGGACCGAGTTATCTTTGTCGTTAGACTCGTTAAAAAGATTAATAGCGACAAACTTGTATTTAGACGAGAACGAGTTTCACTATCGCTAGGCTCGTTAAAACATAGCGATGGGTTTTCCCGAAGGGCAAATTATAGAACAAGCATATGTTATCCTCCTCAAGCTTGACAAAAATAAAGAGGTACTGGTCATAAATGACTGGGGAAAATTGGGAAGAAACTCAAAGAACTTTTATTGGTAGCAAGTCGCTCTTGAACATGACACTTCCACTCCGTGCCTGAGTCGGGTTGGGTTGTTTCATTCACCGGCCACATCACCATGGTCTCGCCATACCATCCATCTTTGGGGTAAATGCTACCAATCCATCACATAAGTGTCACCGATATGTTCAAGAGAAGTCATCCAGAGAAGTCAACCGTGTCCCATCCACTACCATACATTATCCTTCATTCTTTCATGACCGCCACCCTGAACCATATATCATTAGATCGTTTTCACCTCCATCAAAATCATTTGCTCCGTTCCATGTCACTGATGTGGGATACATTAAGGCCCTCCTTTGATGGATCGCTTCTTGTCGACATCAGCTCATTATCCAAGAAGTTGATCTAGGAACACCCCCTTCAGTACTTTGAAGCTTGCATGCCTCAATGGCAAGTTTCTCACTTCCGGCGACAGGTGTACATCAATGACCTTCGACCGAAAGATTTTGCGTGGTGTTCGACGCCAAGTCCTTTATTCACACCACGTGAATTGTACTGCAGTACCTTGAGGGTCATTATCATTATCGGTGATTCCTCTCGCGCTTGTTAACAGTTTACATCATTGACTGGTAATCAAGCGATGTCTTTCCATGTTCGACTTCAGAACATTTCTCACATGGATCGACTTGTACTTAGAGTAAAGATCGGACGAGATTGAAGACCCCAGATCTAGTTTCATCCATCCGGGCTGCGATATATTCAGAAAAAATAAAGACATTGACATGTACAACATTGCAACACAGATAATCATCCTACCAAAAGGATGATGATTTCATCAAAATCATCAGTCTACCATCAGACGATTGTCTGTCCTATGTACAGAAAAATGAATTTATAAAGCTGAGCATGGGAATACCCGCCTCAGCTAGAACATGAAAACAGTATGAAAAATAATGTATTGTATTGTATCTTATTACAGGTCTCCTCCGAGCATTGGAAAAACTTCGGATCCTCCTAATAAAGCATTTCACCCGATAAACGGCCTCATACTTTAGGGGGCAACTGTTATAGACATTTTTGTGCCTTACAACATTGAGCATGAAATGTCCATAATCCAAGGGATCCAAAGTCCCTAAAAGAGTTGTTCCTGCCCCTAAAGGAACAAGGTCAACCAATGACAGCTTCTCCCAGAAGTTCTCCACCAAAAAACCACTCAGAAACAGTAAAATCAGGATCAATTCAGAAGCTCTTCTAGCTGCGTGCGTTGCAATTCAGAGGCTACACTGGCTAGGTGCATTGCAACGCAGGTAGATGCACTACCAGGATGCGCTGAGCGGGAAATGACAAATGGAAATCTCATTCAACGAGGTGGAAAGACACTGGAAGCTTCCAGAATCTTCTCCAATGACACTTGCCTCAATGAATTCGACTAGTGATGAGTAAGAGGCTCTCAACCTCCAAGTGGAAGAAAGAACTGACAGAGAGAAGCCACAAGTCAAAACATAAGCTGACTCATCCTCTCTGCTTACATCTATATATGGATCTCTCACCCAGAGGTCCAGGAGGCTGGAATTTTGTACTTTGCAGAGAATTGCTGTTGGTTTGAGATTGAGATTAGTACATTGGGTGATTTATGCTTTGTTGGAGGAGAGGAAGGGATTCCTTTGCTGGGAGGTAGATGCTGGATCGGGACTCACTTGGTTGTATCTCCTCTTGGACTTTCTTATCATATCAATAAAACTATTTGAGTTTCTCCTATATGCTTGTATATCAATGATGCTTTGTTATATTTGCATATTTAGTTTATATCTGATCCTAAACTAGTTATGAATGTAAATCTATGTCTTTTGTGTAGTTTTCCTCTCTTGTGATCTTGCAGGAACTTGGTGAAGCTGGACCAGTGAAGGAGCAAGCAGCGGGAAGCGAACAAAGGAGAGAGCGATTGGATCGACAAACTAGCGGAAGACACCGGTTAGTTACATCCTTCTTCTCCATTTACATTCCATAAAGAAGAATACGAAAATAGTTTTCCTTGTTTGTTGCTAAGGCACTATCACACCTTAGAGTGGGATAGGGGCATTCCGAATTGGATACTTTTCCCAACAACACTCCTCTAAGTCAATGAAATCAGCCATCTTATCAATATGTTGTTGTGTAGTCACTCCTGGGCTACCATCAAAAAGAGGATGTCTCTGGCCATAGGTCTAAGGTAAGGCTGCCAACTGACCAGGTAATACTAAAGCTGCAAATCTCGCCATGACTGTTGGGGAATGGTGAATGGGAACTGCAATGGGTTGTGTTGGTTGGGATGAAGATGAAGGTGACAATATGGATGTTTTTGGAGGTGTGGTAGGGGATATGGCAGAAGATAAAATTTCAAGTTGATACTAAATATAGGCCTTTTCCACATTGATTTGTAATTGATCAACTAGGCTTTGAAGTTTTAGATCAAACCTCGTGCTCAAGTTTTGAAAACTGAGAAGTAGCAGAAGGTTTATTAAACAAAGAATTTGAGGCAGGAAGGTATCAGTCAAATTTTATGGGATCAAAAAATTCTTTGGTAAGACAAGACTCAGATTTCGAATGAAATAGGGATAGCTCGAATTTAATGTCAAACAGAATATCCTCAATACTAAGTATATGATCTAGCAAGGAAGTGGTCCTTTCCAATTTTGTGGTTTCAGTCTCAGGGAAAGGGACTTTAGGCTTTCTCAACAATCTTTTAGGGTCATCAATCGAAGAAGGAGGATTTGGGTCAGGGTTTGACCTGGTATATCTTTTCGGAGCCAATATCTTAACAGGGTCATAGACTATATGAGGAAAAAGACCTAAGACTTTGAGCTGAACAAAGATCTTTTCAAAGGAAAGTTTTCAATAGAGAAATGTTAACTTGGTAATGATCAAAAGCTTACCAATGAAATGAAGTCTGATTGAACTTGTGACTTGTAACCTTCTTCGCTTTTTGAACAAGCTCTATTTGTCTTCGATTGAATCAGCTGGATCAGGATGCAGAATTTTGCCTTGTTTGTCTCCTCGAGGCTAGCTCTACAATCTCGACACTGCAATTACGGAATCAACCTTTATGAAGCTTAGTCCCATCATCCAAAGGACCAAACTCGAATGAGAACTAGTCGTACACCCAGGGAAAATGAACCTTTCATTCCCCGGCAATGACGCCAGTATGTTATCACTCCTCTGGATCTCCAAGGCTGAGGAAGAGTCTAGCTGAGGTAACCACAAACCAATCTTTTGACTTTTTATCTAACCCTACCAAGCCGGAGAGGGCTCTCTCCAAAGGATCGCAGCCAAGAGGGGTGGATGGATTAGGGTTTTAGGCTAGATATAGTAGCTCAGGGTTTTGATTTATTTGATTTGATTGGGGTAGTCACTGGATGAGTGAATTAGGTTAGAGAGTGAACTAAGTCAGGGAAAAAGAGAATTAAAATTGCAGACATCTGATGGGGCAAGGTGGGAAAGTTACTTTAAAACTTTGTAGTATAGTGATGAAGTAATTTAGACTGGTGAGGTGCTAAAAAGAGCATAAAACCATGAATTCTTTTTAAATTGAAGAAATGAAACAATTTATGATGATTTTCCCAAAACAGAGCATAGAAGATGAATTCTGCTTATCACACCTTGAAAATCAAACATATTTGAAGTGAAATGGGTCATGAAAGGTACAAAACATTCATATATGTAACTAAAGAGGAAACAATATCAAAATACCATGCCACAGGAATCCCACCAAAATAGCTGCAACTCATCCAATATATTTCATGCCAAAGTCTGAAACAAGAGTACAACATCCAATAGAGTCCAACCTCTAGAATAACTGAGAAATTACATGATATAGGCATCAAACCAATTGATCATAGCCTCATGGGTCAAATCCATGAGAGGAGGAGTAGTTACAACAAAAACTAAACTAATAGCTAGAATGTAGGGTGGTCAAAGTGACTCATCCCTAACTTAAGAAAATTGATTCATTACAAGCCATGGAGGCCATTTACCTAATGTATTTACCCTAGGTAATAGTAAAAATATAATAATTACATCAACCACATCAATTACATCAGTAAAACATTGATTTCCCATAGGTAAAAATCAATTTTGGAGAGAAATAGTGAAAAACTGGGCTAACTGTCAAATGCATAGCACCAATGTCAAATGCGTAGCGCCATCTTCAAGATGACTTTTACCTGCCTTCATGATGTCAAAATTTAGCCCAGGATAGCTCATTGGAAAGCTTATCTTGTCTAGTTTCTAAATTTTCCCTTGTTTTTCAAAATAAGCTTGACTTGCCCCCTAAAAATGCCATTCTCCCAATACTACTCAAATGTGTAGCGCATGGTCCAGAAATGAGGTAGAAACATGATTTTTAGGTGGTGTTTTGTATTTTTCACATACCACTTTTGCTTTCAAGGGTTGGAAACATGGTTTTCCTGGATGTCTTAGTCATTCTGAATCCACTAGTGGTTTCCATTCCTCCAAAAAATGCCTCAAAAAAGTGTGCAGTGCCTGACCAAACCGCTGATATGAAATTGCCTGAAAAAAGACAAGAGATATAATTTTACCAAAAATGAGCCAAAAGTCTTCAAAATTTGGCAAGAAGCTGAGGCTTGATGTTGCTAGGCATGGAGTGAAGCCTCTGCAAGTATATCAAGCTTCTTCTTCTCTCCTTGTTGAATTAGGGCTTCAATTCTTACATTGGCAGCCTTGAGCTTTGCCCTTGCTATTTGGTTTCTTCAACAATAATACTTTTCCATCTTTCTCTGAATGTTATTGTCCCTTTTGGCCTTGTCTAGGAGGTTTTCAAGATGGTTTTTCACCCTCTCAAGCCAATGCTCCCGGTTCTCATTGACCATTTTGGCAAATTGTTCACTTAGGGTGAGCTCATTAGCTAGTTTAGCCTCTCTCTGTTTTTCTAGCTCCAGTGCTCTTTTTAGGCCTCTAGTCCTTGGCCTTCTTCTTGGCACTTGTTCCTCCAGCTGGTCACTATATTCTCCATATGCTTCATCAAGTAAAGACTTAGCTTTTTCTGCCTCCCTCTTTGCTTTGTGAGCTGAATCTCCATGAGCTCATGTTTGGTCTCAAACTACTTGTTCTCTTGCTCATAGTATGAAATGATGTATTTTTCCCTCTGCAAGTTAACGTGGAGCTTTCCTATGAGTGCATCCTTTTCTTTGATGACAATGCTTGTGTATTCACTGTCATCATGCTCACTTAAATCAACTAAGTGAAAATCATGTTCTGTCTCATGGAGGTCCTCCTCCTGCTGGATCTCTACCTCTTTCATCTTCTCCTTGCCTTTTTGTACCTTCTTTTTTGATCAAGAAGGAAAGACCCCTCCCACAATCTGTGGGGAAAACACTTGCCTATGTCCCCTCTGATAAGTATGAAGAAAAAATGCCAAAATCAGCCTCTTTATGTTCGCTGACCTCAACCTGTTCAATGTGCTCTTGCTCTCTGAATTCATCTCTGTTAGGTGAATGAATATGCTCATGGAATGGTGGTGATGGTGTGGTTGACTCATCAGATGAGGATGAATGCTCAATGGGCTAAGATGGAAGAATGGAGGTGGAAGGATGAGATGATGAAGGGATGTTTTGAACATTCTGAGCAGATGTATGAGTGAATATGGGATTAGCTATGAAGGTGCTCCAAGCAATGTTGAGTTCCTTAAGATGATAAAGGACTATGATTTTAATGAGGGAATGATGAAATAGGCTCTTCATTTGATCTTTATACTCCCTTTTTTTGGCAATGTAGGCCATCTTCTCAACACTCTGAAAAAGATAGTAGGGTATATTGAGCATTATTACCCTACTGAAATGCATTAAAAGCCGGATATGATAAGAATAGACCCTTGAAAATCTACCTTCACATGAAAAATATTTCATAATAATCTTCATCATTGGGGCATATCTATCAAGGAGGTGTGAAAAAGGAAAATAGCCCCTTATTTCATTTCTTTACCTTGGTTTCATGTAAGGCTCATAATAGTGCCTCTCCAAATCACCTTTTTTAAACCATTTTTCCCCAACATTTGGGATCCCAGTGGCAACTGATATGTTGGCAGTAGACAGAGTAAATGTGATATCTCTAGAGTGACCTGGTTGTCTTGGAGTTTGGATATGAAGAGCCTAGTCAACTCAGGATTTTGTTGGACTGCCTGAACTTGCTCACAGAAATGATAACGACTAGCCATTTGAAGGATATCACAGTCATAGGGGATGCTAAGAGTTCCCTAACATATGTGGGATCAAACCTATGTATCTGGCCTCCTTTGTGAGATTTCTTGACCTCTGTTTCTTCTCTATCATTTTCCTCTTCCTCATTGTGTGGTTTCTATTCCTCATTTTCCATGGTGTTTAGTATCAAAACCTAAGGAGATGTAAGATAATGGGAATGTAGTTTTCAGGAAATATGGTGTATGGGGAAGGGTAAATATGAAGATGATGGGTGAAGGGATATGTATTGGAGGGAGATATAGGGTATTATTATGATACCTTGGGGATGGGGAAATTGTTTGTAATATAAGGGGTTTGGGAGCCTAGGTAGTTATGGCACCTAGGACTTAGGGTTAAAGGGTATCTAGGATAAAGGTTTAGGGAAAGGGAAGGAGGGTGAAAGGAAGTTTTTGGGGGAGATCTAGGGTTTAAATATAAACTTAAACCAAATATTCAATTAAATATTTCAAACACTTAGGGAGTGACTTGAGGATGAAGAAAAACACCTTCCCATGCAACTACTTACTTGTTTTGAGGTTGAATGGATCTTGGAGGAGTTGAGGAGGTAATTGGAGCCTTCCTAGACAAACGTGCAACACCAATGCAGAGTGCACATTGCCTCAGGAAAGCATGAAAATCCTTAAGGAAATGCGCAATGCCTTAAGGAAACATGCAATGCCAAGTAAATGCGCAGCGCCAAAAGGAAACATGCTGCACCAAAAGGAAACACATAGCGCTAGCTCTGTTCTGTTGATTTTCGCCTTGAACTGTGGAAAGGGTCTCTTGGGGTTTTCTCAATCAGTGATAGGAGGCAAATGAGGCTGAGTTTGAAGCCAATAAGTCCTTTATAGCTGAGTGAATTTGATCTTTTAGATTTAAAAAACCCACTTTCTAATGTTACATTTCACCTTTTTGACCTCTTTGCTAATTTGCTTTCTGACTTTTTCCTTTGCAGGTGGATGATGCTGAAGTTTTGGCAATCTTCACTTTTGACTTTTTCTTGGATGATATTGGCAATAGAGTTTGAGTAAACAGCTAGGAATAGTGACTTATTACATATGATAAACATAAAATTACATAAATAAATAAAAATATTACATCTCTCTTTTTGAAATAAAATTACAATCTGAAACAAAACTTTCACTTTTGGAATGAAAATTAGAGATCTGGCAACCATAGTTACATGTTGCAAATCCTTTTTTGAATGAAAAAGGATATTATTTCTTTCACTCTCATGCTTTTGTTGGCCTTATGCAGTGAAATGGTGTTTTATTGGACCTTCAAAAAAAAGGAAACCTAGAGACCTAATGAAAATCTTGAGTGAGGAGACTTCATATAGACTTGACTGACATAAGACATGATGAAATGAGCTTTTAAAATTGAGTAAATTTTTTAATGAGGACCTAGGTGGAATGACAAAAATTTCTAAGTGAGACCCTAATATGAATATGAAAAGAAGAGTTTTGATCAATGACGGCAGTATGCAAATACTGACTCTAATAAACTCAAAGAGCATGGAAATGAAATAATTGCTGGCTTCTTGGGTGTTTTATAATGGAATTAACGGGGGATCATGACAAGATTATTATCATTTTAGGAATTAATGCAAAACTTTCATCTGTGGGTTGGCGGGTGATTTGAAAGTTCAATGGTCAGATGACGTGGAGAGGGGATAATGTGGAGGAATGACATGGAGGGAAAAAGGGATGATAAGTGGCACAAGCGGATGGGCGAAGGTGACGAATGGAAAAGGTAAGGAGGCGACAATTTTCGGGGGGGGGGGGGGGGGTAGGCGCGATAAATGGTTTTGGGAAGGGACCCCCCGAAATTTTTTAAGAAGTGACACATCACTCCGAGGTGTTTTCACAAACCGCTTTTCGGGACCCCCCGGCACCATTAAACATCGATAGTGCGGGGGGTCCGAAATCCTTCTCCAACCATTGATTAGTGCATGATTGTTATTCATAGTGCGACAAGATGTCATGTCGAGTGCTAATAAAATAAATAAACCAAAGTTTTATGAAAAATACCATTTAAATCAAACTTTATTGTAAATTGAAGGCGACATTTTTACTGGCACACGATAGGTTTTTTTTTCTTTTATCCTTTTTATTTCATACATACATGTTTTTTATCCCCCTTTATTTTATTTTTTCTTTTATGAGCCAAACAAATTTAAAATGAAAATTAATTTTTTGTAATATCGTGTTGAGTGAAAAAGTCTAGAAAGTGAGCAGTGTACTCAAGAATTCTTGTTCCACCCTAGCCATCAAACTTAAGATTCGAAAAGTCATTAATTATCCCCATGGGAACTTTCAAATTTGTAGTTCTAGAAAAACATGTTGAGGCTAAGATATGGGAAGAACCATTAAGAGATAAGTAAAGTTTAAACAAACTTCATTGGCTCAACTTGTCATTTGGCCCTCCTAGCGCCAAAAATGTTGACGATGTTGGACTCACCAACATTCAAGGGGTCTCCCTGACATGAATTCCCAATTAGACATCATACCATTTAGAGTAGAAGCCCCATCCAAAATATGACCTGGTTGCAATAATGCATAGAGTGGTGTATTTGTGACTTTAGTGAAACAAGTGTGTGAATTTGTGGGAGGTTCTAACACAATGAGGGGAAAATGAGTGAGCCCCTTAGAAGCATGTAATAGAATGCAGCTAGAAAGGAACACACGAGAAGAGTCATCATTTTGAACTATTTCTTGTTTTGAAAAATTCCCTTTTTGAGTTAGAGAAAGACCCTTGTCAATATTTAGGACTTGATTAAATTAGTGAAACCATTTTAGGAGCATATTTACATGAAGATACAAAGGTTCAACTTACATTTCCTAAGCCCATCTTCAAACCTTGAAAAGAACTTAGGACTTAGACTTCTATTGTGCATCTCATCAATTTTGTAATCATCTTCAAACCACTTCACAAAAGCTTTAGCTTTTCTGATATTCAAAATTGATCTAGAAACTACTTCAAACCTAGTTTGAGAGTTAGTGATTTGGCTTAAACCACCACTTGTAAAAGACTTCAACTTTTGCTACTTGTTTGGTTTGTGGTCTTTCTTAAA
Organism: Pinus tabuliformis; assembly: GCA_031772625.1. Lineage (NCBI taxonomy): Eukaryota > Viridiplantae > Streptophyta > Pinopsida > Pinales > Pinaceae > Pinus > Pinus tabuliformis. Next base: position 24,413,598 of record CM062810.1, on the reverse strand, counting down.
CCACCATTTCATAGTGCAACACATCCAAGCATAAACTCCTTTACACTTTCATATTTCAAACTCTCTTTTTAGACTCATATCTACCTTTCAAATTAAAGAAAAAATGTTGGAAACATAATCTTTTTATTTATGTGAACTTTGACACATTCATCCACGTGAAAGACTAACAGTGAATAAAAATCCAAAAAACTTCTTAAAAAATAAAAACAAAGGTTCAATAAAATTGTATTAATACATATATTTGTGAATAAAAGGAATCACATCATTTATCCAAATACCAATCTTATTTCCTCGAGCATCAAATTAAAAATAATTTAAAAACAAAATAAATAACAATTCGCAGTTAACCTAATATCTCATCAAAGAAAAGCCAAAGCCAACATCCTTGTGGAATCATCCCTCCCACAGAAAATTCATATAATTTCTTTAATCCACCGAGATTTAACCCAATTCCTAAAACAACAGAAGAAGGAAAAAATGGAAAGAAAACGTGGTTTGTATCTTAACGTCGTCTCTTCGCGGAGGGCTCTTCCAGTGACTGGTGGCGCCTTTTTCTGCTTTCCTCTTCCTCCGAATTCTCCGAGCCGCCGCTGGAACCATCGAAGCTCGCACTCCCTTCTCCGCTGAAACCATGGACGTCAGCACTCCCTTCCCTCTCAGGCTGCAATTCCTTGGGATCAGACGGCTGCGAAGGTGGAGGGAGATTTGAGGCGCTAGCTTTGCGAGGTTTAAGGTGGCGATAAATAACGGAGAGAGAACGACAGTCGAAGTCGGGCGGAGGAAGTATGAAGAAGTGGCCGTGCTTTGGCCACTCGCAGACGGCTACGCGGTTTTGGTGGTGGAAGAGGTAACTCACGAATTTGTACCACTCAACTACCTGCTCCTGGTTTTCGCTGGCCACGGTTATGAAGAACTGGGGAGATGCTTTGAGGTTTTTTGCCATCTCCTCATCCAACACGGGCATCTCATTAAGCATGTGAAGCTCAGGGGAAGCGGGATGATCACCATGTAATGTTGTACCCGAGAAATGATCTTATTGTCCTTGTACAGCTTCAGCATGCGCGCTGGTTCCAACAGCGGACTAATCAGTGGTGGCGCATTATGTGCCACCCTTTGGTTATGCCTACTGCTATTCCAATTCCTATTCGGTGTAGGTTTCTGTGTCACCCTTCCACTGCTACTGCTATTCCAATTCCGATTCATTTTCTTTCTCTCTCTGCAAACACTGGTCTTCAGAAAATACACAAAAAAATTACAGTATTCGGGTATGAGTGATTAAGTAATAAAAACAGTAACTGACCGAGAGATACCGAGGGGTGCGTATGTTAGCTCTGCTATCCCGCCGTTTGGTGACTTCAAGTGCCTCACTGGGATTCAAATTACGACTAACAATAAAATCTTAAATACTCGTAGAAAAATTATGAACATACGCTTCACTAGACGTTTCATTATTATACCGCTCACAAACAAATTCATTTTTTTTTTTAATTTGCATAATTTTATATAAAATTTGAGATATTATTATTATTATTATTATTTTTAATTTTGTTTATGGATGTTGAAATTGGTGACTTTTTTGTTACCTAAATCACTAAGCTTGGTTCGAAAAGTCAAGATAATTGAATCCATGAAATTTGCACAATTAGCCCAAGAATTTGGTGAAGAGAATTGAACCCATGGAATTTACACAATTAGCGGAATAATTAGGTCAAGATAATTGAATCTATGAAATTTGCACAATTAGCGAGATTGATTCTGAAGAGAATATGTTTAACATATATTTTGTTTCAATGTTTATCCACAGTTTTAGTGTGTTAGAGAGTTTGTTAGGTTGTATTGACTTTTAATAAATTTAAAAAATTCGAATGTACCAATTTCTTAGGGATTTTCAATTTGTTAAGTTGCATTGAGTTATAATCAATTTGAAAAATTTGATGTAGCAATTTCTTAGGGATTTTGAAACCATACCCAATTTTAGAAATACTACCTTGTATATTGGTTGTAAAAGAAAAAAACTCAACACTTACATCTTTTTGTTAGGCGTGACATTAAAATCAAAGTTAATAACAATATTTTTTTTTTGCATTAGTTAATAATAGTATTTTTGTTACAATAGCTTTTTAGTTTTTTTCTTATCGATGGTATATACAAATAACCCTTTGGCTATATCAACCACATTAATATTTTTAATGTGGTTGTACTAGGGTTATCTAAAATTTGAAAATTGAACCCATAAAATTTGAGTAATGTTATAGAAAATTGAGAATTTTAGTTTATTAATACAACATTATTATTATTATGGTGGTTCGTGCATCTGGAGATTGGTCATAGGCAGCCCATAAAATTGGCATAATGTTATATAAAATTTGAGAATTTTAGTTTATTATTATTATTTTTAATGTGGTTCATGGACCTAAATATTAGGCATATCATTTCATCAAAAGTGTTTATATAAACAAGCATTTCATCTAAAGGGATCACTTTGTAGTGGGAAGTGACCTTGAGTGTGAAGTCCGATCAAAATCTTTTAAAATTATTTTCAATAAAAAGTGACATCAAAATGTCTTGAGACTTTGTAAAACTCCTAAATATTTATTAAATTGCATGATAAATGTGGTCTCATGTTTGGCTCAAAACTTAGAGTTTGTTTGGTCTTTTTAACATAATGGATATTTGTATATTAGAAAATTTGGTTACATGGAAAAACCATTTACATTCACATGCTTCAGTTATCTATGTTGCCACAATATTCTAGTAAATCCAAGTAGCATTTTTTTGCCTCTACGACCTTTTGGACTAAGATTTTACATTAAAACATGTTGAAATGTAACTAATGACAGTCTTCATAATTTGTACTTGAGCCATGACTTGATACAGTTATTGATGTACTTGCCAAAAGAGAAAGAAAAGAAAATTATTATTCTTTGGGTTTCTTGCCCATCGTGTTGTGGTACTAGGTCAAAACACCCATTGAGTGCTCTAGGGGTCTTGTTGACAACTCAAAAGGTCAAATTCATGATGTACTAGCCCCTAGATGGGTCATGTAACAAAGAAGGAAAATTATTATTGAAAAATGTGATGTCTAGAAGCCTCTAAGGGATGATTCGGCCAACCTTCTTCATGTCGTCCCAAGGAGGCTTAATTCGTGCTTGTGAAAAGCTATATAATGTACTATACCTAGGGGAGATAATATGGGGTATACCTAGGGAGGATCGTATGGGATACAAAGGGAGGCACCCAAGGGAATATTGTGATGTAATGAGCCATATATAATAAATAAAGTGGTTAACCTGCATTATGCAAGGGACCACAAGTAGTTACAGAATAATGTGATAAACCCATTGTATTGGATGTATGGTATTGAGAGACTCATGGTAATTACCCATGGTATTATATGTATGAAGCCTATATAGAGGCTAGAGACTCCCCATTGAAAGATGTCAAGTATTTTTTTGTATTGACAAGCATATGGCTTGTGCAGTGATCTCCTTCCTTAAGGAGTAGTTGTATGGCGTTACCCTACCTCAAGGGTTTAGATTAATAGAAGCATTTCTATCTTATTCATGTTTTAGGAATATTTTGCAATTTTTATGTATTTGCAGGTAAGATCCATTACATATAAAGAAGAGCCTCACCTAATTTGGAATACATCGATCAAGTGAAGTATCTTTGTTTTCTAGAGAATTCTAGGAAATCAAGAGAGAAGGAGAGTGAATTTCTTTGAAGATAAACAAAATTGTTCAAGGAAGAAAATCTCTACCCTTGCTTCCCACATGTGCAAGTTTTGGAGGAGAACCTAGGGTTTCCTCGGTCTTATTTTGCAGAGAAGTTGTTTAAGGTTTTGGTTGGCTCATCTCTTGGAAGATTTGGCCTTGGGTCAAGGTCAAGGCCTTGGAAGTATTCATTGAATTCTATATGAAGATTTTTTTGTGAGTTTTCCTCTCTAGGAGAGGTTTTTGCCCTAGCTAGCAACCTACATATGATGTTCTTATGTTTGCATTGTGATCTTCTTATTGGAATTTGTCTTGATGAAGAACACAATTTGTCTTAAAGAGCATCGGTGTTCTTGACATATAGAACATTTCCATCTGAGGAGGAAAAGGCAAAGAAGGACAGTTGGTCGACAGTGACTATCTTTCCTTGATGGGGAAAACGAATCACGCGGAACAAGGAGGAGGCTACTGCATGAATGGCATGGGTCCAGCTCCATCCGAGTAGAAGATTATAATTGAGATTAGCATCAAGGATTTCCGCTTCAACATGTATTGTCTTACCCTCTAGAGTAATGGCATGGTTGGGTAAGACACTGAATGGTCGCGAATCGCGCTCGTCAAAAGCTTCCAAAATGTTAGGAGATTGATTCAATGTAGGAGAACCAATTTCCTTCCAACAGGCGATTGACATGATGCAGGTAGAGGCACCTTCATCGATGACGGTCCTATGGATGGTTTTCTCATTTATGATGTCCTAAATGAGAAAGGAAATCTGATGAGGAAGTCATGGAACATGGTTCTGTAGATCAAAACACATTAAACTAGAATCGGTGGGATCAATACCTCCAATAGTCGACGGTAAAGATTTCTGCTGAGACAGGCAGCTTTGGAGTACCTTGAGAGCAGACATAACTGATGGTGCCTGAGCAAAATCCTCAAAAATATTATAGTGTTGAGCGTTTCGAGAGTTGGTATTGTACGGGGACTTCCTTAGCACACCACGAGAAAGTGGTCAAATGTCAGAATCAGGATTAGGTTGCTCTATATGGAGAGGACCAGAACTGGATGGGATCGAAGAAGAAGGTGTGGCTTCTTTCTCTTTCCCTGTTGTCGGGGTAGCACTTTGATAATATTTTGATCTAATGGCCACATTAATAGGCGTACTCATCATGAACACTTGTGATCCGGAGGAAGCAAACGATTGAGGTTGGTCTACCATTTGAGTCTGCTGAGACGGAAACGGCTCTTTTAGGACAGCGAGGTTCCCTTTGAGAAAATGACTAACTTTGGATCGTCAGGGACAATCTTTAGTATAGTTATCATCCTCACAAATGAGGCACAGATACTTGGTTTCTGTTGTGAAGTATCACCAGGAGATGATTTAGAAGGACCTTGTTTTGGGGCATCAACAACATACGGGTTAAAAGGCTATTGAGCCTGTTGACCTTGGACAAATGGAAATTGTACATGTTGTCCTTGGACGTATGAGTTTTGAACCTGTTGTCCCTGAACAAAGAGGATTTTGGACCTGTTGCCCTTGGACATAAGGATTTTTCACTTGTTGTCCTTGGACATAGGGATTTTGTACCTGTTGCCCTTGGATAAAAGGTTGTTGAACCTGTTGTCCTTGAACATTAGGATTTGGGTCTGCTGCTGCAAGACTTGACCCTGACCTTGTCCTCGTAAGGGTTGACCCTATTGATATGTCTATAAGGGTTGTTGTTGTCCAGGTTGAACCTGATGCTGCAAGGATTGACCTTGTGCCTATACAAGTTGTCCCTGTTGCTGCATAATTTGGCCTTGCGAAGGTATAGGCTGGGATGTCCGCTGAGCATATTGCAAATACAACTGCATGCTTTGCTGCAACTATTGTGAGGGTTTCCCCTGCAGTTGTTGCAGTTGTCCTTACTTTGGAATCATCTACCCCTGTGGTGGCGAAGACTGCCCTTGCTGCAACAAAGGTTGCCCTTATTGCTGCAGAGGTTTCCCTTGCTGTTGCAAGGGTACTTGAACAGTTCCCAGAAAATTTCCAAACTGCATCTGATCGTAGCCACCAAGAAAGGTAAATGATCCAAGCTGAAGGACATAGGGTGTAGTTACCATTTCTTGAGAACGATATGGAACATAAGGATTTTGGTACTAAACCTGAGCCTCATAAGGCTATTGATACTGCAAATTACTTGACCCAGATGGACCAATGAGATTTTGGACCTGTTGGTACTAAACATTGCTTGATCCAACAGAGTTTTGAATGATACCAGAAGAAGGCTGGTTCACCCCAACAATGTGAACTTGTGAGAATTTCACATTGGTTGCGCTTGACATCATACGTAGACACATTCGGATTCTGCCCCCCAGGCAGTGGCATAGCCTGTGCACTTACTGGAGGGGCTGAAGGACTAATAGATACATGACTCAAAGCTGTCGACTGAATCGAATGGTTGATTGGGACGAACGAGACAAGAGTGTTCGGAATGGTGGGTTGCACCGGGACTGAAGTGACTGTAGTAACGATAGGTTGTTAGGAGGTCAGGTTTTGAATGAACGGACCTGTAGTCAGCATGGTGCCAGATGCCCAAACAGGATTGTGATAAAGTGATGAGGCATTAGGAGTACTTGAAACCAATTGTGCCAAAGACACATAGTTAGGTGGAAAATCCCAAAACACACTGATTGGGATGCTTCCTGTGTAGGAAATACCTCTAGGAGGAAATTCGAGTTCTCCCTCTTGAACATTGTGTGGAGTAGAAACCTCTGCTTCATCCAAAGAGGTGACTAGAGCATCGCCTTCAGGTTCCATAGGTGGAAATAAGCAACGACGAACGACCGAAGATGTAAGAGGGGATAATTCCAAAGGAACACTTGGCTGATCGTACGGACTGTAAGGACGCTGCGGTCATATCATAACAGGGTCAAACAAAGGATATATAACTAGTCCAAGCTGACCATTAGAAGTAAGCAAACTCTCAAGAGTTTGGACGGGATTGTCCAGAGATTCCAGGCCAATATTAAATAGTGACCCATTATCTGAAGCAGGTGGAGGACGAGATGACAAAGGTTGAATACTCAGAACAATTATGAGTTCAACACCTTGGTCCTCGAGTGACTCTGGTAATTCAGGAAGAGGATCCTCATACAATCTTTCAGACAAAGGAGAGGAAGAGGAACTAGGTGAACCAGATGGTTCAACCACGATGACCTTGTCTCAGTTAACAATAAAGGAGAGATAAATTACAAGGCTTTAATTTTTTTTTAAGGAATACTCATGATTTGGTCTAGAAAAGACTAACTAGATGTTATAAGATCGTGGGTAACAATTTTTTAAGATGCATAAATGGACTGATGCTCCTTCATGTTTTAAGAGTCGAGAAAGAAGCAAAGATGGCTCTATCACTTTCGATTAGGAACGAGCTTGAAAGGACAAGTTCTCGTGTGATCTTTTAATTTTAATGATTCGAAAAGATCATATGACTACTCTAGATGATCTAGGTAAAAGGATTACAAGGAAATTGTGAACTGCAGAATACCTCCCCGTGAAACGACAAGTACAGCCAGGTAATCTCCCCGAATGTTGTGTTTGGTGTATCATGTTTGCAAGGCGATAGACTCGGCTTCCTATGGATAAATGATTACAGCCTAGAGGGTTCTCCCGTTATATACTCGATGGTAAGGGGATCATAAGTCCGTACTAGCGTTGTCTAGTGCCAAACCTAACAACAACTACTAGGTTTAAAGATGTCGGAACACGTCTCTAGCCTAGACCTTCTACATATGATCGTTAGATTTCAAATGTGCCTTAGATTAATTGAGTTCATTTTAAAGTTTAACTTGAATTATGTCTCGGTTTTCAGGCCTTAGCGATCTGACTCGAAAAGTCCTAAATGCAGCTAAATGAGACAAGACTCTTCCAATTCGATGAATTGTCTACACTAGATAGGGTAGAAAACATGATCAAATGCAAATAACCAAGCAATCGAAAGAAAAATGATTTTTCACTACTTCACTTTTCGAGAAATAAACTAATGAAAAATGCATTCCAAATCCTATTTTCCTAATAAGTGCACTTCAAACAGTCGTTCAAAAGCAAAAAAAAAAAACTCTTTTTCCTTTTCATATGTGAATGCAACTCTTATTTTTCAATAATGCCTACTAATGTAACATATTGATGCAGCAAACTAGAGTTATGTACTTTCTCATAAAATGACAAAATGAATTTTTCATAAAACACTTCAATGAAAAAGTTTTCAAGACTATCAATATTCAAGCAAATGAAAAGACACGAAAGAGAATTCTTTTCAAGCTAATGATGCAATGACTCTACCAAAAACAAGATAGGCAATGTGATCTATGCCCCAAAAAGAAACGTTTAAACAAGCAAACAAAACTTTTTCAAAACTTGTATAATGGAGACCAAAGCAAATAAGAGGACTATAAACGAAATGCAAAGAGTAAATTCACCAACCACTTGACTTAATGAGTTCACAATCAGTTGAATGGAAGAGACCCTAGATGCCCTAAGGCCACAACTCATCCAAGGACTCAAGAAACCAAGTAAATAGAAGGCAAACCAACAAAAAAATGAACCAAGTCAAATGCAGCTTTCTAGGCAGGGAGAAACATCGTGAAAATAGGCTATGAGGCAAAAATCAAAGAGCAAGACACACTGGTCAAGATTTGGGGCAAACCCTAAACTTCATCTATAGGCATCGGCGTGATTTCCTAACTAATAACAAGCGCCAGAAGGGGGTCAACGCGACTGTTTCTGAACATATCACGCTGGTTGGTGCTACTGTTTCTGAAGATATCGCGTTGGTCGGTGCGACTATCAGCTAAATAAGCGCGCTAAGTGAGAAAACAAAGGAAAAAAAATCAAGAACAGAGACCAGACTTTCTACTGTGAATTTTCAACCCAAAGTCGTTAAAAAAGCAAAGTAAACATATCTAAAGGGAAACGGTGAAACTTGAAAAGTTTACACAAAATCATGAAATTTCAAACAAACAGAAAGATGGATCAATCCCCAGTGGAGTCGCCAATTTGTGGTGAAGTAAAATTACGAGTGCGGACACAAACAATTCCCTCTAGCCCGATAGCGGGTCTAGCCACAAACAAGACATTCTATGGAAGATTTCCTTAGGTTAGAACCAATTAAGAGGGCCTACCTCTTAGTCCTCTTATCCTGTTTGGTGATTCCCTTGCTTCTTCGCTCCAGCTATCACCTGTTTCCTTCTTTGAGCACCTGAAACAAAGAAGCAATGGCAAACAACAAGCATAATAATAGACAAATTGTAATTCAACCTACTTAACAAGTCAAGAAGCATTAAGACATAAACATGTAATATGACATATTATGTAGGAAATCAATTGATAGTTGCATATATATTAAATCAAGAAGAGGTTACAACCATTGTCTTGACGTTGTTGTTCTCCCTTGACAAATCTGGGTTCCCACACACTTCCATCAGCATTCCATGATGGCCTCAACAATAGTAATCTCAAGGCTCTTCCCTTTAGTCTTCACACTAAACCAAATTCACACTTCTCCCTCACACAACTAGAAAGGCTACAAGCTATGTATAACTTGATTACTTCAAGCTCAAAACTTCAACCAGAGTATAATTAGAACTAGCACACACACACACTAACACTAGTTTGTGCTTGGGAAAAATGGAGGTTTATATAGGAGAGATGGATCCTCTTCTCATGGGAGAAGGTCTTATCTTTTGAGGTAGTTCCATCCTAGTAGGGAAAGGAGCCTAAACTAACCTCCTTGACTCCATCTGGCCTAACCATCTACCAGACTTTCGTTACGAAGCTTCTAGAACTAGAAGCTTCAGTTCTATTTATAAAAAAACTTTCCAATATAGGATCGGCACGACTGAAAAACGGCACAGTCGCTCTGGTCAGCGCTAGGAATAGTTGTAATCCCTGCATATCGGCACAAGTAGGACATTGGTCATTAGTGTCGGTCTTGTAAACTGGGAAAAACAAAATATTCTTAGGAAATGATGTAAAGGGGAATTGTTATGCTCATGAAGAGGGACAAAATGGAATTTTCTTCATGATGGGAAAGCATACAAGGTTCACTATAGAGGTCCTCCAGGATCAAGGAACAGGGAGTACAGGTACAATGACAAAATTTTGTGTAACACCAAGGTCATGGGACACGTATTCCAAATTGAGTGCTAGGTACAACATCCTAGTGTGGGTGTTCATTTGGTTTAATATGGCTAAGGAAATCAGAAAAGGAAATGAAAAAGGCTTTGAAAAGGAAAAGTGGCATTAATCATCATTTTTATTAATGAAAATAATGGAAAATAGGAGAAAAGGAAGGCGAAAGGTCACAGGTTTCATGTGAGGAGGAAAATGAAGGGAAACTAATGGAAATTGAAGAAAATAAAGGCCTCACTAATAAAAATGATTTTGAGGACCAATTCATAGATTTTGTTAGTTTAACCTTTTGTCATTTCAGTTTTGGAGCTCTCTCTCTATTCTCTCTACTCTCTCATACTCTTGAACACTTAGAGAATTCTTGGAGCACTATAGCATTGGAGGAAGGGAGGAAAAGGAATGACAATAAAGCAAAGGGAAGCAAAGATCAAGTAAGGAAGAGCAGGATCAAGTGTCTACAACAGGAGTATTTACAGGTATAGAGTTACAGGTATGATTTCCTTGCTAGTTTTGGCATGCATGTGTGTATTTGCTTCTCTTGTTGTCATTGGCATGGGTTTTTCCATGTATGACAGTGGTTTTCAGCCTTGCCTTTCCATTTTCGGATATCCATGGGGTGATGGGGTTTTTCTTATTTGGTTGAGCTGGATTGCCAAATGGTTTCGAAACTGAGTGGGGTAGTCTCAAGAAAATCACAAGGCGTAGGAATCCCTTGACCGGTAATGGAAGGATACACGGTCAAGCTTGATTTTGAATGTTCTCGTTGGGCCTAGGAATCCCTTGACAAGTAATGGTAGGATACACAGTAAATCCTAGAGGGTAGAGATGGAAAAATCCTCACGGTTTAAGTGGAGAGATCCGGAGGTATCCATGCTTGTTTAGGCCTAGTGATCCCTTAACCGGTATATGGTGGGATTGCGGTAAATCGTGTAGTGTATGTTTATTATTTGGGCTTAAGAATCCATTGGTGGGTTACATGGAAAATCCTGAGAAAGCCTTGGTGGATTATGTTGTGAGTCGCAAATTCATGTTTGGAATACGGCACGAGGGTGATTTCCTAAAAGAAATTTTTGGTTCAATCCAATATATGGTCAGGTGGTACAAGGAAGTCCTTGACTTGGTTGGATTTGCACATGTTAAAAATATTTATTTTCCTTTTGTGATTTATGTGTACATGTACTTTTTATTATGTAGATTTAATGGTTGTTTTATTGTTATTGTTATTGTTCTACTGGTTATAAGCATGGTTTTATGACAATTCTTATTCATGGCTCTCATCATGTTTTGATTAGTAAATGAATGGATGATTAATGTATTACCTAATATATGATAATGTAGCTATTATGAGAGGGCATCAGTCCTCCTTGATGATTCTTAGATAAGTATGAGACCCCTATGCTCAGATATTCTATTGTTATGACCTGTAGAGTACATTTTCATGATGTGTTTGATGGAATGCATGTCATGTTTGTTAGGGGTCAGGTCAAGTCCTTGTTCAATTTTTTACAATTATAGCCTTTCTTTATCATCATTTATCATTTCCAGAAGTTTCATGGATTTTGGGCAGAGGCCTAAGTCCTAGCCCTGAAAAATTAGCTCCGAATATGGGGTTGTTGGCACAAAACTGCCTAAAAAAGACTTTGAATAGTCTCATGGATGACTTGTCATGGGAGTGATTTGAGGGTTTTGGTCGCTTAGAGAGTTTTTCATGGGAGTGACTTGGGATCTAGTTTAGTGAAAAGATGAGTTAACTTAGTGGTTGTGCACCTGGAGTGGTTGGTTAGCTCCTAGGGGTCCTGTAACACCCAAGGGAGGTTTCTAAAGTGTTGGTCTGTCGGTTCCACTTCCTTAAGGTAATCTAGGAGGTCGAATCATATCATAGTAACACTTCATCACATGTTTACCCTGGTAGGCTGATAACTTGGGTAAATGTGGGAGGAGGGTGAGATATAATGTAACCGAAAGTAGAAAAAAAAAATAGCTTTTATTATGAGGAAGAAATGTAATGAGTAAAAAAAATATAATTTACTTTTTACATGACAAGAAATAGTATTATTGATATTACATTACGTGTAATTCAATCTATTTTCTATTTACATGTGATATTTAAAACAAAAATATATTTATAACAAAAAAAAATTACTCACAACTATAAGTAAAATATTTCAATGTCCATATTAAATAACATGATTTTATAGATAATTTACATAAAGAAAACTAAAGTAATTTAAATTGAAATTTTTCTTATATTTTCACTTTAGTGAGAAATATTGAGAGAATTCTTATTCCATTAATAATTGCCTTCTAATTAAATGGATGAGGGATATTTGTAAAATTTTCAATGTTTAATATGGATTTGATATGTAATATTTTAGAAAATATTAATAATAAAAATAATTAAATGTATACATACAGGAAAAAAATATGGGGGGCATATTTTAACATTTTAATATGGAGAACATGAATTATAAATAAAATATTTCAATGTCAACTATATATATATATATATATATATATATATATATATATATATATATACACCAGCTACCTAGATCCACCAAGCCCCCAAGGGGATCAAATCTCTTTTCACTCAAAAAGATGTTTGCATCTCAAGAGATTTGATCCCTCTCGGTGCTTGGTAGATCCAGAGTTAAGATGGATCTAGGCTACAGATTGTAAAAAAAATATGACTTAAGTTTTTTAAATTTAACAATAGATTGAATTTTATAAACCAATATTGAATTAGTTAAATTGTATTTTTGAATAATTTATTATTAATAATATTTTATATTAAAAATTGAATGAGTTACACATTTTCGTCTTTTTAAGAACTAACTAAATTATTTTACCTTTAATTATTTTATCGTTGTAAATATTGAAATATTTTACTAATTATGTTAGGTTGAATATCAATGAAATATCTAAGGAATCGAAAAATATTTATCATAATTTTACAATCATAGTTTCAACAATACTAAAATTTGTAATCTATAAAAATATCTTTGCATTTTTTTTAAAGTAAGTTGTTTTACATGCAATTTCATATATAAAATTTTGATATAAATTCATCAATACATAATCTATAATAAACATTATGTCATAAAAATAAACATCATGATGATAATCATCTAACAAACATAAACATCATCTAAGATACACATTCAACACTACCATCATCTAACTATATACACTTTTAGTAACATATATAAATGTCAATAGATAACACACAAATCTAATAATCTAGCATGGCATCATCATTATGATCACATCTAACAAAACACAAAGATTGTAATTCAACATCATCACCACACACATTCTCAAATTAATATAAATCTCATGTCAAATAACGGCTATCATTTACACATTTATATGTAAGCACATTAAATGAACATATCTAACATGAGTTAACAATAAATTATCCGAAATTGATGAATGGATGATCAAGGATCCTTGAAATGCTCAAATTTTATAGTCTCATATGCTCGCAAAACCACTGCCAAGTTGAAGAGCTCATCGCACTGATTCCAGTGGTATATTCAGTTTTGAAAATGGCCTCCATATGAAGGAGAAAACGAGTTCTGAAGTTTATGGAAAACAGGTAAAAAAATGGGTTTTGCAGGCCAAGAGGCAGTGTCATATCATGACACATGGCAGTCAAAGTCAACACAGTGGTAGGTCAAAGTCAACAACGCAGGTCAAGTGGCATGGGTCGGGCTCAAACCCACGACCTCCACAATCATATTGCAAAACCTTACCAATAAACCATGGGTTTGATTTATTAAACCAAGGCACATTCTTGTATTTATGTTTTGGTTATGAGGCAAGTGGAGGTAGGGTTGGCAGAGCCCGCCACATCTGGTGGCCCCGCCAAACCCAAAGCTCTGGTTGATATCAGCATTAACAACATACCACATATAGCGGAGGCCTCACTATATACAGTGGCATGGGGTATTGCTTTGTTGTTGTACCATGTGGTATGCCAACAGGATCGTCACATCACATGCCACGGAACCGTCGGATCAAGCCTTTGTGATGAGGCGCCACAGTTGGCGTAGTGTGGAGGTGGCATATAATATTTAATGTTTGAAACGGCTATACCATGGGTGGCAACCTTATAACACCATCGGTTCTTTCATGACTTTGCGAGCCATGGTTGAAGAAATGTATCGAGAGTTTAAGAAAGAAAAATATGAAGACACAAAACCTAAAGACAAAGAGGGACAGCCATCACAATCTAGAAAAGAAGATGAAAGTGATCAAAAAGACCCTATCGTTTCTCTCTTGACTCCATCTGAAACTTCAAAATCACTATTGAAGCTCGATGTTAAGTTTGATTTACCCATGTACAATGGAGAAATTGATGCTGAGAAGCTTGACAATTGGTTCAGGAAAATGGAGGTTTACTGTAGAGTGCAACAGATCACTGAAGATGATGTCAGAATCAAGCTAGCATTGCTTCATTTAGAATGCACATCATTGATCTGGTGGCAATGTAAGTTACAGAAAGGCACTCAGCTTATCAGTAATATTTTTCCATCATGGTCAGATTTTATTACTACACTTAGAAAGCATTTCTATCCATTGGGATATAAGGAAAAAGATTTAATAGAATGGCAAGGACTAAAAGTTAGGAAAGGTCATTGAGTGCAGGAATATACATATGAGTTTCATAAGAAGGCGTTGATGCTGGATATTCCTTTGTATACTCAAGAAACTCTAATGAAATACATAGGAGGATTACCTGAGTATATTCATAATATTGTATTTATGTTCATTCCTACTAACCTGGATGAAGTGGTAGTACAAGCAACTTACATTGAAGCAGGTAAGTTAGTAGTTGGGGTATCATCAAAATCGATATCCAGAAAGGAGAGCAAGGGAAAAGGAAAAGAAAAGAAAGAAAACTACAATAAGATGGAAGTTTAAAATATCTCTTGTAAACATTGCAAGAAAGAGGGCCATGACGAAGACCACTATTGGCAATTTCGTCCTGAAATGAAACCGAAGTGGACTAGAAAGGGAAGGAAAAGGTTGTAGCAGCAGTGAAACCGATGGACTTAGGGTCAAATTCAGGCGATGAGGCGCAGATCACATCATTGGTTATGACCTGTAAATATGATGAAGGTAATAATTCTAACAGTGCCAGGCGCAAGTTATTTCATATAAGGGTTGTTATGAAACATTCAAGTATTGACACATTACTAGATAGTGGATCTCAAGCTAACATAATTTCAGAAGAAGAAAAAAATGGTTAAGCAATTAGGATTGAAAACCATAAAGAATCGTAAACCTTATACTTTAATTTGGATGAGAAGACACCATGAATTGAGAGTGACTAAGAAATGTATGTTACCATTTGCAATAATTTCTCAATTTAAGGATAAGGTGATGTGTGATGTGGTAAAACTAGATACATGTGGGATGGTCTTGGGTAGCCCGTATTTATATGATCGCAAAGCCATATTTTCAGGGAACAGAATCAATATCACTTGTTCAAAAAATGAATTGAATATATTTTACATTCTCACCCCGTAAAAGGAGATAAATCTCTTTTCACAGTGAAACAATTAAAACAAGCAGCTTATGCCAGTAAAAATGTTGTTGTACAACCTAAAGTACCTAAGCATGAGATCATTAAAGGTATCACAAACAGAGATACATGCTTAAGGAATCCAAAATTGTACATCGACAAGAGTTGCAACATGATAAGTTGAGTTTTGTTTCAGTTGTGAAGAAAAAGCAAGGTATGGTTTCATCTATGTTAATACTTTCAATCTTGTTAATGGGTTTATTACTTTTTAGTGGTGCTTGGATATTAGCAGCAACTATGAATGTAGGTGTGGGTGAAAAAGACTCAATATAATTTGCAGTTTGTGTGTTTTACTGATGATTGTATGGATGAGTAAAGTGTATAGATTCAGAACATGGTGGATAGATACCAGTCAAGTGGGGAAACAATACCCACATTTGTTTTTATGGAATTTAAGACTTTTGGTGGTCCAAAAGGTCTCAGCTGGGAGGAAATGATCTGAAATTGATCAATGGATGATCAAGGATCCTTGAAATGATCAAAATTGTATAATCTCATTGTTGGTATCATCCCATGACCCCCTTTTTCCTCCTAAAACATATCATTTGCCCATTCCTTTTCATCATATATCTCTTAGAATCCTTGAAAATTGATTAGTTAATAGTCCTATAGTTATTAAAATGCATTGAAATTGATTTAGGAAGTTTATGTTAAAGAATTAGAAGTTTTTGGTGAAATGGTTACAGGAAGTTCCAACATCCTGTAATTAGCTCATTGTTTGACATGTGGCACAACAGCTAGGCTGGAGCGAAAGGCATGGATGAAAAGTAGAATGTCCAAGCATGGACAAACACCTATCCTACAGCAGAATCGACCCTCCTACATGCGCGGTCAACACAGGTCAAAGCATGGCACACTGGCGACAAAGGCAGCAACAGCAGCGCATTCTAATTTGATTTAGCTTTTGTTCTTTTCGAAATCAGTTAGGATAGAAACATTTTGAAAATCTCGATGTAGTAAAAGCGACAACAGCCATATTCCGAATGTACATTCATTTTCGAAATGACATGGTTGTAATAGACATATGTAAACACAGTTCAATGTAATAAACAATGGTAAATCGTGGTATCATTCTGAAACATAGTTTTTGAACTAAATACTAAGAATCCAGTTACAGCTACGACTCGTTTCTTGTGCATTGATTTGCTAGTCGGTTGAATATAGTCCAGTATACCTCTGGAACGTGGACGGGCCCTGCGTTAAATCGGTATACTGTTCTTTTCATTTATTTGCACTTAGGGTATTATATGGTTTGCACAGTAGTTACGATTGGTTTCCGATTTCAATTGCTCTTGATTTCAATTGAATGTATATGGTTTGTGTTTATGGTAATGCTTGAACAGTCATCGCTGAGATCTTGAAGCGCATCCTGTAAGGGATTCGATCGCTGTGTGTCTTTTAAAAGCAATGTCATGAACTTTATTTTTATTTCAAAATCTATTTATGATCTCTGTATATTTTTACCTTGTGTAAATATTAGTGAATGCTGGGTGTTTGCAGAACAAGGGTTTTATGTGTGATGTCTCTGTAAGGAGATCGAAAACTTGGTTTGCAGTGATACACAGTGTTTAGGTTCAGTATTTAATTTGGTAAAAGCATTTCATGATAGCATTGTAATCAGGTATGTTAGCAGAGTGACCTGAGTGTTTGCATGATAGGTAACATACCCCAATCTTCTGTAAGGAAGTACTGTGACCTACATCATAACCACTTAGCCAACAATCCTTTATGTCTATATACTTTAGATGCATGCCTCTAAGCTTACGCATCCTGGTCGATAATAAATATAGTCTAGTCTAGTACCCTAGCTAGAACACTACATTTTGGTGCCGTTGCCGGGGAGGCGTACTTAAAGGATTCAGACAAAAAGAAAAAAATTTCAACACACAAAAATAAACAAAAACACAGTTAGAAATCATGTTCATTTATGCCTAGATTTAGAGACAGTCAAGGGAGATTTGTAAAAACCCCCCACCATCTAAAAACTAACCCATTATCATCAGGAGCAAACTCTCTAGGGAATACAACACCAATAATAGAGTTTAGGCTTCTGTGATCCATATTAAGTTAGAGAAAGATTTTGGCGTAAATCACATGAAAAGTCATTTGTCGACGCGTTTCGAACCAACCAGTGTGGTTCATCGTCAGGACAAGATGAAGAAAACAAATCTAGCTTAGCATGCTATATAGACCGAGCAGAGCCTCCAACGGCTAGTTTGACCCAACCGCTAATATTGACCAAAGGACCAGGATCAAAATAAAGATAACCAATAAATAATCAAAAATTAAAGGTCAAATTACTAATAAAAGAAAATTAGTTGCAATGGACCGTTTCTAAGAAAGAATTAAGGGAGAATAACTAAGTAAACTATTAAAATAACAAATTAAATAAATAAATAGATATAAAAACCCGAACTAAAATAGTAAAAATAAAACAAATACACAAACACAAAAATAAAAATAAATAAAATAAAAGATAAATCAAACAAAAATAAACCACTAGATATGACTAAGAGTTAAACGAGAATAAAAATAAAAATAAATAGATAAAATAAAACGCACAACAAAAATAAAAATAAAATAATAAATCAAGTGATAATAAATTAATTAAATTAATTAATTAATAATATTAAAAATTAATAATAAAAATAATAAAATAACTAACTAAATAAACGAAAAATACTAATAAAACAACGAAAAAATGAAATAAAATAATAATAAATATATAAGAATGAATAACTAAGAGGGAATAAAATAAAATAATAAGCTTAAAAAATAATAAATTAATTGAATTAATTAATTAATAAAAGCTAAAAATAATAATAATAATAAAATAACTAAGTAAATAAAAGTAAAATAATAACAAAACACGAAATAAAAATAAAAATGAAATAAAATAATAATGAATAAATAGAATTGAAGAAGTTATCCAAACATTGGAAGAAAAAATTTATTCAGGACATAAACTTACTCTTATTGAGAGGGAAACTTTATTCACACATAAATCACAGAAGAAACACTTTCCTAAACCTTCTACACAAGGAGAAAGTAGTACAGTTACCGAACAATCTTCCTTTCTCCTTTTTCCACCAAGTGACACTGACACGGAGAGACCAATTAGAATGGCTGAGGAAGGATCTGGATCAGTACCACGCCAAGGCGATGAAGAGGAGTCAAATTTTAAGTTCCCTATACATGAACCACAGGAGGATGAGGAGATCAAAATGAAAAACATACCCCCATCTGTGCTACCAAATTTCTATGGTATGGCTTCGGAGGATCCAAACTCATTCTTGTTCGAGTTTGACATTGTATGTCGAACTTATGGCTATACAGATGATGCCCATAGGCTTAGATTGTTTCCAGCCACATTAAAGGCATCAGCCTTAAAATGGTTCATGGGGCTTGGTGAGCATGCTATAGTTGATTGGGATGGCATGAGGAGAATATTTCTTAGGAAATATCAGCCTTATTGTAGATCCAAGGACTCTAAAGATGATATCTTTAGAATGAGTCAGCAAGAGGATGAAACCTTAGAGGAATATTTAGAACGGTTTGTCTACAACTTACAAAAATCTAAACACCGAACTATGCCTCCTGATCTGGTCCGCACAATATTCTTGAAAGGTATCCGAGAGGAATACATGGATGATCTCAATTTGATGGGCAAAGGTGACATTTCCGCCTTACCCTTTGAAGAAATCGCTGAGTTGTGCGAAAAGTATTCAAGGAGTAAAGCTAAAATGGGAAAGAGAAGCCTGTCATCAAGGGTCACAAAATCTGCCTCTGCAAGTGTCACAAGGGCCGAAATAGGGAATCTTTTAGAAGAGTTTAAAACAGATCTGTTAAGCACTCTAGGGAACCAAATTGACGCTTTAAAAGCCAAGAAGAAACAAGAAGATGAAGATCATATCATGGCTATCTTCTGCCCAAAATGCCGAAAGAAACATGCATTAAAAGATTGTCCTCTAGAGAACATCCAAGTTTGTGCTTTCTGTACTGAACATCATGATATGTTTAACTGTCCTAAAGTTAAAGTTTTGCAGAACTGTAATATGGCAGCCAATACAGAGATGGAAAACGTGTATTACATGGGCACAAAGCGACCATGGCAGCCAAGGCCAGCACCCCAAGGTATGTTTCCAAATCAAAATCTGCAATTTCCCTATGAATGATCAAATGTATGCACAAAACTCATGGAATGTACCCATGCCATGGCAGCACCAAAACCAACCACAACACCAATGGAGACCATCTCAACAGTACTCCCAATCTTATCATACATATCCTCAATCAAACCCACCTTACTCAAAACCATATCAACAATACCAACACTCGTATCCATCACATTCTCAACCATATCAGCAATATCCTCAGCAAGTTGTCTATCAACTCCAACCTCCTCAACAAGCACTACCTGCTCCTCCACCAATAAATGCACCACAACTGCAATTTCCAGCTAACTCACAACCTCCCAGACCCACTCAAATTCTTGCTCAAACTGTCCCAAATCCAAATAATAGAGTAGAGAGGCCAGCCTACAATGTAGAAGAAGGAACCTCATATTCCACACTGCCTTTGCAAAACATTAATTTGAGGTCTGGTAGGGTGCTCCACAAAGATTCTCCAATAACAGATAAGCAAGAAGAAAACTCAGAAAAGGAAAATGAAATGACAAATCAAACAAAACCAAACAATGATACCAAAGATAAACAGATGCAACCACTGCATCCACCTTTTCCAGACCGATTGGTCCAAATAAAACCACCACTGTCTATACCACAATTTGATGTCTTAGATGAACTTAAAAATGTCTACATAAAAATTCCACTGCTACAAGCCATAAAAGACATTCCTATCTATACCAAAGCCATCAAAGACATGTGCCTCAAGAAGCCTGCTAGAAAAAGGATTGATCCTCAAACCATTCATGTTTTAGGAAATTTAGCAGGCCTTATGACCAATACCATCTCCATGGAGAAGTATGTTGATCCTGGCATCCCCAAAGTGACCACCATCATTAACAACATACGGATTCCAAACACTTTGATAGATATTGGAGCCGCAATCAATGTCATGACTCTGGAAACCATGAGAACACTCCAGCTCCTGAATTTGCAACATACTACGATTGTTCTAGAACTAGCTGATAGGTCCAAAGTCATTCCTGAAGGGATTTTGGAAGACATCATTGTCTCACTGGACTCTTGGGAGTATCCAATGGATTTCTTAGTCCTTCAACCCAAATCCAATTTAGGAGGACACCCTATCATCCTTGGTAGACCATGGTTAGCGACTGCTGATGCATTTATAGGATGTCGATCGGGCAACATGATCATTTCAAGAGGGACCGAAAGAAAACAACTCACCCTTTATCCATCGGCACAATCACCAGCAGTAACACACAATTTGTGGCTTGATGATAAATTTAATGATAAAGAAGAAGTACAATCTGTTTTTAGCATTGACCAAATCTATGATTTCCAGGAACAAGACAATAATGATTTGGTAGAATTATTCCTTTCTCAACCTGATATGTCTGAAAATTTGAGAAGTGAACAATATCATGCTGCAGATGTACTTTTGGCCCAAAACTTTCAGGAAACCTGCACCATCCAATCTTTGCAAACTACATTTCACGACATTTTTCCAGTTCAATCCATCACCAACACACAGAGTCAGATCATAGAGATTAGTCCAGGGAAAACTCTGAACATAGGCAAACACCTAGACTCATCTCAACAAGAGAAATTGATTAAACTCTTGAGAAAATACCAAAAAGCCTTTGCTTGGGACTACACCGATATGCATGGGATTCACCCCGACACATGCACTCACCATATCTATACAGATAGCACCATTAAACCAGTGAGGCAACCACAAAGAAGAATGAACCCCATGCTCCAAGATATTGTCAGAGAGGAACTGCAAAAACTTTTGAGAGTTAATTTTATATATCCTATTTCTGATAGTCAGTGGGTATCCCCATTGGTTATAGTTCCCAAGAAAAATGGTAAGTGGTGCATTTTTGTTGATTACAGATAGCTGAACAAAGCAACGCTCAAAGATTATTTCCCACTGCCATTTATTGACCAAGTGTTAGACACCCTAGCTGGCAAATCATCATTTTCTTTTCTTGATGGTTTCAGTGGCTACAACCAGATCAGGATCGCCTCAGAAGACCAGGACAAAACCACATTCACCTATCCTTGGGGCACCTATGCTTACAATGTTTTGCCATTTGGACTTTGCAACGCTCTAGCTACATTTCAGAGAGTTGTGTTAGCTATTTTCGCTGATTTAATTCATGATTGTGTTGAAGTCTACATGGATGATTTTTCAGTATATGGCAATTCATTTGAACATGCATTAGAAAATCTTGAGAGAGTTTTGAAAAGATGTATTGAAGCTAACCTGTCCCTCAGCAATGAAAAGTGCTTTATGATGTTAAATGAAGGGATAGTGTTAGGCCACTATATTTCTTTTCAAGGCATCCAGGTTGACCCAGCAAAGATCCAGATCATTGCTGATTTGCCAATTCCACAGAATCAAAGAGAGGTAAGAAGTTTCCTTGGGTATGCAAGCTAATACCGGAGATTTATTGAGAATTTTAGTAAGATAGCTTTACCTTTGTTTAAACTTCTAACCAAAGATGTACTTTTCAACTGGAATGAGAACTGCCAACAAGCATTCGAACAACTCAAAAAGAAGTTATCAACCGCACCAGTCTTGAGAGGGCCTAATTGGAGCCTACCATTTCATATCTTTACAAATGCATCCGACACTGCAGTAGGTGCATCCTTAGGCCAAAAAGAGGAATATTGTACTTATGCCATTTATTTTATTAGCAAAAATCTAACACCTGCAGAGTTAAACTATACAGTTACAGAAAAGGAAACACTTTCCATCATTTATGTTGTGAATAAATTCCGACATTACATAACTGGTTATGAGGTCTTTGTACATACTAATCATTCGGCCATTAGACATTTAATGAATAAACCAATAACTAGTGGCAGAGTTACCAGATGGTTACTATTGTTACAGGAATTTAACATCACAGTGTTAGATAGACCAGGCAAAGAGAACCAGGTGGCAGATTTTCTCTCTAGACTGCAAAATCCAGGTGAGGTTGTTCCAGTTGAAGATTCTTTTCCAGATGAAAACTTATTTGCAATTTCCATAGTAACTCCTTGGTATGCTGATTTGGCCAATTATTTGTCTACAGGAAGGACACCTCCACGCTTTACTGCAAAGGAAAGGAAGAGACTAGTCAAACAAAGTGCTAGATATTCATGGCTTAATGGCGATTTATTTTACACTGGTTATGATATGATTATTAGAAGATGTGTAAGAAATGATGAGGTAATTGATATTTTAAAATCTTGCCATGATGAACCGTGTGGTGGGCATTTTGCAGCGAAGCGGACAACATTCAAAGTTCTTACTCTTGGATACTACTGGCCATCCATTTTCAAGGATGCCAAGAAGTATGTAAAGAGTTGTGACAGCTGCCAAAGAATGGGCAGGCCCACAGCTACTGATGAGATGCCCTTTCAACCCCAAGTTCACTTAGAGCCATTTGACAAATGGGCTCTAGACTTTATAGGACCCATCAACCCAACCTCCAATGGTAAGAAGTACATCCTAGTATGTACTGATTACGTCACAAAGTGGGCTGAAGCAAAAGCATTGGTTAGAGCAACAGAACACACAGTAGTAAATTTCCTTTTTGAAGAGATCTTTGTGAGGTATGGAGTACCAAGGGAACTTGTGACTGATCAAGGTACTCAATTCACCTCAAAGCTAGTGAAGGACATCACAGACAAATACCAAATCAAGCATAGGAAAAGTACCCCTTACCATCCACATGCCAATGGGCAGGTGGAATCAACAAACAAAACCTTGGAAGGCATCATTACTAAAACTGTTGCAATGAATAGGAAAAATTGGGAAGAGAAGCTCAAAGATGCACTCTGGGCTTACAGGATTACCTGGAAAGATACTACAGGATTTACACCATATCAGTTGGTGTACGGCAAAGAGGTAATGCTTCCTATTGAGTTCCAAATACATACTTTTAAACTGGCTGCAGATTTACAAATTGATTTGGACCAAGCACAAAAAGAAAGAATTCAGCAGTTGAACCAGCTGGATGAGATGAGGCAGCAAGCAGAGGAAACCACAATCCTCATGCAAAAACAAAGGAAGCAGTGGCATGATGCACATATTAAGCAGAAGCAGTTCAAGGAAGGTGACTGGGCTTTACTTTTTGACTCAAAATTCAGAGATAATAAAGCCAAGTTCACCACCCATTGGATGGGCCCCTATGAAATTGTTCAGGCTTACGACAATGGTTCAGTCAAGCTCAAAACTATTAATGGAGAAGGTCACTCCTTTACTGTCAATGGTCATCGCCTGAAACTATACACCAAGCCCATCAGCAAGCAAGTATTTCTCCATACAGTATCTCAGCAAGGAGAGGTTGAGGTATTGCAGCCCTCAGCTGCAATATCACTGCCTTAGTTTCTTTTGTTTCAATTTCAGAGTAAAAAAGAAATAACAAAAAAATATATAAAAAAAAAATTATATAAAACAAAAACTAAAAAAAATATAAAAAATATATATATAAAAAAATAATGGGTTAGATGTGAAAACCAGCCTCTGGCACAGTCTAACCCCGAATTCCTACTTGAAAACCAATTCGTTGGCGGGTATGAATTCTCTTTCTTTTGTTCACTGTTTGATTTATCAGCTGAATCATGACTTGAGGACAAGTCAAAATTTTAGTCGGGGAGAGAGGCATCAGCATTTTGTTCTTTTATCTCTCCATTGTAAATTCTTAAAGATTTCTTATCCTATATCTTCACTGTAAATTTCCAAAGCAGCTTGTTCCAGCATTCTGGACTTCAATAAATAAGCTGTTTTGTCATTGTTTTATCTCAGAGGGACCTGGTTATAAACATTATGCAGGGGGGCCTGTTCTGTCCAGACATCTATGCTACCAACACCAGCAGTAAGGGACCTGTTTAAGACACCCAGAAGGGACCTGTTAAAGAGATTGACACCAAGGGCTACTTCAACAAAGTTTTATCAAGTTTCTACAAGGATTTGGGCACCAAGACTCCATCAAATGCCCAAGTTCAATGAACCTGTATACATATAAGGAGCTGCATGAACATCTTCAAATCTTTCTCAAGGGACCTGTTGCATTCAATCTTTCTCAAGGGACCTGTTACATCTTCAAATTTTTCTCAAAGGACCTGTGCATTCAATCTTTCTTAGAGGACCTGTTACAACAAGCAAAAGAACAGTCAAAAGGGACTAGTCCTACTCAGCATGTCAATACAACAACAACCAACAAAAGAGTAATATGTTTCTTATTCTTAAACATTTAATTTCTTAGATTGATTTTTAATGTAAATTTGATGACTGTGAACTGTTATGATTGATTTCAAGGACATCTACATTTCCTATCATCCCTTATTCCACCGATTCTCATCATTTCTCATACATCAACCTATTCATACTTCTAAACCCATTACCAACACATCAACCTTGTCATACATCCTACAGTCATACCAACATCCTCCATCTGACCGAATACCAACCGAAACGGGACACGTGGTGGATTGTGTTTTTAAATAAAAGGAGAAAAGAAACAAATGTAAAGCAGCCTGGCTATTGTATTCCACACGGCCAAATCATGACTCCACCACCCAACGTACCCAAGTGATTCAAGGGACTCCCCGAAATCATACCCAGCATTATATATATACGCTCCCAGCGCTCTTGTGGTGACATCTATGCAAGCGTACAACACCCCTCTGTTCTAAAAAAATGAATACGCTGTGAGTAAGTACAGCTGGTTATCCCACCATCATTTTCGGGTTGTCTTACGTTGGCATTTGATTTCCCATGACTTTCAAAGTAGAATCAGAAGCAGTGAGCGCCGAAAGAAGTATTACCATTTGGGTTCGACTTACACAGTGAGGATTGGAAGCAGTGAGCGTCGAGAAAGGGAAATATAACCACTCTGATTCGACTCCCACCACAGTCATGAGACAATCGACCGACCGAGCATCATATTGAAGATTAAGGGAAGCGATACACCAGGTAACAAATTTGAAATTTCTTTGATTGAAATTGTAGAAACATAAACAGAGAAGGGTTAGAGCATGACCCTCTGCCACTATGACTAATAGGGTCGAGCCGAGTGTGTTCGACAGTTCACAATATCATGAAGATTGCATTGAAATTCTCAGAGAGATACAATGGTTACCATTCTTAGAAAAATTTCATGGAAGTAATGAAGAGGTTACCAAGCAATTTTCTTTCACCTTCAATGGAGAAAAAGCCCTGATAGGTAACTTCTCATTCAGGGTTTCAGAGGATACTATAGCTCAGGCAATAGGGATTAGTCCAGAAGGGGAGAATTATTTTAAAACAAAACAATGTAAAGAGAAATCGTGGACGCATTTTATGTCTAGATCCAGAGTCTCATCAGTCAACTGGAAGAAAGGTGTTCCCAGAAGTTGGTTGATGCATCCCTGGGATGAGATGGTCTACATCCTTCAAAAATTCATAACCTGCGAAGGCCGTTACAGTATTGTCTATCTATACCATATTAAGCTACTGCTCCACTTGAAGAAACAATGTGTTATCAGTCTACCATATTTTCTACTACAAAGCTTAACCAAGATGTCCAAGACTATCCAGAAGCAGAAGGGGAATGGAGACAAGAGCCTATATCACTTTGGCTTAATTAAAATTCTTATTGAGCATGAATTGCAGAGAAGAGGGAAACCGTGGAAAGAATTCCTAGCTGCTAATCAAATTAGAGATGAGGAAGATAAAGAAGAAGTGCAAGAGGACTCAGGGTTCATGAAGGATATTGATGAAGAAATCCCAGTATCCAAAGCCAGCAAAGCACCTCTACCTGTGGGCAGCATAAGGACCAGGAACATGAGGAAGGAAGATGCTAAGAGGGCCGAACAAGATAAAATTTTCACCACTTACTCACGAAGAACAAGGAGGACACCAAAAGCCCAGTTACAAGAAGACCAGCTTGAATCCAATGCACCTGCACAAATGGATGTTGAGAGTGGTGACCACTCACTACCAGGACCAGAAGTTGATATAGAGGTAGAAAGCAATAACAAGCAGGAAAAATGTTCACCACCTCCCATTAAGAGACAAGAAATTGGAGAAACAAATTGAAGAATTAAAGGAAGAGCTCATGGAGGCTAATATGCTAGAAAAAGTTATCAAGAGAGAAAATGAAATGCTCCGGGCGCAAAGTAAAGAAAATCAGAAGAAGAATGAAAAGTTAAGGGAGAGAATCAGTGAACTGGAGGCTGAGCAAATGGAGATTTCTAACTGGGACACTAAGTGGTACAATCAGAAGAAGACCCTCAAAGAAAAATACAAAAGGTTAAAGCAGGAGCTCAAGGGTCAGAAAGATAACCAGGTGAAAAAGAATGTGGACACATTGCTGAAGGCAGCAGAGATCCAGGCAGGGACAGAGTTCAAGGGAAGCACTTCGGGGATAGCATGAGGACATGCTAATTCCTTAAGTCGGGGAGAGATGTTGGTATCATCCCATGACCCCCTTTTTCCTCCTAAAACATATCATTTGCCCATTCCTTTTCATCATATATCTCTTAGAATCCTTGAAAATTGATTAGTTAATAGTCCTATAGTTATTAAAATGCATTGAAATTGATTTAGGAAGTTTATGTTAAAGAATTAGAAGTTTTTGGTGAAATGGTTACAGGAAGTTCCAACATCCTGTAATTAGCTCATTGTTTTACATGTGGCACAACAGCTAGGCTGGAGCGAAAGGCATGGATGAAAAGTAGAATGTCCAAGCATGGAAAAACACCTATCCTACAGCAGAATCGACCCTCCTACATGCGCGGTCAACACAGGTCAAAGCATGGCACACTGGCGACAAAGGCAACAACAACAACACATTCTAATTTGATTTAGCTTTTGTTCTTTTTGAAATCAGTTAGGATAGAAACATTTTGAAAATCTCGATGTAGTAAAAGTGGCAACAGCCATATTTCGAATGTACATTCATTTTCGAAATGACATGGTTGTAATAGACATATGTAAATACAGTTCAATGTAATAAACAATGGTAAATCGTGGTATCATTCTAAAACATAGTTTTTGAACTAAATACTAAGAATCCAGTTACAGTTACGACTCGTGTCTTGTGCATTGATTTGCTAGTCGGTTGAATATAGTCCAGTATACCTCTGGAACGCGGACGAGCCTTGCATTAAATCGGTATATTGTTCTTTTCATTTTATTTGCGCTTAGGGTATTATATGGTTTGCACAGTAGTTACGATTGGTTTCCGATTTCAATAGCTCTTGATTTCAATTGAATGTATATGGTTTGCGTTTATGGTAATGCTTGAACAGTCATCGCTGAGATCTTGAAGCGCGTCCTGTAAGGGATTCGATCCTGTGTGTCTTTTAAAAGCAATGTCATGAACTTTATTTTTATTTCAAAATCCATTTATGATCTCTGTATATTTTTACCTTGTGTAAATATTAGTGAATGCTGGGTGTTTGCAGAACAAGGGTTTTATGTGTGATGTCTCTGTAAGGAGATCGAAAACTTGGTTTGCAGTGATACAGAGTGTTTAGGTTTAGTATTTAATTTGGTAAAAGCATTTCATGATAGCATTGTAATCAGGTATGTTAGCAGAGTGACCTGAGTGTTTGCATGATAGGTAACATACCCCAATCTTCTGTAAGGAAGTACTGTGACCTACATCATAACCACTTAGCCAACAATCCTTTATGTCTATATACTTTAGACGCATGCCTCTAAGCTTACGCATCCTGGTCGATAATAAATATAGTCTAGTCTAGTACCCTAGCTAGAACACTACACTCATATGCTCGCAAAACCAATGCCAAGTTGAAGAACTTGTCGTGCTGAATCCGGTGGTATATTCGGTTTCGAAAATGGCCTCCGTATGAAGGAGAATATGAATTTTGAAGTTTATGCAAACATGTAAACAAATGGGCTTTGCGGGCCAAGAGGCAGTGTCATATCATGACATGTGGTGGTCAAAGTCAACAGCGCAGGTCAACTGGCATGGGTCAAGCTTGAACCCACGACCTCTGCAATCATATTGCAAAACCTTTCCAATAACCAAAGCTCTGGTTGATATCAGAGTTAATAGCATACCACATATAGCGAAGGTCTCACTATATACAGTGGCATGGGGTATTATTTGTTGTCAAACCATGTGGTATGCCGATGGGATCGTCACTTCACATGGCATGAAACCACCGGATCAAGCCTTTGTGATGGGCACCAGAGTTGGCACAGCACGAAGGTGGCGTATAATATTTAATGTTTGAAATGACTATACCATGGGTCACAACCTTATAACACCGCTGGAATGTTTGGTTGAATTTTTAAATATTTGTTATGATATATATGCCACCAGTCTCATATGGTTTTAGATCGTCGAACCATGGCTTATACCTATACGCCAAGTATATGTGCCATTTAATAAATATTAAAACCATAATACTATGTGGTTTCAACCATATAGTGCCAACTTTATTATTGTTTAAATAATTTGCTAATTCAAGTCTAGGAGGTCTATGGGCTTGACCTCAGGACCTATCTATGACTCTATAAAAAGAACTTCATTGCGCCATTAGGGGACAAGTTGTATTTTTGTGTAGCAGAGAATTTTTTGAGCAAGTACAAGCAGCGAGACTGAAAACTTTGAAGGCACTTTTTGGGAGATCCAGGAAACCTTTTTCAGAACCAAGAGTTGCTACAGGATCCTAAAACAGAGAAGTTTTCAGCAGGATTATATATGAAGCAATTTTCTTTTATGTATTTATGGTTTTAAATATTTAATATAAATGCTTCCCCACTGAAGATCAGGGCCCAGAGATGTAGGTTTGAAGAAAGCGGAAACCCAATAACAAAATTTTGGTGTGATTGTGTTAATGTGCTTGCCATTATATTCTCTGAATTGCTCCAATTTCTA
This sequence comes from Pinus tabuliformis, assembly GCA_031772625.1. Taxonomy (NCBI): domain Eukaryota; kingdom Viridiplantae; phylum Streptophyta; class Pinopsida; order Pinales; family Pinaceae; genus Pinus; species Pinus tabuliformis. The sequence goes on along the minus strand of CM062810.1, from coordinate 24,384,091 downwards.
TTTTCAAGTTATTATTCTCAATTCAAGTTTTAAATCATTTTAAATGGTGTTTTAAAAAGTCATGCATTAACTCTTTTTAAAATATAATAAATAACATTTCAATAAAAGATCAGATCTGGGATCATTTGGTATCAGAGCCTAATCAATAATTGTGATTTGTAAGTGTGCATGATCACCAGGAGAAAATCAAATCTTGGTGAAGAAGAACTTGTTTAAGGATATCCAGAAGTTGGCTCAAGAAGAAGGACAACTCGAGGAGAAGAGATGGTTGAAGAAGGAAGTGGTGATCATCCTTTTAGGTCTGATGCAGATTTTATGGATGCTTTCATGACCTTGCAAGCCATGGTCAAAGAAATGTATCAAGAGTTTAAGAAAAAAAATAAGAAGACGAAAACCCTAAAGATGAGGAGGGGCAACCATCACAATCTAGAAAAGAAGATGAAATAAATCAAAAATACCTTATCGTTAATTCTTTCTTGACTCCATATGAAAATTTGAAACCACTGTTGAATCTCGATGTTAAGTTCGAGTTACCCATGTACAATGGAGAAGTATGTGTTAAGAAGCTTGACAAATGGGTCAGGAAAATGGAGTTTTACTGTAGCATGTAATGGATCACTTAAGATGAAGTCAGAATCAGGCTAGAATCGCTTCATTTAGAAGGCACAACATTGATCTGGTGGCAGAGTAAGTTACAGAAAGTTACTCATCTTATCGGTAAGATTTTTCCATCATGGTCTGGTTTTATTACTGCACTTAAAGCCTTAATAGAATGGAAAGGACTAAAAGTTAGGAGAGTTCATTGAGTGCAAGAATATACAGATGAGTTTAGTAAGTAGGTGTTGATGCTATTTATTCCTTTGTATACTCAAGAAACTTTAATGAAGTACATAGGAGGATTAGCTTAGTATATTCGTAATATATTATTTATGTTCAGTCCTACTAGCTTGGATGAATTTATAGTACAATCAACTTACATTGAAGCAGGTAAATTATGAGTTGGCGTATCATCAGAATCAACAACTAGAAAGGAGAGCAAGGAAAAAGGAAAAGCGAAGAAAGAAAACTACAGTAAGATGGAGGTTGAAAATCTCTCTTGTAAACATTGCAAGAAAGAGGGCCATGACGAAGACCACTGTTGACCACGAAGACTCTCTTAACAAACGTGTTGTGTCATTATGTTAATGTGATTGGTGTTATATTCTCTGAATTGCTGCAATTTCTATTTTCAAGCTCTTATTCTCAATTTCAAGTTTTAAAGCATTTTAAATGTTATTTTAAAAATTCATGCATTAACACTTTTTAAAAGATAATAAATCACATTTCAATAAAAGATTAGATATGGGATCAATATACATCAACAACAACATAAAAATTAAGTACATAAACATGAATAAAAAAAATGCAATATATATATATATATATAGAAAGAAGTCAAATAACTACATAATGAAGTCAAATAAGTCCAATCAAATATCTTATACAACAAACATAGTAGTTCTTATAGCGAGGTCTGTAGTAGAATACGATGGATGGTCTAGTAGAAGGTGGCTAGTCTATTCTATCAAGAGAAACATATGACACATCCTCTATCTCGTACATTCAATCATCATCAAACGATTTAGAAGCAGGTGTACTACGAGAAGGATCACCAACACCCTGACGACCATGATCCGATGGGGTGCCACCACCAGAAGCATCATCATCACCATCCTCATCATTATGATCATGAACATCACCCTCATCATCATGATCATGATCATCACCCTCATCATCATGATCATGATCATCACCCTCATCATCAACATGACCACCCTCATCTGATGGATGTGTTGCTGCATGATGCCCTGTAGCCCTCATCGCTGCTAGTAAAGTACTAGCTCCGATGAAATGTTGCATAAGAGACATCAAATCCCACAAACATTCCCTATAGAGATCCATGAACATTGAATATGCACTAAAATATTGAGGCCTCACAGGGTGGACTCCCTGCCAAATCAAAACTTTGGCCAATCTATCACAATAGTCCATCAAAAATCACATAGCAATCCTTCACCCCCAGACGCCCACGCCCCCCAAAGGATGTGCCTCACCCTCTTAGGCCTCGCCCATCTCCTCATATCCTACATCCAATAGTGGGGGAGGATGCATGTCCCCATCATATGAGATGATGTCTACAAAATATATAGTACACAAAAATAATTAGAAAATTTCATTAAACAATTTAATAAAACAAGTTAAAGAATGTGCTAGAATAAATTTTATTCTAATTCATTAAAACAAGAAAATGAAACTAGATTAATTTAAAGAAAACACTAATATTACCTCTATCATCTGGAGGCTTATTTTTTTTTAATAAGATGTTAGGACACCCTCTCCATTCAATTCTTTCATATGGATACCCCAAAACGACAAACACATGCTCATCCACACTAGCTAGTAGCACCAGTGCCTCGTCTAAAATCCTAGCTGAAAACTCTTGCATGTGCATCCAGGCCTCAATGATTAGCCTAGGAGGGTAACGATCAAATGTAGGCCTTATCTCCGAAAACCTCTTAAAAAATAATGAAAAAATATCTAAAGCAAAAGGGAAGGTCTCCCTCCCCTTTCTCGACAATGCATGACATCTATCTAAAGTCGTGAAAAATTGCGTTTAAAAAATGGCAAACCATTTGATGAAACGTGGAGCTTGAATCAAAGAATAAACATAATACAAAAGAGGGAAACTAATGTGCTTCCCATAACCACAAGAATGTGCAATGGTTTTGAATAATAATGAGAGGTACAGACCTAAAAATATGATGGAGAGAGTGCATGAGGCCCGAAATATCTCTGAGTGTATGCAAGTTGAATCTCAGTTGTAACACCATGGGGGACATTAGGTAACTGGGGAAAATCCTCCCCTCTCTTGAATATGCCAGTTATAAAGTATATGCCCTCCTTAGTGGGCCTATACCACAACTCAAGACCGACAAGAAAAGAGTTTTGTTGGACATTCCATCAACGGATCAGATGCGACAATAAGACAAAGTGCACCTTCAAGGATGTACCCTCCTTATAGTACTTGAGGAGGCCTACATTCCTCAAGAGCGCTCAGGTTGATGTAGTAATAGAGTGAGGGTATAAATACCTCTCCCTCTCTCTTGCCTGCCATGGTCAGACAATATTGTATGGGTCCACTTGCTGCTCCTGCTCCCTCTGATTGACGTCTCTGCTACATGATTGACATATAAAATACATTAGCCTCATACATAAAATACATTTTTTTTATAAAATGAAACATGTATTTATCACTATCGAAACATAACTTTCAATTTCAAAAAATAAAATTACTGGTGTGCTCAAAACACAGTCATGCACCGGTGTTGGTGCACTTTCAATTATAACTACATCGGTAACAGTGCACACATAACTATGACGCACCGTGGGTGTTTTAGAAATTTAAATTTTCATAGCGATGCGACATACTTGTGCACCTGTGTATACGTATAAGTTGTTGGCATCAGTACATTACGTTTATGTTATCGAATGCACCGAGCTATAATAATATTTTTAAATATTTATTTGAGGTGCATTTGGTAAATATAAACACACCGTGAGTGACACACCAACACAGAATTTGTTGCATCTTTCCCGGTGCGTTTATATTTTAAAATGCACTGCCATAATGGTAGTGCATTATGTTCATGCAGCAAAACTTGGTGCACCTTGTAAATTTACAGGGTGCATCGCTCTTGGTGCAAGCCAAACATATCGAGTGCACCGTGTGTCGATTTTTTTTAAACAATGAGAAATTCAACCTAATTTTCAATTCTAATCTGCTAAAAACTTAAATTAGAAAGAAACATAGAGATTACCTATACATTTGGTCATTAGGGAGGCATTGTGGACACATAATGGAGAAAAATATGTTAATAATTTACTGCAGAGAGATAAATTATTACTGATATTTACCAATATTTACAGAGAAGAATAATAAAATAACCATTAACAATCCACATAAATATTATACACATAATATTTATCCAGGAAAACCCCAAATCTGGGTAAAAACCCAACCCAATGAGATCCCATTAGCATTGGCCAAAACCCTGGCCAGTCCAGCCAAGTGAGCCTTCACCACTCACCTCCATGCCTCTCTTATAATGAATTATTCGCAGCCTTTTATAGGCTCCATTTCATGCAATACCATGGACCATAATACCATGGGTACACTATACCATGTGCCCAAAACCACTACTATTTAACCAAGTGAGCCTTGACTCAAACCCTGAGTCAATTTTACCTAAAAATTCCCCCCTTAAACTTGACTTGGGGTTCATTGACTAAATCAAGTCAAAATCTGTTAAGTGAGACAATCCCGCTCACTCTAGCCCTTACCCCCTTCAAATTTTTTAACCGGGGATTTGTTAACCTGACATCCCCCTATTACCTAGGTCTAACCCAGACTTTACTAGTAATTACCTAGGGATATGCATGCCTTACTAGGTCTTACAATAATATGCCCATTTACATGCAAATTAAAAATTTCACTCCATTATAATAATAAAAAAATTGTTTACCCTTGTTGTCTTTGTACATATGACATCAATGTCCATATAAAAAGAACCCATCTACATAATTACATGGGTCACCATCCACTGTAACCGCTAGTTATCTAGGCATTCTTTTCAAGTACGTGGTTCATCAATTAATTAATCCATGTTCACATATCCTCCTCATCCACTGAATCTCTCATGGCCCAATAGTGTGCATATTTGCTTCACAATCTATGGCTTTTGATTGAGATCTGTAAGAAAAACTTAATTATCTCTCTATCTACCAGGCCAAAACAAACCCTTGGAAAAAAAAGATATTCTGAAGCCAACTTAGCTCTGATACCAATTTTTAATAATTTACTGCAGAGAGATAAATTATTTCTAAGATTTACCGAGAGGAATAATAAAATAACCAGCAGCAATACACATAATATTTATCCAGGAAAGCCCCAAATCCAGGGAAAAACCCAACGCAATGAGATCTCATTAGCATTGGCCAAAACCCTGGTCATTCTAGCCAAGTCAACCTTCACCACTCACCTCCATGCCTCTCTTACAATGAAGTATTCCCAGCCTTTTATAGGCTCCATTTCATGCAATACCATGTACCATAATACCATGGGTACACTATACCATGTGCCCAAAACCACTATTATTTAACTATGTCAACCTTGACTCAAACCCCGAATTAATTTTACCTAACAATTCCCCCCTTAAACTTGACTTGGGGTTCATTGACTAAATCCAGGAAAAACCTGTTAAGTGAGACAATCCCGCTCACTCTAGCCCTTACCCCATTCAAAGTTTTTACTGGGTATTTGTTAATCTGACATCCCCCTATTACCTAAGTCTAACCAAGACTTTACTGGTAATTACCCAGGCTACCCATGCCTTACTAGGTCTTACAACAATATGCCCATTTACATGCAAATTAAAAATTTCACTCCATTATAATAATAAAAAAATTGTTTACCCTTGTTGTTGTCTTTGTACATATGACATCAATGTCCATATAAAAAGAACCCATCTACATAATTACATGGGTCACCATCCACTGTAGCTACTATTTATCTAGGCATTCTTTTCAGGTACATGGTTCATCAATTAATTAATCCACGTTCACATATCCTCCTCATCCATTGAATCTCTCATGGCCCAATAGTGTGCATATTTGCTTCACAATTTATGGCTTTTGATCGAGATCTGCAAGAAAAACTTAATTATCTCTCTATCTACTATAAACCCTTGGCAAAAAAAGACATTCTAAAGCCAACTTAGCTCTGATACCAATTGTTAAGAATTTATTGCAAAGATATAAATTATTACTGAGATTTACTGAGAGGAATAATAAAATAACTAGCAACAATACACATAAATATTATAGACATAATATTTATCTAGGAAAGCCCCAAATCCAAGGAAAAATCCAACCCAATGATATCTCATTAGCATTGGCCAAAACCCTGGCCAATCCAGCCAAGTGAGCCTTCACCACTCACCTCCATGCCTCTCTTACAATGAAGTATTCCCAGCCTTTTATAAGCTCCATTTCATGCAATACCACGAACCATAATTCCATGGGTACACTATACCATGTGCCCAAAACCACTACTATTTAACCATGTCAACCTTGACTCAAACCCTGAGTCAATTTTACCTAATAGTTCCCCCCTTAAACTTGACTTGGGGTTCCTTAACTAAATCTAGCCAAAACCTACTAAGTGAGACAATTCCGCTCACTCTAGCCCTTACCCCCTTCAAAGTTTTTACCAGGGATTTGTTAACCCAACATCCCCCTATACCTAGGTCTAACCAAGACTTTATCGGTAATTACCCAGGGGTATGCATGCCTTACAATGTCTTACAGAAATATGCCCATTTACATGCAAATTAAAAATTTCACTCCATTATAATTAAAAAAAAAATGTTTACCCTTGTCGTTGTCTTTGTACATATGACATCAATGTCCATATAAAAATAACCCATCTACCAAATTACATGGGTCACCAGATGTTGTAACCACTAGTTATCTAGGCGTTCTTTTCAGGTACATGGTTCATCAATTAATTAATCCACGTGCACATATCCTCCTCATCCACTGAATCTCTCATGACCCAATAGTGTGCATATTTGCTTCACAATATATGGCTTTTGATCTAGATCTGCAAGCAAAACTTAATTATCTCTCTATCTACCAAGCCAATACAAACCCTTGGCAACAAAAAATGTCCTTCTGAAGCCAACTTAGCTCTGATACCAGTTGTTAAGAATTTACTGTAGAGAGATAAATTATTATTGAGATTTACCGTGATTTACAAAGAGGAATAATAAAATAACCAGCAACAATACACATAATATTTATCTAGGAAAAACCCAACCCAATGAGATCTCATTAGCATTGGCCAAAACCCTGGCCAATCCATCCAAGTGAGCCTTCACCACTCACCTCCACACCTCTCTTACAATGAAGTATTCCCTACCTTTTATAGGTTCCATTTCATGCAATATCACAGACCATAATACCATGGGTATATTGTATCATGTTCCCAAACCCACTACTATTTATCCAAGTTAACCTTGATTCAAACCCCCAGCCAATTTTACCTAACAATTCCCCCCTTAAACTTGACTTCGGGTTCCTTGACTAAATCCATCCAAAACCTGCTAAGTGAGACAATCCCGCTCACTCTAACCCTTACTCCCTTCAAAATTTTACCAAGGATTTGTTAACCCGACATCCCCCTAGTACCTAGGTCTAACCTAGAATTTACCAGTAATTACCTAGGGTTTCGCATGCCTTACCAGGTCTTCTTACAGCAGTATGCCCATTTACATGCAAATTAAAAATTTCACTCCATTATAATATTTTTTTTCTTTACCCTTGTTGTTGTCTTTGTACATATGACATCAATGTCCATATAAAAAGAACCCATCCATTGAATTACATGAGTCACCAGCTGCTGTAACCGCCAGTTATCTAGTCGTTCTTTTCAGGTACATGGTTCATCAATTAATTAATCCACGTGCACATATCCTCCTCATGCACTAAATCTCTCATGACCCAATAGTGTGCATCTTTGCTTCACAATTTATGGCCTTTGATCCAAATATACAAGCAAAACTTAATTATATCTCTATCTACCAGGCCAATACAAACCCTTGGCAACAAAAAACATCCTTTTGAAGCCAACTTAGCTCCGATATGAGTTTTTAAGAATTTACCGCAGAGAGATAAATTATTACTGAGATTTACCTAGATTTACATAGAGGAATAATAAAATAACTAGCAACAATACACATAATATTTATCCAGGAAAACCCCAAATCTAGGGAAAAACCCAAACCAATAAGATCTCATTAGCATTGGCCAAAACCTTGACCAATCCGGCCAAGTGAGCCTTCACCACTCACCTCTACGTCTCTCTTACAATGAAGCATTCCCAGCCTTTTACAGGCTCCATTTCATGCAATATCATAGACCATAATACCATGGGTACACTATATCATGTGCCCAAAACCACTACTATTTAACCAGGTCAAACTTGACTCAAACCCCGAGTCAATTTTACCTAACAAAACAAATTTTCACACCATTTGAAAAAATTGGAAACTCAAATAGTGACCACGGCGCTGAAAGGTGGTGAGCAAGAGAAGCATTGATCTTAGGGTGCATACACATGGAAATAGTGGTACCAATGCTTCAGAGCTCTCTGGCACTATAGATGGTATAAATGAAAATTACGGTTGGGAGGGTTTTTTTTAACCCTCCCCCAGTGCATTTCGAGAAGCCAACCAGGGTGGGCTATATCCAAAAGCACCATGTTTTTTTAAAATTTAAAATTATCACAGTGCTTTATCGAGATGCCATGGGGCTTTACATTATTGGTAATGCACCGGTGTTGTGGTTTTACAATAGCACTATAAAAAATAGAAATTAGAAATTGTCTATCGTTACACTTTATAAGATGCCCTAGAGTGTTGCTATAAGTTTACTACACCGAGACGTAATTGTCGAATAACGCTGGCATTTTTTACTATATGAAGGAGTCTAGTGCTAGCGAATACTCAACACGGTGCGTTTGGGTATTTAGTGCACAGTGTTTTTTTATTTTTCAAAAAAACAATCTATAGTGCACCATGTTATATGTAGCTCTAATGCATGTATGGATAGTAAAGCACCAGTGCGCTTGAATAATTTAGACGCACATTCAAAGACACATCTGCTAAAACATCTTCCCACCCACCTCCACTAGTGACCTCCGCTACAAATGGATTTTTGGCCTATTTTTGTAGCATGTTGGGTCCCTATAATACTAGTGATTACCCCATTAATATTGTAGTTGCATCCCTTATTAATATTGTTGTGCCCCTATTATCCCCATATTGTTATTACTATGCCCCATAGAATCCCTCTATTGTTATTTTTGTGGCTTTATATTATTATTGTTAGGTCGGCTGGGTTATATTGTCACTCCTTAGACTCCTATATATAGAAAGGAGGTTTTGTCATTTGAATCATCCAGAAATTGTTCATTTATGTAATGTAAAGGAGGTTTCCCCCTCGAAGAGGCTAAATTCTAAGGTGTTTATCTATCTTTTCTTGAGCTGGTTTCATAACATTTGGTATCAGAGGTTTGAATTCTAGGGTTTCGCTGCTCCAAATAGATCATCATGGCATTTTCGCTATAATTTTTTTTCTGCGATGTTTCAGAAGCTAAAAAAAAAAAAACATTTGAGAAGAAATCACGCTAAATCTCGGGTCCAAATTTCAGAGCTTTTCTCTCTATATTTGCAGAGATATGATCTGAGGAAGTTGGTCTTTTTGTAGACTCCTGAATTACATTCCAAACAGGTGATCTCAGGAAAATCGTCATAAATTTCTCTCTGAGCATCAGATTGAAATTTCATAAGAAGGTATAGAAAGAGGACATGATGTAGTTTCTTGTATATATTTTTCAGAGCCAAAGGTCAAGACAGTGACTCGTGGCACGTCATACAAGTTCGCTCTACTGAACTAGTCTATAATCAGGTCACTATGGGAGATTTTGCATAACTCTTCCTTGGAGAATCTAATTTGGATTAGATTGGTAGCATTGGAAAGAGGACACAGAGGGCTACTGCAGGTTATAATTTCATAACTAGATGATTTGAAACTACAGAGATACATCAGAGGCAATATCAAGCTCCTACAAAGTGAAAAAAGGTGTGTAGATTCTTTTAAATTTTTGCTTAAGATTGGTTTGAAAATTTATTTTGAAGGAATTCAAAGGGCATAGTAGAGCATTATTATTGGTAACTGATGCCCCGAGGAAAGAAAATGCAAACACCTAGTAAGGAACCTGAAAGCTCTAGCATGACTCATGAAGAAGAGGAAGAAATTCTACATGATATATCAAAATTACAGGAACAAGTGCAACAAATGTCACGCTCACAAAAGCTAACAGAAGCTAAGATAAATGGCGTAGAATCTAAGATAAAGGGCATGGAAGCTAATATGGATGATTTGAAGATAGATTTGAAGACAGATTTGAAGAGAGACATGGCATATTTGAAGACAAATTTGACAAATTTTCTACAAGAAATACTTACTAATGGTGAAAAGGTTGTAAAGGAAACTAATGATGCGAACAAAGAAATGTTAATCATGATGGAATTGACTCTAATGTGGGATCGAAGACCCACCATATTCCAAAAATAGATATGAGGAAGTTTGATGGCAAGGATCCCGCAACATGGATATTACAGATGGAGAAATTTTTCGATCTCAATAATGTGAAAAACACACAAAAGGTACGTATTGCAACTTTATATTTGGAACCAAATCAGTTTGTATGGTATCAATGGCTTTTCTCTCGTAAACAAATTATCACTTGGGCAATTTTTACGGAAGAATTGACAGCACATTATGAGGATACAAAAAGCAACACTTTTTTTAGCCAATTGATAAGTCTCAAACAAAAGGGTTCAATAATGGAGCACATTGAGGAGTTCCAAAAATTGAACATAAGGGTAAAAAATATTCCAGAGGAGCATAGGATTGATGTGTTCATAGGGACTTTAAAGGATAATATCCAACATGATGTTTGCCTTTGGGAACCTGATTCATTAGAGAAGGCATTTAGGTTAGCAAGAAAAATGGAAAGCAAAATTATGGCAACTAGGAAGCATACCACTCACAACTATAAAGATGGAAGTGTTGTTGCCCCTAGTCTTCCACAACCTATAAGGTTGACACCACAATAATTGGAAGAAAAAGAGCAAGAAAGGTCAAAAGAAGAGGATATACTCCAGGAAAAAAGCCTAGATAAAGAATAAATGAATCCGATCATATCTTGTAATGCATTGGCTGGAATTACCACTCCTCAAACCATCAAGATAGAAGGACAAATCAAGAAGAAAAAGGTAATAGTGTTGATTGATTCAGGAAGTAACCACAACTTTATTGATTGTAAGGTAGCAAAAGAATTGAATTGATGGTTGCAAATGGAGGAACAATAAATTGCTCTGGAAGGTGCCATAATATCAAGCTATCGATGGGAGAATATGTATTGACTAGCCCAATGCTTTCCATTCCAATGGGAGGTGTTGATGTTGTACTAGGAGTCCAATGGCTACAATCCTTGGGTACAATAGCTTTTAATTTTCAAGAACTTTTCATGAAATTTTTTGTGGAAGGAAAGGAAGTTGAATTAAGGGGTATTGTAGGGAAACTGGGAAAGATAATCAGCTCTAACGGTATGACAAAGCTTCTCAAAAAGGAACAAAGGGGTGTAATTGCACAATTATGTTCGCTAGATGTTTCCACATTGGAATCATCTATTTCTCCAGATCTCCAAAAAGTCTTGAACAATCATTCCAAGGTATTTGAGACTCCCAAAGGTCTCCCACCTATTCGTGATCATGATCATGCTATTCATCTGATTCTAGGAAGTGTTCCTCCAAACATCAGGCCGTGCAGATATCCCTATGCCCAAAAGAGTGAAATTGAACGTATGGTTGCAGAAATGTTAGAGCCTGGTATAATTCAACCGAGTCAAAGTTCTTTCTCTTCTCCAGTAGTATTAGTGCACAAGAAGGATGGATCATGGCGCATGTGTCCAGATTATAAGGAGCTCAACAAGCTCACTATTAAAGATAAGTTTCCCATTCCTGTCATTAATGAATTACTGGATGAATTGCATGGATCAATTTACTTCACCAAGTTGGATCTTCATTCAGGATATCATCAAATCAGAATGAAGACTGAAGACATTCCGAAAACAGCATTTAGAACTAATGAGGGTCATTATGAATTTTTGGTCATGCCTTTTGGCCTTACCAATGCACCTTCAACATTTCAAGGTTTGATGAATTCCATTTTCAAACCATTCCTTAGAAAATTTGTGTTAGTATTTTTTGATGATATACTAATCTACAGCAAGTCTTGGAAGGATCATGTTGAACATGTTGACAGGGTGCTACAACTATTGGAGGAGAAACAATTATATGCAAAAGGATCCAAATGTTTCTTTGGAGTACAAGAGGTGGAATATCTGGGTCATATTGTATCTCATGAAGGAGTTAAGGTAGACCCTAGCAAAATTAAAGCCATTAAGGAATGGAAAATCCCCACATCCATAAAGCATCTGCGAGGATTTATCGGATTGACAGGGTATTATCGCAAGTTTGTTAAGAATTATGGGAGAATAGCAGCACCTCTAACAACATTATTGAAGAAAGACGCATTTTCATGGACTCCAGAAGCAACAAAGGCCTTCGAACATCTTAAAGAGGCAATGTGCCAAGCACCGATATTAGCTACACTGGACTTCACAAAAACCTTTATTGTGGAATGTGATGCTTCAGGAAATGGAATTGGTGCTGTTTTAATGCAAGAAGAAAGACCCATTGCTTTTGAAAGTCGTCCAATCAAGGGAAATTTTTTACACAAAGCTATTTATGAGAAGGAAATGTTGGCAATACTCCATGCACTTAAGAAATGGAGACCCTACCTAATGGGAAGACATTTCAAGGTAAAAATAGATCATGATAGCCTTAAATACTTTTTAGAACAAAGATTATCCTCTGAAGAGCAACAAAAGTGGGTCACAAAGATGTTGGGTTATGACTTTGAAATCATCTACAAAAAAGGGAAGAAAAATGTGGTGGTAGATGCACTCTCAAGAGAGGATGAGGATGTGGAAGCATTGTTGTGCGCCATTTCTATTATCCAACCAGATTGGATAAACGAAGCAAGGGAGGAATGGAAGAATGACAAAGAAGTGTGGGCACTTATTCGAAAGTTACAACAAGATTCCAGTACGTCTGATACATTTAGCTAGCAAAATGATTCTTTATGGTACAAAGATCGCTTATACCTCTGTAAGAATTCCCAACTAAAACAAAAGATTCTTATGGAATTGCACGCTTCTCCCTTAGGAGGGCATTCAGGATTTTTAAAAACTTACCACAGGGTTAAGAAGGAATTTTTTTGGGATGGCCTTAAATCGGATATTCAAAAATTTGTGGCGGAATGTTTGGTTTGCCAACAAAATAAAGTCAAAACAATTAAGACACCGGGTCTATTACAACCTTTATCCATTCCAAGTCAACGTTGGTAGGAGGTTTCAATGGATTTTATCACAGGTTTACCCAAGTCTGAGGGAAAGAGTGTCATCATGGTGGTAGTTGACAGGCTTACTAAGTATGCACACTTTTGTGCATTAGCACATCCATTTAAAGCCAGTACAGTATCTACTGCATTTATGGAAACAATTCAAAAGCTACATGGAAACCCAGAGATTATTGTAAGTGACAGAGATCCCAATTTTACTGGAAATTATTGGACAGAATTATTTTCTTGTCTTGGTACTCAGTTAGCTCATAGCTCATCTTATCATCCTCAATCTGATGGGCAAACTGAGATAGTAAACAAATATTTGGAAGGATATCTTCATTGCTTTGTATCTGATAAATAGACACAATGGTTCAAATGGTTTCCTCTGGTTGAATGGTGGTATAACACTTCCTTCCATACAACAACAAAAATGACCCCATTTATGGCACTTTATGGATATCAGCCACCATCCATTACATCATATTTAAGAGAAAATTCTAAGGTTCAAGCAGTGGAACATCACATCGAACATCAACAACATGTCCTGCAACTCTTAAAGGATAACCTCATGTTGGCACAGAATAGAATGAAACAATAGCCAGATCAACATCGCAGTGAAAGAAGTTTTGATGTAGGTGATTGGGTATTCCTATGGCTACAACCATATAAGCAAATGTCCCTCAAGCAAGCTAAGAAGGATAATAAATTATCACCAAAGTATTATGGTTTGTACAAGGTGTTGCAAAAGATTAGTACTGTGGCATACAAATTAGAGCTTCCTGCAGCTTCTCAATTGCACCCAGTTTTCCATGTTTCATGTTTAAAGAAGGTTATATGCGACAAGCTCCCAGTTCAAACAATATTGCCAGAACTTGATGAGGAAGGAAAAAATATATTGGAACCGGAAGCAATCACAGAAACAAGAACTCGACAGCTATGAAATCGATCAATTTTGGAGTATCTTATCAAGTCGAAGAACTTATCTGCTAAAGATTCCACATGGGAGGATGAGAATTTTATACAGAAGCATCCAGAACTACTCAAGCGTTGAGGACAACACTTTTTTGAAGGAAAGGGGCATGTTGGGTCCCTATAATACTAGTGATTACCCCATTAATATTGTATTTGCATCCCTTATTAATATTTTTGTGCCCCTATTATCCCCATATTGTTATTACTGTACCCCATAGAATCCCTCTATTGTTATTTTTGTGGCTTTATATTATTATTGTTAGGTCGGTTGGGTTATATTGTGACTCCTTAGACTCCTATATATAGAAAGGAGGTTTTGTCATTTGAATCATCCAGGAATTATTCATTTATGTAATGTAAAGGAGGTTGCCCCCTCAAAGAGGCTGAATTCTAAGGCGTTTATCTATCTTTTCTATCTTTTCTTGAGCTGGTTTCATAATAGGGCCTCCACAAAAACCTCCACTAGAAGGCCTTTTCCTTGTAGTGATGGATGTAGTATACAAGTACCCATCAACATGTTCACATATGCAATACATAAGTACACATCAATATAATCACATGTGCAATATATAAGTGCACATTAGCATAAACACGTATGCAGTATATAAGTACGCATCAGCATAATCACATATGAAATATATAAGCGCTCATCAACATAATCACATTAATATATATAAGTATTTGTGCAAGTATATTCAAGGGCGAAGAGAACTCCCTTATTTCCATTTTCCTGGCTGCACATATTTTTTTCCATTATTCTCATGGACTCAACCAGCCCATTAGGTTGTTACCTTACTTAATCATCTCCACAACAACCATTCGCTTGTGCCAAATAGATATAAGGTTTAAATTACTCCCTAATTGAGACCAAGCATCCATTATACAATATTTTCACACTACTATTGTTTTAATTCTTACTTCTTGTTTCATTCATGTCCATTTCCCAACAATGTTCCATTTTACCTAAAAATTTATTAGACTTGACATGTTTTCCTTCATGCCTATGAAGCACTACCCCTTTTTAGGATTCTGCAGCCTTCTTGCCACTCAAAACCTCCTTATTCCAAGTTTCCCCAACCATATAATTCGAAATTCAAAAATTGAGGGGCAATGCAAGAGAAAGAACAAGGACATTCTTTGAAAAAAAAAACATGAAATTCATAACAACATTCATACATAAAAATACAATAAAAATAATATCATAAGCAAGACAAAAACAACATGAGAACCAAAACCAAAAACTGACATGGCCATGCACAAGTATAAAACAAAATGACATCAACCCATGAAGTAAATAAATTACAGCCACATCACAGAAGTATTAAATAAATAATCCCCAAAATAGATCAATTCAATCTCCATGAGTCCAACATTCATGGCAGTTTTGAGCCATCATACAAGCATATATATACACACTTATAAACTATTCCAAGGCTTCTTTACAAGGCTAGCAAAAACCTTGAAGTCCTACATTCCCCAATACTGTCCAAGGGAGTCTTCCCCAATATATATTTGCATATTTCAAGGACTCTGGGATATTGTTCCGTCCTTTTCCTTGACATTTTCCCGTGCAGAGTCACGTCCCTGTAGTTCACATAGGATTTTTTTATTTCTTGTCCCTCCCATGGGAACATTCTCTTTTTCAATGTTATTCTCCACAACACCAACTAGAGATTGTCCTATTCTCTGTTTCGGCCTCACAAGGCCTCTTCCTACCAGAGAAATCTTTCCTTTTAGAGGATTCAACTTGGTATGTCTTCTTTTGCAACTACTTTTGTAGCTCAACATTCCACTCAAATAGTTCTCATCTTTTTTTCCTGGTGAGCTTTCGAAGTTCTCTTGGGAAAAATTTTAGCTCACCTTTGATGTCTTTAAGCTTGACCTCTAATTCCTGATAGATTCTTTTATTTTTTGGAAATGTCCCTCCTTTTGTTCCTCTATGGACTTGGTCCATATCCTGCTACATCTTGTCATGATGCTTGCTTCCTTTCATTGCCACTGAGTCTTGCTACGCGATGCCACATACACTTAACTATTAGTTCTTAAAATAAATTACCAAAACATATCTCAGTTGTCATCTTACCATGTTAGGCCAAGTATGTAATTCCTACTATGGACATACAACTTTAAGACCATCATTAGTGACATATCATAAACCAGGGCACCAATTATCACAAACATAAGATAGTTTTCATATTTTAGCATTACATGTTTGTTAACATAATTCATAATAATCATGCCAAAGAAAAAGTTAGATTTCAATCTTTGACCCATACTAACAACATTATTTAAAATCACCCTCTCTATTAAGGCCAACAAGACTATTTTAATCAACTTTTAAACACAAGAAGAATTCAGCCTTCTTATTAAGGTCAATAGTAGCCATGGCATCTATGACATCTAAGGGTCAGTTAGCAAAAATCTCATGTCATCTTACCACTTATCATACTTATAAATGTCATGTTCACATAGATGCACTATAGGGCCTGCATGTAGCTCAAGTTAGCACCTTTCATATCACTACCCTAGCCATCATGCACCCTGCTCATGCAACTAGTCAATAAGTAACCATGATTTTTGTTGCTATTTCAAATACCTACAACCAAGTATTTATCAATCACTTGGCTTCCTGAAATTTACGCAACAACATATCGTTAATCTCTTGAGGAACTTATATCATATACAAGCCATTGGATATTTCCATCGAATTGGCATATCTATACATATGTATGTATATAAAGTCGATAGTAGCAACCATGCTAAGCAACACAAGCAATCACAGGATCATGCAAGCATTCACATGCACATAGATTTCAATTTAGACGTTGATCACATGTCTCAAAATCTAGAACCTACCTACGTGAATTTTACATCCCGACACAATGTTCAAAAATCAGAATTTATATGCACACACACACACATATCGACTTGTTTAGAATCACGCTTTCACATGAGCAAAAGAATCAATCTTTTACCCCAAATTATAAACATTAATTAAAGTTAGTCCCCACTACCCAACCATATTCTGCATGAATACCTGCCATCTTAATTACCATATTTACGAATGCATCTTGGGTATGCGTGCAATATTCAATCATCACAAAATACATCCATCATATTGCTACACCTAGCATTCACTTGCACAAGTAAACAACAACTATAAGCAGACAATCATCAATCACATAATGCTCTAGCAAGCTATATGTCTTGCAATTACAAGGTCCACACAAGCCCCCTACCTTTGAGTTCATCCAGTTCCAGTATGACAAGAAAGGCATTAACCACTAATAACAAAATACCCCTAATAAACATAATAACCATTTCCTCATACAAAAATAGTAAACCTCTATTGAGGTCCTTGCCATATGATAACTAGGCCATGGAACTCCCACATCCCAATAAACTAGCATACACATAAATACAACATTCCATAAATATGAATAATTCAAAAAACACAGGGAATTTTCCCGAGGTTCCTTGCATCATATTAATAGTCACATACATATTCTCCCAAGCATGCAAAGGCTCATCAAATAACCAGCAATGATGATACACTAAATAAATCATATACTCAACCATGCCACATAGCTAGAGCACTATGTAAATTCATCAATCATGCTTGTCGTAATCATTTACAACTGACTTTTAACACGTAAACATTATCTTTATTATTTTTCTAAAAATCATTATGAGGTCCTCTTACTCAAGGACTTATCGTTATTTTCCCATGATAAATCCCACCTAGTCCAAATGTTGAACTTGGATTATCTGATACCACACTGTAACACCCCCCTCCTAACCCATATCCCGACCAATTAGAAGGAGGTAGTTATTATGCAAATCTAGTTCCCAAGGTATGATTATAGGAATGGAACCTAAAAATTTCAACCTTTTTCCAAACTCCTCTAAACTCGGAATAACCATCACCATTGAGTTCATCTCATCGAGACAAACTTAGTGATATAAAATTTCACCTCAATCTGAATTCCGGATTTAGAGTTATGGGCCTCCAAAGATGGGCCCCACTAGCCCTGCCACATCATCAAGCTACCACATGGAAGCTCATCATTGGTCCACTCGATAGTCAAGTCCAAAGGTCAATCAGGGTTTGCCTTACGTGTTAGCATGGAATTTCCTATTTCTTGGGCCTAACCCCTGACCGCCTGTGCAAGTTACTTTCTATTCTCCTCCCCAACCCTCAACTCCTGACCCCCAACCTCTGACCCAAGTCGAGGTCGACTCTCACTGCGATTTTCCATTTTTTACCAAGGTCTGACCCCCTAAATTCTGACCTAGTCAAGGTCCCGAGTCCTGACCTTCGACCAAGTCAAGGTTGGATTTTCACAGCGCAAATCACCCTTTTTACAACGGCCCCGACCCCTGACCTATGGGTTAGAAAACTTAAAATTTTCAGTTAATTTCCAGAATTTCAATGAGTTTCAAGGGTCATCCTTCCTTAATCATTTTTGGGTTTTCTAAAAACTTTCAAGTGCCAATAGTTGTAACTCAAGGCCACTAAACTCTAAGTAAAAATATTAAGACCAAAATGCATAAACATTCCTTCAAGGTAAGTCACAAACATGACCACTTCCAAGAGGTATTTTTGTCAAGGACGCAAAGAGATATAACAAAACAAAAACAAAAAAATAACTTGTAAAATAGGAAAATTTCCTCCCTTGACTCTATCAACCTAAGCAACTGAGAAATAATGAACATAAATCCAACATGAACATGCATATACTCATAGTCTAAGTAAAAGAGATGCACTAAGAGAACTATAACAAACAACATACAACCTTGGAGTTAGCAATGTAGAAACACAACATTTCTATGATAACAAGGTTCAACTCATAACATGCATTCAACACAATATATAAAACAGTCCACAAGGACAATTATCCTTACTACCGAACTATATCACTAGTGTAATCCCAACACTATAAAGAGTGAAAGCTTCCCTGCATCAACATGTCAACATAAGGCTAATAATTACATGAAATGTCCATATGCATCCACATATTTGCATGGGCTCATAATCAAACAGTCAACAAGAGTTAGTATAGGGAAATCCAACCTCCCTTTCTGCAATCAAGGAGCCACATTTGTTTTCAACAACATAGGCATATGACTCATATAACGAAAATTTACACATCATTACATGAACAACTAGTAAGATGCACCTACGAACATTACCATAACAAACATTATTACTTTCATGCCATACCAATAGTACTGCAGACAAACAATGCAACACATTTTGAATCCCACTTTCTAGCACATGCAAGTTATCAATGTTCTCAACCAAGACTTCATTATATTGACAACTACAAAAACACATGGAGTGAAGAATTTATCCATTAGAATTATGAACTCTTCATGCGCACACACAGATGCAATTTTAGGTTAAATACAGAGACATAAACAATTTCACTCAAGCCCATGAAACAGTCCCACTGCACAATGTTAGTGGTTATAAGAGCCTACAACAAACAAAAATCATGCCATTGCAAAAATGTTTGGATTTGTTAGGTCCCTATAATACTAGAGTATTCCCCTTATTATTATTGTTAGTGTGGCCCAGTATTTTTGTTGTTGTGCCCATGTATCCCCCAAGTTGTTATTGTTGTGCCACATAGAATACCACTATTGTTATTGTTGTGCCCTTAAATTATTATTAATATGTAGGCTTTGAATATATTGTGACCCCTTAGATATATACCAAGGAGGTCTTATCATTTGAATCATCCAAGAATTATTCATTTATGTAATTTAAAGGAGGCTTCCCCTTGAAGAGGCTAATTTTTAAGTGATCATCTATGTTTTCTTCTATTTTGGGAGATTGTTATGCTCTTAACCTGCAAGACGATACTAAAATACTGAATATGCAAAGAAATATACCCAGAACATAGAATAGTGAGAAACAACAGCAAGTATTTTATTATTCATAAAGCAATGTTCACTTGCCTCTTCGAGGGGGCAACCTCTAATAAAGCAGAGCTCGATGGAAAAATAAGACACGATGCTCCTCGCAGGGAGTCTCTATCCTTTATATATGACTCATACACGCAATACCATGGATCAATAACATGGTTCTTATTAATACCATCTATCTAATACCATGGCCCATTTGCAACTAACTGTGGTCCCGTCATTAAATGCGGCTTAACCATTTACAATTATTAATATGGGCTTTATTGACTCTTTACTATGACTCGATCCTACTACATAAATAAGGGGGTTAGGGTGGGACCCTAACATGCCCTCCTCCTTAAGAATAGCCTTGTCCTCAAGGCTGAAGGTGTGGAAACTGCTGAAGAATAGTGGCTGGTTCCCAGGTTGCATCTTCCGGAGAGGTGTCTTTCCACTTGACGAGGACTTCCCTGATCATGCGGCCACGCAGGTGCCGTTCTCGTGTGTCTAGGACCTGTTCAGGTTGGAGCCAAGTTGACCCTTCTTCATCCAATTCAGGTAGACTGGTTTGAATTCTGCAATTGTTCCCAATCACGTTCTTGAGGCACGAGACATGGAAAACTGGATGGATTTTTGCAGTGGGTGGCAAAGCTAGCTTATAGGCCACTTCTCCAATGCGCTGAAGTACCTGATATGGTCCGTAGAATTTTGGAGATAGTTTCTGACGACCCTTGTCTTTAAGTGTTGTTTGCTTATATGGTTGCAGCCTCAAAAATACCTGATCCCCTTCTTGAAATTAGCGCTCTGAGCGATGCTGATCTACCTGTTGCTTCATGCGGTTTTAAGCTTGATGAAGATTCTCTCTAAGATGGGCAAGCATGGTTGTTCGGTTTTGTAGGAGTTGATCCACTACTTGTACCTTTGAGCACCCCTTGATATAATAAGTAGTGGAAGGAGGGAGTTGACCATAAACTGCTTCATAGGGAGTCACTCTGGTGGTGGCATGATAGTTGGTGTTATACCACCATTTAGCTAGAGGTAACCACTGTACCCAAAGATGTTGCTTTTCTGAAGTGAAACACCTAAGGTAGGTTTCCAGACATTTGTTGATGGCTTCAGTTTGACCATCCGTTTGTGGATGATAGGAAGTACTGAGTTTTAGTTGGGTGCCTTGTAACCTGAAGAGTTCCTACCAAAAATTACTGGTGAAGATCGAGTCACGATGATCCAGGTGGATGTTGGTGGCCACCCACCTATCCCATTTGGACCCCCACAACTGTCTCTTTCAGCTCTTTCAGTTTCCTAAATTGTAGCACATTTTACTATTTTTAGCAGATTTTCGGGTCTTGAACTTTCGGAGCCGTTTTGAGGCCCTAAACGACGTTTTTTTGGGAATATGGGGCAACATTGGTCCATGGTACTCGGATAGATCTTTCTAACGAGCTATCGTACGTGTCAAACGGAGATTGTATGCCAAAGTTACGACCCCGGGAAATTGATGTACCAATTTACCCAAATGGGGCCCACAATTTGGTGTTTCATCTTCTAGGGTTAGGTTTCGGGATGTGAAGGGTTTTCCATTGTTTCTCAACAATAAATAGGCCTTCGAGCCTCATTGTAACACAGTTTTTAGAACAGTTCAGAGGCATGTAGTCGCACATCTCTTCTCAGAGATAAGCTACCATCGCCCTAGCTGGTTTATTTCCATTTCTGGTTGTAAGCATATTTCAGTACTTTCCATTAATGAAATGAAGCATTATTTCAGCTAGATCTCTGTGTTTATGGTTATTGCATCTCTGTATTTATGGTTATCTTTGTAATCTATTTCGTTCCTGCTTAAATCCAGATCAGTGGTATCAGAGCAGTCTGCTTTGTCTCTGTTTTTCTTTGCATGTCCCCAACGAGGTCGGGATATAAGGAGTTAGGGCTTGAACTAGTCGAACCTTTGCAAGACCAGCCTCGCAAATCCCGACGGCCTCCCATGGCGGATGAGAAGAAAGACGAGGGGGCAGGAGATCCTATCAAAATCTTGCTCGAAGAAGCGCTCGAGCGGCAAAGGAACGCGATGATGGATAGCTTTGCGCAGATCCTTCAGCGGCTACCCAGAGGCGACGCATCGGCTTCCAACAACGACTCTGGAAATGCCACACCGTTTAAGGTACAAGTTAATTTTGAAATCCCCATCTTCGAGGGTCAAATAGACGCAAATGCCGTAGATAAATGGTTAAATCTGCTAGATGGGTATTTTTCTGTTCACGAATTTTCAAGTCGGGAAAATATTGTTTTTGCTCTTCTCAAAGCAGCCCCCCACATCAAGGACTGGTGGGAAACCTACTGCGAGCAGAAGGATGAAAGTACAGGTTCATTATTTCCAGCCACACCCACTTGGAATGACTTCCGGGATGCCATCAAGGAGCAGTATTACCCTGTCGGAAGCTATGAGGAAAAATACATCAAATGGACCACACTGCGGCAGGGACGAGACCAAGATGTGCCGGAGTTCACAAACATTTTTCATACCCTTCGCACACAGTTGGGTATCAAATATTCTGAGCTGCATCTGGTACTCAAATACCACGGCTGCCTACACAGATACATCCAGGAAGAGATGGTGTTCTTGAATATCTCCTCACTCGGCACAGCATACCGATACGCTGTCAAAATCGATCAAAAGTTCAAACAGAAGAAGCGAGACTTTGGATCTGCAAATCCAAAGCCCAAAGGACAAAGCCAAGGTGAGGTGACCCAAGACAACCCGTCGAAGCCGCAAGAAAAGAACAACACCATGAAGCTGAAGAAGGACACAGGAAAGTGGTGTGAGTTCCACAAGAGTCCCACTCATAACACAAGTGACTGTCGGACCAAGCAGTCACTGGTGGCCGAGTTGAAGGCTTCCGAATCAGATGCATGTTCCGACCCTGAGCCAGAACCCGACAAGGGGAATGGAAAAGGGAAGCAGATCATTGATGCGGATCCCAGCGCCACTGTTGCCACCGCCAAGATCCAAAAGAATGAACCTGCAAATCTAGAAGAGGGGGAGCGTCTTTTCCACTCACAGATGTGGGTGAAGGGTTCGCCGCTACAATTCATTGTCGACAGTGGCAGCCAAAAGAACCTCATTTCAGCAGAGGTCGTGAAGCGGTTGGGCCTACCGACTACACCACACCCACAACCGTACAGTATCGGGTGGCTTCATGAAGGACGAGATCTCAAAGTTCGCCATCAGTGCCGCCTTCCCTACAGCATCAAGCCCTTCACAGACGAGGTATTGTGTGATGTTACACCTATGGATGTTTGTGATGTATTACTTGGCCAACCATACTTGTGGAGGCGACATGCTGTGTACGAGTCAAGGCCTCGTGCTATCATTATTTCTTTGAATAATTCATTATACAGGATACCGGAGGTAGCCCCACCTCCCGCCACATCTTTGATCACTACCAAGAAAGGCAGCAAGCTCATATCACAGACCAGGAAATTCATCTGTCTGGTCCACTCCCAAAGTAAGGGGAATATTGTTACTACATCCATGACCCCTGCAAAGGGTTCCTCTACACAGCAGCAGCAGCAAAGGAATACGGTCATGATAGAACACAGGAACAACTTCTCACGCACATGGGTACCACACAAGCTTCAAGTGGGCGACAAAGTCTGGTTGCATATGCAGAGAGAACGCCTTACCAGAACCCATCAGAAACTCAGACCACTCCGACATTGTCCTTACACGGAAAACAATGCTTTCAAGCATAGAATTCCTCCATTCCTTCACTTGCACCGAGTGTTCAATGTGGACCGTCGTCGACCATGCTTCCCACCATTTCTGGACACATCAGAGATTGCAGAACAGCTCACCAGAGAACCAACTCAGCAGAAGCTTCCTCATCTCAGGGAGGAACTCAACGCAATGGGGACCATTGCTTCCTAAGGGGGGAGGAATGATCCAGGTGGATGTTGGTGGCCACCCACCTATCCCATTTGGACCCCCACAACTGTCTCTTTCATCTCTTTCAGTTTCCTAAATTGTAGCACAATTTACTATTTTTAGCAGTTTTTCGGGTCCTGAACTTTCGGAGCCGTTTTGAGGCCCTAAACGACGTTTTTTTGGGAATATGGGGCAACATGGGTTTGTGGACCCATGTTTCCTCCCAAATTGGTAGTACTCGGATAGATCTTTCTAACGAGCTATCGTACGCGTCAAACGGAGATCGTATGCCAAAGTTACGAACCCGGGAAATTGATGTACCAATTTACCCAAACGGGGCCCACAATTTGGCGTTTCATCTTCTAGGGTTAGGTTTCGGGATGTGAAGGGTTTTCCATTGTTTCTCAACAATAAATAGGCCTTCGAGCCTCATTGTAACACAGTTTTTAGAACAGTTTAGAGGCATGTAGCCGCACATCTCTTCTCCGAGATAAGTTACCATCGCCCTAGCTAGTTTATTTCCATTTCTGGTTGTAAGCATATTTCAGTACTTTCCATTAATGAAATGAAGCATTATTTCCGCTGGATCTCTGTGTTTATGGTTATTGCATCTCTGTATTTATGGTTATCTTTGTAATCTATTGCATTCCTGCTTAAATCCGGATCACACGATCAGACACAATAGAAGTGGGCATGCCATGCAATTTGAATATCTGATCCATGAAAGGTTGAGCGACCAAATTCGGTGTAAACGGGTGGGGTAGGGCGCAAAAATGAGCATACTTAGAAAGTCGGTCCACCACCACCATGATGACTGACTTGTTTCCTGACTTTGGAAGACTTGTAATGAAATCCATAGAAACCTTCGTCCATATTGATGCCGGGATGGGCAACATTTGTAATGTGCCTGGTGCTTTGACTGTCTCCCCTTTGTGGCATTGACAAACAGGGCATTCCACTATAAAAGTAAGGATGTCCTTTTTCATGCCTGTCCAAAAAAGTGATCTTCTAGTGCAAGCATACGTCTTCTAAAAGCTTGAATGTCTTGCAATGGGGGATGAGTGCAATTCTACCAAAATGCGGCTTTTGAGGGTGGATGTTGGTGATATTACAACTCTGTCCTTGTAGCGAAGAATCTCATCCTGCCACGAGTAGCCCTTGGTGGAATTTGGATCTGCCTGCAATTGAGTAATGAGTTGGGAGAGCCAGGGATGTGAAAACCATTCCCTACGAGCCTATTCAATCCATTCTGGAATGGGAAGGGAAATTGCGAGCAGGGTACGTTCCTCCTCAAATTGGCGAGATAATGCATCTACTACACTATTTTCGCGCCCTTTCTTGTAAATGATCTCATAATCATATCCCATCATTTTGGCGAGCCATTTATTTTGTTGTGGGGAAGATAGGCGTTGCTCCAAAAAATATTTAAGACTGTGATGGTCTGTGCGGATTTGGAAATGTCGCCCCAGTAAGTAAGGTCGCCAGGTATCTATTGCATGTAAGATGGCCATCATTTCCTTCTCATAGGTAGATTGTCCCAGATTCTTCCCACTTAGTTGTTGGCTTGTGAAGGCCAAGGGTCGACCTTCCTGCATTAAGACTGCCCCAATACCCGTACCCGAAGCATCACATTCAATGACAAAAGATTTGGTGAAATTAGGTAGTGCTAAGACTGGAGTGGAACACATGGCATTTTTGAGAGCTGTAAATGCCTGTTGTGCGTCATCATTCCAGAAGAACGATTTTTTCTTGAGGAGTTGAGTGAGGGGCTTCGCAATGCGACCATAATTGTGAACAAATTTCCTTCATGCCTATGAAGCACTGCCCCTTTTTGGGATTCTGTAGCCTTCTTGCCACTCAAACCTCCTTATTCCAAGTTTCCCCAACCATGTAATTCGAAATTCAAAAATTGAGGGGCAATGCAAGAGAAAGAAAAAGGACAATCTTTGAAAAAAAAACATGAAATTCATAACAACATTCATACATAAAAATACAATAAAAATAATATCATAAGCAGGACCAAAACAACATGAGAACCAAAACCAAAAAATGACATGGCCATGCACAAGTCTAAAACAAAATGACATCAACCCATGAAGTCAATAAACTACAGCCACATCACAGAAGTATTAAATAAATAATCCCGAAAATAGATCAATTCAATCTCCATGAGTCCAACATTCATGGCAGTTTTGAGCCATCATACAAGCATATATATACACACTTATAAACTATTCCAAGGCTTCTTTACAAGGCTAGCAAAAACCTTGAAGTCCTACTTTCCCCAATACTATCCAGGGGAGTCTTCCCCAACATATATTTGCATATTTCAAGGACTCTGGGATATTGCTCCGTCCTTTTCCTTGACATTTTCCTGTGCAGAGTCACGTCCCTGTAGTTCACACAGGATTTTTTTATTTCTTGTCCCTCCCATGGGAACAATTTCTTTTTCGATGTTATTCTCCACAACGCCAACTAGAGATTGTACTCTTCTCCGTTTTGCCCTCACAAGGCCTCTTCCTACCAGAGAAATTTTTCCTTTTAGAGGATTCAACTTGGTATGTCTTCTTTTGCAACTACTTTTGTAGCTCAACATTCTACTCAACTAGTTCTCATTTTTTTTCCTAGTGAGCTTTCGAAGTTCTCTTGGGAAAACTTTTAGCTCACCTTCGAGGTCTTTAAGCTTGACCTCCAATTCCTGATAGGTTCTTTTATTTTTTGGAAATGTCCCTCCTTTTGTTCCTCTATGGACTTGGTCCATATCCAGCTACATCTTGTCATGATGCTTGCTTCCTTTCATTGCCAATGAGTCTTGCTACGCGTTTCCACATACACTTAACTATTAGTTCTTAAAATAAATTACCAAAACATATCTCAGTTGCCATCTTACCATGTTAGGCCAAGTATGTAATTCCTGCTATGGACATACAACTTTAAGACCATCATTAGTGACATATCATAAACCAGGGCACCAATTATCACATACATAAGATTGTTTTCATATTTTAGCATTACATGTTTGTTAACATAATTCATAATAATCATGCCAAAGAAAAAGTTAGATTTCAATCTTTGACCCATACTAACAACATTATTTAAAATCACCCTCTCTATTAAGGCCAACAAGACTGTTTTAAACAACTTTTAAACACAAGAAGAATTCAGCCTTCTTATTAAGGTCAATAGTAGCCATGGCATCTGTAACTTCTAAGGGTCAGTTAGAAAAAATCTCATGTCATCTTACCACTTATCATACTTATAATTTACATGTTCACATAGATGCACTATAGGGCCTGCATGTAGCTCAAGTTAGCACCTTTCATATCACTACCCTAGCCATCATGCACCCTGCTCATGCAACTAGTCAATAACTAACCATGATTTTTGTTGCTATTTCAAATACCTACAACCAAGTATTTATCAATCACTTGGCTTCCTGAAATTTTGCAACAACATATTGTTAATATCTTGAGGAACTTATATCATATACAGGCCATTGGATATTTCCATCGAATTGGCATATCTATACATATGTATGTATATAAAGTCGATAGTAGCAATGATGCTAAGCAACACAAGCAATCACAGGATCATGCAAGCATTCACATGCACATAGATTTCAATTTAGACGTTGATCACATGTCTCAAAATCTAGAACCTACCTACGTGAATTTTACATCCCGACACAATGTTCAAAAATCAGAATTTATATGCACACACACACACACATATATCGACTTTGTTTAGAATCACACTTTCACATGTGCAAAAGAATCAATCTTTTACCCCAAATTATAAACATTAATTAAAGTTAGTCCCCACTACCCAACCATATTCTACATCAACACCTGCCATCTTAATTACCATATTTATGAATGCATCTTGGGTATGCGTGCAATATTCAATCATCACAAAATACATCCATCATATTGCTACACCTAGCATTCACTTGCACAAGTAAGCAACAACTATAAGTAGACAATCATCAATCACATAATTCTCTAGCAAGCTATATGTCCTGCAACTACAAGGTCCACACAAGACCCCTACCTTTGAGTTCATCCAGTTCTAGTATGACAAGAAAGGAAATAACCACTAATAACAAAATACCCCTAATAAACATAATAACCATTTCCTCATACAAAAATAGTCAACCTCTATTGGGGTCCTTGCGATATGATAACTAGGCCATGGAACTCCCACATCCCAATAAGCTAGCATACACATAAATACAACATTCCATAAATATGCATAATTCAAGAAACACAGGGAGTTTTCCCGAGGTTCCTTGCATCATATTAATAGTCACATACATATTCTCCCAAGCATGCAGAGGCTCATCATATAACCAGCAATGGTGATCGCTAAATAAATCATATACTCAACCATGCCACATAGCTAGAGCACTATGTAAATGCATCAATCATGCTTGTCGTAATCATTTACAACTGACTTTTAACACGTAAATGTTTTCTTTATTATTTTTCTAAAAATCATTATGAGGTCCTCTTACTCAAGGACTTATCGTTATTTTCCCATGATAAATCCCACCTAGTCCAAATGTTGAACTTGGATTCTCTGATACCATACTGTAACACCCCCCTCCTAACCCATATCCCAACCAATTAGAAGGAGGTAGTTATTATGCAAATCCAGTTCCCAAGGTATGATTATGGGAATGGAACCTAAAAATTTCAACCTTTTTTCAAACTCCTCTAAAATCGGAATAACAATCACCATTGAGTTCATCTCATCAAGAAAAACTTAGTGATATAAAATTTCACCTCAATCCGAATTTCGGATTTAGAGTTATGGGCCTCCAAAGATGGGCCCCACTAGCCCTGCCACATCATCAAGCTACCACGTGGAAGCTCATCATTGGTCCACTCGGTAGTCAAGTCCAAAGGTCAATCAAGGTTTTCCTTACGTGTTAGCATGGAATTTCCTATTTCTTGGGCCTGACCCCTGACCGCCTGTACAAGTTACTTTCTATTCTCCTCCCTGACCCTCAACTCACGACCCCCAACCTCTGACCCAAGTCGAGGTTGACTCTCACTGCGAGTTTCCATTTTTTACCAAGGTCTGACCCCCTGAATTCTGACCTAGTCAAGGTCCCGAGTCCCGACCTTCGACCAAGTCAAGGTTAGATTCTCCCAACGCAAATCACCATTTTTACAATGGCCCCAACCCCTGACCTGTGGGTTAGAAAACTTAAAATTTTCAGTTAATTTCCAGAATTTCAATGAGTTTCAAGGGTCATCTTTCCTCAATCATTTTTGGGTTTTCTAAGGACTTTCAAGGGCCAATAGTTGTAACTCAAGGCCACTAAACTCTAAGTAAATATATTAAGACCAAAATGCATAAACATTCCTTCAAGGAAAGTCACAAACATGACCACTTCCAGGGGGGATTTTTGTCAAGGACGCAAAGAGATATAACAAAACAAAAAAAAAAACTTGTAAAATAGGAAAATTTCCTCCCTTGACTCTATCAACCTAAGCAACTGAGAAATAATGAACATAGATCCAACATGAACATGCATATACTCATAGTCTAAGTAAAATAGATGCACTAAGAGAACTATAACAAACAACATACAACCTTGGAGTTAGCAATGTAGAAACACAACATTTCTATGATAACAAGGTTCAACTCATAACATGCATTCAACACAATATATAAAACAGTCCACAAGGATAATTATCCTTACTACAAAACTATATCACTAGTGTAATCCCAACACTATCAAGAGTGAAACCTTCCTTGCATCAACATGTCAACATAAGGCTAATAATTACATGAAATTTCCATATGCATCCACATATTTGCATGGGCTCATAATCAAACAGTCAACAAGAGTTAGTATAGGGAAATCCAACCTCCCTTTCTACAATCAAGGAGCCACATTTTTTTCAACAACATAGGCATATGACTCATATAACGAAAATTTACACATCATTACATGAACAACTATTAAGATGCACCTACAAACATTACCATAACAAACATTATTACTTTCATGCCATACCAATAGTACTGCAGACAAACAATGCAACACATTTTGAATCCCACTTTCTAGCACATGCAAGTTATCAATGTTCTCAACCAAGACTTCATTATATTGACAACTACAAAAACACATGGAGTGAAGAATTTATCCATTATAATTATGAACTCTTCATGCGCACACACAGATGCAATTTTAGGTTAAATACAGAGACATAAACAATTTCACTCAAGCCCATGAAACAGTCCCACTGCACAATGTTAGTGGTTATAAGAGCCTACAACAAACAAAAATCATGTCATTGCAAACATGTTTGGATTTGTTAGGTCCCTATAATACTAGAGTATTCCCCTTATTATTATTTTTAGTGCGGCCCAATATTTTTGTTGTTGTGCCCATGTATCCCCCAAGTTGTTATTGTTGTGCCACATAGAATACCACTATTGTTATTGTTGTGCCCTTACATTATTATTATTAATATGTAGGCTTTGGATATATTGTGACCCCTTAGATATATACCAAGGAGGTCTTATCATTTGAATCATCCAAGAATTATTCATTTATGTAATTTAAAGGAGGCTTCCCCTCGAAGAGGCTAATTTTTAAGTCAATCATCTATGTTTTCTTCTATTTTGGGAGATTGTTATGCTCTTAACCTGCAAGACGATACCAAAATACCGAATATGCAAAGAAATATACCCAGAACATAGAATAGTGAGAAACAACAGCAAGTGTTTTATTATTCAGAAAGCAATGTTCACTTGCCTCTTCGAGGGGGCGACCTCCAATAGAGCAGAGCTCGATGGAAAAATAAGACACGATGCTCCTCGCAGGGAGTCTCTATCCTTTATATATGACTCATACACGCAATACCATGGATCAATACCATGGTTCTTGTTAATACCATCTATCTAATACCATGGCCCATTTGCAACTAACTGTGGTCCCGTCATTAAATGCATGTTAACCACTTACAATTATTAATATGGGCTTTATTTCCTCTTTACTATGACTCGATCCTACTACATAAATAAGGGGATTAGGGTGGGACCCTAACATGCCCTCCCCCTTAATAATAGCCTTGTCCTCAAGGCCGAAGGTGCGGAAACTGCTGAAGAATAGTGGCTGGTTCCCAGGTTGCATCTTGCGGAGAGGTGTCTTTCCACTTGACGAGGACTTCCCTGATCATGCGGCCACGCAGGTGCCGTTCTCGTGTGTCTAGGACCTATTCAGGTTGGATCCAGATTGACCCTTCTTCATCCAATTCAGGTAGACTGGTTTGAATTATGCAATTGTTCCCAATCACTTTCTTGAGGCATGAGACGTGGAAAACTGGATGGATTTTTGTAGTGGTTGGAAAAGCTAGCTTATAGGCCACTTCTCCAATGCGCTGAAGTACCTGATATGGTCTGTAGAATTTTGGAGATAGTTTCTGACAACCCTTGTCTTTGAGTGATGTTTGCTTATATGGTTTCAGCCTCAAAAATACTTGATCCCCTTCTTGAAATTGGTGCTCTGAGCGATGCTGATCTACCTGTTGCTTCATGCGGTTTTGAGCTTGATGAAGATTCTCTCTAATATGGGCGAGCATGGTTGTGCGGTTTTGTAGGAGTTGATCCACTGCTTGTACCTTTGAGCATCCCTTGATATAAGAAGTAGGGGAAGGAGGGAGTTGACCATAAACTGCTTCATAGGGAGTCACTTTGGTGGTGGCGTGATAGTTGGTGTTATACCACCATTCAGCTAGAGGTAACCACTGTACCCAAAGATGTTGCTTTTCTGAAGTGAAACACCTAAGTTAGGTTTCCAGACATTTGTTGACGGCTTCAGTTTGACCATCCGTTTGTGGATGATAGGAAGTACTGAGTTTTATTTTGGTGCCTTGTAGCTTGAAGAGTTCCTACCAAAAATTACTGGTGAAGATCGGGTCACGATCATACACAATAGAAGTGGGCATGCCATGCAATTTGAAGATCTGATCCATGAAAGATTGAGTGACCAAAGTCGATGTAAACGGGTGGGGTAGGGTACAAAAATGAGAATACTTAGAAAGTCGATCCACCACCACCATGATGACTAACTTGTTTCCTGACTTTGGAAGACTTGTAATGAAATCCATAGAAACCTCCGTCCATATTGATGCCAGGATGGTCAACGGTTGTAATGTGCCTGGTGCTTTGACTGTCTCCCCTTTGTGGCGTTGACAGACATCGCATTCCGCTACAAAAGTAAGGATGTCCTTTTTCATTCTTGTCCAAAAAAATGATCTTCTAATGCGAGCATACGTCTTCTGAATGTCCTGCAATGGGGGATGAGTGCAATTCTGCCAAAATGCGGCTTTTGACAGTGGATGTTGGTGATATTACAACTTTTTCCTTGTAGCGAAGAATCTCATCCTCCCACGAGTAGCCCTTGTTGGAATTTGGATCCACCTGCAATTGAGTAATGAGTTGGGAGAGCCAGGGATGTGAAAACCATTCCCTGCGAATCTCTTCAATCCATTCTGGAATGGGAAGGGAAATTGCGAGCAGGGTACATTCCTCCTCAAATTGGCGAGATAATGCATCTACTACACTATTTTCGTGCCCTTTCTTGTAAATGATCTCATAATCATATCCCAGCATTTTGGCAAGCCATTTATTTTGTTGTGGGGAAGATAGGCGTTGCTCCAAAAAATATTTAAGACTGTGATGGTCTGTGCGGATTTGGAAACGTCGCCCCAGTAAGTAAGGTCGTCAGGTATCTATTGCATGTAAGATGGCCATTATTTCCTTCTCATAGTAGATTGTCCCAGATTCTTCCCACTTAGTTGTTGGCTTGTGAAGGCCAAGGGTCGACCTTCCTACATTAAGACCACCCCAATACCCAAAGCCGAAGCATCACATTCAATGACAAAAGATTTGGTGAAATCAGGTAGTGCTAAGACTGGAGTGGAACACATGGCATTTTTGAGAGCTGTAAATGCCTGTTGTGCGTCATCATTCCAAAAGAATGAATTTTTCTTGAGGAGTTGAGTGAGGGGCTTCGCAATGCGACCATAATTGTGAACAAATTTGCGATAATAGCTTGTGAGACAAAATCCTCTCAGGCTTTTCAAGGTCTTAGGTTGAGGCCAATCTTGCATTGCCTGGATCTTTTTGGTGTCCACCTTGACACCTTCATGCCCCACAATGTGGCCCAAATACTCAACTTCTTCCATGCCAAAAGAGCACTTGGACATCTTAACAAATAATTTATGCTTGCGGAGCAGTTGCAAGAGCAGATCTACATGCTGAAGATGGGCAGCCCAAGTGCAGCTATAGATGAGGATGTCATCGAAGAAGACAAGGACAAATTTCCTGATATATGGTTTGAGAAGGTGGTTCATAAGGATCTGAAAAGTAGATTGAGCATTACAAAGACCGAATGGCATGACCAGGAACTCATAATGGCCTTCATGAGTTCTGAAAGTAGTCTTTGGAATGTCGACTTCCTTCATGCGAATTTGGTGGTATCCTGAACGAAGATCTAGCTTAGTGAAAAATTGAGCCCCATTGAGTTCATCCAACAAATCATCAACAACCGGGATGGGAAATTTATCTTTGGCTGTCAACTTATTGAGGGCCCTGAAGTCTGGACACATCCACCATTCCCCATCTTTCTTGAGCACCATGACCACCGGTGATGAGTAAGGACTAATGCTGGGACGAATGACACCTGCTTCCAAAAGTTCCTTGATTATTTTTTCTATTTCATTCTTTTGGGTGAACGGATATCTGTATGGGTGCACATTTGGTGGTTGGGCCCCTAGAACCAAGGTGATGCAATGATCATGTTCCCCTCTCGAGGGTGGAAGCTCACGAGGCTTGTCAAAGACTGGCAGATGGTTATTTAAAATTTGTTGCATCTCACGATGAATCAGCAGAGAATTTGGTTCGACAGCCTAGATGGCATTAAATTGAGCTATAACTCCATGATGGCCCTTTTTTAGCAATTTTTCCATCCTATGTGAGCTAATGATAGAGGGAGCTCCCGCCTGGAGTCCGCGGAGGGTATGTGTGGAGTTGTTCTGCTTAAAGCTCATATATAACTCCTGGAAATCCATTGTGATTGGCCCAAGAGTGCGAAGCCATTCAGCACCAAGGACAATGTCACACCCTCCCATGTGTATGGAAAACATGTGGGTCTTCAACTGATAATCCCCCATTTGAGGTTTGACATTTTCACAGTGGCATTCACATTTCATTGTTCCCCCATCCGCAATTTGGACTTGGAAGTTAGAAACTGCTCGTACAAAACAATGCACTGCTTCCGTGACTTTTTGATGGATGAAATTATGTGTGCTTCCACTATCAATCAAGACTACTACTGGGCGATGTTTAATAAAGCCTCTGATTTTGAGAGTTTGAGGTGAAGAAATCCCTGCCAAAGCATGCAGCGAAATAACTGGTTCGTCAGGGACATTGTCCTTCTGGTTGTCCTCTTTTGCCTCCTCAAGTTCCTCAAGTGGTGGGGCTTCCTCCAATGAGCTGTAATCAGTGGAATCAATTTGAAAAAAATTGGGCTCCTTGCATTTATGACCTGGGGAGTATTTTTCATCACAGTAGTAACATAATCCCTGCTTTCTTCTTTCAGCCATTTCTGCAGGTGACACCTTTTGAACTTTAAGTGTTTGAGTCGTGTTGTGAGCCTGTGGGGGGCGAACCTTGGCGTGAAATTTGGGCGAATGGACTGGGCTGCTAACGCACGTTCCACGTTACGAGCTACCTTGCAAGCCTCTGACCATGTGGGAGGGTGGTGCAGTCGGACGTGGGCTTGTATGGCCTCTTTCAGACCGCTGATAAAACATTCCATGTAGAACGCATCTGGGAGATCCCTAGTGTGGAATTTTAAGGCTTCAAAGGCTGTAACATATTCATCCACTGTGCCAGTCTGTCGGAGCTAAGTGAGACGACCCAAAAAAGTAGAATCATGGTCAAAGTGCTCTATAAGAGCTTTTCTGAAGGCAGCCCAAGTCAAAAAATTTCCATTGCTATGTTGATGCCATTCCCACCATTTCCATCTTTCATTGTCCAAGTACATGCTCCCCACCATAAGCTGAGTCTCATTATCTAAGATGTTATTCAGATTGAAATACTGCTCCATTTGTGCTACCCATGCGTCCGAGTGAGAACCATAAAATTTATGCATATCTAGCTTGGGAGGTCGCGAACGGGATTGTTGGTGGGTGCCCCAGAGGTGAAGAGAGTGGCTAGACTCACCCTCACTCTGTCCATTGCTAATATACGCCTCCTCGCAGGCTTCCTCCTTGCCCTTAGAGAGTGCGTGAGTGAGTTTTTCAAGCTGTTCTTGGATGGCTTGCAAGGATTGTTCAAGTTTGTCGATGTTCTCATTAGCCATAGCTTGAGCTCGAGTTGCTACCATGCACCAATCCAATGTACTAGAAATTAGGGACCGCCAGAAATTTTTTCACTAACAATTGAATGGTACCACCTTGCTCAGCTCGTCGTCCTGATTCTTATGGGCTAGATCACCAATAAGCGCCCCGGGGGGTCTCAGACTCTTCTTTTTTTTCTCTGAAAACTCCTAATGGAGTTTTACTCCTTGCTTAGGAATACTGCAGTAGCCGAATCCTCAAAATGTCAATGCTGCCAAAAGTCCTGCGAAAATCACGCCCCTGTATAGGAACCCCACACAACTACTCAGATCTGAGAGATCTGAATGGCTGATCGGATAGCTCTGATTGGTGGAACAGATTGCTGCTACGAATCTGATGGATCTAATAGATTGGAATGGCTGGTATGCTAACTCGGAACTGCGGGACTGATGTCTGCTGCTGCTGCAAACACTCTTGTGAGATCTGATCTGGCAGAGATTATGCGTGATCCCAAGATAGAAAAGGGAACTATGGTCTCGAGGAGTGTCAGGTGCTACAGATCACAATATACATAGGATCTGACAGTAGTACTCGGCCTAATGTTTCAGGGCTCTAACTAAGG
This sequence comes from Pinus tabuliformis, assembly GCA_031772625.1. Lineage (NCBI taxonomy): Eukaryota > Viridiplantae > Streptophyta > Pinopsida > Pinales > Pinaceae > Pinus > Pinus tabuliformis. The sequence goes on along the minus strand of CM062810.1, from coordinate 24,348,168 downwards.
AGGATCAACAGTACCCTTAGCCGTACAACCCGACTACCCTATCGTACGGGCGAGTAATCTCTCCGAGTGTTGTTCTTGGTGTACTGTAGCAGAAATATGGCCGACGGTTTATCTATGGCGAGGTTTCAAAGGAGCTAGGGAGCTTCTGATATACCCATAGGGTACTTGGAAGACAATCTGTGCGCGGTTCTGTCTAATGTGCTACTACTCGAAGGGGTACCCACAGGGGTTACAAGGGAGTCCAACAAGCGTGACCACCTCTTGTATTTCCTGTGTGCATGCCTCCCCAAATCCGCAGGTTTATGCGCTCAATGACAGATCCCGTGGTTTAAAGACGCCGGAACACGTCTCTAGCCAAAAAAAAAAAAATTGCTAAGAAATGGAGATCCCACCTGCCCTGGAAAGAGCTCTGATACCACTTGTTATGCTCTTAACCTGCAAGACGATACCGAATATGCGAAGAAATATACCCAGAACATAGAATAGTGAGAAACAACAGCAAGTATTTTATTATTCAGAAAGCAATGTTCACTTGCCTCTTCGAAGCGGCAACCTCCAATAGAGTAGAGCTCGATGACAAAATAAGACACGATGCTCCTCGCAGGGAGTCTCTATCCTTTATATATGACTCATACACGCAATACCAGGGATCAATACCATGGTTCTTATTAATACCATCTATCCAATACCATGGCCCATTTGCAACTAACTGTGGTACCATCATTAAATGCGGGTTAACCACTTACAATTATTAATATGGGCTTTATTGACTCTTTACTATGACTTGATCCTACTACATAAATAAGGGGGTTAGGGTGGGACCCTAACAGAGATGGTTGCATAACATTTGGTTTCGGATATTTGGATTCTAGGGTTTCACTATTTCAAACAGGTCATCGTCAAATTTTCGTTATAATTTTTTTATACGAAGATTCAGAAGCTAAAATTGTGACCAAGTGGCGTTGAACTATTGGTGAAATTTGTGTTGGAATTTAAGATCTTGGTTTGTTATATTTTTTGAGATATGGTCCAACAAAGTTAGGGTTTTTCATGCTCCATAATTCAGTCTTAAAAAAGTGACCAAGGGAAAATCACCATAAATTTCACTTCAAGCATTATATTTGAATTTAGTTAAAAGTGCCAGAAAGAGAATGAAATTTGGTTTCTTTTGTATCAATTTCAGGGTTGAAGGTTGAAACAGTGACACGTGGCATTCCATACAATTTAGCTCTTCTGAAACAATCCATAATCAAGTCATTGTGGGAGATTTGGCATAAATTTATCTTGAAGAATACAATCTTGTTTTGACTTATGGCATTAGAAATAATACTCAGAGGGCTACCACAAGACATAAGTTCAGACCTTGGAGATTTCAAATTACAAAGATACAACAACTTCAATATCGAACTCCTAAAAAGTAAGAAAAAAGTGTGTACTTTTTTAAAAATTTTGCCTAACTTTTGTTTGAAAAATCGGTTTGAACTGATTCAAAGGGTATATTGAAGCATAGATATCATCATTTGGATCCGAAATTCCTCCCAAACAAAATAATTCTATACCCATGATGTGCAACACACACAAAAGGTATGAATTGCATCTTTGTATTTAGAACCCAATCAGTTTTTATCATATCGATGGATTTGTTCTCGTAAACCACTTATGACTTGGCCAATTTATATGGAATAAATTTTAACACGTTATGAGGATATAAATAGAAACATCTTCTTTGGCCAATTGATAAATCTCAAATAAAAGGGTTCAATGGTTGAACATATTGAGGACTTCCAAAAAATGAATATTAGGGTAACTAATATTCCAGAGGATCATAGGGTTGATGTCTTCATAAGGACTTTGAAGGATAACATCCAACATGAGGTTCACCTTTAAGAACTTGATTCATTGGAGAAGGGATTCAGGGTGGCAAGAAAAGTTGAAAGCAAAATTATGGAAACAAGGAAGTCTACCACTCACAACTATAAATATGGAAGTGTTGTTTCTCCTAGCCTTCCACAACCTATAAGATTGACGCCACAACAATTGGAGGAAAAAGGAAAAAAAAGGAATGTGTTATAGTTGTGATAGATATAAACTAAAGGTCATAACTGTACTGAGAAGAAATTATTCTAAATATATTGTGAAGAGGAGGAAAAAAATGAACAAGAAACATCAAAAGAGGAGGATATACACCAGAAACCAACCCCAGAGAAAGAAGAAATAAATTTGACCATATCTTGTAATTCATTGGCAATAATTACCACTCCTCAAACTCTCAAGTTAGAAGGATATATCAAGAAGAAAAAGGTAACAGTGTTGATTGATTCAGGTAGTACCCATAATTTTATTCATTGTAAGATAGCTAAGGAATTGAATTTCTTCCTATATCTAGCACCGAAGTGTCAAGCAATGGTTTAAAATGGAGGAACTATAAATTTCTCTAGAAAGTGCCATAATATCAAGATAACCATGGGGGAATATGTATTGAATAGTCCAATGCTTTCCATTCCAATGGGTGGTGTTGATGTTGTACTAGGAGTCTAGTGGTTACAATCTTTGGGGATGATAGATTTTAATTTTCAAGAAATTTTCTTGAAATTTTTTTGGGAAGGAAAGCAATTTTAACTAAGGGGTATTGTAGGGAAACCGGGAAATATAATCACCTCTAATGGCATGAAAAATATTTGAAGAAATAACAATGGGGTGTAATTGCATAATTATGCTCACTAGAGGTTCAAACATCAAAATCATCTATTTCTCTAGATCTCCAAAAAGTCTTAGACAATCATTACAATGTATTTGAGACTCCCAAATGCCTCCTGCCTATTCATGATGATGATTATGTTATTCATTTGATTACAAGAAGTGTTCCTCCAAACATCAAACCTTATAGATATACCTATTCCTAAAAGATTGAAATTGAACGTATGGTTGCAGAAATGCTAGAGACTGGTATAATTCAACCTAGTCAAAGTTATTTCTCTTCTCCAACAGTATTGGTGCACAAGAAGGATGGTTCATGGAATATGTGTATGTATTATAGGGAGCTCAAAAAGCTCACTTTTAAAGACAAATTTCTCATTTGTTTCATTGATGAATTGTTGGATGAATTACATGGAGCAATTTACTTCACCAAGTTGGATCTTCATTCAGGATATCATCAAATTAGAATGAAGATTGAAGACATTTCGAAAACAACATTCAAAACTCATGAGGGTCATTACAATTTTTTGGTCATGCCTTTTGGCCTTACTAATGCACATTTCACATTTCAAGGTTTGATGAATTCCATTTTCAAACCCTTCCTTAGAAAATGTGTGTTAGTATGTTTTGATGATATACTAATCTACAACAAGTATTGGAAGGATCATGTTCAACATGTTCACAATGTGCTCAAACTATTAGAGGAGAAACAATTATACTCCAAATATTTCTTTAGAGTACAGGAAGTGGAATATTTGGGCCATAATGAATCTCATAAGGGTGTTAAGGTATACCCTAACAAAATTAAATCCATTAAGGAATGGAAAATCCCCACAACCATAAAGCATCATTGAGGATTTCTCAGGTTGACAAGGCATTATCGCAAGTTTCTTAAGAATTATGGGAAAATAACAGCACCTCTGACAACATTACTAAAGAAAGGTGCATTTTATTGGACTCTAGAAGCAACTAAGGCCTTTGAACATCTTAAAGAGGTAATGTGCCAAGCATTGGTCTTAGCTACGCCAAACTTCACAAAACTCTTTATTGTGGAATGTGATGTCTCGCAAAATGGAATTGGTATTGTCTTAATGCAAGAAGGAAGACCCATTGCTTTTGAAAGTTGTCCAATCAAAGGAAAGTATTTACACAAACCTGTTTATGAGAAGGAAATGTTGGAAATACTACATGCAATAAATAAATGGAGACCTTACCTAATGGGAAGACACTTCAAGGTAAAAACAGATCACGATAGCCTTAAATAATTTTTGGAACAAAGATTATCTTCAAAAGAGCAGCAAAAATGGGTCACAAAGATGTTGGGTTATGACTTTGAAATAATCTACAACAAAGGGAAGAAAAATGTTGTTGCATATGCACTCTCAAGAAAGGATGAGGATGTGGAAGCATTGCTTTGTGCCATTTCTATTATCTAACCTGACTGGATAACTAAAGCAAGGATGAATGGAAGAATGACGAAGAGGTGTGGACAATACTCATCCAAAAATTGCAACAAGATCTCAGTACATCCAATGCATTTAGTTGGAAAATTGATTCATTATGATACAAAGATCACTTATATATTTGTAATAATTACCAACTCAAGAAAAAGATTCTTTCGGAATTGCACACGTCCCCCTCAGGAGGGCACTTGGGATTTTTAAAAACTTACCACATGGTCAAGAAGGATTTTTTTGGATTACCTTAAATATGATATTCATAATTTTGTGGCAGAAGGTTTGGTTTTCAAACAAAATAAAGTTGTGACAATTAAAACCCAAGGTCTATTACAACCTTTAGCCATTCGAAGTCAACATTAGGATGAGGTCTCAATGGATTTTATCATAGGTTTCCCCAAAAATGAAGGAAAGAGTGCCATCATGGTGGTAGTTGATAGACTTACCAAGTATGCACACTTTTGTGCATTATCTCATCCTTTTAAAGCTAGTATAATTGCTACTGCATTTATGGAAATAATTTAAAATCTACATGGAAACCCAAAGATTATTGTAAGCGACAAAAATCCCAATTTCACTGGAAATTTTTGGACGGAATTATTTTCTTGAATTGGGACTCAATTAGCTCACAACTCATATTATCATCCTCAATCTGACGGGAAAACTGAGATAGTAAACAAATGTTTGGAAGGATATCTTCATTGCTTTGTATTTGATAAACAAACACAATGGAACAAGTGGTTACCTCTAGATGAATGGTGGTATAACACTTCCTTCCATATTTCAACAAAAATGACCCCATTTATGGAACTTTATGGATATCATCCACCATCCATCACATCATATTTAAGAGAAAATTCTAAGGTTCAAGCAGTGGAAGATCACATCAAGCATCAACAACAAGTTCTCCAACTCTTAAAGGATAACCTCACTCTGGCACATAATCGAATGAAACAACATGCATATCAATATCGTAGTGAAATAAGTTTTGATGTAGGTGACTGGGTATTTTTACATCTACAACCATACAATCAAATTTCCCTCAACAAAGATAAGAAGGATAATAAATGATCACGCAAGTACTATGGTCCTTACAAGGTGTTGCAAAAGATTGGTATTATTCATACAAATTGGAGTTGCTTGCATCTTCCCGAGTACACCCAGTTTTCCATGTTTCATGCTTAAAGAAGGTTATCAGTGACAAGCTCCCAGTTCAAACAGTGTTTCCATAACTTGACGAAGAAGGAAAAAACATATTTGAGCCTAAAGCAATCATGGAAACAAGAACTCGACAACTACGGAATTGATTAATTTCAGAGTGTCTCATTAATTGGAAGAACTTACCCCCTGAATATTCCACAAGGGAGGATGAGAATTTTATACATAAGCATCCAGAACTACTCGAGCATTGAAGACAACACTTTTTTGAAGGACAGAGGCATGTTATGTCCCTATAATACTAGAGTATTCCCCTTATTTGTATTGTTAGTGTATCCCCCTATTTTTATTGTTGAGCCCATGTATCCCCCATGTTGTTAGTGTTGTGCCCCATAGAAGCCCATTATTTTTATTGTTGTGCCGTTACATTATTATTGTTATGAAGGCTCGATTATATTGTCACCCCTTAGACTCCTATATATGCCAAGGAGGTATTATCATTTGAATCATCCAAGAATTATTCATTTATGTAATTTGAAGGAGGTTTCCCCATCGAAGAATCTAATTTTTAAGTCATTGATCTATCTTTTCTTCTATTTTGTGAGTTGGTTGCATAACAAGATCACCATTCTACTTTTTTTCAAAAAGGTGATCAACACACACATATTAGTTGCAAGAACTTTGTTTGAGCATCATAAATAGATTCATCCCACAATTCATAACCTCCTAGCTTGATTCCAACAACTTTTCAACAATGCCAAGCAACATACCAGTTAGCCTATATAAGAAATGAAACTCAACCCAAATTCAAACAGGGATAGCATCAGCTCACAATAGAAATATAAATGCAAATCAATGACCATTACGAACATGAAACCCTCATACTTATATAAGAACCGTCCAATCAACAGATAAGTACAAGTGATTCAAGGCTTGTCATGTAAACCATCAACATATCAATCATTCACATTTCAACATGATAACCATACAAAGTTACAAGCAATAAAATTTATCTGGGATTTATAATGAAGATGGGAAACTGAGTTTAGGAATACGACTCTCCACCCAACCATAGACAAGTTGCAGTCAAGCTTCTTTCAATTTTCATCCCTGAGCCAGATTCCATGGGTCTAAGGTGGTCTTGCTTAAGGGATTAAACACCATTCTACCAGCTGAAACAAGGACTCTAGAGGATCGTATTCCTCTACCCACTAGCTCCTCAACAATTCACTAATGCACAACGAGTTCTAGAGGCCAACTGCCTCCACCCTACAGTTATCCAACAAGGGACAAACAATACTGGGAGAAAACTAGAGGCTCGTTGTCTCTCCTCTCTTCGATGCTTCCTCCCTCAACTTGATTCTCTTTCTTTCTCCTATGCAGAATTTGAATTCTATGAGGTTGCTACTCCGCTTCTCCTCTACGTTGTTGTCTATTTTCCTTTATGCCTGTCAATATGTTGTCTACAAATTCGATCTTCTCTACTCTTTTCTTGTGTTTTAAAGATGCTCACCTCCAAAAGCTCAAGCTCTCACCATTTTGGATGTGTCCACCCTCACCAGCTCCAATTTTATTTTTCCTTTGGTATTTCTTGCTTGTGATTGCATCTTCTCTCAGCACGAGAATGAATCTATGCACCAAATATGGTTTTATTTGGTATTTATCCTCCATGAATTCCTCTCCCAACCTGAATGAATCAAAATGAGTCTTTGTGTTCTCCAACTTCCTCCTCTCATATTTTTCGATTGCTGCGCAATTCCCTACTAACGCTTTGTCTCTTATTAATTTTCCTATCCTTTTGTTGTTTGTTTTCCTTGGTGTGGTTTCCAAGCTAGCATGGGATTATCCCTAGTGTTGCAGCCAAATTAATTTCCAACAACAATCCAAATCCATGTACCATTCATGTGCATTTAATGCTCAACAACCATCCTTAATGGTTGTCATATATTTCATATTTTTCTTTCCTTCAACAAGCAAGCTGAGTTCCCAAGTAATTTGACCTCCCCGAACCTCTTGGAATTTGTGTCCCTCACTCAACCCATTTAATTTTTAAATTTAAATTACATGATGTCATTACGTGGCAACATCAAGCCCTTCATGCGCTATGTTGTTACATGGAAGGGAATTTCATTTATGATTTCTTCAGGAAGGTAAAGAGGAATGCCAAGAAGAACCCAGGAGGAAAGTGTACCTCAAGATTTGGAGAAGAGGACTTTAGCAAAGTGAAATTATTTGCATGTCACAACTTTGGCCACTACGCAGGCCAATGTCCAAACTATTTGATTAAATAGGGTACTCCGTACGAAGAGAACACCTTCAATAGTTGCTCACACAACCAGATAAATGATCATAATGCTAATATTTTACATGGTTAAAACCATATAAGAGGGAGATAGTCCACGACCTAACCACCGCAGTCATTTGAGCCAATTTTATTAAAGAAATTGTTTTTTCCTACATAAGGCAGTTCTCATAATCGATCATCAACCATGACCGTCCATGCTCTTTAAGTAGATATCATGGACCAATCAGGTGTTAATCCATGGATCGATAAGCATTAGTATCGAGGATATTATGAGTTGTTGGATCTTTCTATGGACATGCCATCCAAATGATGCAACAAGGCTATAACAAGGTAGATGGAATTCATTTCAGTAATAGGGAAAAATATTTCATTGTAGTCAATTCCTTCAAAATGAGAGAATCCTTTAACAACTAAAAGGGCCTTATGTCTTTTAACACTTAAATATAATGCATAATTAGTTTTATATACTTGTTTACATCTTACAACTTTTCTTCCTTTTGGAAGAGGTACAATTTCCCATGAATCATTCACCATCAAGGAACAATATTTTTCATTCATTGTCATTTCCCAATTTGGATGGCCTAAGGATTTCACAAATGTTTCCATATCATGATCTCTAAAACTTGATCCAAAAAAGAGGAGGCTCATTGTAACTCTGAACAAGTACAATGTTGATCTATAGGATCATCGAAAAGGTTACTAACTACTTCACATATTGAATGGACCCATTTGGGAAGTTATAGTGTTGATGTACATTCATGTTCAATTGATGCAAATGCATAGATGGAGCACAAAGTTTGATGAAGACTGGACTAGAGATTTCCAATGTTAAGGGATGGTCACATGATGATGCTAGTAGAGATTTTAAATTTTTTGTAGATATTTGCATTAGGATGTGATTTTTGTTTTTAGAATAAGTTGGAGTAAATATTTCCTAATGTAAATGTAATTTCAGTTTCCCCTATTTTGTGAGAAGGAGAAATGAATCCTCACTTGTGACTCTTGATTATCCCATGTATTTTTCATTTTAGAGGGGAAGAGTGTTTTAGAAGAGTATTGTGTGCAACAGAGAAGAGGTGTTATAGAATAAGAGAGGATAAGCTCCAACACGAGGAGAAGAGGAAGAAGATGAGAGGTCTGGGATGCACATGCCCACATTGTAGATATAGCCAGTTTAACGGATGTTGGATGTGATTAATGTGAAACTGTGTTTATGTGCCTGTGTGTTTGTATTTTCCTTTTCCTGTCATTTATTAATGAGTTTGTTTGTCTACACTTATTAAGAATTTGAGTATGTTGTGAAATGTGGTATGAGTAGTCTTGACATTATTCTTCGTTGCATCGTCAATGAAATTGGATAAAGACAATTATGACTAATACACCTTGGCTAGATTAGGACATCATTGTGGTTCCCAGACCTGATCACCCATTGCCTAAACATCTAGAGAAATTCCTCCCTAAGTTTGATCCTAATAAAGGTGATTCTCTAGATGACCATATAAATAAATTTATGTTGGTTGTGTGGCTCATGAACATAGATCATGAAGATGTAGTTTGTTGCTTGTTCCCATATACTTTTGAAGGAAAATCTTCCTCTTGGTACTTTTCTCTAACGCTTGGGACAATTTTGAGTTGGAAGGAATTTTGAGTCTCTCTTCCTTGGAATGTTTGGAGAAGATAAGACTCCAGGTAGTCTCCTTTAGGAACTATCTCGCATGAAAATGGTCTTAAGGAAAAAGTAAAATACTTTAATCAAAGGTTTCAAATCATATAGAATAATATCCTTCAAATATCTCGGCTTACAGATGAAGTGGCCATTGCATTTTACACTTCTATCTTACCACCATCCATGGCCATGTTTTTCAAAAGAGCTGAAAAGGATATTTTGCAGGAAAATATCCAAGAAGTTGTTAAGGTTGAAAAGGATCTTGTGAGTGTTCACAAAAAACAATGTTTGGCGATGATAAACCTTTGGCCTCTGCTAAAAAAAAAAGAAAAAACATTTTGGTAATGTTAAACCTGTAGGCTTTAAACCCGTACAAAAATTACCTACATACGAATTCTAAAACACAGAATATAAACAATAGCGAATGCATAACACATAAAACAAATATACACAGATTTTCCCCTGGATCCCAAAATTGGGACTACTAGATTGATTTTTCATTATTGTCCTTTCAATGTTACAATACATATATATACATGTCGAAGCATCCAATGCCATGGACCAAAAACCATCGCTCCCAAAAACCATGTGTGAAAACCATGCACAAAACCATAGGTAGGTCCGCCCACCTAATATAGGTTCCAAAAAAAAATTCCGCAGGGCGCTACCCTGGACCCCATAGAGGGGGGCTAACTGCCCCCCTGTGACCCCCCCCCCCACGTTGCGCAATCAGTGCAACAAAGGAGGGGCTCCACCCCCCCCCCCCTCTAACCCCCTCAGTTTCACTAGGGGAGCTAGTCGTGGAAAGAATATAACACAACCCAACATTCTCCCACTTGTTGTTTTCCTTCCATAGGGGGCCACAAGAGAGATTAGTCATTTATCCAACCCTGCAACACCCATTGTTTCTCTACACCAAAAGAACTTCTTAGAGCTGACAGATTTTGTCAATCCATCTGCAGTATTCTTCAAAGTGTCCACCTTTACCAGCAACACCTTTTTGTCTTCTATCATATCCCTCACAAAGTGATACTAAACATCAATGTTCTTTGTCTTTGAATGATAAGCAGGGTTCTTTGCTAAGAAAATTGCACTTTGGCTATCACAGTCTATCCTTATAGCTCCCTATACTAACCCCATACTTGAACCCAAACTACTTCCTTGTTTGCATGAGTGGATTCCATGTATTCTACCTCTGTAGTTGATAGTGCCACTACAGATTGTTTCTTACTCATCCAACTGACTACACCTCCAAATAGGTTAACAACATACCCACTTGTAGATCTTCTCTGATCTAGATCTACAACCCAATATGTATCAACAAAGCCATGAATATCCAACACTCTATCCAATCTTGGTCTTCCTTGGTAGCACAAACCATAATCACTAGTGCCACGCAAATACCTGAAAACCTACTTCACTGTTGTCCAGTGCTCCTTCCATGGTTTTGACATAAACCTGCTCAATACTCCCATTGCATGTGCAATGTCTGGTCTAGTACAGACCATCGCATACATCAGGCTACTGGCTGCACTTGAATATGGAACATAGGACATGTCCTCTTCCTCTTCTTGTGTCTTGGGACACTGTTTAGCAGATAACTTCACACCTATAGGAATGGGAACCTTCACCGGTTTACTATCTTGCATATTAAACCTCAGCATTATTGTCTCGACATACTTCCTCTGGTTTAACTAGAGCTTTCACTTTGCCCTATCTTTTTTAATTTCCATGACCAAAATATAGTTTGCAGTGCCAATATCTTTCATATTGAATTTGGAGGACAATTGGATCTTCAAATCCTAGATAATTTATTTGTCATTTCAAACCAGTAACATATCATCCACATACAAGACCAGATAAATAACATGGTCACCAATTAATTTAAAATAACATATTGATCTGCTTTGCTTCTGGTGAAGCTAATTCCCCGTATAAATGTATCAAATCTCTAATACCACATCCTTGGTGACTATTTTAACCCATACAAAGACCTTTTTAACTTCCATACCGGTTCTTTCTTACCCTTCACCGCAAAACCTTCAGGTTGCTTCATGTAGAACTCCTCTTCCAGATCCCCGTGAAGAAATGTTGTCTTCACATCCATCTGTTCTACCTCAAAATCAAAAGCAACAGCAACAGATAAAAGTAATCTAATAGAAGCTACCTTAGCAAGAGGAGAAAAAATATCACCAAAATCAACTCTTTGCACCTGGGAATAACCTTTTTCTACCAACCGAGCTTTGTATTTCTCTGCCTTTCCTTCTGCATTTGTCTTCTTCTTGAACACCCATTTGCTGCTAATGGGTTTCCTTCCATCCGAAAACTCCGCCAAATCCCAAGCCTTATTTTTGTGCAAAGATGTCATTTCATCAACCATGGCCTCTTTCCAAAGTTTTCCAAATGTTGAATCTACTACTTCCTTCACATTTCTGGGATCAAAAGCAAAATTTGAACATAAAGTGTATGGACTATACCTTTCTGGCTGCCTTCTTTCTCCAACTGATCTTCTCACAACCGGAGTTTTGGATGTTCCTCTTCTGATTCCTCTTTTGTTGTAGAGTCTGATTCTTTCTCCTTTAGCTCAAACTCTATCTTCTCAGGTTCCTTTGCTTGGACTTCATGTTTAATAACATCTTTCACCTCTCTAAACACCACATCTCAATTATACACAACCTTCCTTGTTAATGGGTTCCAAAGTTAATAACGCTTTAAACCATCCTTATACCCAATAAAGGTGCACTTTTCAGATTTATTATCCAACTTCTTTTCTCCTTTGGAACATGTACATATGCATCACATTCAAATACCCTCATATGTGAAAGAGAGGGTTTCTTACCATTCCACACATCTTGTGGAGTCTTATCCTACAACACTGATGAAGGTGATCTGTTGATCAAGTAACATTCACTCTCCACCACCTCTGCCCAGAATTCTTGTCCTAACCCGACACCACTGAGCATGCTTTTTTCCCTTTCCATCAACGTCTTGTTCATTCTTTCTGCAACTCCATTTTGCTCAGGTGTGTATGGAGTAGTCTTCTGTCGTGCTATACCACACTTCTTACAAAATTCTTCAAATTCCTTCTTGCAAAACCCTCCACCATTATCTGTCATCGGCACCTTTATCTTCTTCTCTGTCTGGTTTTCCACCAGAGCCTTAAATTCTTTAAACGTATCAAAGACTTCATATTCCTTCTTAAGGAAATATATCCATATATTCCTTGAGAATTCATCTATAAATGATAAATAGTACACAGACTTACCCAGTGATGGAACCTTCACAGGTCTAAACACATCACTGTGCACAAGCTCTAATATTTGTTTCGCCCTCTTACCACCAGAGGGAAAACTCACCTGATTCTGCTTCCCATATAAACAATTTTCACAGAAATCAAAATACAGAGAGCTATTATTCATACCTTCTACCATACCTTTACCATGAAGTATTCGAAGGCCCTTCTCTCCAATATGTCCAAGCCTTTGATGCCATAGCATGGTCTTTTCTCCAAAGACCACTAGATTTTCTGCTCCACTTTCAGAAACAACAGAACTGTTGCACCCGTCAACAACAGTGCTACCTTGCAGCTTGTACAGAGTTCCAATCTAAACTCCTCGCATCAATACCAATGCTCCCTAAACCATCTTGTAGGTAACCTTCTCGAACACATTTTTTACACCTGCATCATCCATCTTGCTTACGGAAATCAGATTTTTGGCCAATGCAGGAATATGCAAAACACCCGGAAGTGTTCTAATCCTTCCACCTTGCAAATTCAAATTAACTTTTCTGCGACCAATGATTTTAGCCTTCTTGTCATCCCCCAAGAAGACATCACCACCATCATATTTCTCATACTCGCAGAACCACTCTCTATGGGGAGTGAAGTGAAAGGATGCACCTGAGTCAATCAACCATGCCTCATGATCTACATGTGTACTTGAAGAAGCCAAGTACACATCCCCACCTTCATCTGAGGTGGTTTTCGCCTCTATAGAAGGAGCATCATCAGATCCATTTCCTTTGTCAAGAGCTTTAGACTTACAGTCCCTTTTGTAGTGCCCTTCCTTTCTGCATTTCCAGCACCCCTTTACAAGTTTTCCTGGAGATTTAGATCTCCCTCTAGATTTAGATCTCCCACTTGATGACTTATTTTTATTTCTATTCTGGTACTTTCCTCATACAGACAAGACATAACCATTTTGGCTCTCCATATTTTTTTGTCTCATCTCCTCCGTTAGTAAGGATGAGACTATTTCATCAAACTCCAAGGCAGTTGCATTGCTACCTATTGCAATAACCAGACTATCCCATGAATCTGGTAGAGAACACAACAAACTAATGCACCTATCTTCATCTGAAATTTTAATATCAACAGATAATAACTGACTTACCACAGTATTAAGTGTGTTCAGATTCTCTATCACCGAGTCTCCATCTTTCATCCTCAGTTTATACAGCTTTTTCCGTAGGAACAGTTTATTCACCAAAGACTTAGATTGGTACAAAGTCCCTAACTTGTCCCACAAAGCCTTACTTGTAGATTCCCCTAATACATTCAGCAATACTGAATCTAAGATGCACAATCGTATTGTGCTCTTTGCTTTCCGATCCAACTTCTTCCATTCTTCATCAGACACTCCCATTGGTTTAGTACCCGAATCTACCGTGATCCACTGATCTTTATCTCCCAACAGATCCTCCATCTTGAGTTTCCATAACTAAAAACTTTGACCATTAAATTTCTCAATCTCTATCTTTCCACTACTCGTCATCTTCTTTCACCACCAGAATCGATCCCATAGATCTCCTACTGAACAGGGTCTACCACAGCCCCGAGCGAAATCCCTCAGCAACAAAGGCATCCCCTTGCATCCAAAACAACTCTGATACCAAATGTAGGGTTTAACCCCGCACAGAAATTACCTGCATACGAATTCTAAAACACAGAAAATAAACAATGGCGAGAGAATAACACATAAAACAAATATACACATAGATTTTCCCTTGGATCCCAAAACCGGGACTACCAGATTGATTTTTAATTATTGTCCTTTCAATGTTACAATACATATATATACATGCCGAAGCATCCAATACCATGGACTGAAAACCATTGCACCCAAAAACCATGTGCGAAAACCATGCACAAAACCATAGGTAGGTATGCCTGTTATATACCTAGGGGGGATAATATGGGGTACAAAGGGAGGTAACCAAGAGAATAATGTAATAATGGGATGGGCCATAGTAATAAATAAGTTGGTTAACCCGTATCATGTAAGGGACAACAAGTAGTTAGTAATAATGTAATGGGCCTATGGTATTAGATAGATGGTATTGAGGGAACCATGGTAATGACCCATGGTATTGTATGTATGAGGCCTATATAGAGGCTAGAGACTCCACATTGAGAGATGTCAAGGATTATTGAATGAAGAGGATATGGCTTGTGGAGTGCTCTCCTTCCTTAAGGAGTGAATGTATGGTGTTGCCCTACCTTAAGGGTTTGACATTAATAAAGAGAAGCATTTCTATCTATTTCGATATTGTTATTTCTAGAGTTTATTTCTTTTATCATATATTTCTGGGTTAGATCTATAACAAGTGGTATCAGAGCACTTTCTTGGGCAAAAGTGGAGAATTTCTTTTTTAATTTTTTACAGGAACTTTCTGAGGCGGCTAGTTTGCAGATCATATCTATATGTTTTTGGGAAAAATCTACAAAATATAATTGTAGATATGGATTATTTGTGAAAAAATACCCGATTTCAAAAAAGAAATCGGCTGAATAGGAGTCCAGATGAAGGAGATATCGCTGATCTAAAATGCAGTGGTGTTGCAGACAATTTTTTGGGGCAGCGAGTTTGCGGCGCAGATCTAGATGTCCTGGTGCAAGATATGCAAAATCTAATTGCAGATCTGGATCCTTTGTAAAAAAAAAAAACAATTTCAAAAAAGAAATCATTCGAATCGGAGTCCGGATGAGGGAGATATCGCTGATTTAAAATCAGCTCTTTTTTTCAGAATTTTTGGTGACGGCGAGAGAGTTGTAGCGCAAATCGAAAATTTCAGTGTCTGGATTGAGATTTCTATCACATGGGCAGAGGAAAAATGATTGTTCCATTTCTAAAAATAGATCATAATAGGGATTTTGAGCAATATTGACTAAACTGTGACAATTCCAAATTTTCGCCAAGTAAGTGAATTTTTTTCCAAACCTTCATGGCTTCTAGCAAGGAATTTTTTACAGGGAATGATAAGGGTCCTACTATTGAAGAATTTATAGAATATCACAAATCTCGACGCAAAATTTTTTGGGTAAGTTGCCTTCTATTTAATCTGAAAGATGAAGCTGCTAAATGGTGGGACTCAGTTGCCGATTCAGTGGCGCAACTTCCTCATGAAAAACTAGAAGAACTTCTTTTAGAAAAATGGTCCCAGGCTAGAAAACAAGATAAGGGGAAACATGTGGGGTTATTTCCTACTGGTATATCCTTATTTCAGGTTCATGGATTGATTCAGAAGAAGAAAAGCATTGTGTGTATAAATCCGAGTTGCAAGCAAAATTTCATAAATGTCAACTTGGCAAAAAAATTACAAGTGCCAACAAAACACATTGAAAACACACAGGATGTGCAAGTTTATAAAGATTTGAAGCTTTCAATGGATAAGTATGTGTTGCATGGTGATTTTTATACTTCAGATAAGGATAACATGGATGTTTTTTTTGGATATCCTTGGATGGAATCCGTGGGTATTATTAATATTAATGTGCAGAAGAAATTTCTGAAGCTCTGGTATAAAAAGAAGAAAATTACATTACAGGATATTTCCATCAATAAATAGGTAGAGTACATGGAGGCTGAAGCAGAAGATGTTCCAGGGACTGACATATGAGATGATGAGCCAATGATGATCGACAATCAAACACAAACAGAGGCTAAAGAAAAAAATGTTACAGGTGTTGATACATCAGATGAGGGCTCAGTGGTTGAAGTAATATTGGAAGATAAGACACCACAACAAGCACCACAACATGCACCAGATAACAGTCAGGCTCCAGTAAAGGGTGAATTAAATAAAAAGACACCGTGGGTTAAAACTTCAACATATCATCACCCACATCACCGCGCAGGAAAACAACCAACAAGATGGCAACCAATAAGCCACAAGGACAACAACCCCCGCATGACGGACAGCGAGGAGCGAAGATCCACCTACTACACATCAACACAGAAAAGTTGCCACGGTCAACTTCCATCTCAAGCGAGCGCGGCACCAGTGAGATCGAGAGTTCACCTTTCTCTTGGATGGCTATATGCATGTGCATGGTACCAGTGGACTACTCTTTTGAGTAGATCTTATTATTTGTGTTCTTCCCATGTTTCGGGGACGAAACATGCTAAGGGGGGTGGAATGTTATATACCTAGGGGGGATAATATGGGGTACAAAGGGAGGTACCCAAGGGAATAATGTAATAATGGAATGGGCCATAGTAATAAATAAGGTGGTTAACCCATATCATGTAAGGGACCACAAGTAGTTAGTAATAATGTAATGGGCCCATGGTATTAGATAGATGGTATTGAGGGAACCATGGTAATGACCCATGGTATTGTATGTATGAGGCCTATATAGAGGCTAGAGACTCCACATTGAGAGGTGTCAAGGATTATTGTATGAACAGGCATATGGCTTGTGGAGTGCTCTCCTTTCTTAAGGAGTGAATGTATGGTGTTGCCCTACCTTAAAGGTTTGACATTAATAAAGAGAAGCATTTATATCGACTTCGATCTTGTTATTTCTGGAGTTTATTTCTTTTATCATATATTTCTGGGTTAGATCTATAACAATGCCCACCTAATATAAGGTCCAAAAAAAATTTCCCCGGGGTGTCACCCCTAACCATGTAGAGGGGGGCTAACTTCCCAGCTCAAACCCCCTATGACCCCCTTGCTTCGCAATCGGCGCAACGAAGGGGGGCTCTGCCCCCCTTCTAACCCCTCGGTTTCACTAGGGGAGCTAGTCGTGGAAAGAATATAACACAACCCAACAAAACTGAAGGAATCCCCATTGCTTGACCTTTCGGATATGACCAAGAAATTAAACAATTTAATAAGCAATGTCATTGATTTGGAAAGGGCGGCTTGGGAGGGTCAATCCTGATTTAACAAGCCCTCTTTCAAGAGATAACATTGACCAACCAATAAAAATGCATCTCTTTCATATATATCCCAATTGCAACAAATATTTGAAACCTTGAAATATCTAGAGACCAGCTTGAGTTTGAGGCAAGAAAATATTTAAGGAAATGACTCAGGATATAAGGAACAAGATGAAGATATACTATGGGAACACCCTTCATCCATAAATGGGTTGTGGGATGCTCACACCTCTTTGATTCAAATGACTAAGAAGGTCGGGGCATATAATACTCAAAGGAAAAGTTTAATCCTAATTGATAAATTTGCATCGCCCTCTACTGTAACGACCCCAACCCATGGGTTATTCCCTTTGACTGGTCAAACTAGCATCCCTTCAGGTGTCACGAATTTTGGATACAATTTAATCGATGATGTTAAGAATTCAAAAGCTAACATTTCACTAAACAATATTCTTGCTTTGAAACAACACGAACTCCTGAAGGTAATTGAAAATAACATTGAGATTCCTAAGTTATGAAATGCATCCACGAGTGTCTCTCAAACAGATAGCTCTTCAGATAATAAATCAATAATTGATGAAATTGATATCATAAGATAGAGATTTGCCTCCAAAATGACTCCTTTTTTGTTAACCTTTGAAATTTGTAATAAAAATGTCCATAATTGCATGGTTGATTTAGAAGCCTCAACAAATGTAACGCCCCTGGAATTTGCACAAAAGTTAAGTGTTTGGCCTTAGAAGTGCAACACCCTCATTATTCAACTTGACTGATCCAATGTTAATGTAGTCAAACTTTAATTGAAATACGCTCCCTCCTAAAGTACCATGTTAGCCTCAAATGATCTTATATTCATCTATAAATTTGGATGGAACTCCTTCCTTAAGTGTATCAAAAAATGGCTTGCATATATCTTTAGAACCTTGCGGCCTTGTCTAGATTGAAGATTTGATCAGTTTCTGAGCTCATGGTTCCAAACTAGAGTTAAGGGTTTTTGGGCTATTTTTTTGGGGGTATTGGGATTCGATGTTTTCATGGCATGAGGAATATTAAAGGTTCTATGGATAGATATTTGTGATTCATCCCCTATCAAGGGCATCGATTCTAAACATAAAATGTATCATCTCTAAAATTTGAAGGAAAACGAAGACACAAAATTTTCTTTTTGGCTTGTTGTTATATAAAAAATTTGTTAGTTCATAAGTTATTAGGCAAAGCACATGATCAGAGATCATGCCCATTCACCAAGAGGCACCCAAGGCAATACATATTCAGGGGCCTCCCCCAAAATGTAAACATCATCTATCCAATTATTAATAATATATATATATCATGGTTGTCAATTGCTAATTTTTTTTGTTTCATCTGGTATTGGAGCCATTTCGATCTTCTCACTACACAGTGTTCGTTCTCTCCGTTGTTCGTATAGCGACAAATCGTAATTTGTGGCTTATCCATTGTCTCATGAAACACTTCCCCTGTGCATACACAGTTGTCATTTGTTGTCCGTTGTGCCCCCACATTTCGAACCCACTGTTGTGCTCCCACATATTATTCTTCTATCGTCTGACTGTGCAACCGCATCGTATATTACCGCTGCACCCGACCAACCATCATCCCCATACATCCTTCCAATATCTCCATCAATTGTTGTGTTTTCCTTCGTCTTCACCATCGTCCACCTATGCCCCTGCATTTCCTTATTCATTCGGCCTTATCCCTAACGCCCGTCCACCACACCGTGGCTGTCCAGCCACCATTTATAACGCCCAGCACATAGTTATGTAATTTTATAAAGAATATATATATATATATATATATATATATATATATATATATGTATATATGTATATATATATATGTATATATATATATATATGTATATATATATATATATATATATATGTATATATGTATATGTATATGTATATATATATATATATATATATATATATATATATATATATATATATATATATATATATATATATGTATATGTATATGTATATATATATATATATATATATATATATATATATATATATATATATGTATACATATATATATATATATATATGTATACATATATATATATATATATATATATATATATATATGTATACATATATATATATATATATATATATATATATATATATATATATATATATATATACATATATATATATATAATTAAATTAATTTAGTTTAATTTAATTATTTAAAAAAAAATCAAATTAAAAGCTGGCGGAAAAATATACACCCCCACAAACCCGTTCAATGACATTGATGTCAATATCCGATTTCAGCAAAAATTTGATTGATCTGGAGAATAGGATTACTAGCCACTCTGATGATTTCAACCAAAAATTAGTCGATCTTGAGAGTAGGGTTATCAGACATTCCAACGATATCAAGAAGCTTCAAGATACGACAAATCGGATAGAACAATAGCTCGAGCAGAACTATCTCAAATCCAAAATGAACCATAGTCAAACAATGTCAATGTTGATCACTTTATGTGACAAGATGAAGGTTACACCCGAACAACTACTCCAAGATGATGGATGTAATCAACAACACAATTCATCAGATTCAACAAATTCAACAGACTCTCATGAAAAAATGGAGTCTCCAAAAAAATAATCCTCGCACCATCAAGGAAATAGTAATGTGACTTTTTCAAATAAGAAACTCTGGAATTCATTCACCAATCAATACCCTCTTTTCGCTCCACCATTAGCGACGTATCAACGAAAGGAAAAAATCAAGCTGCCCAAATTCGATGGGAATGAAAAATGCAGCGTTGCGTGGCTAAATAAAGCAGAAGAATACTTCAAGATTTATGACATCGACAATGATGATGAAAATACTAGGCACACTTCCATGAAAATGGAAGGAGAAGCATATAATTGGTATATGTGGTGGAAGAAGATGACAATCGCCATCAGTTGGAGAAAATTTAAGGATGCATTCTTTAAAATATTCCAAGGTGTAAAGGATGAAGAGTTCTTTTCAACACTCATCAGATTGCGACAAAAAGGAAATGTGGATGAGTACACTTGAGAATGGGAGACCTTAGCAACACGAGTACCTGGGTTATCAGAATCTCGTTTAATTCAATCATACATCTCCGGACTTAAAATTCATTTACGAGTAGAACTTGAGCTTCGTGACATCACGTCAATAGAAGTAGCAAGAAAAAAAGAAAAAGTTGATGAAAAGAAATTCGAACATATATTGTGTTCAAAACTGGAAAAATTATATTCGAGATGAAGAATTCCTAAGTCTGTGGATACGAATAATACAAGGCGAAAAATCTAACGTAGAAATGCAAAGGATAAAATAAGGAAAATGCAAATGTTGTGGTGAGAAGTGGGACCCTAAACATAAGTGTGCTAAAGGAAAAGAATCAAATAACCTATATAACTGTGAAGCAACTAATGATTCAAATAGTGATGAATCAGACATAGAAGAAATAAAATTTGTCCCAGAATTCTCTCCAGAATTAGAGGATGGAAGCATTTTGCAAGTGTCACTATCAGCTGTGATAGGTATATTGCAACCCCAGACTCTAAAATTAAAAGGACATATAAAGAAGAACAACGTAGTGGTTCTCATCGACTCTAGTAGCACCCACAATTTTTTAGATGCAATTGTGGCAAAGAGACTCAATATTTTATCATTTCCCTTACCCAACATGAAGGTGATGGTAGCTGACGGTAAGAAGATTGAAAAGGTATGGAAATGCCATAAGGTAAAATTTCAGATACAAGACTTTAATTAGAAATCATCGTTCTTCAGTGTACCATTAGGAGGAGTAGATCTGGTCTTAGGTATCCAATGGCTACGAACCCTAGGCACTTATTCTGCCAACCATCAAGTACATTTCATAAACTTTAACTGGGAAGGGAAGAGGTACAAGTTATATGGATTCCAGGCACTAGAGAATCAAATCGTATCATCATCTAAGATGATGAAGATGATTCGAAAAGGAGCACCAGCTTATGTAGTACAATGTCATCAGAGATCAACGAAGAGTCATCAGAGATACAAGATCTAATTCAGAAGCATGAAAAAGTATTCCAAGACCTGCCTATGAAAATACCTCCTAACAGGGAAATTGAGCATACAATAGAAGTCAAAACAGGTTTAGACCCTGTCAACATCAAGCCGTATCGATGTCCACATCACCAAAAGACGGAAATTGAGAGATTAATCTAAGAACTTTTAAAGTGTGGGATCATTTCGAAAAGTAAGAGTATGTAGGTTTCTCTAGTGGTATTGGTAAGTAAGAAGGATGGTTCATTCAGGCTATGCATTGACTATAGAGGATTAAACAAAATAAAGATTAAAAACAAATTCTCAATTCCCTTTATCGACGAAATGTTGGATGAACTACATGGCGCAAAATACTTCTCAAAATTGGACTTAAGTTCGGGCTATTACCAAATCAGAATCAGGTTGGAAGACATACCAAAAACCACATTCCGAACACATGAAGGTCACTATGAATTTAAAATAATGCCATTTGGGTTAACCAATGCACCAACAACATTCCAAGCCACTATGAACGAATTATTTCATCCATATATTAGGAAGTTTGTATTAGTATTCGTTAATGATATTTTCATTTATAGTAAAACTTGGAAGGAGCACCTACAACATCTGGATAAAGTTCTTACACTACTGAAAGAGCATTAGTTCTACGCAAAAAAATCCAAATGCACGTTTGGAAAGGAAGAAGTATAATATCTCGGACACATCATATCTCATGAAAGCGTAAAAGTGGACCCTAATAAAATCAAAGCTATAAAGGAATGGGCCAAACCAGTTAATATATCCAAGCTAAGAGGGTTCTTAGGATTGACGGGATATTACTGAAGATTTATTAAAAACTATGCACATATAACTGTACCTCTAACAAACCTTTTAAAAAAGAATTCATTTCAATGGAATGAGGAAGCAGGAAGGTGTTTTGAAGAATTGAAGGAAGTTATGTCTAACGCCCTGGTAACGGCAACTCCAGATTTCTCTAAGCCATTTATCATTGAGTGTGATGCTTCTGGATTCGGTATAGGAGCAGTATTAATGCAAGAAGGGAATCAAATAGCTTTTGAAGCAGGAAGCTCAATAAAAGAGAATGTCTTAAGTCCACATACAACAAGAAAATGCTTGATATTATGCACGCACTGGCTAAGTGGAAACAATATCTTTTGGGAAGTAATTTCTCCATTCGAACAGACCGTAACAGTCTCTAGCACATCCTTCAACAAAAAACACTTTTCAAAGAACAACAAAATGGATTGAAAAAATTGACGCCTTTGACATGGAGATACTACATAAAAGGGTAAAAAACAATGTAGTAGCAGATGCCCTATCTAGGAAGGACGAAGAACCAGCATTACTTGCAGTCTCGGTTGTTTTTCATGAATGGCTTAATGAGATTCGAAGTGAGTATGCCAAGGATCCATAAATAACTTCGATAATCAATAACCTTCCAGACAACTCAAAATTTGAATGGAAGAATGATATTATATGGTACAAAGGAAGAATATATCTGAATTCAAACTCCAAGTTTAAATCCAAGATACTTAAGGAGTCACATGATTCACTGTCAGCCGGACATGTAGGATTCCTTAAAACTTACTACAATGCACATCAATCATTCTTTTGGAAGGGGATGAGTCGTGATATTCAGAAATATGTAGCGGAATGTGATATATGTCAAAGAAATAAAAGTGAAAATATTATGACACTTGGATTACTTCACCCCTTAAACATTCTGAATCATAAATGGGAAGAAATATCCATGGACTTTATTGAGGTATTACCTATATCTGAGGGCAAGGACAAGATTTTCATAGTAGTCAACAGACTCACCAAATATGCTCACTTTATGGCAATAAAGAAATCAGACTCAATTAAAAGAATCATTGAAATATTTTGCAAAAATATATATAAATAACACGGTTTTCTGAAAGTCATTGTGAGTGATAGAGATTCCAAATTCAAGGGTAATTTCTAGAGGGAATTGTTCAACCACATATGAACCTACCTAAATATGACTTCCGCTTATCACCCTCAAATAGATGGGAAAACACAGGTTGTCAATAAATGTTTGGAAGCCTACCACATTGTTACGATACAAAAAAACAAAATAAGTGGGCTCAGTGGTTGCATCTCACTAAATGGTGGTATAATTTTACTTATCATACGTCAGCAAAAATGACTCCATTCCAAGATTTGTATGGATATGAACCTCCAAAATGGAAGGATCTAGCTACTGTCCAGTCAAATCTACCTGTTGTCAAAACCCAACTAGTAGAAACCCAAAAAATTATCTAAACCCTAAAAGAAAACTTGAATAATGCAAGGAACCATATGAAGAAACAAGCGGACTGAAATAGAATCGAAAGAGAATATGAATTCAGACAATGGGTATTTGTCAAGCTCCAACCATACAAACAGTTGTCCTTGAAACAAAAAGGAAAAAATAAATTGGCACTGAATTTCTATGGACCATATCAGATCAATAAAAAGATCAACCAAGTTGCATATAGTTTAAGCCTTCCAAAGAAAAAGTCATGTTCACAACGTCTTCCATGTCTCCTGCCTTAAAAGGGCACTAGGTGACCATCAATCAATGCAAACAATGCTTCCATCCATAGATGATGAAGGAAGGGTCATTTTATAACCAAAAGGTATCATATCTACCACAGAAAGGAAGCTTCGATCTCGTTTAATCAAGGAATACTTGATCAAGTGGAAGGACTTACCAGAACAAGAAGCTTCTTGGGAGACTGAAGTGTTTCATCAACAACATCTGGCGTTACATATGCTTTGAGGACAAAGCATTCTTTTGAGAGGAAGACAATGTTATATAAAAAATTAGTTAGGTCATAATTTATTAAGCAAAGGGCATGATCTTTCACCAAGAGGCACCCAAGGTAGTATATAGCCAGGCGCCTCCCCTAAAATGTAAACATCATCTATCCAATTATTAATAAAATATATATATCATGGTTGTCAATTGCTAATTTTATGTGTTTCACTTGTCTTCTTTGAAACAACGAAGTATTTGGTTAATATAAGATTTGTTGTAATGTTGTACAGTTATGGTGCACAAATTTGCTAATCCATTTAAAATTGAATGCAGCCTTTGAGGAGATTTATTGTTGGGGTTGTGGCTTATGGGATTCGCTAGGGTTTCATCTTTGTGTTTTTTAGGTGCATTCTTTCTGCAACCATCATTAATTCTAAGGCATAATAAATTATATGTTCAACATGTGGATGAAATCTATTCAAATACTTGTGATTTGTCATGAATAATGCCATATTTTTTAAACATGTTATGTCTTAATCCAATACCTCTACGGAAAATTTCTAAATCTCTGAAATTCTTTGTGACCGTCTCTAAAGATATTCTTTGTATTTTACAAGATTATCTGATGCGGGAGCATTTGACTGAAAAGGTGACAGCTGGAAATGGTTTTTTACTTTTTTCTGGAAATGAAGAAAAATTACGAATTTTTTTTTTTTTTTTAAATTAAGGCTGATACAGCCATTATCCTTTAAAAATTAAGCAAGCAAGTAAAATAGGATTAGTTAAGAGTATGTTTAAAGAAACTGTTAGATAACTATAAGGTAAATGAAGGACAGTTTCTCAACTATAAGGGACTGCTGGTAAGTCATAAAAGCCAAACCAGATCCCCACTATGAGGGTCCGCCATCTAGAGAGAAGAAATAATACAAAGATTGAAATTACAATTTGTTTTCTTGAGTATATGTGAAAGCAAATGAATCTAAAATCTTTGTCATAAAGAAAGAAAGACAAATTCTTTTTTCCTATGCATTAGTGATTCAAATATTGTTTTAAGAAAAATAGTGAAGTATTTCATTAAAGAGGCCAAATGACATGACATAAATCTCATGACTGGAGGCATTTCAGACCAGAAACCAGACAAAGGAAAAGCTAGCAAAGATATCACATTCTTTCTCAGAAACCTAGGTACATTTACATTCAGTATTCAAGCACACATGTGCATTTGTTACATTTCAAAATTTAACAGTTCAATATACATTTATGAAACCAAAACAGTAGAGGGTTTCAAAACCCACAAGTGTCGAAAACAATGTTTTGCAGGCCAAGGCCAGTCTGACAGCAAGGGTTTGAAACTCATAAAACCATACAAAAAATAACTGAGAAAACGAAACCCCAAGGGTTTATTGCTGACTAAGGATAATGCAAGCAAAAACAACAAGACAATCACGGAGGGATCCTACCCTGTTTCCCCAAGCCGTAAACACTCCCAATAATGAGGCCGTGGAGCAGCATTCTCCAGGTATGACCTGCACATCACCACGAAAACGAGATGGGTAGTCAAAAACCGAAAAGGAAGGTAAAATAAGGTGACAAAGAGTAGATAAAAGAAGGGAAGAACAAGGGTTTACCGGGAAAAAGCCTGTCTCCGAGTCAGAGGATGAGAACCGAGTCCTTAGCGAGAGGTTTTCTCCCAACGAGAACGCCATTGGTAAGTTTACCTGCTCACCAAGGGGCCATAGGGTTGGAATCACAAAAAATGAAACACAGAAATGAAACCAGAACAAAAATTTACCTGAAATAGCGTTTTCTGAGCTGCCCATAGAAGTAGCAAGGGAAGAACCTGTGGATACACAGAGCCAGGTCAACACCAGAACTGACATTAGAAACCACCACGAGCAGAACAAAACGAAGCATAAGCCAGGCAGTAAAGAATAAGTGAAAATTTGCAGATTGAAAGTCAGCCTGAAGCCTCCGTGGACCAGCAAACTAACCACCACAAGAAACAAGTGAAGGCACAGTGCATACACAGAGCCAAACTAGTCCAACAGTGGATGCAAGAATGGAGGCCGACTCTTAGTTTTCCCTCGACATATGTGAATTAGCTACATTTGTGAAACCAAGGCCAGTACAAAGGGGCAGGCCAAAACAATTAAAAGTGCATTAAACCCTCACACCTAAAACCCTAATTTTTTATTCAGAAGATCTATCAAGTCAAGTAGTTTGTTGACATGTTTCCTATCCTTGAAATTGCCACCAATTTTTTGGTATCAGAGCATGTTAGTTCCTTTTCTCAATAAGATGGAGGTAGGTAAAAGAAGTCGAGGTAGAGACATCAGAAGAGTAGTAGATGAAGGGCTACGAGAAGAGATCAGGACCTTAACTACACGTTTGGAAGCAGTGGAAGTAGGAAAGCGCAGAGATCCAGAAGGTGGGGATGACAGTGAGGAAGAAAACATAGCCAGGATGGATGGATCAGATGAAGAGGGACCAGAGATTAAACTGTTGAGATCAATTTTGCTAGCTAGTAGCAAGCCAAGACCAGAGCTTTCTAATTATGATGGCAGTTTGTCCAAAGAGGCATTGTTGGACTGGATAAGTGAACTAGATAAATATTTTGAATATGAAGAAATCAGCGAAGACAAGAAGATTAGGTTTGTTGTCACCAAATTGAAAGGACATGCAGCATTGTGGTGGGATAGTGTGCAGGCAGAAAGGACAAGATTGAACAAACCATTTATTAAAAAATGGGACAGGATGATTGCTAAGATGAAGAGAAAATTTCTGCCTAAAGACTACCAAATTTCCCTTTATAGACAAGTACAGAACCTAAGACAAAGAAAGATGACCTTAAAGGAGTATACTGAAGAGTTTTATAAAGTAAACCTGAGAGTTGGCTATGTTGAAGATACCCTTGAGAAAATAACGAGGTTTGTAAATGGCCTACAGATGGAGATCCTAGACGAAATTAGTATTCTTTCCCTTAGGACCATAGAGGAAGCCTATCAGAGTGCTTTGAAGGTGGAGGAAAAGATCGCCAGGAAACAGAATGCCAGAAGGGGACGTGGTTCTAGCAGAGGTAGGGGAGAGCCCTTTGGCAGAGGTAGGACTGCCAACACCAATGAAGAGGGAAGCAATTCGAAAACTTCAGGACAGACTAAAAGGGAAGGTAACACTAGAGGAGGAATGTCATACCAACGAGGAAGAGGTAATGGCAGAGGCAGAGGAAATGCCTATCAGTGTTACAAGTGTCACAAGTGGGGACACAGGTCCTTTGAATCTCTTGAAAATGAACAAACTAGACAGAGCGGAGCATATGTTTCTCAAACCAATGAAGCAGAGGCACCACCACAGGAGGTGGAAATTATGCCTGAAACAGGGGAAGCCTTGGTGTTGACAAGGTGTTATTGAAACCAACTAAGGAAGTAGCTGATCAGACACAAAGGAAAGCATTGTTCTGGACTCTGTGCAAGTTGCATGGGAAATGCTGCAAATTAATCATAGACATTGGAAGTACTGATAATCTGGTAGCTACTGAAATGGTGGGGAAATTGGGTTTGAAGAAGTTGAAGCACCCAACTCCATATATGGTGTCTTAGTTGCAAAAAGGGCACCAACTTTTGGTCAGTGAGCAGTGCGAAGTAGAGTTTCATATTGGAAAGTAAAAGGACAAGGTGACTTGCGATATCATGCCGATGGATGTGTGCCATATTCTATTGGGCAGACCATGGCAGTATGATAGGAAGGTCGTCCATGATGAGGAAACAAATTGTTACAGGTTTGTTAAAGATGGGATAAAGCATACGCTAGTGCCCATGAAGGAAGAGGATGTTGTAGAAACCAGTGGAACAAAAGCATTATTGTTAGGTGGAAAAGAGTTTTTGCGATAGATTGAGGATAATGAGGTAAAATATGCAGTTGTGCGAAGGCCAAAAACAATATTGATACATACTGAGATTACTAACTTTCCTGTAGAGATACAAGACATGCTGCAGGAATTTAGTGATATTGTGGTAGGTGATCTACCAGACAAATTGCCACCAAAGCGAAGCATTAGTCACCATATTGATTTCATTCTAGGAGCTAGTTTGCCAAACAAAGCTGCTTACCAGATGAGTCCGAAGGACAATGAGGAAATTAGGAAGCAGGTGCAGGAGTTGTTGGATAAAGGGCTGATTCGGGAAAGTATAAGCCCTTGTGCAGTTCCAACTGTTTTAGCTCCCAAGAAAGGAGGTGAGTGGCGGATGTGCACTAATTCTCGGGAAATTAACAAGATCACTATCAGGTACATGTTTCCTTTACCTCGAATGGATGATATGATGGATTGTTTGAGTGGAGCAGCATAATTTTCAAAGATAGACTTGAAAAGAGGCTACCACCAAATCAGGATTCGAGAAGGTGACGAGTGAAAGACAGCTTTCAAGACTAATGAAGGCTTATATGAATGGTTGGTTATGCCATTTAGACTAAGCAATGCCCCCAGCACGTTCATGCATTTGATGAATGAGATGCTAAAAGAATTCATTGGTAAATTTGTGATTGTATATCTGGATGATATACTTATATTCAACAAAACGAAGAGCATTTTCGACATGTCAGGTATGTATTAGAAAAATTGCAGCAAAATTGAATGCTGATAAATTTGAAGAAATGTTCTTTTTTAAAGAAAGAATTAATTTATTTGGGATTTGTGATTTCCAAGAATGAACTAAAAATGGATCCGGAGAAGGTTGCAGCCATAGTTAGTTGGCCATCTCCCAAGAGTTTGTTTGAGGTACAGAGTTTTCATGGATTGGTGAGTTTTTATCACAAATTTATTAAAAATTTCAATGGAATTTGTAGACCCATGGTGGACACCATTAAGAAGGAAAATCAGCCTTTTCATTGGACAGAATCGGCTGAGAAGAGTTTTTAGCTACTGAAAAGGAAGATCACTGAAAAACCAATTTTAAGATTACCAGACTTTAACAAACTTTTTCAAGTTCATTGTGATGCCAGTGGGATAGCCCTTGGTGCAGTACTCAGCCAAGAAGACAAGCCAGTAGCCTACTTCAGTGAGAAATTAAATGAAAGTAGGCAGAAGTACACGTCTTATGACAAAGAATTTTATGCAGTTGTCCAAGAACTAAAGCAATGGAGACATTATCTACTGGCCAATGAATTTGTCTTATTTTCAAACAATTATGCATTACAGTATATTATGCAACAGCATAATCTGAACCATAAACATGTGACATGGGTGGAGTACTTGTAGAGTTTTACATTTGTTTTGAAACACATCAGCGGTCAAGCCAACAAAGTGGCAGATGCATTAAGCACGAGGAATTTTATCTTATAGGAAAGTACAATGCAAGTATTAGGATTTGAACATCTTAAGGACTTGTATGAAACAGATGTAGATTTTAAGGAAGCCTATGAAGATTAACAAAATCCATTGTTGAGCGATAACAATTCATGGCTGGACTATAATATGCAGGAGGGGTTGCTATTCAAAGGAGGGCAGTTGTGTATCCCGGAATGTTCTACAAGAGAGAACTTAATCTAGGAAAAGCATAATGGAGGTTTAGCCAGGCATTTTGGCATAGACAAGACTTTGGATCAGTTGAGCCACTTTTACTATTGGCCAAAGGTGCATAGAGATGTACAGAGGTTTGTGACTAGGTGAAAAGTGTGTCAGCTTGCAAAGGGACACAGCCAGAACATAGGGTTGTATACACCCTTACCTATCCCAAACAGACCATGAGACTCAATCAGTTTAGACTTTGTCTTAGGTCTACCAAAGACACAGCGGGGATTCGATTCCATCATGGTGGTGGTGGATCATTTCACCAAAATGGAACATTTCATTCCTTGCAGGAAAACCAGTGATGCCACACATGTGGCACACTTGTTTCTCACAGAGATATTCATATTACATGGCTTGCTGAAGTCTATTATTTCGGACGTAAAGTTTACAGGTCATTTTTGGCAAACCTTATGGAAAAAGTTAGACACCAAACTGAACTTCAGCTCAGCTTATCACCCGCAGACCAATGGGCAAACCGAAGTGGTGAATCGAAGTCTAGGAAATCTACTAAGGAGTCTGGTTAGAGAAAATTCTTGATAGTGGGATCGTCTACTTGCACAAGTGGAATTTGCTTATAATGATTCGCCCAACAGAAGAACAGGTAGTAGTCCTTCCAAATCCTATACAGAATGTACCCACGTGGAGTACATGAATTGAGGTATTTGGGTCAGTTGGAGTGCAAGAGTGCTAATGGTGAAGATTTCACAAAGGAAATCAGTGATCTTCATGAACAGGTAAAATTAAAATTACAAGACAGCAGCCAAAAATACAAACAGAAAGCAGATTTGAAAAGGTGGGAGGTACAATTCAACGTAGGGGACCTGGTACTAGCACACCTACACAAGGAGAGGTTTCCTAAAGGCGAATACAACAAGTTAAAACTGAAGAAAATTGGACCTTGCAGGATTCTTCAAAAGTTTTCTGCGAACGCTTATGAGTTGTAGTTACCTC
This sequence comes from Pinus tabuliformis, assembly GCA_031772625.1. Lineage (NCBI taxonomy): Eukaryota > Viridiplantae > Streptophyta > Pinopsida > Pinales > Pinaceae > Pinus > Pinus tabuliformis. The sequence goes on along the minus strand of CM062810.1, from coordinate 24,317,377 downwards.
CAGGTATAGGAATCTCACCCATTTTTAATGTGGCAGATCTGTACCCATACATTACTGCTAATGAAGAAGACAGTTCAGAAAGACGAACATGGGACACCCAAAATGAGAACGACTCGTGGATTAAACAGATGCCTCCAGCAAAGCCTTTAGAGATCGAACAGATCCTAGACACCCATGTGGCCAAACAGACACAAAGAAAAGAATATTTGCGGTACTTGGTCAAGTGGAAGGACCATCCTATTGAGGATAATTCTTGGTTAGATGTTGGCTAGATTCAAAGCGCCAGGTACTCTATTGAAGAGCTCATGGATAGGATCCATGAGTTTAATTTACCCCGGGAGCCTGATGCAGGAGCATCTGACTGAAAAGGTGACAGTTAGAAATGGTTTTTTACTTTCTACTGGAAAGGAAGAAAAAATTATGAATTTTGTTTTATTTTTGTTTTATTTAAATTAAGGTTGATACAACCATTGTCCTTTAAAAATTAAGCAAGCAAGTAAAATAGGATTAGTTAAGAGTATGTTTAAAGAAACTGTTAGATAATTGTAAGGTAACTGAAGGACAGTTTCTCAACTGTAAGGGACTACTGGTAAGGCATAAAAGCCAAAGCAGAACCCCACTATGAGGGTCTGCCATCTAGAGAGAAGAAAGAATACAAACACTGAAATTACAATTTGTTTTCTTGAGTATATGTAAAAGCAAATGAATCTAAAATCTTTGTCATAAAGAAAGAAAGACAATTTATTTTTTCTTGTGCATTAGTGCTTCAAATATTGTTTTAAGAAAAATAGTGAAGTATTTCATTAAAGAGGTAGAATGACATAGACAGAAATCTCGTGATTGAAGGCATTTCAGACTAGAAACTAGACAAAGGCAAAGCAAGCAAAGATATCACATTCTTTCTTGGAAACCCAGGTACATTTACTTTCAGTATTCAAGCACACCTATGCATTTGTTACATTTCAAAATTTAACAGTTCAATATACATTTATGAAACCAAAATAGTAGAGGGTTTCGAAACCCACAAGTGCCGAAAATAACATTTTGCAGGCCAAGACCAGTCTGACAGCGAGGCTTTGGAACCCATAAAACCATACAAAACATAACTGAGAAAACGAAACCCCAGGGATTTATGCCTGACTAAGGATAACGAAAGCAAAAACAACAAGACAATCACAGAGGGATCCTACCCTGTTTCCCCAAGCCGCAAAGACTCCCAAGAACGAGGTCATGGAGCAGCATTCTCCAGGTACGACCTGCACATCACCACGAAAACGAGATGGGTAGTCAAAAACTGGAAAGGCAAGTAAAATAAGGTGACAGAGAGCAGATAAAAGAAGGGAAGAACAAGGGTTTACCTGGAAAAATCCTGACTCCGAGTCAGAGGACGATAACTGAGTCCTTAGCCAGAGGGTTTCTCCTAGTGAGAACGCCAATGGTAAGTTTACCTGCTCACCAAGGGGCCAGAGGGTTGGAATCACAAAAAATGAAATGCAGAAATGAAACCAAAACAAAAAATTACCTGAAATAGCATTTTCTGAGCTGCCCACAGAAGTAGCAAGGGAAGAACCTGTGGATACACAGAGCCAAGTCAACACTAGAACTAACATCAGAAACCACCACAAGCAGAACAAAACAAAGCATAAGCCAGGAAGCAAAGAATAAGTGAAAACTTGCAGATTGAAATTCGACCTGAAGCCTCCATGGACCAACAAACAAACCACCACAAGAAACAAGCGAAGGCACAGCGCATACACAGAGCCGAACCAGACCAGCAGCAGATGCAAGAATGGAGGCCAACTCTTAGTTTTCCCTCTGCAAATGTGAATTAGCTACATTTTCGAAACCAAGGCCAGTACAAAGTGGCAGGCCAAAACAATTAAAAGTGCCTTAAACCCTCATACCTAAAACCCTGATTTTTTATTCGGAAGATCTACGAAGTTAAGCATTTTGTTGACACGTTTCCTTTCCTCGAAATTGCCACCATTATCTAAGAAACAGGATCTTCAAGTGATGTTACCGTGATTCTTACCTTGTTCTAGATTATCGATTAGTCAAAAATTTGCTTGAAGTTTGCTTACTCGATGGCACTTATACCTGTTGGGCCCTAGATATGTTATCGTATTGCCTATCAAAACCTTTAATTTACAAGCCATTTATAACATATTCTGTAACTATTATATTGCTATTTTTTCACTAAATGAATTCATTTTACCTTATGGTTAATTATTAACGATTTCTTGTATTTTTAATGTTTAAATGAGTTTTTTTCATGATTTTCAAATGACGGTTTACTAATATGTTTATGTGCCCAAACAACAAGTTCTAGTACTGGAATTTGACAAATCGGTACTTATATCGGTTTTGGTACTAACTAAAGTTTAACACAATGGTACTTCTCGAGATGACATGGGTTGCAACTATATGTTTATGGATGGACTTACGTTCACACCTAGCTCACATGTGAAGCTCAAGACATTATTCAAAGTTACATAAAAACCTAAATTTCACCTACATAAATTTGGTACCAATTTGGCATTTTCCAAAAATTGGGTACTTAATTCAGTACCAATTTGGCATTTTCCATAAATTTGGTACTTAGTTCAGTACTAGTTTAACAGTTCGACAACAGCTATGGGAAGTTACGTCTAGATTTGGAGGAAAATAAAATTGATTCCAAGTGGCATCATTTCCATATCCAACAATAATCCAATACATTCCCAAATCATAACAAGACCATTTTAAATATTATTTGTTATCTTAATTATATTATGGGAGTTATATTTGTATGGAAGTTGATATGATCCTCTCGACCATCGTTTCCTCTCCATTGTAATATAAAAGAAATAGATTTGCACAGCACTGAGGGAGGAGGATGTAGAGAGGAATTTTGGGATCACCTTTTTTGGTTTTTTGTGATCAATTTGAAGTTTCATCTGTAAACAGAAGATGAAATTATTTTTGTTGTAATGAAGATTCAATTGTTGAGATTCTTATCATATTTATGATATTTTTTAGCCTCTAAGAACGTTTTCAGGTCGGGAAGGGCCCCTCGAGTCAGGTGGCATCCCATATTTCATTCATAGAGTAGAATATTAGTTAGATTCAATTTCGTTCCACACAACTATATTGATTTTTTAGATTTTTTTCAATATTTCATTCATAAATTTTGGTTTATATTAGACTTACATTTCAGATTTTCTAGTATAGTAATCCCAATACGTTATGATTAAATTTAAATTTGTTTTTCTTAGGCTTAAGAGTTAAGAAAACTTGAATTGGTTTCTTAATATGTTTTCATACCCAAAATTTTTATCTATGGAATTTTTGTACTTAATTCTCTACTAATATTCATAATTTCAGTTTACATACTTTTTGTACTTAATTAAGTACTAGGTTTTATACTAAACGAGGTATTCAAAAAAATATATGTAATTTATAATTTAGGATTCTTTAATAATTGGAGCTTTGCATCTATATGGTAAAATATTCCTACAATGAATAATAACCTACAATATATCTCTAAGCCTATTTAGCATTTATTTTTGATATTTTATTAATGCATTTCTTGTAGTTATTTCCTTGTCTTTTTTCTTTTACTTGCCTCGCATGCTTTTTATTATAGTTTTTCGCATTTACTTTTCTGCAATTTATTTTTCAGGGGCATGTTTAATGTGTTTTCATCACTAGAGGATTATAACCACTGAAATCTCAAGACCTAATAAGCTACATAAACAAAATTGTATGAACATTATCTGTCAATAATTATGAAATATTGTGGTTTGTAACTCGATAAGCATTAGAGTCCCACAATCCAGTGAAAAAATATAATCCTTAGTGGTTAATTCGTTCTAGTATTAGTTGTTAGCATAGGTTAGAATAGGATCTAGTCCCGCATTTTTTGTGCTTGCATCTCTAATTATTATGATCCCAGATTCGATCATTAAATGGTGGAATTAGAATACATATAATTCCACCAACATTTGTGGTGTTGTTGTGGGGGAGGTGTTAAAGATATTAGAGCATAGTTTCTTTTACAAAAAAAATTGCATGATTTATTTACAGGGACAACTTGGGGGCAGAGATAAAACAGTAATATGAGAGGTAAGGACCTACACATCTACTTTGGTGGGGTTGCTCCAAAGGCTTGTTGTTTCCCTTTTTTTTTCCAAGTGTATTTTCCTTTAGATTAATTCATGAAAAGAAGAGAAGCCTTACTTGTGTGAACAAATAACTTGTTGATAGCAGGGTCTTAGTAGCATGGTGCCGCTTTGAGTATTTGATTTGTTTTCTTCCATTTCTTTTAAGTGTGGTTCCTTTTCATTTCTTTAGGATTTTTAAAAATTTTGGTACTTTAATAATTCCATACACTAATCCATGTGCAGGAAAGGGATTAGGAACCAACAAAGCAGTACTCAAGGATGATCAAGATTTTGGGAGAACTCTCTCAAACGATAGAAGTAGCTGGTATTTCTGTTTCTCAAGAATAACAAATATGCAATCAAGAACTTACCTGCCTCTCTAGAAGTGATAGAAGAAAAAAAATCTGTGAACCACATCCACAGGAAGAATTTCACCCTTTCAATCTTGTCAAAGAAACTAAAGAATCATGAACCACATACAATGGAGAGAAACCATTAGAACATGAGACTGAAGACTTTTTGACATGCCTATCTATAGATCCTCTGAGCACACAAGAGGATAATCATCTAATGCTAGAATATCTACATGGCAAGGTAAAGGGGGATATGCTAAATGAGCCAAATAAAGAGGTAAACCAAGAGAATTTTGATTTTGTTGAAAGTTGGTTTCAAGAAATTATAAGTCCATACCACTCATTCATTCTTCCTTCTTGACATCATCATTAAAAAAATTGGTTCCTCATACTTAGGTATGCATTAAAGATTATTTTCTAAACTTGAGTATGAATGCATTTTTATACGTATTACACACATGGTTACATTGGAAATACTCATATACTTGAGGAGAAGAATGTTTTTTTCTCAGGTAGAGTAGTATGATAAATAAATAAATTTTGCATATAATAGTTAGTTTAGTTCTAAAAATATATTGCATCGTCTTTCTCATTTTTTTGTATAAGTGGGAATGCTAACAGTTAAAGAAAAAAAACTAGTTGAAAATGGGAGATTTATGCTCCTATTGCATATTTCTATTGGGGTCTCTTTCAGCTACATATTGTTTTAATAAATATTTCCACTCAGTCTTATTTCCAAGTGTAGCATGGTTCAACTATTACTTTGCTTTCCCACTTATTATTTGTTTTTGATAGTTAGATTTGTTTATAGTTTTTCTTTTCAATAAAGTAAGAAATGAAAATTATGTTTTGAATCTTATGTGAAGTTGGAAATGATTGCATTGCAACATCGTCTTGTATTGCATACCAATTGTCTGGTACCTTATTTCAGCTAATCAGTACCCAGAATTTTGGTACCAATTTGTTATTTTGCAAGACAAAGCATGATTCAAGGATATTGTTCATTTGGGATGCTTAAATATTGGAAGAATGTTTTCAAAAGTGGAAAAGACATATTTTTCAACGGAATGGAACACTTAGGGGAGTATTTGATGATATCTTTATTTTTCCTTAAGTTAGTAAAAATTATGCATTCATGCTTTATCATTAATACCACTATTTCACGAATATGATTGAATAAACAGTGGTTTCCATAGAATTTGAATCAAATGATAATTCCAAACTATTCTTTTCCACTGGAAAAATCAGTAACTTTCATTTATATTTGAAAATTACATAAGTAGATGCCGAGGCATTGCTGTATTGTTCATACAAAAATCCTTTTTTCAAGGTATTGTTCTGTAGGAATATGCAAAAAATTATTTCTGTGTTCATCATCAGGCTGTACAAACTGTCCAATGTCCATTAAAGGACTCTGCTATATAACATAGTATCCGTGATCTATATGTTTCTGTTAACAAAAAACAAAAATGCCATCATCAATCATTTGTTGGGACTGTTGTCCCTTTGTTCCCTTTGTTCTATGAATGGCCTGTGGTAATATTGGTACTCCTCTGCTCCATTCTGTTCTATTATTATCCCCTCGCCTCTGGGAAGTAGCGTGGCCTCTTTGGATAATTTGTCAGCATCGCTGTTATGCTCTCTGTAAATATGAAAACATGTGCAGACGTTAAAAGCAGCTTTGAGAATGAGAGCATCGTATAATAAATTGCTGAGAGTATGAGAGTGACATGTAGTAATGTTGTTAATCCAGTTAACAACCACCAATGAGTCCCCATATATATTGATGCTTGTAAGATGATGTGATAATGCAAATTGTAGTAGATTGTGTACAGCAGATAGCTCAGCAAAGTTATTCGATCCAATGCCAAATCCAATTTTGGAAAGGAAACGGTGGTGATCATTTAAGTGAATAATAAAACCTCCTCCACATCCTTCCTGATTTGCGGCTCCGTGAAAATATGCCCACGGGACAGTTCTGTCGATTTCGGGCATGGGTTGTATGGTACGCGGTCTCGGGGGAGGGGGATCAGGTAATTCGTGATATGCTGCTATGATGGAGGCCTCAACCCGAGCCCAAATAATCACTTTGTCATCGAAGATAGACCGGTTCCGCGCAAGCCATACATGCCAGGTAGCTACAGGTGGGAGATTTATTAGTTTTGTGCCCGGATGACGGCTAGCCCAGTTATCCCATGCATTCCCTATGTCATGCCCAGTCCAATCGACAGCGATGCCCAGCAAATTGCAGATGTTAATCCAGAGGTTGACGATGATAGGACAAAAGAGAAATAGATGATCCTGTGTCTCTGTTGACTGTTTACAGAAGACACACCAAGAGGGGCCAAATATGGCTCTGCGTGTGAGATATTCCCCAGTGGGAACAGTGCCTTTGAGAGCGCACCAAAAGAAAAGTTTTGACCGGGGAGAGGCTGTTAGTTTCCATATGGCGTGCCACCATGTCTGCAACTGGTCAGGCATTCTGTGAGAAATAAGAGTAGTATATCCAAGTTTAGGAGCATATACCCCATGTTCAGCAGCGCACCATATGAGCTCATCCGGGCCTTGCTTGATACGGATGTGAGAATCAGTTAATGCCTCAGTGAAACGATCCCACTCCTGATGCCATTGTTGTTAGAAATAATACTGAGAGGGGGGGTGAATCAGTATTGTCAGAACTATAAAACTTTTTCAATGCTTAGAAACATATACGCTACTTTCGTTAAGAGAACCAGCGTGTACATGCAACTGTGAATAAAGAAAACAGCGTATAACTAGAAATCTTATAATTCAGTCAGTTTATCTTCAGTTCAATGCATGAGGACATTATTCACCATATTAAGAGTAAGCAGATGCAGTAGAACAGATCTCACAGAAACCATACACATGAACACCAAGATATAAGGTGGAAACCCAATGTGGGTGAAAACCACCTGCTGCAAGTTGTCTCTATCTTTCTTTAATATGAAACTTCAGTTTACAATCTTTTTGTACTGGTGCAGCCTTATACCAGTACGCAGGCTACAACCTGCAGAAGGCTACAACCTTCTCTCGTTCTCCAAACTTCCTTGGAAGGGAGCTCCAACCCCCCTTTGCTCTTGTACTAGCTAAGATACTAGTACGTAGGTTCTGACCTACAATCTTCTTTCTTTCAGGTACCACCTTTCATACATTTTCAGACTGGGTATTCCTGAAGCACAACATTACAATCTGTAGACCACAATTCATTCAACTTTCACAACAGATCATTGAAGCATAAAACAACCAATACTAGCATCATCAAACTTTGAATCACTGAACCACTGAACCCTGTCAATCACCAGATACCAGAACACATAGCAGTCTACAGAACTCTGCAATAACAGTCAGATCCAACTGCAAACCCAAAAAATCAAGCTTCAAGAGATATACGCTACTTCAATGAGCGAAACCCGCGTATACACGCGCTTTTACCTAAGCCAACCTGCGTACAGATCTAAAAATAAATTCTCTCAACTTGCAGCTGTACCAGACATCAGTTAGACCCAGAACATAATATTGCGACAGTATGCAGATCTAGAAATACGCATAATCAACCATATCATAATAGTGCATTTCAAACCATTAGATCCCGATTTATCCTTAGATCTAGTCTTCCATCAACCGATGTGATTTCTCCTTAGCTCAGATCAAGCAACCCAGACCCTGCATATCAGATCTCTTTCTCTTTCAGATATTCAAGCCTTGTCAAAAGATTATTTTGCCTAATGATCTTCTTCTCCTTATATAGCCTTAGGCCTTGCTCAATACCAAGAGCCAAAACCATAGTAACACAATACCATCAACTTCAAAACTAGGGATCGACACGTCGAGACACAATGGTCCGAAACCATAGGCACAACTTCCAAGGACTAACCGCCATGGACCAAAGGTACTTTTCCACATACATGCGCTTTTGCTGAAGCCAACCTGCGTGTACACGCGACGTGGGCTTAACGAACCTGCGTGTATGAACTTCCTTGGCATGTTGTACTAGGACCTGTCTTCTGATTAAGTTGCCATCACCTGTACCAACCTCTGAGCACCTGTACCAACCTCTGAGTGAGTTGCCATCAAGGACAACACTTGAATCATAATGCCAACAATTGTAATGGAAGGTTCAATTGTTGGGCAGATTTCCAAGCCTGTGTAAATATATCAGTGCGCTGCTGGTCTGTTATATGAGCAAAATGACGGATATCCCGGGCCTGTAGGTGTAGGATAAGATCTGGAGAAAGGATGTGTCTCCCCCCACAATTAATCCAAGGGTCAAGGCCAATGCGACCTGTCAAGCCATCATTTATGCGCCAAGCAAGATTGTTCCGTATGAGAGGCAGAGAGGATCAGCGCCTTCCATACCGATGAGCATCCCGAAGTTGACCAAGATGGGAGACGGGCCCAATCCAATATATTGAGGGGCCAAATGTATTTATGATAGACTACCTGTGTCCAGAGATTTTGTCCGGTAAGCAGAGTCCACCCCATCTTGGCAGCAAGTGCTTTTGCAAATTCAGGTAGTTCCTTTAGACCCCAGCCACCCCATTTTTTAGGCAGAGTGATTTTCTTCCATCCAACCCAAGCAAAAATTCTTTTACCCTGTCTCCCATTCTAGAGGTATCTATTGCAGAGCTGTTGTAGATGTCCCAGGATGTTTCTAGGGATCCAGGCTAAAGCCATCCAGAACACAGGGGTAGCTTCTAATACAGACTTTATGAGCACAAGCCTACCAGCCCTGGAGAGATATCTGAAGCTCCAACTAGTAAGTCTTTTCTCCAATTTGGCGACCAACCAGACCCAGTCTGCAATCCTTTGACAAGTCGGTTTAAGGTTGAATCCCAGATATTTGAGACCTCGATCCAGGGGGTGAACAGAGTATGGGAATGCTTGAAGGCCGGTCTGGGTCTCCTGAACAGATGTGCGAGTACAGGTAATGGTAGATTTCAGCTGGTTAGGTACCATACCCGTAGCAGAGGAAAACAGTTGTAGGATCTTTAAGAAAGATCGAGAGTCACGCACACTGCCATTAAGGAGAATAAGAACATCATCCACGAAAAGTAGATGAGAGAGAAAGCAGTGATCCGATATGCGGAGTCCCCTAATGTCTCCAGATCGCATAGTTGATTCCATGAGACGGCTGAGACCTTCCATGACCAGTAAGAAGAGGAGAGGCGATAGAGGGCACCCCTGCCTTAGACCCCTTTCTGAGTGAAAGAAGTCAGTGGCCGAACCATTGATAAGAATGCTGAAGGATGGTGTGGTAATGCAGGCCATGATCCAGGAGATGAAAGCATGTGGGAAACCCAGATGAATGAGGAGCATTTTGAGATATAACCAGCTGACACGGTCAAATGCTTTGGATAGGTCGATCTTGAGAAGGATGGCTTTTAAGTTCTTAGACCAGATGGAATGGAGGGCTTCTTGAGCTAGTCCAATGGCCTCATGGATCTGTCTAGATTCTAGAAATGCAAATTGCTGCGGGCCAATGGAACGAGAGAGGATCGGTCTAAGACGATTTGCAATGGTCTTCGAAATGATTTTATAGAGGCAGTTACATAAAGAGATGGGTCTGTAGTCATCAAAGGATGCAGGCGAGTCAGATTTGGGGATGAGAGCGATGAATGTGGAGTTGATGGCATGATATATAGATCCAGTTGTCCTACTTTCTTCAACCACCTGAAGCAAGTCCTGACCCAGAATGTCGAAGAAGGCAATGAAGAATTCAATAGTCCATCCGTCCGGCCCTGGGCTCTTGTCTTTCTTGAACCATTTCAGAACTCCTTCTAGCTCCTCTGTAGTGACCGGGTCAGTAAGGGTCTCCACATCTTCATCTTCCACAAATCTCGGGAAGTGATTAGCAATATTAATAATATCAAGTAAGCTTTCTTCTCGCGGACTCCTGTAGAGGTTCCTAAAATGTGATATGCCCAGCTGTGCCAGTTTATTAAAATTGTCCGCGATGTCTCCATCCGGGGTGGGTAAATTCCAGATAGTATTGGATACCTTCCTGCATTTAGCAAAGTTGTGGAAAAACTTTGAGTTGTCATCCCCGGCTTGAATCCATAAGGCTCGGCTCCTTAATCTAATGGATTCCTCTCTCTCTTTGAGGATCTTTGCTTTTTGATTTTCAAGGTCAATAAGCCTAATTTTGTCCTCAGCAGTCAGGAAGCCCAGTCCTCTGTCATCTGATAATGAACTTAAGTCCGCTTCAATTTGGGATAGTACCGTTGTTTCCCGATCAAATTTCTCCCTTGCCCACTTAATAGAACTATGCTTAATTTCTGATAGGTTCCTACAGAAACCTTTAGCCAGGGGAACAGTTCCATTGATGGGATGAGAGGCTCAGAACTCTTTGATCATCTGTATGTATGCCGGATCCTTCAGCCAAGAAGGATTGAATTTATAGGGTGCCTTGGGCTTCTTGAAAGCACCCAGAATCTCCAGGTATATCGGATTGTGATCCGATATCCCCCCCGAGCCAACCCATTGCCTGTATAGATGAAGTTGTTGCAGAAGAGGACCCTTTAACAGAAATCTATCCAGCCTTCGTGCAAGCGCAGCATCCCCTACCCTTCGATTCCGCCAAGTAGGTAGCAGACGCTGCACTGGTATATCTGAGAAGTCTGATTGTTCCAGGAGATTTGTCATATAATCAGTAATGGAGTCAATTTGAGCCTCCGTGCCCCATGACTCCCTGTAACCCAGAGAAAAATTGAGATCTCCTCCTATAATAACATGGTCCTCGTTTAGCAGGGGCATCTGTAGTGTATTCCGCCAAAACATTTCTCTCTGGGAGCATGGGGAATAAATATTGACAATTCTTAGATCCTTACCAAGTTCCGCCGAGAAGAAATCCAGGCCAATGAAACCAGCACCTCCCCAGGTTGAGGTGGGTTTGATGGAACGAGGATTTATTCCAATGGAAATGCCACCGGATCGGCCCACAGCATCATTTGCAAAGAAATTCCATCCAGGGATCAAGGATTGCATAACACCAATAATTTGATCTGCGGAGCAAAGGGTTTCTTGAAGCATGATAATGTCAATCGGCTCAGTGGCAATGAGCCTCTTAATGGCTAGTTTTTTTGAGGGACTAGCCAGCCCTCTGCAGTTAAATGAAAGGCACTTCATGGGGGGACACCTCTCGGGGTATGTCCTGCTCTAAGGACCCCGTCTATGGTTGCTTGACGGCCAGAGACCACCTCAGCCCCTGCTTGTTTGATGGCTTTGGAAAGGTGCGATTTTCACCCTCTAGAATTCAATGATGACCCCTCAGGCATGATAATGCCCAATCCCGAGTGTCCAACAGCCTGATCCTTTGATGTGTTCCGAGACCTAAGGAAATACGGGTGGGGCGGGGAGGATGGACACGGGGAGGTAAAGGACCCAAGAGATGTAGAGATAATAGGGTCGGTGCAAGTGAGGGGCTGGGATAGAGAACAGGGGATCATGGGGATATGAGCAGATGAACCCGAGGCATGAAATTCATTAGAAGATGCATGCAAAGTAAATGAAACAGAGGACATACCCGCTTCTGCCGCCGAGCGAGCCCTCGTTTTTGGTGGCGAGGATCTCCGGAGCTCAGCGTCGCTCGCGGGTGGAGAAGTCGATAGGGCCGGACCAGCAGATGGCGGACGAGATATGATGGGGGAAGCCGTCCTTGTAGATGCCGGGGTGCCTTTCACTGATTCTGCAGCTTTCTTATTGAGAGGGCAGTCTTTTGCGAGGTGCCCCACTTTGTGGCATCGCCTGCAACGATATGGTACGCCTTCATAATCCAACAGTTGAACACGAATACACCTGCCCCACTGTAGCGTGATCTGTTCCTCAAGCCCCTCTCGAGTGTCCAAATGAACCAAAATCCGAGCCAGTGTACGATGCCCAGATTCGACATAGGTGCGATCATAGTCCAAGTATGTCCCTAGGGCATTGCCAACCCTAATGAAAACTTCCTCATCCCAGAAAGGAATAGGTAATCCAGGGAGTCTCACCCAAATTGGACCGGCTCCTAGCTGCTCTCGTTCTGGGTCGAAGAGAGGGTTCCAACGCTTTAGAAGAACAGGGGCCATTTCGATGTGCCAATATCGACCCAGAACAAGATCTGTTTGGCAGACCTTGGAGAATTTTAGGGAGAACCAGCCTCTGGGGAGGACATGAACTTCAGGAAGATCAAATAGTACTCCACCCCAGATCTCCTTGACCCAAAGAATAAGTCGCTGCCTCGAGTATGATCGGCCCCTGACGTGCCCAACCAAAACAGTGTTTGCAATGTCCATATATTCGCCAAGCGGTTTTGCTTCGTCAAATTTGATGGAGATATCTCTTGCCGTCGATCTGATGCACTTAACCTTCTTAGAACCAGAGCGAGGGGCCGACGGATGGTCAACCAGGGGGTTTGTGATGCCCTCCCGGGGAGACGGGTTAGTGGTAAAGGAGGATACCGCCGGCGTCTCAAAGCAACCCGATGGGCGGATATCAGAGGCAGGAGCGAATGAAGCAGGAGTAGTTCTCGGCGGGGGGCGGATCACCGATGGTATAGTAGCAAGAGGGTCAAATGAAGGTGATGGCGAAGTATTGGAGGCCAGAAATTGTAGTGACCCAGGCGATAGCGGAGGAACTTCAAACGGCGGCGATACAGGAGGGTGGACGACAGCAGAGGATGGCGCAGATGCAGGTGGAGGTTGATGCGGCTGAGCAGATGAGGAAGCGGAATGGGGGTTCAGTGAGCGAGTGATAAACTGTGGAGTCCCAAAAATGACGTTTTCCGGTGAGGGATCCGCCGAATAATCAACCTCTTCATACTCCCAACGATCCATAACTGAACAGAGTCGGTGGCAGAAAGGGACAGGCGAGAAATTCGATGGTGCAGCTGTAGCAGAGGCGAAAGCTAAGTCCGTGACCGTAACCGTCGAGGAGCTGTCGTGTAGCTGTCGATGCTTCCGCCCTGTGAAACCGTCTGTGCAGATGCCCTCCGAACCCTAGCATATGCCTGTAACCCTAGCCTTTACCTTTGCCGTGTCCATCCTCTCCCTCTCTATACCACCAAGGTCTACATTCATTATAGTCTCGATTTGATATTTCATGAATGTTGTTCGTTGGGACAAGATCTAAAACAATAATTTGTAGAATTTGCAATCTTACAAAGTCGAAGATGATCAATTCCAAACTATTCATAACTTATATACCTTTTCATTTTTTTTGTAATTTCATTTCTCTTATTCATATAGATTTTTTATTATCAATACAAAATAGTTTCTCAAAATATATTTACAAAAACATACTAAGGGGATTATAAAAAAGTTAAGAGGTCCATACAATCATACCAATGAAAAAAACCAACTTGAATACTATAACCATAACACCAAATCATGATCTTCGGGCATCTGTTATAGATCTGATATGAAAATATAAGACAATGCAAATGAACCCAAAAATAACAAGATTTGAATAGATAGAAATGCTTCTTTATTGATCAAACCCTTAAGGTAGGGCAACGCCATACATTCACTCCTTAAGGAAGGAGAACACTCCACAAGTCATATTCATGTTCATACAATATTCCTTGACATCCCTCAATGGGGAGTCTCTAGCCTCTATATAGGCCTCATACATACAATACCATGGGTCATTACCATGGTTCCCTCAATACCAGCGATCTAATACGATGGGCCCATTACATTATTGCTAACTGCTTGTGGTCCCTTACATGATATGGGTTAACCACCTTATTTATTACTATGGCCCATCCCATTATTAAATTATTCCCTTGGGTATCTCCCTTTGTACCCCATATTATCCCCCCTAGGTACACTACTCATAGTGGAACACTACTTTAAAAGTGAAAGCATATATGAAAAATATGATTAGTAGGACTTTAAGTGTCTTTTGGTTATTCTTTGGCAACCTCATCCATCTCACATTAAAAATGGTTCATTCATGTTATGTCCTTTGAGTAAATATAAGTACCTTATGTGTGTAATAAATTATACATGTAATCTAAGTCACTCTGAAAGGTGCCATCATATGCCTTTAAGGGGATCTCTGAAGCCGCTTCGCCATCTACCAATTGCAAAAGCAATATCCATAATATAAAACTAAAATGGTAGGAAACATGGGACTAAAGCCTTTAGTGTAAAATAGATTTAATAGGTTAACTCGTCGAGGGTATGGAAGCATGCTGGCAACGAGTACTGGCCTGTGATACCACTAGGAAAACCCATCGGGGCTATGGATGCTCACATGCAATGGGGCATTCTGCCTAAAGAAGTGTTAACCAAACCAAGGCTTTTGCACATATGAAAGTTACTCTATAATGTTACAATCAAAAGGAAGCATGTGTGGATAAAGTCAAAGGAAAAATGAAATCCATAAATTTGCTGCTAAACAATGGTCTTAAGGTAACCTTGAGTCCTCTATCATTGGTTCTTCATACTATATATAAGATCTAATTGTCTTAAAAGTGGCACCTATGATCACAGAGAATTAATAAAACTGAACTGCAAAGCTTATCTGTAATACTTGAATAACTATAAGGACTTGGGATTTGGTTAGTAATGACTAATTTTTCATTGGTTCAAAAAAAATTGTGATCATTAAAAAGAGCCTCCCACCTACAAAGAAGGAGAGCTCCTTAAATTTATAAAAGGTTTTTTTTTTCTTGAGCATAAAACTGTTAAAGATTGATGAAATCATATGTAATGAGTGATTTGGAATATCTTTTATGCTTGGTGTTAGTTTAGCATCATTTTAATAAATTTTAGATGACTTATTTTTGTTCTATATTCATCTCATTAATTCCATTGTTTTGTTTTCCATGTTCTTTTGTATTAGATCCATCTTAGCAGCCCTTCTCACTTCTTCAATACCTCACCTTGTTTGCATGAGGACATGCAAAACCTCATGCATGGGGGCATGGTTGTTGTGATCTTTTCAGCATCTTTAGCTCATTCTCTTTAGTTTACTTTAACAGATCATATTGGAACTCATCAACTTCAACTCTTCTATATCATTACAGACTTAGTCTTATTCTACCTCATCTTCAGCTTCATATAACTTCCTTGTTGGAAATAATACTGAGAGGGGGGGTGAATCAGTATTATCAGATCAATCAAACCTTTTCAATGCTCAGAAACATATACGCTACTTCAGTTAAGTAAAACAGCGTGTACACGCTACTGTGACTAAATAAAACAGCGTATAAGCAGAAAACTCATAACTTAGTTAGCTTATTCTTCAGTTAAGTTCATCAGGACATTATTCAGCACATTAACAGTAAGCAGATGCAGTATAACAGAACGGATCAAAAGCCACACACATGAACACCAAGATATAAGGTGGAAACCCAATGTGGGTGAAAACCACCTGCTGCAAGTTATCTCTATCTTTCTTTAAGAAACTTCAGTTTACAATCTTTTGTACTGGTGCAGCCTTATACCAGTACGCAGGCTACAACCTTCTCTCGTTCTCCAAACTTCCTTGGAAGGGAGCTCCAACCCCCTTTGTTCTTGTACTAGCCAAGATACTAGTACGTAGGTGCTGACCTACAATCTTCTTTTCTTCAGGTATCACCTTTCATACATTTTCAGACTTGAATATTCCTGAAGCACAACATTACAATCTGAAGACCACAATTCATTCAATTTCCACAACAGATCATTGAAGCATAAAACAACCAAACTTTGAATCACTGAACCACTGAACCCTGTCAATCACCAGTTACCAGAACACAGAGCAGACTACAGAACTCTGCAATAACAGTCAGACCCCACTGTAAACCCAAAAACAAGCTTCAAAAGATATACGCTACTTCAATGAGCAAAACCCGCGTATACACGCTCTTTTACCGAAGCCAACCTGCGTACAGATCTAAAAATAAACTTTCTCAATTTGCAGCTGTACCAGACATTAGTTAGACCCAGAACATAACATTGCGACAATATGCAGATCTAGAAATACGCATAATCAACCATATCATGATAGTGCATTTCAAACCATTAGATCCCGATCTATCCTTAGATCTAGTCTTCCATCAACCGATGTGATCTCTCCTTGGCTTAGATCAAGCAACCCAGCACCTGCAAATCAGATCTCTTTCTCTCTTAGATATTCAAGCCTTGTCGAAAGATGATTTTGCCTAATGATCTTCTTCTCCTTATATAGTCTTAGGCCTAGCTCAATACCAAGAGCCAAAACCATAGTAACACAATACCATCAACTTCAAAACTAGGGATCGACACGCCCGTCGAGACACAATGGTCCGAAATCATAGGCACAACTTCCAAGGACTAACCACCATGGACCAAAGGAACCTTTCCACATACACGCGCTTTTTATGAATCGAACTAGCGTGTACACGCGACTTGGGCTTAACGAAACGGCGTGTATGAGCTTCCTTGGCATGCTGTACTGAGATCTGTCTTCTGATTAAGATGCCATCACTTGTACCAACCTCTGAGCACTTGTACCATCCTCTGAGTGAGTTGCCATCAAGGACAACACTTGAATCATAATGCCAACAATCTCCCCCTTTGGACTTGATGGCAACCACCACACCAAGTCACTCTCCCCCTTTGACATCAAGGGCAAAGGGCTGTGCTCCCCCTGAGGACATGCTGATACCTCTGCTTGGCTGTGCTGACTCGTGCTCCCCCTGACAGTAGGCCAGATCTGAAAAAGATGTTCTTCAACAAGAACCAAGACTTATACACCATAAGGGACCTTCCTATCACCAAAAGACTCAATACATACATCCATACTCCCTACCAAGAGGGGACATATCAGAAACAACCAATTATATTACAGCATTCATCCCAGGCATAGTGGGGAAACCAACATAGGCCGTTACATGACCTTGACACCATAAAAGAGATATGACAAGAGAGATACATGACATAGAGACAACAGATCTAGACCAAGACTTAGGAAAGACACCAGCAGCATCTGATAAACATCTTGTTAGATCAGCAACCAGAATTTCTTTCTGAGCTCCTTCTCCTGAAACCAACAACCAAAACATCTGAATGCCAACAATGCTTTATGAGACTTTTGAGCTGCTCCCCCTGAACCTGTGCCTGTTGCACTCCCTGAAACTGTGCCTGAAGAATTCTGACATTCCTATTGCTGTTCAGAACTTCAGAGTTTTCCCTTGCTGTTCAGAACTTCATATACGCGTTTTATCCTGTATAAAACAGCGTATGTACGCGGATATTCTTTCTGCAACAAGCGTCCAGCATACACGCGACTTACCCAGCATAAATCCGCGTGTATACGCTCATATCCCTTCCGTAACCTGCGTATACCAACTTTTCTGTAGAACAAACAATCTTCAACAACAGGATGAAGCATCAACTACTCCCAGCTTTTGTCTGAGATATTCAAAAGTTTCCCTGGGCAGTGGTTTTGTGAGAATATCAGCAACTTGCTCCTTAGAAGGAACATACTCCAACTTGACCTTCTGCTCAAGCACTTGTTCCCGAAGAAAATGGTACTTGATTGGTATGTGCTTGGTCTTTGAGTGCATGACAGGATTCTTTGAAATGCTGATTGCACTTGTATTATCACATAAGATAGAGACAGGTGGAGTGCAAGTGATTTGAAAGTCCTGCAAGGTCTGCATCATCCAAAGAAGTTGTGTGCAACAAGATGCTGCAGCCACATATTCTGCTTCAGCTGTAGATAAGGCAATCGAACTTTGTTTCTTGCTGAACCAAGATACTAATCTGGAACCCATGAAGAAAGCACCTCCACTTGTGCTTTTCCTATCATCCACACTTCCAGCCCAATCTGCATCTGTGTAAGCATGAAGAGTGAGATCAGTATTTCTAGGATACCATAAGCCATAGTTTTGGGTCCCTTGAAGATATTTGAAGATTCTTTTGACTGCCTGAAGATGAGTTTCCTTTGGGTTGGCTTGAAATCTTCCAACCATTCCTACTGCATGTGTAATATCTGGTCGAGTACCTGTCAAATAAAGCAAACTCCCAATCATGGATCTATAAGTGGGTTGGTGAACTGCTGCTGATTCATCATTTGCACTGAGGCTGCATCCTGTAACCATGGGTGTACATACTGGTTTGACTCTTCCATGCCATACTTCTTCAAGATCTGCTTGAGGTATTTGGTTTGAGACAAGAAGATACCTCCTTCATTTTGTTGGATTTGCAATCCAAGAAAATATGTCAATTCTCCAAGAAGTGACATTTCGAATTCTTTCTGCATAACCAAGGCAAAGTTTTGACTCATGGTCTCTTCATTGCTGCCAAAAATAATATCATCTACATAAACAACAAGAATTAGCAATTTGTTATTTTCAACTTTTATATAGAGATTGCTATCTGCTGATCCTTTTGAAAAGCCTTGTTGGTGAAGATATTTGTCCAACCGATAGTACCAAGCCCTTGGAGCTTGTTTGAGCCCATAGAGTGCCTTTTTCAATCTGCATACAAGGTTTGGATCATTTCCAAGAATGAACCCATCTGGCTGCTCAATATATACTTCTTCTTCTAAGTCTCCATTCAGGAAGGCTGATTTCACGTCCATTTGAAATACCTTGAAGTTTTGAAAGCTTGAGAGAGCAAGGAACATTCGGATGGCCTCTAGTCTTGCCACAGGAGCAAAGGTCTCTTCAAAATCTATTCCTTCTTGCTGTGCATACCCTTTACAAACAAGTCTGGCCTTGTTTCTAATTACTTCTCCATTTTCATTTAACTTATTCTTGAAGACCCATTTTGTTCCTATTACATTCTTATCTTTTGGTCTAGGAACTAATTCCCAAGTGTTGTTCCTTTCGATTTGCTCAAGTTCTTCATCCATTGCTTTGACCCAACATTCATCTTTGCATGCTTCTTTCACATTTTGTGGTTCAATGGAGGAGAGTAGAGCCAAGTAGCTTGAAGCTTCTGCAAGTGTCCTTCTTGTTTGTACTCCTGCTTCTTTCTGCCCCACAATCTGAGTTTCTGGATGATTCTTTTGGACATATCTGGATGGAGTCTTCTCTTCTATTCTTGTCTGCTCCTCTGGTTCTTCTTGAGATTCTTCTTCTTCATCATTTCGCCTTTGAGAGTAACCTTCATCTTCTTCAATGTCTTCATGATGAACTTGCCTAGGAATATATCCCTTCTCATCAACCACTATATCAATACTGTCAACAATTCTGCCAAGTCTTTTATTGTAGCACTTGTATGCTTTGCTATGTGGAGAATAACCAAGAAGAATGCCCTCATCTGCTCTAGGTTCAAGTTTGCCAAGTTGCTCATCAGTATTCTTAATATAACATTTGCTCCCAAAGATTTTGAAATGCTTCACGGAAGGAGTTTTACCACTCCAAAGCTCATGAGGTGTTTGAGTGCTGTTTACTCGGACATTTGTTTTGTTAAGAATGATAACAGCAGCATGTGCAGCTTCACCCCAGAAGGTTGCAGGAGTACCTGATTCATCGAGCATAGCACGAGCCATTTGTTGGATAGTTCTGTTCATTCTTTCCACAACCCCATTTTGCTGAGGAGTTCTAGCTGTAGAGAATTCTCTTCTTATCCCATGTTCATCGCAGAAATCGAAAAATTCATTTGATGTGAACTCCCCACCTCTGTCAGATCTGAGGCACTTAATTTTGTGTCCTGATTCATTTTCAGCCAATGCTTTGAAGGATTTGAATTTTTCGAATGCTTCATCTTTGTGCTTCATAAGCCCTAACCAAACAAACCTTGAGAAATCATCAATGAATAATATCAGATATTCTTCTCCTCGAGGTGTCCTTTTCCTAAATGGACCACATACATCTGTATGGACTAGCTCAAGAGGCAAGCTAGCTGATCCTTCCTTTTCTGGAAAGTTAGTTCTGGTTTGCTTTCCAAACTGACAAGATTTGCATATGGTGTTGTCTGGAATTTTGATATCTGGAAGATCGCGAACTGCCTGATATTTGCATGCTTTCCTTATTTGTGAGAAGCTTAGATGTCCCAACCTTCGATGCCATAACCAGTGCTCTTCATCCTTGCTAAGATAGCATTGTTGTTGTCCTTCTTCAAATATGTACAGATTATTTGGAGTTCTTTTGCCTTTGAGAACTGTTTTACCTGTATCAAGATCACGAACAAGACATCCATTCGATCTGAAAATAACCTCGGTTTTTTGATCACACATCTGGCTGACACTTAGAAGATTATGCTTCAATCCATCAACATACAAAACATTTCCAGCCTTGACCTTTTCTTTCAAAGGAGCAATACCTTTTCCTTTTATAGTTGCAGGAGTATCATTTCCAAAAGAAACTTTCTTTCCCTTTTCTAAAGTAGAATAAGATTCAAGTTTTTCTTTATCACCTGTCATATGTTTCGAACATCCACTGTCAATGTACCATAGATTTTCCTGTCCTTCTGCATAAAACGCTATCCCACATCTTTCTGTCTGAGGTTCTTTTATTCTCCATTTTTTGGTGCTCGTGGCTTGTTCCTTTTTCTCCTGAAACCTGCTCCTGCATTCAGATTCTTTATGACCAAAATTATTGCAAATAGAACATTCAACTTCATTTTCAAGAACCGAAAAGTTGTTATAGGTCCTCTTTGTAATCCCTGTCATACTTCTTTGTTTTTGAGCTTCCCTAGTCATGATTGTTTTATATGCAACACATTGAGCTGCTTTGTGACCAAAGTTATGGCAAGAAAAGCATTGTCCATTGAAGAAGCTTCTGCGGTTATTGAATCTACCAGCCAACTGATTGTAATTTCTATTTTCATCTATTCTTGTGCCAAACTGAGAAGATTTTACCTGTGGTTGGTTGTAGCTTTTGTTCACCCTTAAGAAGGATTGTCCCTGATAGTTTCTGTTTGTAATTCGTCCCTGCTTTACCTGATTATCTTCATTGTTCTTCTGCTCATTTCTTCTTGCTGCATCAAGATAATTTTTGAGGTGGATGCTTGAGAGGTTTCTCCATTATAGCCCAAACCTGTCTTGTTTAGAGGAGACCGCTGCACATTGATAATCTCATCCAAAGTTTCAGATCCTTTGACAAACTTAAGATTAATAGCTTTTGTTTTCTCAATTTCTTTTCTGAGACCAACAATTTCACCTTCTAGTTTTTCAAGATGTTTTTCCTTTTCATCAATTTGAAATTGCAAAGTATCAATGATCACACTCTTTTCTTCTATGCATCTCTTGAGTCTAGTAATTTCATTATAGAGATTATCCACATCTACAGCATCCTCATAATCATCATCTTCAAATGCCATTAATAGCTTATATTTATTACCTTGTTCATCTTCATCACTGTTTGATAAGCCATCACTATCTTCATGGGTGTAGTAGCTTTTCTTATTTGCACTTTGTTTCTTATTCCATCTAGCAGGTTCTTTTCCTTTATCTTTATTAGGACATTTTGCAGCATAATGACCTACTCTTCCACAAGCAAAGCATTTGAAAGGTAGCTTACCTCTGAACCTTCCAGCACCCCTTTGAAGATTTCTGACAAAATTTGATTCTTCTTCCTCTTCTTCTGGAACATGGCTTGCTCATAGTAATCTTCTTTTCCTGATGCCTTAAAAGCAGCTTCCCTTCTGTCTGATGGACCTCCCTTTCTCATTTCATAAGCAGTTAGAATTCCATGTAACTGAGACATAGTGAGAACTTTGAGATTTTCCTTTTCTTCTATTGCAGATACTTTAGATTCAAACTTGGGGGATAATGATCTTAGAATCTTTTGAAACTACTATAGTCTCTTTTATTTCTTCACCCAAATTTTTCATACAATTAACAATCTCATCTACCCGAAGAAAATAATTTGCCACACTTTCATCATTATACATCTTGAGAGTCTCATATTGAATCCTGAGAGTTTGAAGTTTAGCTTCCTTTACCTGTTCATCTCCTTCATAGCTAGTGATCATTTTGTCCCATATCTCTTTTGCTGATTTGAAGTGCATGACCTTCATGAATTCTGTTTGGGATATACTTCCTAATAGAGTACTGACTGCTTTTGCATTTGTTTCATATGTCTTTTTCTCAGCTGGATCTGTAGGAGTAACTGAAGGAAAAGCATAGCCTGTTTCTACAATGTTCCAAACTTCTGTACCAAGAGATTGAAGATATGCAGTAACTCTTACCTTCCAATAATTGAAATTTGTTCCATCAAAAACGGTGGCCTGATTGATGCTTCTTTCTCGTAGTTGCTCATGATGAATGATCTACCTTCAAGCGATCAAGCTTCCCTGAAGGACCTGCTCTGATACCAATTGTTGGAAATAATACTGAGAGGGGGGGTGAATCAGTATTATCAGATCAATCAAACCTTTTCAATGCTCAGAAACATATACGCTACTTCAGTTAAGTAAAACAGCGTGTACACGCTACTGTGACTAAATAAAACAGCGTATAAGCAGAAAACTCATAACTTAGTTAGCTTATTCTTCAGTTAAGTTCATCAGGACATTATTCAGCACATTAACAGTAAGCAGATGCAGTATAACAGAACGGATCAAAAGTCACACACATGAACACCAAGATATAAGGTGGAAACCCAATGTGGGTGAAAACCACCTGCTGCAAGTTATCTCTATCTTTCTTTAAGAAACTTCAGTTTACAATCTTTTGTACTGGTGCAGCCTTATACCAGTACGCAGGCTACAACCTGCAGAAGGCTACAACCTTCTCTCGTTCTCCAAACTTCCTTGGAAGGGAGCTCCAACCCCCTTTGTTCTTGTACTAGCCAAGATACTAGTACGTAGGTGCTGACCTACAATCTTCTTTTCTTCAGGTATCACCTTTCATACATTTTCAGACTTGAATATTCCTGAAGCACAACATTACAATCTGAAGACCACAATTCATTCAATTTCCACAACAGATCATTGAAGCATAAAACAACCAAACTCTGAATCACTGAACCACTGAACCCTGTCAATCACCAGTTATCAGAACACAGAGCAGACTACAGAACTCTGCAATAACTGTCAGACCCCACAGTAAACCCAAAAACAAGCTTCAAAAGATATACGCTACTTCAAGGAGCCAAACCCGCGTATACACGCTCTTTTACCGAAGCCAACCTGCGTACAGATCTAAAAATAAACTTTCTCAATTTGCAGCTGTACCAGACATTAGTTAGACCCAGAACATAGCATTGCGACAATATGCAGATCTAGAAATAAGCATAATCAACCATATCATGATAGTGCATTTCAAACCATTAGATCCCGATCTATCCTTAGATCTAGTCTTCCATCAACCAATGTGATCTCTCCTTGGCTTAGATCAAGCAACCCAGCACCTGCAAATCAGATCTCTTTCACTCTTAGATATTCAAGCCCTTGTCGAAAGATGATTTTGCCTAATGATCTTCTTCTCCTTATATAGTCTTAGGCCTAGCTCAATACCAAGAGCCAAAACCATAGTAACACAATACCATCAACTTCAAAACTATGGATCGACACGCCCGTCGAGACACAATGGTCCGAAATCATAGGCACAACTTCCAAGGACTAACCACCATGGACCAAAGGAACCTTTCCACATACACGCGCTTTTTATGAATCGAACTAGCGTGTACACGCGACTTGGGCTTAACGAAACGGCGTGTATGAGCTTCCTTGGCATGCTGTACTGAGATCTGTCTTCTGATTAAGATGCCATCACTTGTACCAACCTCTGAGCACTTGTACCATCCTCTGAGTGAGTTGCCATCAAGGACAACACTTGAATCATAATGCCAACATTCCTTTGTAGCTTGTGGTACAAATAAAAATTCAAAAGGTATATTTGAGGTAAAATATGTCAAGACTCTTTAACTCATTAGAATTTAAGGAATCTTGATGATTAATCACTTCCTATTCCATAAATATTCACCTCTCTTAAATCACCACTAAACCCCCATTTTCAAATCCATCAATGCATACTCTAGCAAGACTATAAGAACAAAAATAAAAGGATTGTGGTACATGAATATCTATAGTGTCTTCTCCTTTTACATCATAAAACATTGACAAAATAATCATCTGGATGTTCTCAATAAGAGGATGAATTCATTGTTTCTTATTTGAGAAAAGAACCAAAAAATAAGTAATGGTCTTACAAGTTTCCAAGTCCACATTTATTTAGCCATTATTTTCATTGTCACCTTATATCATATATCATCTTTTCCTAGTCCATATTTTGTTTGCATGAGGGCATGCAAAGTCTTAGGCATGGGAGGATGTTGGGCCTTAGATATGTTATCGTATTAGCTATCCAAACCTTCCATTTACAAGCCATATTCATACCTTTATAACATATTCTATAACTATTATATTGCCAATTTTCACCAAATGCATTCATTTTACCTTGTGGTTAATTATTAACGATTTCTTGTATTTTTAATGATTAAATGAGTTTTTTTCATGGTTTTCCGATGATGATTTACTAATGTATTTATGTGCTTGAACAACAAGTTCTAGTATTAAAATTTGACAATTCAGTACTAAGTAAAGGTTAACACATTGGCACTTCTCGAGATGGCATGAGTTGTAGTTGTTCAAGAATCTAGGGAAATTAGGTGTAGTGTGATTCTTATTGACTTGATAGTAATTTGTGGATTATTTTTAATTTTATTTTTAGCTTATTCTTCTTATTCTTATTAATGCATGTGTGTGTACTTCATTAAACTGCTACCAAAAACATAAGAACAAGAACACAAGATGTTGGCTCTCTGCCAGGGCCAAAACTTGTCTTCTCTTGAGAGGAAAACCCTTTAGTAAGTTTCACTTATTGAACCTTCTTAATCATCAATGAAAAACCTTATACCCTTGACAAGAATATCCTCCAAGCACAAGTCAAGTCCTTCCTTCTACCTGCACTTTGTTTCCCAGCACTTCATCCTCCTACTTCTTTCGGAAATTGGTGATAGACCTTGTTATACTTTGTTCTAGAAGAGATGCTTACCCTTGATTCTTAGTGAAATCTCTCACATAAGATAATTCCTTCCTTCTCTTACCCAACCGAGCTCCTTCTTGATGTGAATTTGCAGACTTGATGTGACAACACTACAGGCCTAGTTTTTCGCACGTGTGGGAGGTTTCCCTTATGTTTTGATTCCTTTCTCCTTCACTTGTGAGAGTCTCTTCTTTGCTTGAGTAGGAGGCCTTATAGGCCTAAGTTTCTAGCCCTAACAAGAGAGATATGTAACTGTGATGTGGCTGTTATAATGACTGCAGATTACCCTTCCATTTCTCGAACATGTGACTGTAATTCACACTAAGAACAACCCCTTAAACTTCGGTCTTGTCTGATCCTTCTTTGTTGCACTAGAGGCTCCTTATACTTGGCTTTTTCACTCCTCTCTCGACTTACCTTTCTCGTTGATTTAAGATATGAGTGTGTTGTATTTGGAGGAGTGGACAGTCTCTATATATAGAGGATTGTCCCTCCTTGAGGATGAATTGAGGATAGTGGACCGACTTGACTTCCTTTGCTTCGATGGGTACTTTTAATGGTGCCATTTCTTCTTTTGACGGTGTCTTTGCTAGGAGGAGACTTGAATTTTCTTGGAGGTGTCTTCTTTGAGTCTTATACATAAATATACATAATGTAACATACCCTTAAGGTCTTCAACATAATTCTTTTGACTCTTTGACTCACCTATAGCACTTTAACATGTGCTAGACCTACTTCATGAGCAAGAAACTCATTGACATATATTATAAAAATAATATTTATTTTCTTGAATAATTACAATTATCAAAAGTACATTTATGAATACCGAACCTAGTTACATTTCCTTCAACACTCCCTCTTAACTAGGGAGGTATTCATACAACATTACAAGGTGTTTGGCTATTATCAATCTTCAAGAATTCACATAAGAGAAACCGGATTGGAAATCCATATGTTATAGCATCATAATAACCAACATTGTATCCACAACAAGGGCTTGGATGGCAGCTCTATCTCTCAATAGATCAGAGCACAATGTTGGCTAGACCAATGACAAGGTACATACCCACCCAAGTGTTCACTGAGTATGACCTTATAGGACTATTCTTATCTTGGGTTCCCAGTCCTCAAAGAATATCGATCCTCTAGCTTACTCTTGTCTTGGATTCCCTACACATCCTCAAAGAGTATAATATTCCAGATGATTACCCAATCCTCTCATTCTTTCTTCCCAAGTGAAGACAAGAATTTTGTGTCTATCACTTCCTCTCAATTAGGGAAGACATGCCCAAGTATCCTCTGACAAGGTCCTTGTCCAAGTTCCTTTGTAATTGGGAACTTTCTATAAGTCCCTCTTAGGTAGGGAATTGTCCATTCATTAGTAACTTCTTCTTCATGGGTCCTCCGGCTGCTTGATCTCCTTGATTTTATGTCATGAACTCTTTGTTCGAACTTCTTCTTGGTAGGGCACCATCCATCGATCACTTTCATTCCTTCTTTGTCATGGCATTGCTTCCTTTGTGAAAAGTGGCCTTCTTGTCATATATCATGTTCTCTGGTCATCTGGTTATTTCTTGTCATCTTGTCTATGCTTTGGACTACTCTTCACATGGATGCTTCTTTATACTTGTTCATTCCCGTGCTTTGATCTAGTAGCCCTTCATGACTTCATTATGATATTGCTTCAACATTAAATGGTACTTTTACTGGATGGCTTCTTCATCATGACATCTTCGTAGAGTAGAATCAATTATTTTCACTTTTCATATCTCCAAGGCCTTCACAGGCATCAAGGGTCCTTTGATCCTTTTCTTCCTTTTTCAGAGTTATCATGCCTTCTTTCGGGAGATGCCTTCAAAGTATCTTGTCAAATAGTGATTCTTGGTGATCATGGCATTCTTCACATTCTTGGTCTCTTTCTTGATTTTCTTCTTCTTGGATAGATTGGTCAACCACCTTATGCTCCTTGTGAGAGCACTTATTCATTGCTTGCTTCTAGGACTAGTCATCATTTCTTCTTTACTTGTTGCTTAGTCAGCAATCTTATACTCCTTATGTGAGTATTTTCTTTGTTTACCATCATTGCATTGTAGTACATGCCTTTGAGCATGTCATTGGTGAAAGATATTCTTTCCTACATGATCATGTTATATGAATATTCCCATGACTCAATAATATACAAATGATAACATGACTAAACTTTGATGCATACATACCTCATCTTGATTCTCCTTTGATGTGGCCCTTCTTGGTTCATCTTAGCTTGCTTGCATAACATCCTTTTCTTGAATCCCATGAATTGGATTCCCAATGAGACATCTGCTTTAGTTCATGAACCTTCTTTTTAAGATTCCATCATAGGATCTTAAAGACCCTTGCCTTGCAAATGTTTCTTTCCTTTTGATGATGGAGGTCTTCTAAGATTCTTAATCATGATCAATTTTCTTTCATTGTGGATGAGTTCCTATTCTAGGTATGCTCCTTCTACATGAATATCTTGAGTTATGTCCATCATGCTCATATATTCTAGAAGATATTTATAACCATGCATTTTTTTTTCATTTATAAATGCTCATTCTACATGAGCATCTAGAGCTATATGTACTTCATGCTTCTAGATTATAGAATATGTTTCTAGCCATGCAATTTTTATTTTATTCCTACATGCTCATATCCTACTCAAAACTTTGAAAGAAGACTTTAAGTAAAGAGTTTGACTTAGTCATAGTAGAGACTCAGAGGATCTTCCTTCTTTTGCTTCCTCTCTTCTTCTTTCACCTGTTGATTCATGTGAGCTTCTTCCCTCTTTATTTTGTTGTTGTTGTCCTTCTTAAGTTCAGGACAATTCCTATTGTAGTGTCCATCTTCTTGGCATCCATAGCATTGGATTTTGGACATATCTTTGTTTTTTATTGTTCGTGGACCAAATTTGCCAAATTTTCCCTTTCTCTTGGCCATGGTAGCAAATGCTTGCTCCTTTGATCCCACATATTCCTTGGCTTTGAGTCTGGTTTCCTCTGTTTTGCATAGAGACCACATTTCACTTAGTGTGGTAGCTTCCTTCTTGGAATCTATGCTTGTTACACTTCATTTTTTTGCCATGACAAAAAATCATCAAAATCGGATCTTTCACCATCCATCCAAGTGTCATGAAGCACTCCCTTGCAAGTCCACAACTTATATACCTTGAATAAAGTGGAATTTCTAGATCTCTTGGTACAAAACCTTGTTTTTGAGCATCTACGTGGTTTTGTTGAAGAAAAATTGCACATGTGCAGTGTCTTCCACTACAAAACTGCGCAGATCTGCACTCTGTGTCTGAACAGAAATTGTACAAGTCAATTAATAAAAAAAGAAATCTAGAAGCATTGTTGGACGAATCATTCCCAACATAATGCCTCGAACTCATGTATATTTGAGCCTAACCTCATTTTTTATGGAACTAATTCCCATTCTTCAAGGAGCCCTCATCCCTCTATTAGTGGATCTCATCCTTGGACTAACGATCTCAAACCACTTTCGTTTTGGCCTATTAATCAACCCATAGGTGGGGGAGTTCAGGGAGGTCATTGAGAGTAAGTTTATGCTAGATTAATCAAGTTTGATAGCTTATCATTCTTGGAGAGGATTGAGATCAATGGGAGGAGCTTCACAACATCAAGGCACAGGTTTTGTAGCTCCTTTATGTTTCTGAAATTAATACAAACAAGCATTTATTCTCACTTCATTGTTTAATGGATTAATTGATCAATTTAATGGATGTTTTATGTTATTTATACTCTTCTGTTGGAATGATGTTGTTTATATTTTTTCATTGGAATGATGTTTGTTACTAGTCTCCTTGATCACTAGTTTGAATTATTGAACCATTTATGTTGCATATGCCTTTGATCCTTTGTTGTTTCCATGTGTGCAAGTCTAGATTCAAGCATGGAGGAGCTGCACTGAAGCACAAAGACGGATCTTCATCAAGCATGTCATAATAAGATATGAATTTCCATTTCTCACCTTGTTAGCTTATGATTCAAGAAAAGATAGATTTAGGGAAGGAATTAGCTTGATTGTCTGTTTGTTTCTAGTTTCCTTTTAGGATCTAGGGAAATTTCTCTTATCAGTAAGAGGAATTTATCTGCCCAACAAATTGGTGACCATACTGGGGAACGACTTGTTCTCTTCCATCTCCTTGTTTTTTATTCTCGAACCTGTTTTGAAAGCTTTATGAGAGTCTTCACAAGTTAATGATCTTTTGGATTTTGTGATTTGTTTGGATACTTTTTTATTTTTTTCTTAAGTTTCTCGACCTGTGCAGTTTTCGTTTGGAAACAGAGCGCAAATCTATGTATATTACCTTTATTAAAAGTGTGCATGCGCACTGTACTATACTATCTACCTGCGTGTACTTTGAGAATTTTTGGAAAAAATAGCTTTTCCTCTCATTAAAGTCTGAATTTTTTATTTTGAAGGTTTCATTACATTTGTCTATGACTCCAGTCAGTCTCTATGTGTTTGATTAAGTATTGTGAGGGAGTTTTCTTAAGGTTTGTTTATTTTCAAGGATTGAAAGGTAGGGTTTCTCAGTAATTAGTGTTTTGATGAGATGTGCTTCGTGTGTTGCGTTGGAAACAAGTCATTTTTATTCCAGTACTGAAGTTTAATCAGAATTACACTTTAAGCGTCGATTTCATAACATTCATTCAAGCATCTTCCTTTTAAGATTTTATTGGGTGTCTAGAATTTGATTTCCTTTGGTCTTTGGTCAAATATTTCTCTCGGTTTCTTAATAATTTTTGCATGCTTTGCTTTCATGTTTTTGGCTGAATTGCGTCTGAGTGTTAATCACCTTTGAGTGTCATTATTTTTTATCTTTGGTATTTTCACCCGATTTCCTTTACTTACACTTAATTGGTTCTTTAGTTGTATTAGTGAAGGAAAATAGCCATGTTGTTCTTTCGCTGATTTGGAATCATCTTGTGTTTGTTTTGAAGAATTCTCTTGCATAGATTACATTTTCATGGTTAGCATTCTCATTTCGGGAACGAAATTGTGCATAGATTACATTTTCATAATGTTCATAGAAATTGTACATAGATTACATTTGCATAGGTTTCAGGCAAATTGTGCATAGATTAGTTTTCACGGTTTGCAACTTAGAGCTTTGAATTGCATTGGAATATGAGAAGTGGTACATTTTGGATTTAATATTTTAAGCAAGAACCTCTTTACTTACACTAGCTAGAATTCATCTAAATGAAAAGATTACAAATTTCATATTTGATGCATTATAGTTTTGAGTCAAGTCATAATACCATCAATTTCACGTCCATTTACCCTTTGAGTAAATAACAGCTTAATAACACATTGTTAATAAAATTCATCTAGAATTTTTATCATTTTTTAGGGCTCTTTCCACCTACAGTAGCTTAAGTATAGGGCTTTGGAATAGAGAAGGAAGTAAACTTTCCAAAGCTACAAACGAACAATAGAATATTGAGTTAGGGAGAGAAAATCCAATTATTTCAGTTTTTCTCTAGGAAGCTCTTCATATACATGAGTTAAGCACGAGATCATGTCGGATCTGGTGAAGTGATCGTACCCACTTCATTGGCTATGATAGAGCGATTTGCACGTATTACAACGGTACCGAAAGGTACTTGGGGTCACTTGAAAGTAAACCTCCAATTGATCATGTGGAGGAGCCTTCAAGGGGATTGAGCTTGTTACTCTGCCCTTGCATGTACATCCGATCTACGACTGCCCCCCAAGTAAAATTGTTGTATTTAGTAAACTTAGTGACTATAATCCTAGGGCTATACCTAAGGTGACGACAGAGGGAAGGTCCTGATGTACCTGGAATAGATGTTGACTAGACTCACTTGGACTTTTTGGAGGGTAATCTTTGCTCGAGATGGTTTATAGAAAAGTTACATGCACCAGACTGTTTCATTAAGTAGGTTGTCAAGGTAACTAGTTCCAAACGCTCATATCTATAAAAAAAAATACACTTTGATCTCTACAACGTTGGATTTCATCACCAACTAGTAAATATTGATCTCTGTGAAAAGTGAGTTTGTGTCGTTTGAATCCCTAGACTTTTAGCGTGTGTTACTGTTAGAAAATTATATATTACGGAGCAATGGAACACATAAAATATTCCAGAAATATAAACACAGAAAACGCACAAAACAAGAGAGACATAGATATACGTGGTTCACCCAGTTTGGGCTACGTCCACCCCGAACAGCCAGTCCTTCCTTTCTATTATCCAGCAAAATGAAGAGACACAACCTACAGCAAATCCGTTGTAATATCCTCTATTTTCTCTCACAGTCTCACCTCTCTGTTTCTCGCTCATAGAAAATACACATCTGTCACACAGCCTCAAATACAATACCCTCATACAAAGAGAGGGGTTTCCTTCTAGGGCAAAAAACCCTAAACTAAACATAAGTTCTACCGTCAGATCATCCGCCTAATGAACGACCCAGATTGACTATAAATTACTATACTTTTACAAGGCAATTTTACAGTTGTTTTTAGCTTCAGGGGGACCGCTGGCCCCCGGACCCCCACGAGGGGGACAAGTCCCCCCTGCGTGGAGGGGTGTACAAACTTCCTGGGGTATACATCCGGCTAAAACAAAGACCTCTGAACAATCATGCTCCACACACAACAGTTACTTTGTTTGTTTTTAAATTTTACAAGACCTTAGGTGTGGATCCTGGTTTTTTAATTGTTAATATTAAAAAGTAAACTTATTTAGATTGAATCTAATGGAAACAATTCCAGAAGTTATCGATAAAAACATCCCTTTTAACGGGAATCCTAATCCATTTCCTGATTTTGCAAATATCGGTCCTCCTTATATGGCTACATTGTCACTTCCCAGATTCACAATAGGTTTACATGTATGGTTGTTTTCAACTTCTTTAATTCCAAATACTCCAATTATACCAACTCAACTGATTTTTTCACCTCAACCAATTTCTCCATCTCAACATCACCAACCTATTGTTGACCCTTTACCTTCTTCATCCAACATGTCCTCCTCCCTTTCTTCTTCTTCACTTGGTAAAAGCCTTGATGTTAGTAACCAAGTGACTAAGAAGAAGAAGAAGCAAGATAAGAAAGTAGTCAACCAACCAACCATGGCCATAAGTATTGGTAATGTTGAGGGAACTTCTACAATGCATCGTAAGCCCAAATACCCTTGCAAGCTTTGTAAGGGTGACCACTTCCTTATCAATTGTCCTGGTATTCCTAAGGTTTTGGAAGTATGGTCAAATAATTCTTATCAACTACCTATTGATCCATCTGTTATCACCCTAAAATTTTTGTTTTAAGATTTGGAAAGTTTGCCTTTTTTCTAGTCATAGTCTTATATGATTAGAGTCTCAATAGTGTCATTCTCATTTACAAACCCTCTTTCTAGTCATGGTGTTAAAGGGTCCTTAGGTCATTTCATGCTTTAAGGGTTAGGTCATAAGGTTAGAAGTGTTTTAAGGTCATATCTCTTTTCCAAATAAAGTTTCACAGCCTCATTCCATGTTCTAGAAGCCTTACCAGGTGTTTAGAAGTCATATCTCACATCATTTTGGAGAAATTTTGAAACTAGCTACGAAATCACTGAACTGGGATTTTTCGTAGTGCACTACGAAATCCCTGAAAAAGCATGTTTCAGCATAAAAAACTTTGCTTTCTGCATTTACTAGTCAACTGCCAGAAGGGGTCCGGAGCAGCTGAGAACTCAATTTTGAAAGCCAAACCAGAACCCCACTATGAGGGTCTGCCATCTAGAGAGAAGAAAGAATACAAAAATTGAAATTACAATTTGTTTTCTTGAGTATATTTAAAAGCAAATGAATCTAAAATCTTTGTCATAAAGAAAGAAAGACAATTTCTTTTTTCTTGTGCATTAGTGCTTCAAATATTGTTTTAAGAAAAATAGTGAAGTATTTCATTAAAGAGGCAGAATGACATAGACAGAAATCTCGTGATTGAAGGCATTTCAGACTAGAAACCAGACAAAGGCAAAGCCAGCAAAGATATCACATTCTTTCTCAGAAACCCAGGTACATTTACATTCAGTATTCAAGCACACCTATGCATTTGTTACATTTCAAAATTTAACAGTTCAATATACATTTATGAAACCAAAATAGTAGAGGGTTTTGAAACCCACAAGTGCCGAAAACAACGTTTTGCAGGCCAAGACCAGTCTGACAGCGAGGGTTTGAAACCCATAAAACCATACAAAACATAACTGAGAAAACGAAACCCCAAGGGTTTATGCCTGACTAAGGATAACGCAAGCAAAAACAACAAGACAATCACAGAGGGATCCTACCCTGTTTCCCCAAGCCGCAAAGACTCCCAAGAATGAGGTCATGGAGCAGCATTCTCCAGGTACGACCTGCACATCACCACGAAAACGAGATGGGTAGTCAAAAACTGGAAAGGCAAGTAAAATAAGGTGACAGAGAGCAGATAAAAGAAGGGAAGAACAAGGGTTTACCTGGAAAAATCCTGTCTCCGAGTCAGAGGACGAGAACTGAGTCCTTAGCCAGAGGGTTTCTCCCAGTGAGAACGCCATTGGTAAGTTTACCTGCTCACCAAGGGGCCAGAGGGTTGGAATCACAAAAAATGAAATGCAGAAATGAAACCAAAACAAAAAATTACCTGAAATAGCATTTGCTGAGCCGCCCACAGAAGTAGCAAGGGAAGAACTTGTGGATACACAGAGCCAAGTCAACACTAGAACTAACATCAGAAACCACCACAAGCAGAACAAAACGAAGCATAAGCCAGGAAGCAAAGAATAAGTGAAAACTTGCAGATTGAAAGTTGACCTGAAGCCTCCATGGACCAACAAACAAACCACCACAAGAAACAAGCGAAGGCACAGCGCATACACAGAGCCGAACCAGACCAACAGCAGATGCAAGAATGGAGGCCAACTCTTAGTTTTCCCTCGGCAGATGTGAATTAGCTACATTTGCGAAACCAAGGCCAGTACAAAGGGGCAGGCCAAAACAATTAAAAGTGCATTAAACCCTCACACCTAAAACCCTGATTTTTTATTCGGAAGATCTACGAAGTTAAGCAGTTTGTTGACACGTTTCCTTTCCTCGATATTGCCACCATTATCTAAGAAACAGGATCTTCAAGTGATGTTACCGTGATTCTTACCTTGTTCTAGATTATCGATTAGTCAAAAATTTGCTTGAAGTTTGCTTACTCGATGGCACTTATACCTGTTGGGCCCTAGATATGTTATCGTATTGCCTATCAAAACCTTTAATTTACAAGCCATTTATAACATATTCTGTAACTATTATATTGCTATTTTTTCACTAAATGAATTCATTTTACCTTATGGTTAATTATTAACGATTTCTTGTATTTTTAATGTTTAAATGAGTTTTTTTCATGATTTTCAAATGACGGTTTACTAATATGTTTATGTGCCCAAACAACAAGTTCTAGTACTGGAATTTGACAAATCGGTACTTATATCGGTTTTGGTACTAAGTAAAGTTTAACACAATGGTACTTCTCGAGATGACATGGGTTGCAACTATATGTTTATGGATGGACTTACGTTCACACCTAGCTCACATGTGAAGCTCAAGACATTATTCAAAGTTACATAAAAACCTAAATTTCACCTACATAAATTTGGTACCAATTTGGCATTTTCCAAAAATTGGGTACTTAATTCAGTACCAATTTGGCATTTTCCATAAATTTGGTACTTAGTTCAGTACTAGTTTAACAGTTCGACAACAGCTATGGGAAGTTACGTCTAGATTTGGAGGAAAATAAAACTGATTCCAAGTGGCATCATTTCCATATCCAACAATAATCCAATACATTCCCAAATCATAACAAGACCATTTTAAATATTATTTGTTATCGTAATTATATTATGGGAGTTATATTTGTATGGAAGTTGATATGATCCTCTCGACCATCGTTTCCTCTCCATTGTAATATAAAAGAAATAGATTTGCACAGCACTGAGGGAGGAGGATGTAGAGAGGAATTTTGGGATCACCTTTTTTGGTTTTTTGTGATCAATTTGAAGTTTCATCTGTAAACAGAAGATGAAATTATTTTTGTTGTAATGAAGATTCAATTGTTGAGATTCTTATCATATTTATGATCATTTTTAGCCTCTAAGAACGTTTTCAGGTCGGGAAGGGCCCCTCGAGTCAGGTGGCATCCCATATTTCATTCATAGAGTAGAATATTAGTTAGATTCAATTTCGTTCCACACAACTATATTGATTTTTTAGATTTTTTTCAATATTTCATTCATAAATTTTGGTTTATATTAGACTTACATTTCAGATTTTCTAGTATAGTAATCCCAATACGTTATGATTAAATTTAATTTTTTTTTTCTTAGGCTTAAGAGTTAAGAAAACTTGAATTGGTTTCTTAATATGTTTTCATACCCAAAATTTTTATCTATGGAATTTTTGTACTTAATTCTCTACTAATATTCATAATTTCAGTTTACATACTTTTTGTACTTAATTAAGTACTAGGTTTTATACTAGAACGAGGTATTCAAAAAAATATATGTAATTTATAATTTAGGATTCTTTAATAATTGGAGCTTTGCATCTATATGGTAAAATATTCCTACAATGAATAATAACCTACAATATATCTCTAAGCCTATTTAGCATTTATTTTTGATATTTTATTAATGCATTTCTTGTAGTTATTTCCTTGTCTTTTTTCTTTTACTTGCCTCGCATGCTTTTTATTATAGTTTTTCGCATTTACTTTTCTGCAATTTACTTTTCAGGGGAATGTTTAATGTGTTTTCATCACTAGAGGATTATAACCACTGAAATCTCAAGACCTAATAAGCTACATAAAGAAAATTGTATGAACATTGTCTGTCAATAATTATGAAATATTGTGGTTTGTAACTCGATAAGCATTAGAGTCCCACAATCCAGTGAAAAAATATAATCCTTAGTGGTTAATTCGTTCTAGTATTAGTTGTTAGCATAGGTTAGAATAGGATCTAATCCCGCATTTTTTGTGCTTGCATCTCTAATTATTATGATCCCAGATTCGATCATTAAATGGTGGAATTAGAATACATATAATTCCACCAACATTTGTGGTGTTGTTGTGGGGGAGGTGTTAAAGATATTAGAGCATAGTTTCTTTTACAAAAAAAATTGCATGATTTAGTTACAGGGACAACTTGGGGGCAGAGATAAAACAGTAATATGAGAGGTAAGGACCTACGCATCTACTTTGGTGGGGTTGCTCCAAAGGCTTGTTGTTTCCCTTTTTTCTTCCAAGTGTATTTTCCTTTAGATTAATTCATGAAAAGAAGAGAAGCCTTACTTGTGTGAACAAATAACTTGTTGATAGCAGGGTCTTAGTAGCATGGTGCCGCTTTGAGTATTTGATTTGTTTTCTTCCATTTCTTTTAAGTGTGGTTCCTTTTCATTTCTTTAGGATTTTTAAAAATTTTGGTACTTTAATAATTCCATACACTAATCCATGTGCAGGAAAGGGATTAGGAACCAACAAAGCAGTACTCAAGGATGATCAAGATTTTGGGAGAACTCTCTCAAATGATAGAAGTAGCTGGGATTTCTGCTTCTCAAGAATAACAAATATGCAATCAAGAACTTACCTGCCTCTCTAGAAGTGATAGAAGAAAAAAAATCTGTGAACCACATCCACAGGAAGAATTTCACCCTTTCAATCTTGTCAAAGAAACTAAAGAATCATGAACCACATACAATGGAGAGAAACCATTAGAACATGAGATTGAAGACTTTTTGACATGCCTATCTATAGATCCTCTGAGCACACAAGAGGATAATCATCTAATGCTAGAATATCTACATGGCAAGGTAAAGGGGGATATGCTAAATGAGCCAAATAAAGAGGTAAACCAAGAGAATTTTGATTTTGTTGAAAGTTGGTTTCAAGAAATTATAAGTCCATACCACTCATTCATTCTTCCTTCTTGACATCATCATTAAAAAAATTGGTTCCTCATACTTAGGTATGCATTAAAGATTATTTTCTAAACTTGAGTATGAATGCATTTTTATACGTATTACACACATGGTTACATTGGAAATACTCATATACTTGAGGAGAAGAATGTTTTTTTCTCAGGTAGAGTAGTATGATAAATAAATAAATTTTGCATATAATAGTTAGTTTAGTTCTAAAAATATATTGCATCGTCTTTCTCATTTTTTTGTATAAGTGGGAATGCTAACAGTTAAAGAAAAAAAACTAGTTGAAAATGGGAGATTTATGCTCCTATTGCATATTTCTATTGGGGTCTCTTTCAGCTACATATTGTTTTAATAAATATTTCCACTCAGTCTTATTTCCAAGTGCAGCATGGTTCAACTATTACTTTGCTTTCCCACTTATTATTTGTTTTTGATAGTTAGATTTGTTTATAGTTTTTCTTTTCAATAAAGTAAGCAATGAAAATTATGTTTTGAATCTTATGTGAAGTTGGAAATGATTGCATTGCAACATCGTCTTGTATTGCATACCAATTGTCTGGTACCTTATTTCAGCTAATCAGTACCCAGAATTTTGGTACCAATTTGTTATTTTTCAAGACAAAGCATGATTCAAGGATATTGTTCATTTGGGATGCTTAAATATTGGAAGAATGTTTTCAAAAGTGGAAAAGACATATTTGTCAACGGAATGGAACACTTAGGGGAGTATTTGATGATATCTTTATTTTTCCTTAAGTTAGTAAAAAATATGCATTCATGCTTTATCATTAATACCACTATTTCACGAATATGATTGAATAAACAGTGGTTTCCATAGAATTTGAATCAAATGATAATTCCAAACTATTCATAACTTATATACCTTTTCATTTTTTTTGTAATTTCATTTCTCTTATTCATATAGATTTTTTATTATCAATACAAAATAGTTTCTCAAAATATATTTACAAAAACATACTAAGGGGATTATAAAAAAGTTAAGAGGTCCATACAATCATACCAATGAAAAAAACCAACTTGAATACTATAACCATAACACCAAATCATAATCTTCGGGCATCTGTTATAGATCTGATATGAAAATATAAGACAATGCAAATGAACCCAAAAATAACAAGATTTGAATAGATAGAAATGCTTCTTTATTGATCAAACCCTTAAGGTAGGGCAACGCCATACATTCACTCCTTAAGGAAGGAGAACACTCCACAAGTCATATTCCTGTTCATACAATATTCCTTGACATCCCTCAATGGGGAGTCTCTAGCCTCTATATAGGCCTCATACATACAATACCATGGGTCATTACCATGGTTCCCTCAATACCAGCGATCTAATACGATGGGCCCATTACATTATTACTAACTGCTTGTGGTCCCTTACATGATATGGGTTAACCACCTTATTTATTACTATGGCCCATCCCATTATTACATTATTCCCTTGGGTATCTCCCTTTGTACCCCATATTATCCCCCCTAGGTACACTACTCATAGTGGAACACTACTTTAAAAGTGAAAGCATATATGAAAAATATGATTAGTAGGACTTTAAGTGTCTTTTGGTTATTCTTTGGCAACCTCATCCATCTCACATTAAAAATGCCTCATTCGTGTTATGTCCTTTGAGTAACTATAAGTACCTTATGCGTGTAATAAATTATACATGTAATCTAAGTCACTCTGAAAGGTGCCATCATATGCCTTTAAGGGGATCTCTGAAGCCGCTTCGCCATCTACCAATTGCAAAAGCAATATCCATAATATAAAACTAAAATGGTAGGAAACATGGGACTAAAGCCTTTAGTGTAA
Organism: Pinus tabuliformis; assembly: GCA_031772625.1. Classification (NCBI taxonomy): domain Eukaryota; kingdom Viridiplantae; phylum Streptophyta; class Pinopsida; order Pinales; family Pinaceae; genus Pinus; species Pinus tabuliformis. The sequence continues at coordinate 24,278,131 of CM062810.1, read as the reverse complement.
AATAGATTTAATAGGTTAACTCATCGAGGGTATGGAAGCATGCTGGCAACGAGTACTGGCCTGTGATACCACTAGGCAAACCCATCGGGGCTATGGATGCTCACATGCAATGGGGCATTCTTCCTAAAGAAGTGTTAACCAAACCAAGGCTTTTGCACATATGAAAGTTACTCTATAATGTTACAATCAAAAGGAAGCATGTGTGGATAAAGTCAAAGGAAAAATGAAATCCATAAATTTGTTGCTAAACAATGGTCTTAAGGTAACCTTGAGTCCTCTATCATTGGTTCTTCATACTATATATAAGATCTAATTGTCTTAAAAGTGGCACCTATGATCACAGAGAATTAATAAAACTGAACTGCAAAGCTTATCTGTAATACTTGAATAACTATAAGGACTTGGGATTTGGTTAGTAATGACTAATTTTCCATTGGTTCAAAAAAAATTGTGATCATTAAAAAGAGCCTCCCACCTACAAAGAAGGAGAGCTCCTTAAATTTATAAAAGGTTTTTTTTTTCTTGAGCATAAAATTGTTAAAGATTGATGAAATCATATGTAATGAGTGATTTGGAATATCTTTTATGCTTGGTGTTAGTTTATCATCATTTTAATAAATTTTAGATGACTTATTTTTGTTCTATATTCATCTCATTAATTCCATTGTTTTGTTTTCCATGTTCTTTTGTATTAGATCCATCTTAGCAGCCCTTCTCACTTCTTCAATACCTCACCTTGTTTGCATGAGGACATGCAAAACCTCATGCATGGGGGCATGGTTGTTGTGATCTTTTCAGCATCTTTAGCTCATTCTCTTTAGTTTACTTTAACAGATCATATTGGAACTCATCAACTCCAACTCTTCTATATCATTACAGACTTAGTCTTATTCTACCTCATCTTCAGCTTCATATAACTTCCTTTGTAGCTTGTGGTACAAATAAAAATTCAAAAGGTATATTTGAGGTAAAATATGTCAAGACTCTTTAACTCATTAGAATTTAAGGAATCTTGATGATTAATCACTTCCTATTCCATAAATATTCACCTCTCTTAAATCACCACTAAACCCCCATTTTCAAATCCATCAATGCATACTCTAGCAAGACTATAAGAACGAAAATAAAAGGATTGTGGTACATGAATATCTATAGTGTCTTCTCCTTTTACATCATAAAACATTGACAAAATAATCATCTGGATGCTCTCAATAAGAGGATGAATTCATTGTTTCTTATTTGAGAAAAGAACCAAAAAATAAGTAATGGTCTTACAAGTTTCCAAGTCCACATTTATTTAGCCATTATTTTCATTGTCACCTTATATCATATATCATCTTTTCCTAGTCCATATTTTGTTTGCATGAGGGCATGCAAAGTCTTAGGCATGGGAGGATGTTGGGCCTTAGATATGTTATCGTATTAGCTATCCAAACCTTCCATTTACAAGCCATATTCATACCTTTATAACATATTCTATAACTATTATATTGCCAATTTTCACCAAATGCATTCATTTTACCTTGTGGTTAATTATTAACGATTTCTTGTATTTTTAATGATTAAATGAGTTTTTTTCATGGTTTTCCGATGATGATTTACTAATGTATTTATGTGCCTGAACAACAAGTTCTAGTATTAAAATTTGACAATTCAGTACTAAGTAAAGGTTAACACATTGGCACTTCTCGAGATGGCATGAGTTGCAGTTGTTCAAGAATCTAGGGAAATTAGGTGTAGTGTGATTCTTATTGACTTGATAGTAATTTGTGGATTATTTTTACTTTTATTTTTAGCTTAGTCTTCTTATTCTTATTAATACATGTGTGTGTACTTCATTAAACTGCTACCAAAAACATAAGAACAAGAACACAAGATGTTGGCTCTCTGCCAGGGCCAAAACTTGTCTTCTCTTGAGAGGAAAACCCTTTAGTAAGTTTCACTTATTGAACCTTCTTAATCATCAATGAAAAACCTTATACCCTTGACAAGAATATCCTCCAAGCACAAGTCAAGTCCTTCCTTCTACCTGCACTTTGTTTCCCAGCACTTCATCCTCCTACTTCTTTCGGAAATTGGTGATAGACCTTGTTATACTTTGTTCTAGAAGAGATGCTTACCCTTGATTCTTAGTGAAATCTCTCACATAAGATAATTCCTTCCTTCTCTTACCCAACCGAGCTCCTTCTTGATGTGAATTTGCAGACTTGATGTGACAACACTACAGGCCTAGTTTTTCGCACGTGTGGGAGGTTTCCCTTATGTTTTGATTCCTTTCTCCTTCACTTGTGAGAGTCTCTTCTTTGCTTGAGTAGGAGGCCTTATAGGCCTAAGTTTCTAGCCCTAACAAGAGAGATATGTAACTGTGATGTGGCTGTTATAATGACTGCAGATTACCCTTCCATTTCTCGAACATGTGACTGTAATTCACACTAAGAACAACCCCTTAAACTTCGGTCTTGTCTGATCCTTCTTTGCTGCACTAGAGGCTCCTTATACTTGGCTTTTTCACTCCTTTCTCGACTTATCTTTCTCGTTGATTTAAGATATGAGTGTGTTGTATTTGGAGGAGTGGACAGTCTCTATATTTAGAGGATTGTCCCTCCTTGAGGATGAATTGAGGATAGTGGGCCGACTTGACTTCCTTTGCTTCGATGGGTACTTTTAATGGTGCCATTTCTTCTTTTGACAGTGTCTTTGCTAGGAGGAGACTTGAATTTTCTTGGAGGTGTCTTCTTTGAGTCTTATACATAAATATACATAATGTAACATACCCTTAAGGTCTTCAACATAATTCTTTTGACTCTTTGACTCACCTATAGCACTTTAACATGTGCTAGACCTACTTCAATGAGCAAGAAACTCATTGACATATATTATAAAAATAATATTTATTTTCTTGAATAATTACAAATATCAAAAGTACATTTATGAATACCGAACCTAGTTACATTTCCTTCAACACTCCCTCTTAACTAGGGAGGTATTCATACAACATTACAAGGTGTTTGGCTATTATCAATCTTGAAGAATTCACATAAGAGAAACCGGATTGGAAATCCATATGTTATAGCATCATAATAACCAACATTGTATCCACAACAAGGGCTTGGCTGGCAGCTCTATCTCTCAATAGATTAGAGCACAATGTTGGCTAGACCAATGACAAGGTACATACCCACCCAAGTGTTCACTGAGTATGACCTTATAGGACTATTCTTATCTTGGGTTCCCAGTCCTCAAAGAATATCGATCCTCTTGCTTACTCTTGTCTTGGATTCCCTACACATCCTCAAAGAGTATAATATGCCAGATGATTACCCAATCCTCTCATTCTTTCTTCCTAAGTGAAGACAAGAATTTTGTGTCTATCACTTCCTCTCAATTAGGGAAGACATGCCCAAGTATCCTCTGACAAGGTCCTTGTCCAAGTTCCTTTGTAATTGGGAACTTTCTATAAGTCCCTCTTAGGTAGGGAATTGTCCATTCATTAGTAACTTCTTCTTCATGGGTCCTCCGGCTGCTTGATCTCCTTGATTTTATGTCATGAACTCTTTGTTCGAACTTCTTCTTGGTAGGGCACCATCCATCGATCACTTTCATTCCTTCTTTGTCATGGCATTGCTTCCTTTGTGAAAAGTGGCCTTCTTGTGATATATCAGGTTCTCTTGTCATCTGGTTATTTCTTGTCATCTTGTCTATGATTTGGACTACTCTTCACATGGATGCTTCTTTATAATTGTTCATTCCCGTGCTTTGATCTAGTAGCCCTTCATGACTTCATTATTATATTGCTTCAACATTAAATGGTACTTTTACTGGATGGCTTCTTCATCGTGACATCTTCGTAGAGTAGAATCAATTATTTTCACTTTTCATATCTCCAAGGCCTTCACAGGCATCAAGGGTCCTTTGATCCTTTTCTTCCTTTTTCAGAGTTGTCATGCCTTCTTTCGGGAGATGCCTTCAAAGTATCTTGTCAAATAGTGATTCTTGGTGATCATGGCATTCTTCACATTCTTGGTCTCTTTCTTGATTTTCTTCTTCTTTGATAGATTGGTCAACCACCTTATGCTCCTTGTGAGAGCACTTATTCATTGCTTGCTTCTAGGACTAGTCAGCATTTCTTCTTTACTTGTTGCTTAGTCAGCAATCTTATACTCCTTATGTGAGTATTTTCTTTGTTTACCATCATTGCATTGTAGTACATGCCTTTGAGCATGTCATTGGTGAAAGATATTCTTTCCTACATGATCATGTTATATAAATATTCCCATGACTCAATAATATACAAATGATAACATGACTAAACTTTGATGCATACATACCTCATCTTGATTCTCCTTTGATGTGGCCCTTCTTGGTTCATCTTAGCTTGCTTGCATAACATCCTTTTCTTGAATCCCATGAATTGGATTCCCAATGAGACATCTGCTTTGGTTCATGAACCTTCTTTTTAAGATTCCATCATAGGATCTTAAAGACCCTTGCCTTGCAAATGTTTCTTTCCTTTTGATGATGGAGGTCTTCTAAGATTCTTAATCATGATCAATTTTCTTTCATTGTGGATGAGTTCCTATTCTAGGTATGCTCCTTCTACATGAATATCTTGAGTTATGTCCATCATGCTCATATATTCTAGAATATATTTATAACCATGCATTTTTTTTCATTTATAAATGCTCATTATACATGAGCATCTAGAGCTATATGTACTTCATGCTTCTAGATTATAGAATATGTTTCTAGCCATGCAATTTTTATTGTATTCCTACATGCTCATATCCTACTCAAAACTTTGAAAGAAGACTTTAAGTAAAGAGTTTGACTTAGTCATAGTAGAGACCCAGAGGATCTTCCTTCTTTTGCTTCCTGTCTTCTTCTTTCACCTGGTGATTCATGTGAGCTTCTTCCCTCTTTATTTTGTTGTTGTTGTCCTTCTTAAGTTCAGGACAATTCCTATTGTAGTGTCCATCTTCTTGGCATCCATAGCATTGGATTTTGGACATATCTTTGTTTTTTATTGTTCGTGGACCAAATTTGCCAAATTTTCCCTTTCTCTTGGCCATGGTAGCAAATGCTTGCTCCTTTGATCCCACATATTCCTTGGCTTTGAGTCTGGTTTCCTCTGTTTTGCATAGAGACCACATTTCACTTAGTGTGGTAGCTTCCTTCTTGGAATCTATGCTTGTTACACTTCATTTTGTTGCCATGACAAAAAATCATCAAAATTGGATCTTTCACCATCCATCCAAGTGTCATGAAGCACTCCCTTGCAAGTCCACAACTTATATACCTTGAATAAAGTGGAATTTCTAGATCTCTTAGTACAAAACCTTGTTTTTGAGCATCTACGTGGTTTTGTTGAAGAAAAATTGCACATGTGCAGTGTCTTCCACTACAAAACTGCGCAGATCTGCACTCTGTGTCTGAACAGAAATTGTACAAGTCAATTAATAAAAGAAGAAATCTAGAAGCATTGTTGGACGAATCATTCCCAACATAATGCCTCGAACTCATGTATATTTGAGCCTAACCTCATTTTTTATGGAACTAATTCCAATTCTTCAAGGAGCCCTCATCCCTCTATTAGTGGATCTCATCCTTGGACTAACCATCTCAAACCACTTTCGTTTTGGCCTATTAATCAACCCATAGGTGGGGGAGTTCAGGGAGGTCGTTGAGAGTAAGTTTATGCTAGATTAATCAAGTTTGATAGCTTATCATTCTTGGAGAGGATTGAGATCAATGGGAGGAGCTTCACAACATCAAGGCACAGGTTTTGTAGCTCCTTTATGTTTCTGAAATTAATACAAACAAGCATTTATTCTCACTTCATTTTTTAATGGATTAATTGATCAATTTAATGGATGTTTTATGTTATTTATACTCTTTCGTTGGAATGATGTTGTTTATATTTTCTCATTGGAATGATGTTTGTTACTAGTCTCCTTGATCACTAGTTTGAATTATTGAATCATTTATGTTGCATATGCCTTTGATCCTTTGTTGTTTCCATGTGTGCAAGTCTAGATTCAAGCATGGAGGAGCTGCACTGAAGCACAAAGAGGGATCTTCATCAAGCATGTCATAATAAGGTATGAATTTCCATTTCTCACCTTGTTAGCTTATGATTCAAGAAAAGATAGATTTAGGGAAGGAATTAGCTTGATTGTCTGTTTGTTTCTAGTTTCCTTTTAGGATCTAGGGAGATTTCTCTTATCAGTAAGAGGAATTTATCTGCCTAACAAATTGGTGACCATACTGGGGAACGACTTGTTCTCTTCCATCTCCTTGTTTTTTATTCTCGAACCTGTTTTGAAAGCTTTATGAGAGTCTTCACATGTTAATGATCTTTTGGATTTTGTGATTTGTTTGGATACTTTTTTATTTTTTTCTTAAGTTTCTCGACCTGTGCAATTTTTGTTTGGAAACAGAGCGCAAGTCTATGTATATTACCTTTATTAACAGTGTGCATGCGCACTGTACTATACTATCTTCCTGCGTGTACTTTGAGAATTTTTGGAAAAAATAGCTTTTCCTCTCATTAAAGTCTGAATTTTTTATTTTGAAGGTTTCATTACATTTGTCTATGACTCCAGTCAGTCTCTATGTGTTTGATTAAGTATTGTGAAGGAGTTTTCTTAAGGTTTGTTTATTTTCAAGGATTGAAAGGTAGGGTTTCTCAGTAATTAGTGTTTTGATGAGATGTGCTTCGTGTGTTGCGTTGGAAACAAGTCATTTTTATTCCAGTACTGAAGTTTAATCAGAATTACACTTTAAGCGTCGATTTCATAACATTCATTCAAGCATCTTCCTTTTAAGATTTTATTGGGTGTCTAGAATTTGATTTCCTTTGGTCTTTGGTCAAATATTTCTCTCGGTTTCTTAATAATTTTTGCATGCTTTGCTTTCATGTTTTTGGCTGAATTGCGTCTGAGTGTTAATCACCTTTGAGTGTCATTATTTTTTATCTCTGGTATTTTCACCCGATTTCCTTTACTTACACTTAATTGGTTCTTTAGTTGTATTAGTGAAGGAAAATAGTCATGTTGTTCTTTCGCTGATTTGGAATCATCTTGTGTTTGTTTTGAAGAATTCTCTTGCATAGATTACATTTTCATGGTTAGCATTCTCATTGTTTAGTCAATTTAGTGTTATCTAAATTGCTAGTATTTATTGTCAACCCGGGGCTCGTAAGCTGATGAAGTGAGGGTGTACTATATGTACTTAAGTAACCTCTTAGAGTTTTTCTTATCGTTGGGGGTGTTGTTGTGGTTAATTATGTTCCTAAGATGGAGTGAGAATTTATAAACAAGTGAGTGATGGTGTGTGTGTAGAGTGAATCCTAAATGAGTGAAAGTGTGTGTTGAGTGATCTCTAACTACTTGCTTGAAAAGAAATGCTTGAAAAGAATAAGTGAATTGAAATGACTTGAAATAAACTTGAAAGCAAATGACCACTACCAATGGCACTAGACACCGTTCAAGTTGCTGCTAATAAAAGAAAAGAGAGTCACTTTTAAAACCCAAGAATAAAGATTATCTCTCTCTAACTCGATGCTTCAAAGCACATGTACTGTGTAAAGCACGGATAGAAAGTAGCTTAAGTGGAATTAGAAAAGTGAGAAAAATATGCTTGAAAGACTAATGATAATGATTTGCTATTTCTAATTCTCTACTTCAGCCATATGTACTATGCAAAGTATGATTAGAAAGTAGTGAGAAAATAGTCTAATAAGCACTTAAAAATCAAAACTTCTACTTTAAAGACTAGTGGTAATGGTTTGCTCTTTCTAACTCGATGCTTCAAAGCACATGTACTGTGTAAAGCACGGATAGAAAGTAGTGAAAGAACAGTCCAAAAAGCACTCAAACTAGCTGCAAATTAGTGATATTCTGATCTTAAAAGATAGTAGTTTATGATGAAGATCATTCATGTATGTTAACAGCTCTTTGAGAAATAAGATTAAAAATCAACTATAAAGACAAAGGCAGCACTTGAATTGTCAACTTCAAATACCATTAGCTTGTAAAGCAAACACACACATATAAAAATAAATCCCGGGCTAAAAGAAACCTGCAAAGAAATAACACTGATCAGCTTGAAAGAAAGGAAAACAAGTAAATGAAACTATACATGCTTAAGGAAATAAATAAGAAAATAACGAAATACTGCACATAAAATACTTTACAAAGGCTGAGATGAGCAGGGGCCCTCTGTTCATTCAGCCACAAGAAAACTCAGAGATCTGGAAACTTCAAAACGGTGCTATGTCTATTCCTCCATTTGCAAAAAGTATACAAAACAGAGTGCTGGAATAGCACTAGAAAACAGAGTTCACAAAGCTCTTAAATTCAACACAAGTTCAGAAAATTACAACTAATAAAAAGTTCTTTGAGCGTACGCAGACGCAGCAATTTATAGGAGTTTCTAAGATAGCCTACTCGTACAGCTAGTTAACAGAAAAACAATAAACAGTCATGCGTATTTATGGTCCCTTGACACATCACGGCTGCGTGGACGAGTTTAGTGGTTCTGTCGTCATGGATAATAAATCCCATGTTGGATTGTGTCCCCTGCCACCTGTAGAACATGGACAAATCACCATTTAAGATGACGTGACCAAGCAGCTCACAATCACCGTTTAAACAGCCTTGAGTTGACCGTAACTTAACCAGCTTTTACCATGGGTGAAGATGACGTGGATGGCTGGAACAATGGGACAGGAACCTCGAGCACGTTGATACCTGAGTGCCCATGTGGCTCATCTAGCAAACCGACACGTGGATCATTGCGTTTAACAAAAAGGCTGCAGGATCTTCAGATAGCTGCGGGATCATCAGATAGCTGCGGGATTCCTGCAAGTAAGTCAAAATCTAAACAAATAGTCATCCATTAGCAAAACTTGCTTGATCATGCTTATTGACACCTAATGTAATGATCTGAGAGGTTTTATGGTGAAAATGAGGCAAAAGTGAAGGAAAGATAAGGAAGAACTGAGGAAAATGGTAGACAAGTAGGTGTAGAATAGAGGTTCTACATACCCCCACTCCGAGGGTATTGCATGTCCTCATGCAATGAAAACACAATTCAGTCCATCTGCTGGGATGCCTCAGCTAGGACATCCAATCTCCTTCTCTTCCTTTGTGTAGAAACATTAACCTTTGGCCTCTTGAACATGCATCTGAATTTCAAATTGATTAAGGCTCTGTTCAGCCTTCTACATCTCTTCTTAAGTCTGCTATGTTTCTTCTGCCACATGCTCATGTGAAGAAAGGTGTTATCTTGGATTGCTTTGGAAATTTCAGCTTGCTGCTTCATTTCTTCATTTCTCTGTTTAATGTGACGGTTTAGCACTTCAAGTTCATAGATTTCTTGTTTAAGTAAATCTATTTGCTGCTCATGAGGTATGACATTACTTGGGCCAGCAGTGTTTTGCTCCAATGTTTCAAAATAGTTGTACACCTCTTGTTGAATTGGGTCAACAATTGGTGACTTCCTTGGACTATATTCATGCTCAATTTCAGTTTCAAACTCCGGCTGAAATGGACTGTCTTCTCTTGGAGGAGTAGCTGCCTCACGTGATGGACTATCCTCAAGGTCTGCTTTTGTAGCACCCTTCTCAGGTGTGCTAAGATCAACGAAGAGTGTCCTTGTGGCTTTCCTTTTATTCTGCAATCTACTACTCCTTCTTACAGTGGCAGCACTCTGTGTTTCTTTTTGTGCCTTTTCCCTTGGTTTTTGAACTTTTACTTTCTCAGAGAGGGCAGTTTTCTCATGGAGTTTAGCTACCCTTTGTGCTAAGGGCTGGTTATCTCTTTCTTCATCACTAGAATGCTCTGGGGTCTGATCAGTTTCTTGGATTATAGATTTTCCCTTGTCTTGTTTTTGTTTCTTTTTGTCTTCTCTTTTCTTTTTGGCAGCTTCCTTGGCAAGTTCAGCGAGGGTTTCTGAGATGACCTCTTGAGCACTATCTTCAGTGGGTTCAATCTCAGGTTCAGGATGATGGACTTCTATTTCCTCTACAGTTTGTCCTTGAACAGTTTCCTCTAAGATATCAGTCTCAGAGATACTTTCTTTTCTCTTCCTTCTGCTTTTTCTAGGTATAGAAGATTCTCCAGGTTCTGCAAAATGATTCCTTACAAGGAATTTCTCCCATGTGTCTTGTTTTTCTTTTAACTGTTCTTCTATCAATAACTTTACAAGACCATGGTGACAGAGGTAAGCTTCTACGTTTCGTGGATTTCGTTGAGCCATGGAACACATTTTCCTAAGGCTTTGGAATAGAAAGTAAGGAAGATTTATATCATGTTCTCCTTGAAATTGCAGCATAATTTTACCATGATAAACGTACAACACTCCAAATCTCCCTTCACACGTGAAAAATTTTTGCACTAACAACAATAGAATTTTCCATTCTTCTTTAACATGGGAGATTGGAATTCCTTTGGTGAAAACACTTGTGTCCATACCTGGGTTTTTAAAAATTCGCTTCCATTGTTGATCCTGGACTGCCCGGTTTTTGAACCAACGTTCACCGGTTTGTGGAAGAGAGGTAGCCCTTGCTATGCTTCCTTCGCTGACTGTAAATGTTAAATCACCCACTTCTGCTTGACTGTCTTTGTCCTTAAATGATCTTGCAAAGGCTTTTGTTACTTCTTTGTGGTAGCCCTTAAACTTCCTGATGCGCTGTAGCCAATTAGCTTTTTGTAATGCCTCCTCAACCTGAGGGTATGCCTCCAAGAATTTCGAACCTTCTGGTTCAGCCCTTAAAAGTTTTCCCATCGACTCCTCAGCTCTGTTTAAAACACGAATTTGATGGTGACCTTACACAGTAACTCCGTCACTTTACACAGTAACTCCTCGGTTCCTGTTCAGACTTTGTGGAACAGAGGGTATACGGTGCATCAACAGCCTCAGACATCGAGAATTCACGGCTTGAATTAGAGTTAAGCGGAGGATAACAGCGTGGACACAGTGAAACGGTGACTAACAGTCGTAATACGACTGTATCACAGGTTTACTGGCTATACGGCAGAGGAAAAACAGAGGATGGTTTATGGAGGTAATCGTGGTGAGTGAAACGGAATAAGGGAGATGATAGCGAGGAATGGAGTGTTATGAGCACAGAGGGTTTCGAAATGATGAATGGAACGGCTATATTCTCTGATTTCGGCTGTGGATTGACACATGGCTGCGGGACGAGAACTGAGAGACGTAATATGGTAGGTTACGTCATTAGGGTACGAGACCTTAATGACAGAAACAGCCATATGTGATTTCAAAAATCATGGTTATTATGAGCTGGTAGACGTGGAGGATTCATAGATTTGTGGTCGCATGGGAAAAGAAAATGGGTAATCATTACGATTAGTGGCCAACAAGACATAACCCAGAAAATTCCGCATAATGAAATAACTATAGGTTTAGAGTTTTAAACATACCTCGGATCCGCATTTGATTTGGCTTCTGATGATTTGCTACTAACCTTTTGTTAACTTATTGCTAGCACATGATCTTTCCTCCTTGTCTTTGATGATTTTGAACTGTAAATATTTTCTTCAGACAAACTGTGTTTCTTGTGCAGGTGCAGAAGGCTGCAGGAAGGCTAAACGGCTGCAGAATTGTCAATTAGCTGCAGGAACTGTAATGAAGTCTTCCAGCTGCATAAAATACTTTAGTTGCCTAAAAAAACTTTATTAATGAAGTGAAATGGAATGAAGGAATGAATGAATGAGTGAGTGGAAAACAGTGAGGTGAAGTGAGGATGGTAAGATGGAAGGAAATGGTGAGATGAAATAAATGAAATGAAAATGAAAGAGAGAGAATTTTTTTTTTTTTTTGGAAAACATGAGGTGTCAGGTGACCCTGATTTTCACCTCATGTTTTCTGCATGAGACTGCCAATCAGAGATTGGTTTTCAGGCTCATACATTTATTCATTTTTTCTTTTTTCTTTTTTCTTTTTCTTCTTTTTTTTTCTTTTTTTTTTTTATTGAAATTGAAAGAAACAGAGATTAGGCTGATGGAGGAGAAGAATTCTTCTCCACCAGCCTCATTTCAGAATCGCCTTGGAATAACTTAACAAACTCCTCTTTTGAGAGTGGCTTGTGGTAGACTTTTAATCGGTGGCCATTCACAATAAAGGGAGTTTGAAGTTCATCAATAGTCTTCACTCTAACTGCTCCATTATTAAAGACTTCATCAATCTCATATGGCCCAAGCCAATGAGTTTGAAATTTTCCTTTGAAGTCCTTAAATTTTGAATCAAACAAGAGTGTCCAATCACCCTTTTGAAACTTCTTTTCTTTGATATGTCGATCATGCCATTTGCTTCTTTGGTGCTGAACTAGATCGGTTCTTAGAATTGCATCTTGTCTCATTTCATCTAGTTCATTTAACTGGTCCATTCTGTGCTTCTGGGCTTCTGATAAGCTCATCCCCAATTGAACTGTTGTCTTGAAGGTCTTGATTTGGAACTCAATGGGGAACAGGACTTCCTTCCCATAAACAAGTTCATAGGGAGAATGTCCTGTAGTGTTCCTCCATGTAGTTCTATAGGCCCATAAGGCTTCAGGAAGCCTTTCTGCCCAATCTCTTCTATGAAGATGAACAGTCTTTGTGATGATGCTTTCAAGAACTTTATTTGTAGATTCTACTTGACCATTCACTTGCGGATGGTATGGAGTAGATGTTCTATGCTTAATCTTATATTCTTCCATCAGCTTTTCCACCATCCTTGATGTAAATTGGCTTCCCTGATCTGTTACAATTTCTCTTGGGACACCAAAACGAGTGAAAATATCTTTGAAAAGAAATTGAACAACTGAATTTTCAGTAGCAGAAGTTAATGCTATAGCTTCTACCCACTTGGTAACATAATCAGTACAAACCAGTATATATCTATTTTGCTTGGATGGCGGATTAATTGGTCCAACAAAATCTAGAGCCCATTTCTCGAAAGGTTCGATGCATACCTGTGGCTGTAGTGGCATTTCATTTGAAAGAGTTGGTCTCCCAGTTCTTTGACAACTGTCACACCTTTTAACATATTGCTTTGCATCCTTAAAGAGAGAAGGCCAATAATATCCTGATGAAAGGATTTTATAGGCAGTCCTCTTATCAGAAAAATGTCTGCCACAAGGTTCGTCATGACATGCCTTAAGGATGTCAGGCATCTCATCCTCCCGTACACATCTTCTGATCATCAAATCTGGCCCTGTTTTGAACAATTCATTAGAAATCCAAGAATAAAGTGAACTATCCTGAATGATTTTCCTTTTCTCATTAGGAAATAAATGTAAAGGTAATTTTCCAGTAACTAAATAATTAGCAATATCAGCATACCAAGGGGTTTTGGTAGTTACTGCAAACAAATACTCATCTGGAAATTTATCCTCTACAGGAGAGTCCTCATTAGTGTTTTGGATTCTAGACAAGAAGTCAGCTACTGTGTTCTGTTTACCTGGTCGATCTAACACAGTTATGTTGAATTCTTGTAAAAGCAAAAGCCATCTTGTAACTCTACCATTAGTGACTGGTTTGTTCATGAGGTATCTAATGGCAGAGTGATCAGTGTGGACAAAGGTTTCATAGCCGGTTATATAGTGTCTAAACTTGTTTATAGCATGAACAACGGCTAGAAACTCCTTTTCAGTAACAGTATAATTTAACTCAGTAGGAGTCAAATTCTTACTCGTGTAATAAATGGCATAAGGGATCAAATCCTTTTGTCCCAAAACAGCTCCTAAAGCTGTATCTGAAGCAACAGTAGAAATGTGGAAAGGGAGTTTCCAATTTGGACCCCTTAAAATGGGTGCTTCAGATATTCTAGTCTTTAAAGCTTCAAAGGCAGATTGACATTCAGGATCCCACTTAAATTCACAATCTTTAGTAAGTAGTTTGAAAAGAGGGGATGCTATCTTAGTGAAGTTTTCAATAAATCTTCTGTAATAACCAGTAAACCCAAGAAAACTTCTAACATCTCTTTGGCAATTTGGAACAGGTAACTTAGAGATGACTTCTACTTTAGATCTATCAACTTTGATTCCATCTCCTGAAATATGATGTCCTAAAACAATCCCTTCAGTAAACATCATAAAACACTTTTCATGACTTAAAGAAAGATTTGTTTCCTTACATCTTACCAGTACTTTTTCCAAATTTGCCAAAGCTTCTTCAAATGTATTACCATAGACTGTGAAATCGTCCATGTATACCTCTACACAATCATGAATCAGATCTGAGAAGATTCCTAGTACAGCCCTTTGAAATGTAGTTGGTGCATTGCACAAACCAAAAGGGAGTACTCGATAGGCAAAAGTCCCCCAAGGACAAGTAAAGGTGGTTTTGTCTTGATCTTCAGGTGCTACCTGAATCTGATTGTAACCACTAAAACCATCCAAGAATGAGAAATACTTTTTACCTGCTAAAGTGTCTAATACCTGATCAATAAAAGGTAGAGGAAAATGATCCTTTAAGGTTGCCTTGTTCAATTCTCGATAGTCAATGCAAACTCTCCATTTACCATTCTTTTTGGGCACTATAACCAAGGGAGAAACCCATTGGCTATCTGAAATGGGGTAAATGAAGTTTACCTTGAGCAATTTCTGAAGTTCTTCTTTCACAATTTCCCTAAGATTTGGATTCATCCGTCTTTGTGGCTGCCTAATAGGTCTGCTGTTTTCTTCAATATAAATATGATGAATACAAGTCTTAGGGTCGATTCCTTTCATGTCAGTATATTCCCATGCAAAGGCAGTGGAATGTTTTTGCAACAGTTTAGTTAATTCTTCTTGTTGTAGTCTTTCCAAGTTTTTGTTAATGTTTAATGTTTTTCCTGGAAAGATTTCAACTGTAGAACTACCAAACTCTTCCATTGAGAAGAGAGACATCTGTCTAGAGGAGAGATATTCAATATCTGCATCTAACTGGAACTGTGAAGAGTCATATTCTAAAGGTACCTCAAAATTTTCTAATGTATTTAGAATTTGACTGTCCTCACTGATTTCAGAGATGGTTAGAACAGGTTGAAGAGTATCCTCATCATCAATCCACTCATCTTCTCCTATTTCTGTTATTGCCTTTGCGGGAGGATACAAGTTGAATTTCTTGGTAGAATTACCATCTGATATATACATGTCTCCCGACCTACAACTTATGAAAGCATCAGCTGTGGCCAGCCAAGGTCTTCCTAGAATAAGAGGATGTCCTCCTAGATTGTTCTTGGGAGTTAAAATCATAAAATCAACTGGATATTCCCAAGAGTCTAGGGAGACTGGAATGTCTTCCAATACACCATCAGGTTTAATGATTGATCTATCTGCAAGTTGCAACAAAGTAGGTGTAAAGAGAAGGTTAGGAAGTTTTAACTAATCCATGGTCTGTCTACTCATAATGTTGATAGCGGCTCCTAAGTCAATCAAGGTATTTGGGATTTCAACCCCATTAATATGAGTTTTAACAATAGGGCTACCGGGATCTACATATTTTTGCATGGTAATTTTACCCATCATAATGTCTGCAATTTTTCCAACTAGATGTATCCTTTTGGTGTCTCTGGTTCTTTTTATTGTTTTTTTCAAACTCATCTCCTTTATTGTCTTTGCTAGAATGGGAATCTCCTTAATGGCTGTTAACAAGGGAATCTTGATACAGACATTTTTCAATTCATCTAGAAAGCTATAGTCAGGCAACCAAATCTGCTTCTCCACTCCTTTATCAATTTGCAATCTTTCAGGAAAAGGAGGAATAGCTGAAGATGTGGGTTGCTCTACTAAGGGAGTTGATTCTTTTTCTTTTTCTTTAATGCTTGGGTTTTGAAGGGATACTTCAGAACCCTTATTGGCTTTGAGAGATTCTTCCTCAGAAATACTTGGTTGTTGAGCACTTGTAGAAGGTTGGTCTAGGATTCTACCTGATCTGAGTTGGACCTCATTGAGAGGGACAACCATATAGGTAGGGAATGGTTGACCTTCCATAAGTGGTTGACCTTCCATCACATAAGCACTTTGAGGATTCCTATTATTGGGGTTTGGTTGAGGTTGAGAGGGAAGTTGATTTGGCCTCTGTTGAGATTGTAACAAGAGTTGAGAATTTTGATTTTGTGGAAGAGGTTGTTGTTGTTGAGGGAATGGTAATGACAATTGTTGACCTTGATTTGGAAGTTGGGGAGCTTGCTGATTCTGAAAGGATTGAGGATATTGATAGAATTGGGCAAATCTCCCATAAGGATTTTGCATTTGCATGCTTTGCAACCATGCTTGGAAAGGATTTTGTGGTTGTGACCAAGGTTGTTGCCAAGGATTCCAATTTGGTGGGGGCTGAAAATTCATAGAGTTATTAAACCCTTGACTTTGCTGCCCCTGCCAAGGTCTTCTTGCAACGAAACAAAGGGATTCAAGCGTACTTGGATCTTCTTGAAAGACTGCTTTGAGGCCAGGGATTGAAGGACATTCCTTGGTCTCATGGGTTTCTGAGCAAATTACACAGGTTTCCACAACTTGTGCTTCCAAGGGACATTCCCTTAAAGCATGCTTCTTTCTACACTTCGGGCAAAAGATGGTCATAGCCTTGGCTTCTGCTTTTTGTTTATTCTGAATCTTAAGGGTATCAATTTGTTCACTAAGACTCCCTAAGATGTCAGTTTTAAATTCATCTAGCATATTACCGATTTCAGCCCTACTCACTGATCCTGTTGCAGATTTATTTGCCCTAAGGAGAGAAGGATCTCTAGGCCCTTTTTGAGTTTTTGATTTGCCCCTTGAGAGATGGATACAAAGTTCTGCTATATCATTGAGAGAAAGTTGAGAAATATCCCCTTTCCCCATCATGTTTAAGATATCTATCCATTCATCCTTAATGGCTTTTAATAAGAGGGCTTTTAAGGTTTCTTCATCCAAGGTACTCATTTTTGCTCTTTTTAAATTATATTGAAATCTCTCAAGTAAATCTTCTAAGCTCTCATCTTCTTTTTGCATCATTTTAAAAACCTCATCCTTATGATTAGTAGGCATACAATAGTCCAAATACCTATCCAAAAAGGTTTGTTTCATTTCATCCCAGGTCCTAATGGACTGAGTAAGTAATCCCATGAACCATTTCAAAGCTTGATCTTTTAATGTTGATGGGAACAGTTTGAGTTTCTGAGTATCATCCAGATAGTCATAAGTTCGACACACAACTTCAAATTCAAACAAGAATGTTTCAGGGTCCTCAGTTCTTAATCCATGAAAATTTGGGAGGACGGATGGTGATATGTTTTTCATGGTGGCTCGGGAGTCCTCATCAACAATGGGAAACCCAAATGTGTTATCCCCATCTCTATTTCCTCCAATGGGACCTCTACCTCCTCCATTGTTATTGTTATTTCCTCCTCCTCCTCTACCTCTACCTCTACCGCCTCCTTCTTCCTCTGCCATGATGATTCTCCTAGGGATTTCAAAATCTTCTGGTTCTTCTACAAAGGGTGAATGAGAAGAGATTTCTCCTTCCTCTTCAGGTGAGTCTATTTCCTCAATTACAATTGGTTTTCTGGTAGGAGAAAGAGAAGAGTCTCTTCCTAGTTCAAACTCAATAGAAGGTATAGGAGAGTCAACTCTTGGCTCTTGAATTTCAGGACTAGGAGTTTCGGTTGGAGATAAGGGAGGTGTCTCTTGTCTATCTCTTGAAGCAGATGGACTTGTAAAAATTGAACTTCGAGCTCTAGCTAAAAACCTTCCCCTAGAATCTCTAGCTCTATGCATGTCATTTTTATTTTATCTTCAAGTCAAGTTAAATAGTTCTTTTTCTGATCTTCCAGTTCACTCTAGGTGCAAGAAGAGAGCATACTCAAGAAACTATTAAATCAATAACTTTCTCCTTTCTGATCCTCCAGATCACTTCAAAGTGCAAGAGGAGAGCATACTTAGATAGGTTATTAACTTCTTTTCTTGAAGTTTTTTTTTTTATATTTTTTTTTCTTCTAAGAATATGGCTACTTAATTTCACCTCCCCGGCAACGGCGCCAAAATGTTTAGTCAATTTAGTGTTATCTAAATTGCTAGTATTTATTGTCAACCCGGGGCTCGTAAGCTGATGAAGTGCGGGTGTACTATATGTACTTAAGTAACCTCTTAGAGTTTTTCTTATCGTTGGGGGTGTTGTTGTGGTTAATTATGTTCCTAAGATGGAGTGAGAATTTATAAACAAGTGAGTGATGGTGTGTGTGTAGAGTGAATCCTAAATGAGTGAAAGTGTGTGTTGAGTGATCTCTAACTACTTGCTTGAAAAGAAATGCTTGAAAAGAATAAGTGAATTGAAATGACTTGAAATAAACTTGAAAGCAAATGACCACTACCAATGGCACTAGACACCGTTCAAGTTGCTGCTAATAAAAGAAAAGAGAGTCACTTTTAAAACCCAAGAATAAAGATTATCTCTCTCTAACTCGATGCTTCAAAGCACATGTACTGTGTAAAGCACGGATAGAAAGTAGCTTAAGTGGAATTAGAAAAGTGAGAAAAATATGCTTGAAAGACTAATGATAATGATTTGCTATTTCTAATTCTCTACTTCAGCCATATGTACTATGCAAAGTATGATTAGAAAGTAGTGAGAAAATAGTCTAATAAGCACTTAAAAATCAAAACTTCTACTTTAAAGACTAGTGGTAATGGTTTGCTCTTTCTAACTCGATGCTTCAAAGCACATGTACTGTGTAAAGCACGGATAGAAAGTAGTGAAAGAACAGTCCAAAAAGCACTCAAACTAGCTGCAAATTAGTGATATTCTGATCTTAAAAGATAGTAGTTTATGATGAAGATCATTCATGTATGTTAACAGCTCTTTGAGAAATAAGATTAAAAATCAACTATAAAGACAAAGGCAGCACTTGAATTGTCAACTTCAAATACCATTAGCTTGTAAAGC
The DNA here is from genome assembly GCA_031772625.1 of Pinus tabuliformis. Classification (NCBI taxonomy): domain Eukaryota; kingdom Viridiplantae; phylum Streptophyta; class Pinopsida; order Pinales; family Pinaceae; genus Pinus; species Pinus tabuliformis. The sequence goes on along the minus strand of CM062810.1, from coordinate 24,259,220 downwards.
AAACACACACATATAAAAATAAATCCCGGGCTAAAAGAAACCTGCAAAGAAATAACACTGATCAGCTTGAAAGAAAGGAAAACAAGTAAATGAAACTATACATGCTTAAGGAAATAAATAAGAAAATAACGAAATACTGCACATAAAATACTTTACAAAGGCTGAGATGAGCAGGGGCCCTCTGTTCATTCAGCCACAAGAAAACTCAGAGATCTGGAAACTTCAAAACGGTGCTATGTCTATTCCTCCATTTGCAAAAAGTATACAAAACAGAGTGCTGGAATAGCACTAGAAAACAGAGTTCACAAAGCTCTTAAATTCAACACAAGTTCAGAAAATTACAACTAATAAAAAGTTCTTTGAGCGTACGCAGACGCAGCAATTTATAGGAGTTTCTAAGATAGCCTACTCGTACAGCTAGTGAACAGAAAAACAATAAACAGTCATGCGTATTTATGGTCCCTTGACACATCACGGCTGCGTGGACGAGTTTAGTGGTTCTGTCGTCATGGATAATAAATCCCATGTTGGATTGTGTCCCCTGCCACCTGTAGAACATGGACAAATCACCATTTAAGATGACGTGACCAAGCAGCGCACAATCACCGTTTAAACAGCCTTGAGTTGACCGTAACTTAACCAGCTTTGACCATGGGTGAAGATGACGTGGATGGCTGGAACAATGGAACAGGAACCTCGAGCACGTTGATACCTGAGTGCCCATGTGGCTCATCTAGCAAACCGACACGTGGATCATTGCGTTTAACAAAAAGGCTGTAGGATATTCAGATAGCTGCGGGATCATCAGATAGCTGCGGGATTCCTGCAAGTAAGTCAAAATCTAAACAAATAGTCATCCATTAGCAAAACTTGCTTGATCATGCTTATTGACACCTAATGTAATGATCTGAGAGGTTTTATGGTGAAAATGAGGCAAAAGTGAAGGAAAGATAAGGAAGAACTGAGGAAAATGGTAGACAAGTAGGTGTAGAATAGAGGTTCTACACTCATTTCGGGAACGAAATTGTGCATAGATTACATTTTCATAATGTTCATAGAAATTGTACATAGACTACATTTGCATAGGTTTCAGGCAAATTGTGCATAGATTAGTTTTCATGGTTTGCAACTTAGAGCTTTGAATTGCATTGGAATATTAGAAGTGGTACATTTTGGATTTAATATTTTAAGCAAGAACCTATTTACTTACACTAGCTAGAATTCATGGAAATGAAAATATTACAAATTTCATATTTGATGCATTATAGTTTTGAGTCAAGTCATAATACCATCAATTTCACGTCCATTTACCCATTGAGTAAATAACAGCTTAATAACACATTGCTAATAAAATTCATCTAGAATTTTTATCTTTTTTTAGGGCTCTTTCCACCTACAGTAGCTTAAGTATAGGGCTTTGGAATAGAGAAGGAAGTAAACTTTCCAAAGCTACAAACGAACAATAGAATATTGAGTTAGGGAGAGAAAATCCAATTATTTCAGTTTTTCTCTAGGAAGCTCTCCATATACATGAGTTAAGCACGAGATCATGTCCGATCTGGTGAAGTGATCGTACCCACTTCATTGGCTATGATAGAGCGATTTGCACGTATTACAACGGTACCGAAAGGTACTTGGGGTCACTTGAAAGTAAACCTCCAACTGTTCATGTGGAGGAGCCTTCAAGGGGATTGAGCTTGTTACTCTGCCCTTGCATGTACATCCGATCTACGACTGCCCCCCAAGTAAAATTGTTGTATTTAGTAAACTTAGTGACTATAATCCTAGGGCTATATCTAAGGTGACGACAGAGGGAAGGTCCTGATGTACCTGGAATAGATGTTGACTAGACTCACTTGGACTTTTTGGAGGGTACTCTTTGCTCGAGATGGTTTATAGAAAAGTTACATGCACCAGACTGTTTCATTAAGTAGGTTGTCAAGGTAACTAGTTCCAAACGCTCATATCTATAAAAAAAAATACACTTTGATCTCTACAACGTTGGATTTCATCACCAACTAGTAAATATTGATCTCTGTGAAAAGTGAGTTTGTGTCGTTTGAATCCCTAGACTTTTAGCGTGTGTTACTGTTAGAAAATTATATATTACGGAGCAATGGAACACATAAAATATTCCAGAAATATAAACACAGAAAACGCACAAAACAAGAGAGACACAGATATACGTGGTTCACCCAGTTTGGGCTACGTCCACCCCGAACAGCCAGTCCTTCCTTTCTATTATCCAGCAAAATGAAGAGACAGAACCTACAGCAAATCCGTTGTAATATCCTTTATTTTCTCTCACAGTCTCACCTCTCTGTTTCTCGCTCATAGAAAATAAACACCTGTCACACAGCCTCAAATACAATACCCTCATACAAAGAGAGGGGTTTCCTTCTAGGGCAAAAAACCCTAAACTAAACATAAGTTCTACCGTCAGATCATCCGCCTAATGAACAGCCCAGATTGACTAGAAATTACTATACTTTTACAAGGCAATTTTACAGTTGTTTTTAGCTTCAGGGGCACTTCCCCCGAGCCCCCACCGGGGGACCGCTGGCCCCCGGACCCCCGCGAGGGGGACAAGTCCCCCCTGCGTGGAGGGGTGTACAAACTTCCTGGGGTATACATCCAGCTAAAACAAAGACCTCTGAACAATCATGCTCCACACACAACAGTTACTTTGTTTGTTTTTACTTTTTACAAGACCTTAGGTGTGGATCCTGGTTTTTTAATTGTTAATATTAAAAAGTACACTTATTTAGATTGAATCTAATGGAAACAATTCCAGAAGTTATCGATAAAAACATCCCTTTTAACGGGAATCCTAATCCATTTCCTGATTTTGCAAATATCGGTCCTCCTTATATGGCTACATTGTCACTTCCCAGATTCACAATAGGTTTACATGTATGTTTGTTTTCAACTTCTTTAATTCCAAATACTCCAATTGTACCAACTGAACTGATTTTTTCATCTTAACCAATTTCTCCATCTCAACATCACCAACCTACTGTTGACCCTTTACCTTCTTCATCCAACATGTCCTCCTCCCTTTCTTCTTCTTCACTTGGTAAAAGCCTTGACGTTAGTAACCAAGTGACTAAGAAGAAGAAGAAGCAAGATAAGAAAGTAGTCAACCAACCAACCATGGCCATAAGTATTGGTAATGTTGAGGGAACTTCTACAATGCATCGTAAGCCCAAATACCCTTTCAAGCTTTGTAAGGGTGACCACTTCGTTATCAATTGTCCTGGTATTCCTAAGGTTTTGGAAGTATGGTCAAATAATTCTTATCAACTACCTATTGATCCATCTGTTATCACCCTAAAATTTTTGTTTTAAGATTTGGAAAGTTTGCCTTTTTTCTAGTCATAGTCTTATATGATTAGAGTCTCAATATTGTCATTCTCATTTACAAACCCTCTTTCTAGTCATGGTGTTAAAGGGTCCTTAGGTCATTTCATGCTTTAAGGGTTAGGTCATAAGGTTAGAAGTGTTTTAAGGTCATATCTCTTTTCCAAATAAAGTTTCACAACCTCATTCCATGTTCTAGAAGCCTTACCAGGTGTTTAGAAGTCATATCTCACATCATTTTGGAGAAATTTTGAAACTAGCTACGAAATCACTGAACTGGCATTTTTCGTAGCGCGCTACAAAATCCCTGAAAAAGCATGTTTCAGCATAAAAAACTTTGCTTTCTGCATTTACTAGTCAACTTCCAGAAGGGGTCCGGAGCAGCTGAGAACTCAATTTTGAAAACTGAAAGAGGATTTTCTTCCTAACATACCAAACTACAAAAACCTCTTTCAGTTTCTTCAAATTCGTTTTGAGGTGGGAGGAATTTATGGTTAAACTTGCGCTACGAAACTGTTGAAAGTCAAGCTTGGTCTTCTGGTTTTAGTAGTCTTTTTCAAGATCAGTTTCTGGTCAAATGAAAAGGTATTTTGGAATTCTGAAGGAGGTTTCTCTTCATCATCTCTCCAAATACAATAACCTATATCACTTTCTTCATAAGTGTTTTCAGTTTGGAGATAATAAGCTTTATTTGAAACCCAAAATTCAGAGAACGGATTTTTCCTGTTTGACACGTGTTTTTCAAGGATAGATTCTGGACAGCTGGAGAAGTGTTTTAAAAAACCAAGAGAGATTTTTGTTCTAGACAGCATGGACTAAAAAAAACTCCTTCTGTTTCATAAGATGTGTCATGGATAAGGAGATAAAGGCTCTATCCCACGTGCCAACTTTCAAGGATCCTAAACCTAAAAACAGGGAAACATGTTCCCTAATTTCTAGGGTTTGTCATCAGTAGTCAGGTGACAACGTGGGAGGCTTCATCAAATTTGACTTCATGAGGTTGCAGCTGTCAAAGAATGCGTTTAATAAGGAGTTACACTCCTAATTGTTTTAGGTCTCTAGGACTGCTAGTTAGTTGTCATTTGCATTTAATAGTTAGTTTTAAGTATCAATAGGTGTCAAGTCAGGTAGAATTCGAATTTTCCTCATCCTAGAGGAGGAATATAAGTCATGTAATGAACTCTATATATTGGAGAAGATGTAATGCACAAAGGGTTGTAATTTTTTGTAAAGAACTCCCATATGGTGCTTTTGTGTAAGACTATGTTTTAAGGAATACAGTATTTGGCTTTGCTTCTCAGGATTCAGAAGGAATTCAATGTTCAAAATGTCTTATGGTTCTCCTCTTCTCATTACTTATAGTGGTATGAATGTATGATTACTTAGAATTCATTGGTTATGCTCTAACTTCCTTCATACATTTGTAGACTGTGTTTTCCTTTATGCTACTGATGTACTCTCCATATGTTGAATTCTAGATGCCTTGACTTCCATGTAAAGATAATATTATTGTCATACTGAAGCATTTCTTGACTCCATAAGCCCAATGGATATTTACTAATTGTGTTCAACCATTCATATTTCCTCACTTATTTCATAGAGTTAGCCATCTAATTCATTATCAAAATCTTTAACCTAGTGAGAGAGCCCTCTCAGGTTGAGGAGGCTAAGCCTAAGCCAAAAGTTGGTTTGAAATAGTTACTCAAGGTCTACCTGATCAGCAGCCTATCAGGGATGGATTTTGTGATAACGCCATCAATCTATGATTCTCAGATTCTGGGGAAAAAAACTTAAAGTTAGGTTTCCTTGTAGGTTATGCAAAGGGACTCATCATAGTCACCTTTGCCCTCACATGGATGAAGCCTCTGAATTGTTGGAAAAACTTATTGTTTCACAACAATAACTTCCAACTAATTACCATGAAATTTCTCCCCATCTACCATCAATGGATGAAGTGATTGATCTAAATCCAAGTATAGTCAATCCCACTCTTCCATTGGAAGGTGAAACATGTATCACTCAGGTTGATGGACTATTCGTTGATCAAGTGGTTGAATCAATTCCATCTTCGGTCGATCCCACTCTCCCTTTAGAGCGTGAACTTCATATTGCTCATGTTCTTCATGTTACTTCAAATTATTCTGCACATGGGGGCATTTCATCTATTGCTTTTGAATCCCATCCAAGTAATGAGGCTATTTATTTTGATTGGAGTAGAATGACAGAACCTCGTCTTCCTTATTCCACCCCTTTCCAAATCATTGTATAGTCTTATGGTAAGAATGTGCGTCGCACAAATGTAGATGAAGGTGCTTCTGTTATTATTTTATCCTCAAATGCTTGGAAAGCTTTGGGTTCCCCTCAGCTTGTACCTGTTACACAGAATTTGTTAGCTTTTAACAGAACCGTTAGTGAACCTTTAGGGATCCTTCCTAAGTTACCTATTACCTTGTAAGGTAAAACTGTCTATATTGATCTTATGGTAGCCCAAGGTCCCTTAGATTTCAATTTTTTCCTTGGGTGAGATTATGTCTATGCCATGAAAGATGTCGTATCGTGATGCAGCAACATCCGGACTTAGCCAACAATGTGAAAACTTGTTCACATGTGGCTAAAAGAGGTTGAAATTCATTGACCTGGTTGGTAAAAAGCTAGTTTTTACTGAGAGGGTTGGATCTCTCAATAAATTAGTTATAATTCATTATTTTAATAAGTTACAGACTATCTTATTTTAGATTCAGAGATAGAGTTGTTAGCATAGGTGTGAGAAAGAGCTAGGAATTAGAAGATTGTTGTTAGATCTATTAAAAATAGAGATTTGTTGTTAGATATGGTTAGAATGTTTATCGATTGATAAAAGGAAGGAAAATGTAATGAGCGAGGGACAAGTAGAGCGAGAGCATAGAGAGAGTGAGTGGATTGCATTCTTTTGGAGACAGAGGTCTTTTTTTGTGTAATATGGCCAAAGGCCGAGACTCTGTTATTGTTTATTGGGAAGAAATTAGTGTTGCGTGCATAATGTTATAAACAGCCCGTGGAGGCCTTCAAATGCTTGCTTTTCTTAGTATTCGAATGATTCCATGTGTTTTTCATACCTTATAATGAAAATATTGTGTTAAAGGGCCAGTTGGCGAGTGTATTCCATTGTTTTGGTTTCGCAAGCGGAAAACCCAAATACACTAAGTATCGGGATTAAAACGCAGTTGGATTGAGAATCTAGATCGCAAATCCTTGAGACAAAGGTTTTGAATGCTATCGGATCCGTAGAACCCAAATGACATCACCCAAATGTATATACCCTGTTGTATCACCGAATGCCATTTATATAAAGAAATCACGCTAAACACTTAGCGGATTTGGGAAAGCGGATTTGAAATTGTATGCATGGGAGTTTTGGAACCTATCGGATCCAGCACATATGTCGCAGCGACACTTCAGAGCAAGGGTATGAAGTGTTAAGCGCCATTATAATCGCCGATAGCGACCAGTGATATCGCATCGGACCTCTGTCAAGGACTAGCGCTGATAGTGTGGACCACTAGAACCCCGATCGCCGATATTGCGATTCAATCTGAGCTGTTCGATCGGCCAGATATGGATTTGTGGCAATAGCTCATATAATTGTTTAAAAGGTGGAAAAGGCCTTGTATTGACATTCTGGAGGGTATTTTGGTTCTGAAAGGGAAAAGGCGTTGTTTTAAGTTTTTTCAAAGGCTTTTCATTTCCGATAGGACAAGGCATAGTTTTCAAAGGAAAGGGGGTGTTCGACGGGGTGATTGTTCGGTTTTATAGATCCTTTTGTGGGTTTATATTGAACCATTGTTTCCGTTGCATCATTTTTGGTATCATAGCAGAAGAAAGAGTTGTTTGCAATGAAGATGCTGCCAAGGAGAGGAATTGGTCGAGGAAGACCTGAACCAAATGTAATTCTATTGGAAGAGGTGTGGAGTCTGCGTGCACGAATGGAGACAATTGAGACTGCTCAGAGAAGAGAGCCTGATGAAGGAGCTGAGAGCTCTTCAGAATAATCTGGTGTGGATGTGGAGGAAGCAAAGGAAGACAATGAGACTACCAAGGTCATCAAGATGCTGGCAAAAGTAGGATGAAAACCCAAGGTAGAAATCCCTATGTATGAAGGGAGTTTGAACGTAGAGGAGCTAATGGATTGGATCAGATCCATAGACCAGTACTTTGACTATGAAGAGGTTGAGGAGAAGAAGATGGTGAAGTTCGCAGTCACCAGATTGAAGGGTCATGCAGCCATCTGGTGGGATGAGGTACAGACATCAAGAATAAGGAAGGGGAAATCCAAGATCAAGCAATGGGACAACATGGTAAGTAAAATGAAAGCCAAGTTTTTGCCTAAAGACTATCATTTGAATCTTTTTAAGCAATTGCAAAATTTAAAGCAGAAAGGAATGTCTGTTAACGAATATACAGAAGAATTTTATAGATTGAGTATTAGAGTAGGGCATGTAGAGGATGATGTGGAAAAGATAGCTAGATATATCAATGGGTTAAGGTATGATATACAAGATAATATTAGCTTGTTAAGTCTGAAAACTATTGAGGATGCCTATCAAGCAATTTTGAAGGCAGAAGAGAAAATATTGAGGAAACAAAGTCAAAGGAATAGAGGGAAAATCTCAGTAAGAGGTAGAGGAGCTACCAGATCAAGAGGACAACAGCATCAGCATGAAGCAGGAAGCTCAAGTAGTAGACCACCACAGAGGGGAGAATCTAATAGAGGAAGATTTGTGCCCAGAGGAAGAGGGCGAGGAAGAGATGTTCGGTGTTATACATGTGGAGAATGGGGACATATGTCATGGGATTGTCCTCATAACAAATCAGCAAGTCAGAGGAGTGTGAATGTGGCTGAGGCAAAGCCAGAACCACCTCAACTTGTGGAAAAGGAAGAACCCCCTGAAGAAGGTGAATCACTGTTATTGAGAAGGAATTTGCTTAGGGTAGAGCCAGAGGTTGGAGAACCTGCACAGAGGAAGAATTTGTTTAGAACTACCTACAAATCAAAAGGTAAGTGCTGCAAAGTAATAATTGACAGTGGAAGCACTGACAATCTTGTTTCTACAGAGATGGTGGACAAGCTCGGGCTAGCAAAGACCATGCACCCTACACCTTATAAAGTGTCATGGTTGCAGAAGGGACATTAGATCATTGTGACTGAACAGTGAAAAGTGGAGATACAAATTGGTACCTATAAAGATGAGATTTTATGTGATGTAATGCCCATGGATGTATGTCATATATTATTGGGGAGACCGTGGTAGTTTGATCAGAAAGCAATTCATGACGAGAGGAGGAACACTTATACTCTGGAGAAGGATGGAACTAAACATACATTGCTGCCATTGAAGGACGATGCTAACAAAGGAACACCTGGGTGTAAAAATCTCTGTTTTCCCACCCCAGTTTTCAGTTTCTCCTTATTTCTCCCATTTAGTTAAATGCCCATTCCCATAACCATACATTTAACAGACTGAAAAATAAATATTGCTGAAAACACAAATTCTGGAAAATTTTCAGAATGCTGGAAATTGCAGAATTAAAAATCAGCAATCAAAAACAGCCATTAAAACACATTAAAACACTGATATTTTTGGTCAACTTGACCCTGGAAAAACACCCTACAACTCTTGGGGAAAACCAGTTTGAGAGCTCTTCTTTATTTCTGAAAATTGCCTTTTTCCTGATCTCTGTCTGAATGCAATCATCCCAAAACCTCTCCCATGTGGGAAGGGTCTCACGTGCACAAACCCCATCAGCAAAGTTCAACCATGAATGGGGGAGGCCATTCACTCCAATACGCACCAACTCAGTGGATGGAATGGTCTCTCCAATCGCTGCCAACTCATCTCTCACATTGGTAATCTTTGTGAGATATCCAGCTGCACTATCATTCCCCATCTTAATGTTCTTCAGCTTCTCCTTCAGGACCATCTTCCAGTTCTCATTGGTACTCTGGTAGAGATTGGACAATGCTGTCCACATCTCATGGGCATTGCTCTTTCCTCTCACATGAGGAATGCAATGGTCTTTGATTCCGTCTAGAATCAGCCTCTTACCCTTATTGTTCTTCTTTTTATACTCAACCAACTGAGTAACATCAGTGGGCACAACAACAGGGTTCTGTGCGGTATGCACCATGATATCCCAGACTTCTGCCTCCTCAAAGATACTCTGCATTCTCTCCTTCCAAACATTGTAATTTGTATGCCCATCCAACCTATCCTCCACCCTCAATCCCAATGACATCCTGTTGTCCTAAAACTGAAAAATAGCACTACTGTAGTAAAGATAAAACTGTTGTTTATGAAAAAATCAGCTTGCTGGAGTTTTCTAAGTGAAAAATCAGCAACTGTAATTTTTCCTTTTGCTGTCCCAAATTGCCCTTCAGCACTCAAGCTCTGATACCATGTAAAAATTTCTGTTTTCCCACCCCGATTTTCAGTTTCTCCTTATTTCTCCCATGTAGTTAAATGCCCATTCCCATAACCATACATTTAACAGACTGAAAAATAAATATTGCTGAAAACACAAATTCTGGAAAATTTTCAGAATGCTGGAAATTGCAGAATTAAAAATCAGCAATCAAAAACAGCCATTAAAACACTGATATTTTTGGTCAACTTGACCTGGAAAAACCCCCTACAACTCTTGGGGAAAACCAGTTTGAGAGCTCTTCTTTATTTCTGAAAATTGCCTTTTTACAGTGAGAATTATTCAGCAAAAAATCAGCAAACAAATTTACAACTTATCTCATTTCCCGTGCCTCACAGCAATCTGGAAATTACAGCAAACAGGACAGCAATAAATGTTGTACGGCCTCCGTTTTGTGTGCAGAAAAATCAGCAAACTGCTCCTCGATTTTTGTGCAAAAATTTGTCTTTCACTATGTGTTGAATCAGCTGTACAAATCTGCTCAACTGCTGCCTTGGAATGTGTGCCAAGCTGCTGTCTCCTTCTCCTCCCTGCTCAGAAATCTCTCTTGCTCTCTTGCTCTCCTTTTCCCAATCTGCTCATGAAAGAATGAATGACCTTTTCCTCATTTTCCTCCTTTAATATAACTCCAAGTGACTTTTGGGTGATCCAAGTGACTTTTGGGTGATCTCTAAATCCAATGGCTGAAATAGATTTAGATCAATGGCTGAGATTAAATGCTCATTTAAATCTCACTTTCTATTTTTTAATTCACCCCACTTTAATAAAGACCCACTTAGTCATTTATTTCCAAAGTCACTTTTCCTTTCTAATTTTTCATTGACTTTATAAAAGTCACTTTAAAATTAGACTTAATAACTTTATCACTTAAAGTCACTTTTAAATTAGATTTAACTTTATAAAATTATAAAGTCACTTTAGGAGAAAAATTAAATTCTTTTGGACACTTTTCCCTAGGCCAAAGATCAAAGCCTAAGGGAACCACCTGTCCTCCGGTACCAAATTTCAACACTCCCTCTTACCGAGGAAGGTGTTCCTCACCACACCCATCTTGTCCCTGAAGTAGACATGCTTGCCCCGCGGTAAGGCTTTGGTAAGGATATCTGCAACCTGCTCATCAGTGGAAATATACTCAAGCTTCACAACTCCCTTCTGAACATAGTCTCTGATGAAATGATATCTGATCCCGATATGCTTTGACCTGTCATGAAATACTGGATTCTCCGTGAGTTTAATGCAACTCTGATTATCACAGTAAATCACTGAAGGTCTCAACGGCTGACCAAATAAGCCAAACAACATCTTGCGAAGCCAGATAACCTCACAACTAGCTAGACTGGCTGCCATATACTCTGCTTCCGCTGAACTCCGTGCTACTGACTGCTGCTTCCGGCTGAACCATGACACTACTGCTGAACCCAACCCAAAACAGCACCCTGAAGTGCTCTTCCTATCAGAAGCACAACCTGCCCAATCAGAATCAGTGTATCCTGCCAATCTCACTCCATCTCCCTGCCTGTAGTCCAGACCATAATCCACTGTCCCCTGCAAGTACCGCAAAATGTGTTTTGCAGGCACCCAGTGAACCTTCCTAGGCTCACACATAAACTGACTCATCGTGTTGACTGCAAAACAAATATCTGGTCTAGTGTTGACCAAATACATCAAGGAACCAATCAGCTGCATGTACAATGTGGGATCCACCAACTCGGAATCTGAAGCCTGAAGCTTCTTCCAGTTGGTGATCATCGGTGTCGACATGGGTCTACAATCCTCCATGTGGAATCTGCTAAGGATGTCCACAATATACTTCCCCTGCCCAAAGAAGAAATGCCCCTCCTCCTGCCACACCTCCAAACCCAAAAGTAATGCATCAAGCCGATGTCCTTCATCTCAAACTCCGCCGCAAGATCTCTATTGCAGTGCTCTATGAGTCTCTCTGCACCTGTAATGATCAAGTCATCCACATACAGCACCAGAATGAGAGGCTCCTCACCAATCACAATAAAGTAAAGGTTCGGATCTACCTCACTCTTTGTGAAACCCATCCCCTGCAAGTATGCATCTATCCTGGAGTACCAAGCTCTGGGAGCTTGCTTCAGGCCATAAAGGGCCTTCTTCAATCTGCACACATGGGACTCCTTCCCATGCACCTCAAAGCCCTGTGGCTGCTCAATGTACACCTCCTCCTGTATGAAGCCATTAAGAAATGCGGTCTTCACATCCATCTGGTGGATCTTCCAACCCATCTCTGCTGCTATCGATATAATGGAGCGGATCGAAGTATATCGAGCCACGGGAGCGAAGGTCTCCTCATAATCAACTCCCTCTACCTAGGAGAACCCTCTAGCCACAAACCTCGCTTTGAATTTCTCAATGCTTCCATCTGCAGCATGCTTTACCTTGTAAAGCCATCTGGAAGTAACCACGGATTTTCCCTCAGGCCTCGGCACCACCTCCCAAACATCATTCTTCATGATAGAAGAATACTCCTCCTGCATGGCCTCTCTCCAGACCTGTTGGCTAGCTGCCTCCTCATAGCTAGAAGGCTCAGAGTCAAGGATGCTGGTAACCATCGCCATATAGCTACAAAACCTCTCAGGTGGTCTACTCTCTCTGACCGGCCTCTTCAGCTCAGCAACAGATGTGGCATCTCTCAAGGTGTCCTGAAGCCACTTGGGCTTCCTCTTCCCTGAGCATGCTTCTCCCATAGGAGAATGAAACTCCTCCTCCTCATCACCATAAGTAGCCTGAACTCCTGACTGTCTGTCTGTTGTCCTCCTGCCTGCACCTGAACCTGTAGAAGCTGAGGTACCGTGTGAACTGTCCATCAGTGGACTCCCTAGTGAACTGCTCTGTGAACTGCTCGGCATGCTGCCCGGAGCACCACCCCTCTGGCTCGGCGAGCCACTGCTCACTGATGGACCCGACATCCTCATAGATGTACCTCCTGATCCTCCTAATCCCTGCCCACTGGATCCCTGCGACTGACTCAACTGCTGCTGAGGGTCTAGCTGATCCAGATACTCTAACTCCCGTGACCTCCTAAAGGCTCTGTTCTCCTCGAACTTCACATCCCGTCTGACAACAACTCTCCTCTGTGCAGGAATGTAAATCCGAAAGGCCTTTGAGGTGTCACTGTAGCCCACAAAGATACCCTTCTCTGTAGTGGGCTCTAGTTTGGTCCTCTTCTCCTTGGGTATATAGGAGTATGTAATGCATCCAAAGATATGAAGATGACCAATATCAGGCTTCTTCCCAGAGAAAGCCTCCTCTGGAGTCATGTGCCCCAAGGCACGATGTGGACTCCTGTTCTGCAAGTAAACAGCTGTGTTGCAGGCCTCTGCCCACAAGAACAATGGCAACCCTTGATCATGTAACATGGCTTTGGCAGCCCCTATGATGGATCTGTTCTTCCTCTCTGCAACCCCGTTCTGCTGGGGGTTGTAAGGAACAGTGAACTCCCTCCTAATGCCTGCCTCCGCACAATAGTCAACAAACTCTCCAAGGGTGTACTCTCCTCCATTGTCCGACCTCAAGGACTTGATCTTTCGACCTGTCTGAGTCTCCACAAGAGCTCTGAACTCCTGAAACCGCTTGAAGACCTCACTCTTTGTCTTCAAAAAATAAATCCAGGTCCTCCTGGAGTGATCATCAATGAATAAAACATAGTACTCATATCCACTCAAGGAAACATGAGACATCCGACCGCTCACATCGGAATGAATCAAATCAAGTATCCCTGTCGCTCTGCTGTCACTGCTGGGAAAAGGGAATTTGGCAAACTTGCCCATCGCACAACCTCTGCAAGTATCAAAGTGATCAGTACTGAAATCTGGCACACCTGTAGTGATCTCCCGCAATGTCCTCAAGGCTCCATGATACATATGTCCCATCCTGCGGTGCCAAATCTCACACAGCTCATAACTGCTAGCTCTACTGTCGGTACTACTGCTCAATGCGAAAAGGGGCTGGAATGCAAACTTGTACACCTTTGCATGGCGTACACCTATCACTCTAGCTGAATCAGCTGGAGTGTCCCTGGGATACATCAACACCTGTCCTCCCCTGAATAGTACCTCATATCCTCTGTCCTCCAAAGCTGAGACGGATATGAGGTTCTTCCTCATCCCTGGCACATAAAGAACCTCTGACACCTTCAAGGGAGGTTTGGACTCCCTCTGAAATGTCACTGTCCCCACCCCGACTGCTCTAACAACTCTGTCATCACCGAGTACTACCTCGATATCAGTGCCACTCTCTGAAAGCTCTGAGAAGTACTCACGGACTCCTGTCATGTGACGTGAAGCCCCACCGTCCACATACTAGATACTTGTAGATGCTCCACTAATCGAGGGAAAAGCATGCTCCCTATGAACCTGTGTGGCAGGTGATCCTGCACTAGAGGAATCACACGTAGTGAACGCAAACTCTCGGTCAAAACGACCAGCAAAGTCCTCAATCTCTGCTGAAGCTGCCACGTCCTGGTTCTTCCCCTTCTTCTTCTTCTTCTCCGGACACACAACTGCAAAGTGTCCCATCTTTTGACAATTCCAACACTTCACCTTGGAATAGTCCTTCTGTGTGTTCCCCTGTTTACCTTTACCTTTGCCTTTGCCCCCACCACCGCTTGTGGAAGCCTGCTTCTTCCCTTTGCCTTTCTTGCCTCCTGCCACCAGTGCTATGTCTTCATCCTGCTCAACTGGCTTGGCTGCCCCAAGCTGTCCTTTCCTGATCTCTGTCTGAATGCAATCATCCCAAAACCTCTCCCATGTGGGAAGGGTCTCACGTGCACAAACCCCATCAGCAAAGTTCAACCATGAATGGGGGAGGCCATTCACTGCAATACGCACCAACTAAGTGGATGGAATGGCCTCTCCAATCGCTGCCAACTCATCTCTCACATTGGTAATCTTTGTGAGATATCCAGCTGCACTATCATTCCCCATCTTAATGTTCTTCAGCTTCTCCTTCAGGACCATCTTCCGGTTCTCATTGGTACTCTGGTAGAGATTGGACAATGCTGTCCACATCTCATGGGCATTGCTCTTTCCTCTCACATGAGGAATGCAATGGTCTTCGATTCCGTCTAGAATCAGCCTCTTACCCTTATTGTTCTTCTTTTTATACTCAGCCAACTGAGTAACATCAGTGGGCACAACAACAGGGTTCTGTGCGGTATGCACCATGATATCCCAGACTTCTGCCTCCTCAAAGATACTCTGCATTCTCTCCTTCCAAACACTGTAATTTGTATGCCCATCCAACCTATCCTCCACCCTCAATCCCAATGACATCCTGTTGTCCTAAAACTAAAAAATAGCACTGTTGTAGTAAAGATAAAACTGTTGTTTATGAAAAAATCAGCTTGCTGGAATTTTCTGAGTGAAAAATCAGCAACTGTAATTTTTCCTTTTGCTGTCCCAAACTGTCCTTCAGCACTCAAGCTCTGATACCATGTAAAAATTTCTGTTTTCCCACCTCGGTTTTCAGTTTCTCTTTATTTCTCCCATGTAGTTAAATGCCCATTCCCATAACCATACATTTAACAGACTGAAAAATAAATATTGCTGAAAACACAAATTCTGAAAATTTTCAGAATGCTGGAAATTGCAGAATTAAAAATCAGCAATCAAAAACAGCCATTAAAACATATTAAAACACTGATATTTTTGGTCAACTTGACCCTGGAAAAACCCCCTACAACTCTTGGGGAAAACCAGTTTGAGAGCTCTTCTTTATTTCTGAAAATTGCCTTTTTACAGTTAGAATTATTCAGCAAAAAATCAGCAAGAAAATTTACAACTTATCTCCTTTCCCATGCCTCACAGCAATCTGGAAATTACAGCAAACAGGACAGCAATAAATGTTGTACAGCCTCCGTTTTGTGTGCAGAAAAATCAGCAAACTGCTCCTCAATTTTTGTGCAAAAATCTGCCTTTCACTATGTGCTGAATCAGCTGTACAAATATGCTCAACTGCTGCCTTGGAATGTGTGCCAAGCTGCTGTCTCCTTCTCCTCCCTGCTCAGAAATCTCTCTTGCTCTCTTGCTCTCCTTCTCCCAATCTGCTCATGAAAGAATGAATGACCTTTTCCTCCTTTTCCTCCTTTAATATAACTCCAAGTGACTTTTGGGTGATCTCTAAATCCAATGGCTGAAATAGATTTAGATCAATGGCTGAGATTAAATGCTCATTTAAATCTCACTTTCTATTTTTTAATTCACCCCACTTTAATAAAGACCCACTTAGTCATTTATTTCCAAAGTCACTTTTCCTTTCTAATTTTTCATTGACTTTATAAAAGTCACTTTAAAATTAGACTTAATAACTTTATCACTTAAAGTCACTTTTAAATTAGATTTAACTTTATAAAGTCATTTTAGGAGAAAAATTAAATTCTTTTGGACACTTTTCCCTAAGCCAAAGATCAAAGCCTAAGGGAACCACCTGTCCTCCGGTACCAAATTTCAACACTGGGAGCAGTATTATGTTGATAAGCAGAAAGGAGTTGCTACAGGAAGTAGTGAAGAATGAGGAACTGCATTTTGCCACTGTGGGAAGACCAAAGGTAATTTTGACTTCCACAAACTTGAATGTTTTTCCTAAATAAGTTAAAATGTTGCTAGATGATTTTTCTGATATTATCGTGGATGAGTTTCCGAATGCATTACCGCCGATTAGGAGTATTAGTGATCACATTGACTTAATACCAGGAGCAAGCTTTCCAAATAAAGCAGCATATAGACTAACGCCTCAAGAGAACGCAGAAGTTGGAAGGAAAGTACAGGAGCTAATGGATAAGGGGCTGATCAGGGAAAGTCTTAGCCCATGTGTTGTACCAACAGTACTTAGTCCAAAGAAAGGAGAATGGCGCATGTGCACAGATGCCAGAGCTATCAACAAGATCACAATCAGGTATAGATTTCCTTTGCCATGAATGGATGATTTAATGGACTGTTTAAGTGGATCCAAATACTTTACTAAAATAGACTTGAAGAGTGGATATCATCAAATAAGAATCTGAGAAGCTGATGAGTGGAAAACTGCATTCAAGACAAATAGTGGGTTGTATGAGTGGTTAGTGATGCCTTCTGGACTCACTAATGCACCTAGCACATTCATGAGGTTAATGAATGAAGTCTTGAAGGAGTATGCAGGTAAATTTGTGATTGTGTACCTTGATGATATTCCCAATTTTAGTAAAAGTAAAGAGGAGCATTTAGAGCATCTTAAGTTGGTCCTAAGAAATCTACAGAAAGAGAAACTACTAATAAATTTGAAGAAGTGTAGTTTCATGAAGGAAGAGATGGTTTACTTGGGATTTGTAGTTTCCAAAGAAGGCTTGAAGATGGATCCATAGAAGATCCAAGCAATTTGGAACTGGCCTGCTCCCAGAAGCATATTTGAGGTAAATCAAGAAGATCGATCAGCCATTTCAATGGACAGAAGCAGTAGACAAACTTTAATTTGTTGAAGAAGAAGATCACAGAGGAGCCAATTTTAGCATTGCCTAATTTTGAGAAAGTCTTTCAAGTAGAAACAGATGCTAGTGGAGTTGCAGTTGGCGCAGTTCTGAGTCAGGAACAAGGACCAATAGCATATTTCAGTGAGAAACTGAATGATGCAAAGAAGAAATATTCTTCTTATGATAAGGAGTTTTATGCTATTGTGCAGGCTTTGAAATTTTGATACATTACTTACTGCCAAAGGAATTCATATTATATTCAAACAATCATGTCTTACAGTTTATCATAACCAGCCAAAGCTGAATCAGAAACATGCCAAGTGGGTAGAATTTCTGCAAAGTTTTACTTTTGTAATAAAGCATAAGAGTGGTAAGTCAAATAAAGTAGCAGATGCATCGAGCAGTGTAAGTTTTATTATGTAAGAATTCGAAGTGGGTGTTGTAGGATTTGAGGAAATGATTGAAATGTACAAGGATGATGAAGATTTCAGAGAGATCTACACAACAATTCAGAATCCAATGAGCCATAACAAAAGTCGGTGGTTGGACTACCTCATTCAAGGAGGCCTATTATTTAAAAGCAACAAGTCGTGTATTCCCAAATGTTCCATGAGGGAAAACATTATAAAGGAGAAACATAGTGGAGGATTATCTGGTCATTTTGGACAAGATAAACCTTCACTCGGGTGAATGCTTTTTATTATTGGCCCAAAATGCAAAATGATGTTAAAAAGTTTGTTAAGAAATGCTAGATATGTCAACATGCCAAAGGAAGGAGTCAGAATATAGGACTGTATCAACCATTGCCCATACTAGACCAACCGTGGGATGCATTTAGCATGGATTTTGTTCTAGGATTACCAAAAACACAAAGAGGAAATGATTCCATTTATGTTGTAGTAGATAGATTTTCTAAAATGGCACATTTCATTGCTTGTAGGAAAACTAGTGATGCAACACACATAGTTAATTTATTCTTTTCAGAGATTGTAAGATTGCATGGGTTACCTGTAAGTATTGTATCTGATCAAGATAACAAGTTTGTAGGGCATTTCTGGAGGAATCTTTGGAAGAAACTGGGAGCTAACCTCAATTTTAGTTTAGCATACCATCCTCAAACAGATGGACAAACTGAAGTAGTGAACATGAGCTTGGGAAATATATTAAGGAGTTTAGTATATCAGAATCCCAAACAGTGGGATTTGGCGCTAGCTCAAGCTGAGTTTGCTTACAATGATACACCAAACCGAAGCACTAGAATGAGTCCATTTTAGATTTTCTTTGGAATGCATCCGAGAGGTGTGTATGAGGTCAGAGATTTGGGAAAACAGGAAGCCAGGAGTGCAAGCACTGAAGAATTTGCAAAACAGGTGCAAAGATTACAGGAAGAAGTCAAGGGAAAATTGCAGAAAAGCAGCAACAAATATAAGCAGAGGGTAGATCTGAAAAGAAGAGAGAAAGAATTCCAAGTGGGAGACTTAGTGGTGGTGCACTTGAGGAAAGAGAGATTTCCTACTAAAACTTACAACAAACTGAAAATGAAAAAGATAGGACCTTGTAAAAGTATAAGAAGATTTTCAGCCAATGCATATGAGATTGAGTTGCTAGAAGGGATTGGAATATCCCCCATTTTTAATATTGTAGATTTATATCCATACAGAGAGGCAGAGACAGAGTTGTAGGAAGAATCTAAAGGGGATGAAGTTCAAACCGTGAACTGGGAGGAACAAGTACCAAAAGCAGTGAAGAAAGAAGTTGAAGCTATTTTGGATCAAAGAGTATCCAAGAAAACCAAAGGGCAGACTTATTTCCAATATCTAGTCAAGTGGAAAGGACAACCAGTGGAAGATTTCAGTTGGCTGACAACAGCAAAACTATAGAAGTATGGAGTAAGTCCTGAAAGTTTGAAGGACAATTCTTTTCTTCCCCATGAGTCTGATGCAGGAGCATCCGGACTTAGCCAGCAATGTGAAAACTTGTTCACATGTTGTGGCTAAAAGAGGTTGAAATTCATTGACCTAGTTGGTAAAAAGCCAGTTTTTACTGAGAGGGTTGGATCTCTCAAGAAATTAGTTATAATTCATTATTGTAATAAGTTAGAGACTATCTTATTTTAGATTCAGAGATAGAGTTGTTAGCATAGGTGTGAGAAAGAGCTAGTAATTAGAAGATTGTTGTTAGATCTATTAAAAATAGAGATTTGCTATTAGATATGGTTAGAATGTTTATCGATTGATAAAAGGAAGGAAAATGTAATGAGCAAGGGACGAGTAGAGCGAGAGCATAGAGAGAGTGAATGGATTGCATTCTTTTGGAGACAGAGGTCTTTTTCTGTGTAATCTGGCCTAAGGCCGAGACTGTGTTATTGCTTATTGGGAATAAATCAGTGTTGCATGCATAATCTTATAAACAGCATGTGGAGGCCTTCAAATGCTTGCTTTTCTCAGTATTCGAATGATTCCTTGTGTTTTTCATACTTTATAATTGTGTTAAAGGGCGAGTTGGTGAGTGTATTCCATTATTCTGGTTTTGCAAGCAGAAAACCCAAATACACTAAGTATCGGGCGTAAAACGCAGTTGGATTGCGAATCCTGATCTCAAATCCTTTAGACAGAGGTTTTGAATGCTATCGGGTCCGTAGAACCCAAATCGCATCGCCCAAGTGTATATACCCTGTTGTATCGCCGAATGCCATTTATATAAAGAAATCACGCTAAACACTTAGTGAATTCGGGAAAGCGGATTTGAAATTGTATGCACGGGAGTTTTGGAACCTATCGGGTCCAGCACATATGTCGCATCGGCAATTCAGAGCGGGAATATGAAGTGTTAAGTGTCATTGTAATCGTCGATAGCGATCAACAATATCGCATCGGACCTCCGCCGAGGACTAGCGCTGATAGTGTGGACCACTAGAACCCCGATCGCCGATATTGTGATTCAATCTAATCCATTCGATCAGCCAAATCTGGATTTGCGGCAATAGCTCATATAATTGTTTAAAAGGTGGAAAAAACCTTGTTTTGACATTTTGGAGGGTATTTTGGTTCCGAAAGGGAAAAGGCATTGTTTTAAGCTTTTTCAAAGGCTTTTCATTTCTGATAGGACAAAGCATAGTTTTCAAAGGAAAAGGGGTGTTCGGTCAGGTGATTGTTGGGTTTTATAGATCCTTTTGTGGGTTTATATTGAACCATTGTTTCTGTTGCATCATATCGACACTCTTTCACGTGACGTCCTTCCCTCACAATGGAAACATTGTGACAGTGGATCAACTTTCATACATCGATCTTGCTTCGACCACTAGTGATTTGAAATTAGTGTCTTAGCTACTAATTCAGATTTCAATTCAATTCATCTCTCAATTCTCCACTAAAACATAATGGAAAATTGGCTTACAATATTCATTCTCATCATTGCTTAAAGACATACAAATAAAACATATGCAAACTATAATAAAGAATCAAGATAAAGACATGACACAAACAATTTGATAGGAGAGTTCACTAGAACCTCCCTGGCTACCTCTCCAGGTTCATGAATCCCATGAACCTGTTTTATTGATTCTTGAAGGAAAAAGGGAAAAATAATTAGACCTACAATCTACTTCTCCTTTACAAAATCCTTGAATCAATAAGCCTTGAAGAAGCTCTCCACGAGCTCTCTTCTCCTCTTCTTGATTCCCAATAAGGGTTTTTAAAGGCTCTCCATGTAAACCACCTAAATATTTTTATGGAAACAATATCTCTCAAGATCCCATTTGAATAGGACCTTGGCATATCTCAAGGGAATTGGTTGGAACAAATCTCTCAACCATCCTTAAGGATCTCAACTTCCTCCACAAGACTCTCCTTGAGACTAGGGATTGCAAGCCCACATGGCTTTGCTCCAATAATCCTTTTTTTTAATTAAAAAAATACATTATTATGAGAATGTTATATCATATGTTAATCATTTTACGTGGCCACTTTTCCCAAATACCAACAAGAATATTTTTCTAGTTTATGAATCCATATGAACTTCATTCCCTTTGCATTAGAAAAAATCCATGTGAGTTCTTTGTTGGCTGGACTGTGTTGGTTGTATATGAGGCTGACCGGAACATGTCGACATGTGAGGATCCTCCTGGATCAACCAGTCATCTGAAACCCCTGAATGTTCCTTATATGGAATTGGTACCTACCCAGCCCAGCCACAGGTTAATTATGTGGCAACCTATCCCATGTTTCCAGTTACTGATGCAAGCGAGCCTCTCATTGTCTGCTCAACTTCTTTTGACTTAGATCCGGTAGTTGACATGGTCAAAACATCAATGGGGGAATTTGAATATGATTTTCTTATCCCTATTGATCCCCTTGACATGTGTTCCTTCCAGAGGACTGTTTTTCCATCTAATGAAGACCTTTTGGAAGCCATGATCAAGGGTTGTCCCTTGTCATGTGTTTCTTCCATATGGAAGCCCTGAATAGGTTCCATGAGGATAGTTCTTTTATTGTTTCAACCTAGTTGAAAAATGAAACAAGTATTTATGAGGATGGTTCTTTACTATGGCAACCTCATTAAAAACATGAAATAGGTCTCATGAGGATAGTTCTCTTACTTTGTCAACCTTGTTAAAAAATGAAACAACTCTTTTTGAGGATGGTTCTTTTACTATGTTAACCTCAGCAAAAAATGAAACAGATCCTTATGAGGATAGTTCTTTTAATGTGTCATCCTCGTTAAAAAATGAAGCAAACTCTCTTGAGGATAGTTTTTTTACTTTTTCAACTTCATTAAAAAATGAAATCGCCCTCAAGCACAGTTTTCTCTATTTCAAGCTTGTGTAAAAATAAAATCACCCTCAAGCACAATTTTGCTTTGTTTCAAGCTTTTGTATTTATGAAACTTATCTTGAGTCCATTTCGGTTATTATTTTCAAGACTCATTAAACTCATGAAAATACAGAGCTTATTTTTCTATCTTTTCATACTCGTAAAACACATATGAAAATGTCGAGTTCTTTCTGTCTTTCCTTGTCCGTTAACTAAATTGAAAGTCGATAAGATGGGTATATTTTTGTCACTTTTTCGAACTCGTTAAAACTTATGAAAAAGAGAAACCATGGAGTCCTCTTTTAAGCCCTTTTCAAACTCTTTAAAAATGAAAATATTGTCGATTACTTGCTTGTTTAAACTCGTAAAAGTAAATGAACAACCGTCCACTCAGCACATGTTTACCCCTTTTACGGACTGAGCTAGGACTGTTTATGAAAAGGGTATACGTTGATCAAACATGGTCAATAGAGTTCTCTCTTGTATTATTTTATCCTTTTTCGGACCTGAGAGACTAAAACTTACGAAAAAGAACCTGATGGAGTCTACTTATGTTTTACTTCCGACTCTAAAAATGAAAAATGATGAGCTTTACTTTCTTCGGGTTCGTTAAACTTTTATGGCAAAAGCATTAAATGAGTTTTCCTTTTGTGTCTTTTTCAAACTCTTAAAAGAAAACGAAATCGAGCTACTGCTTTACTAGACTCATAAAATTAAACAATATAGGACTCATTAATAATGACGAGACCAAACCACTCCTTCTTAGGGTTCGTTAAAAATACTAGGATGGACTCATCCAAAGGATGAGCTTACAGGACAAGCATATGTTATCCTCCTCAAGCTTGTAAAACATAAAGAGATACTTTCCAGTAATGGTGGGGAAAATTTGAGAAGAAAAGTTCGTTTCTTGTATTTCAGGCAATGTGTTGCTCTTGAAAATGACACTTCGTCACATATCTATTCGGGTTGGGGAATCCATTTGTGTCACAATTAATCGAACCTTATTGAAAGTCTTCAGTTGGTTTTGGGTATTATCATTGAGTCAAATGTTGCCAAGTCATTTTGTCATGTCACCAATATGTTCAAGAGAAGTCTAAACCTCAGTTCAAATTACCTTGCAATTTGTAGCCTTCAATCGCGTCAACCATCCCTAAGTCAGTCTTTGCAAACTATTTTCCAAAACTTGACATTGTGATTTGTTTCTTAGGCTTTCCTATGACGGATCGCTTCCTATCGACTTCAACTCATTATCTAGGAAGTTGATCTAGAAACCTTCAGTACCTTAAGGCCTGCATGCCTTAATGGCAGGTTTCTCACCTTCAACGACGGGTTTTCATCATTGACCTTCGATCATGGAAATTTTAGAGGCGAATTTTCGCCCTTGGGCTAAATTAAGTGGTTTTATATTTTTATTGGGCGAATATTTTGTATCATAGTGTATTGTTACAAATCACCTCAAATTTATTTTATAAAAAAATTACGTATGGAGGTTAGCCCACCTTATTTTAAGGGAGAGGGTAAAAAAAATAAATTTATCCCTTGAAATTAGGAGTTACAATCTTCCATTCGCCCTCATTTTCAAGAAAATACATTTATGATAGTTATAAATAAAAATATAAATACAGTGGAGGTATGGTAAATAAATAAAAACTCTTTTTATACTTACTCCAAAGGTATGGTAAATAAATAAAAATACAAATAAACTAGAGGTATGGTAAATAAATAAAACCTCATTTTATATTTAGTCCATACCCCTCTTTCTATTTAAGAAGGCTCAAAATCGAGGTTTCATTTAAGTGAATCCTATGGGCCAAATACCATATTTATAAAAGAGGTATAGTAAATTAATAAAAATGTAAATAAATGAGAGGTACGGTAAATAAATAAAACATTTTTTTATATTTACTCCATATGTCCCCTTATATTTATAAACACGCAAGCGTGTAAATAAATAAAAATATAAATAAAGTGGAGGTATGGTAAATAAATAAAACCTCTTTTATACTTCAAAGGTATGGTAAATAAATAAAAATATAAATAAACTATAGGTATGGTAAATAAATAAAACCTCTTTCTATATTTAGTCCATAACCCTCTTTCTATTTAAGAAGGCTCAAAAAAGAGGTTTTATTTAATTGAATCCTATGGGCCAAATACCATATTTATAAAAAATGTATGGTAAATTAATAAAAATATAAATAAACGAGAGGTATGGCAAATAAATAAAACATTTTTTATATTTACTCCGTAAGCCACCTTATATTTACGAACACTCAAAAAATGTGTTATATTTAGGTGAAGCATATGGGCCAAATTATTATTAATACCATGCAAAAAAGACATTATTAACCCTAATATTAGATTAATAAAAATAAATATGGCACATGGTATTGACCCATGGTGTTCACATGGAATGCAGTGTATTTAAAGGGGAGAATTAAACTAGCATAGATCCATCTTTACTCTAGATAAAATATCGTGATATCCAAACTAACATAGAGTGAAAAAATATTTGATCCCTCTCGAGTCTGGGTAGATCAAGAGTAAAAATGGATCTTGTAATTTAATGTCACTTAAACATTTTAACTTGGTTAAAAAAAAAAAAAAATCAATTATTAATTTTATTAGTTTTTATAAATTACTAAGAGTAGTTTTTAAGCTCCAAGTTTATGATAACCCATGGTATTGAACCATGGTAATACCATGGTATTCATGTGAGCATAGACTATTTAAAGGGGAAATTCTATCAGCTTAGATCCATCTTAATTCCGAGTCTACCAAGTGCTGGGAGGGATAAATAGATTTCATCCCTCTAAAAGTGATAGATGTGGAGTTAAGATGGATATAGGTTGGTTTTTTATGATAATGAAGATATTAAATAGACTTAGGAAATTATATTGTAAAAAAAAATCTTAAGGTGAATGGTTAAAGCTACATTTAGTCACTTCACAAAATCTAGTAAAAAATACCGATATTTGCATTAATATTGGTTTTTCTTATTTAACAAAAAAAAAATTCAAAACAATGAAATCTTAACTCTTTCCGCATCACCCTCGCAAAAGAGAGATAGTCGCTGCCTAGATTTCCCACCATTTTTCAAACATTCTCAATATGATATCTTCATGAAAAAATTAAGGTACTGATCCTGGATTAGTTGTTTGAAAAATATGTTGGTTTGTACAACCTTTCATCTTCTCTGCTATTCTTAGTTTGTCGTAATGATCTGTAGGGGTTGGGTCACTACACCATATTGTCCTAAAAAGACGGAGATTGTGCACCAAAAAGGAAATTAATCCACATGTTACAACGCTGTTAAAAGTGGTATGAAGGTAGTGAATTATGCTAATAAGAAATTTAGATTGGGAGAGATGTAATTAAATTTTATTATTTAATTGAAGATTTCCAATTAAAATAATAATAAATCTACATTTATACATTTATATATTTTGATTGGAAGGCTTCTGACAACGGTCACTTCTTTCCATTAGATCCCCTTCAGGCCTTTGGGATACCTACTACTTCATTATATTATATAGTTGGGGCTTGCTACTTGTTGGCGTGTTGGAATAAGAAAGAAATTTGATAGCTTGGCAAAAGTGGTAGCTTGACAAAAGTGGTAGAGAAAACATTAATCTCTCCTACCATGACAAACATGGCCACTAAAACTTGCAACATTGTTTGTAGGAAGTGAAAATTATGTTTCTTTTTTCCAAACATGTATGTTAGTATATTACAGTTTAATAAATATGTTTTATTATTATCATATATGGTTTCATACTTTGACAAAACATTCGCCAAGACTTCACAATGTTTTATTATTCAGTGAAAGATTTTCCAAGATCTTACAAGATTTTATAATCCAGTGAAAGATTCGCCATGACTTTACAAGATAATATAATCTGGTGAGAGATTCGCCAAAAATATATATATATATATATACATATTATATTAGTGATAAAATCACCTCCCATTTTTCCTATGTATCATGGGGATTCGCCCATTTATCATACATATAAATTTAGGGTGGTTCTTTAAATTTTCCCTGCCTTCAATCGAACGATTCTATGAGTGTTCAACTTCATATCACCTATTCACACTTTACAAATTGTACTGAAGTACCTTGAGAACCATTGTCATTATTAGTGGTTTCTCTCGCACTTGTTAACGGTTCACATCATTGACTGGTAATCAAGTGGTTTCTTCCATGTTTGACTTCAAGACATTTACTCGCATGGCTAGATTCGTACTATAGATTGAGAGATGGAGATCAAGACCCTGGGTCTAGTTTCATCCATCCAAGTTGCGAGGTGTTTTGTATTCATGATTATATAGAGAGTTTTATGTTTGATGGTTGTGTCCATTCTATATATACTTTGGCATTATGTATCTCCATACCGTGCTTTAATACTTTTATGTTCTGAATATGGGAATGCCTACCTCATTGATGATTATTATATTGCATTGTAATCCTTGATTGATTGTTTGAGCTTTCCAATTGATCTGAAATTGATCTAAGACAAACAATTAAGGTATTACAGACTCATGTGCATGGATGTGTCTATGTTATTTTATGCAACGGATCGATAAGATTGTGAAATACACATGCAATGAAGCAGTTAAGGAAAACATAACAGACAAACATATAAATGCAACAAGTTTTATAAGGAGTTCACCCAATACTCTTGGGCTATGTCTCCTGGTTCAGCCTTCAGTGGTGGCCTCTCTATTATGTTTTCAAACAGAGTTTTTACAACAGTGAGCTCAATTTGTGTCTCACACATAGATATAAATCAACAAGACTGGACTTGGATTCCCCAAGTCTCTGGAGTACACAGACTCTCTTTACTGATTCTGGACCTCTATTGGTTACAGTAGTATGAGCCCAATCTGAGACTCATACATGACAGACGTTACAGAGGAGTTCGCTTGAACCTCTCAAGCCTTCTCTAAAGCACACAGACTCTATGACTCTCTCTGTCTCTGTCTTGACTTTGTATCGATGTTGCCTTTTCTTCTACGGGTCAACTCGGCTTCTTCTCTCTGCTCTTGGCTTTCTGCGTCTTAACTTGCTTGCCTCTCTCTCTGTCAATTCGTGGCTTTAAAGCCAATCTGCTTTTTGACTGTTCGTTTCCCCTTCCCCTGCCTCTATCCATTTGAATCCCTCTAATCTGTGTAATCATCACTGTATAACGCCTCACAGGGAGGTGGCCACCTATTTCATAACAGATGAGTGTCAGTTCTCTTGGACATGGCCATTTATTCTGTTAAATCCAAGACTGCCCGCGAAACACGATCTTCTGCCAATGCATCGTCCGTATCGGAATTCAAATCCTATACAACTCTGCATGTTAAACTCGTCAAATCCGGTCATCCATCGGATCACGTCTCCGCCATCGATCTGGAGCCTCCAAATCCTATGATCATCGTCCATATTAGGCAGATAAGTAACATGATGTTTACCCGTCCGATGTGAGTGGTTTTCTCTCTCTTTTGTTGGACGCGTGGCAACCATTGTATGGCATCAAGCGGGACTCGGTTGAAACCGCTTACCACTGAAAGCCCTTCCGATATCCTGCCGGTTTTTGTGGGACCCCGCTTCTGACGGAATCAGAACGATATCCGTTGCATTTTATGATTTTTCGGGTCCGGGTGCTTGCGGCCTTTCCTTATTTGAGGGGTTTTCCCTGCGATATGCGATTAGCGACTTGAAGTCACATATCAAAAACTACCCCCGTTTCTCGAAATAGCCTCTGGATTTGCTAATTTGTGATAGCACGTGTTACCATGGGCTGACAGTCTACGCACTTGACCGACGGTCCTCGTTGCTCCACGTTGATCACCAATTGCAACTGTTACGAGGATACCTCCGATAGCTTGATCTTTATAATACTTGTAGCCTTTTGGCATAATTTTTGAAGAGTTCATGAAAACTTAGAGAGTGTTCTAGGATACAATTTGAATCACGACCTTCCCACTGAAAAAGCTTTTGACCACCAAAAGTTGGTTTTTAAGCATCAATCAAGTGAGGATATAGATTCCTCGCTTGCCCAATTTCTATCCATTTTTCACTGCTTGGTTTTGAACCTTTGATTCCAATCCTGAGGAACTCAACATCCCCTCTGCGCGTAGTTCTCACCTTCCTGTCCAGAACTGTATCTTCCTGTAATTCATTGAGATATTCAGGCAACAGATCATCAATAGAAGGCAATTGACTCTGCTCTTCAGGATCTTCAATCAATGAAGGTTCAAATAGTCTCAATCTTTCTGCATTAACCACTGAATAGATGTACATGTAAGCTGGCAAATCAAGGCGAAAAGCATTCTCACCGATTTTCTCAAGTATCTTGAAAGGTCCATACCTTATCAGTTTCAGTTTCTTACCTTCACCTTGCATTATGTTTTTGCTGATATACAGCTAGACTTGATCACCAACTTGGAAACTATGCTCAATCCGATGCTTATCATGCCTTGCCTTGTACTTGACTTGGCTCTTTTCCAGTTGTTCCTGTATTGCCTGGTGAATTCTTTGGATTTGTTCAATGAACTCGGTTGCCTTGTTCACATCATTGTGTCCATCAACCGCTATGTCTTTACCAAAGACAAAATCCAAGGCAGACCTTGGTGTGAAACCAAAAAAGTTCTCGAAAGGATATCTCTGTGTAGAAGAATGTTTAGCTCGGTTGTAAGCTTGATGCACATAACACAAATGTTCATCCCAAAGCTTGGGATACTTGTTGCAATAGCCTCTGAGAAACTGGATCACTATCCTGTTGACCACCTCTGTTTGGCCATCTGTTTGTGGATGAAAGGTTGTGCTCTTCTTTAGTCAGGTGTCCATCAATTCCCACAGACTCGACCAAAATGTCCCCACAAACCGAGAATCTCAATCAGATATAATGGAAGTGGGTAATCCAAAATGAACCCATACATGGTGAAAGAACAACTTTGTTGTTTGTTCAACTGTAACATGTTTGTTACAAGGTATTAAAATACACATTTTGTTAAACCTATCCACAACAGTGTATAAGTAGTCATGACCTTTTCTAGATTTAGGCAATCCCCCAACAAAGTCCATGGAAACACTTTCCCAAGGATGAGAAGGGACTGGTAGAGGAGTGTACAAGCCTAGTTTTCTATTGTTGGGCTTGCTGGTAGCACACGTGGTGCACCCTCTTACATATCTAGAAACTGTTTCATTCATTTTTGGCCAATAACAAAATCTTTGCAGTTCTGCAACTGTTTTACTTACACCAAAGTGACCTGATATTAGAGAAGTGTGTGCTTCCTCAATTATCTTTACTCTTTCAGTTTGTGGAATGCATAACTTTCCAAAATGATAAAAGAGCTGGTCCTTAACATGATAATCCAACTCTTCTACTTGTTTGCCATGACTTAAAGTTTCATATACATCTTTAAAATCTATATCTTGAGCATACTGTTCAATGTAGCTTTCATGCAATACTGAGTTATGCTTAAGTATAGTAGATGCATTTATGATTGGTCTGGACAACATATCTTCAACTTTATTGTGTATGCCCTTTTTATATCTGATGACAAGATGAAACTATTGTAGAAAATCCATCCACCTATAGTGTCTTGATTGTTGCAACTTAGTTTGTGAGTGTAAATATTGAAGTGGTTGATGATCAGTATGTATAACTGTCTCTTTGCCCATTAGATAATGTTTTCACTTTTTCACACTCTGTACTAATGCATACCATTCTTTATCATATGTGGGATAATTAACTATTGCAGAATTAAATGTCTCAGAATGATAACATATGGGTTTACCGTGCTGCATCAACACTGCTCCCATGGCATAGTCACTGGCATCCATTTCAATCTCAAAGGGTCTTTGAAGATCGGGCAGTGCTAGTACTAGTGTTGTAATAATATTTTATTTTAAGGTGTCGAAGGCTTTATGTTGTTTGCCTCCCCGCTGAAACACCTTGTTCAATCCTATTAAAGCATGTAAGGGAGCTGCAATCAAGGAAAAGTTAGAAATAAACTTTCTCCAATATTGTGTTGCTCCTAGGAAGCTTCTAACTTCTGTAGCAGATGTGGGTTTAGGCCAGTTTACAATGACTGAAACCTTAGAGGGATCTATCTTCCATTCACCACCCCCTACAATATGACCCAAATAATTCAAAGATGTTTTGCCAAATTCACATTTTGATAGCTTAACATAAAGATTTTCTTTTTTCAAAACATCTAGAGTCTACTTTACATGCTTCAAATGTTCTTCCCATGTTTTACCAAATATAAGAATGTCATCTAGATTTACAATGACAAAATCATCAATAAAATGCCTGAGTACATCATTCATTACTCTCATGAAAGTAGCAGGTGCATTAGTTAAACCAAAAGGCATAACTAACCACTCATACAATCCCTTCTTTGTTTTGAAAGTAGTCTTCCATGCATCTTGCTCTGCAACTTTGACCTGATAGTAGCCACTATGCAAGTCCAACTTGGAAAAGTAAACAGCTTCTTTCAATTGATCTAATAGATCATCTATGCGAGGAAAGGGATAACGATTTTTTATCGTTATTTTATTTAGTGCTCGGTAATCAATGCACATTCTCCATGAGCCATCTTTCTTTCTCACCAAGACAATTGGAGACCCACATGGTGATGTGCTAGGTCTTATGAACCATTTCTCGAGCAGTTCATGTACCTGCTTCTTGATTTCTGCATTCTTTAAAGCAGATAACCTGTACATTCCAATGTTAAGCAATGGAGCATCTTGTTGCAAATTAATATCATGTACTATTTCCTTTTTGGGTGGCAGGCCTTTAGGTTCTTGAAATAGCATATCATATTCTGAAACAACATTTTCTAAATCAACTTATTGTTTAGCATTACAGCCCTCAAATGCATTAGTTTTATCAGGTTTATTTTCCTTTACAACCATCAGTAAAAATTGTTTACATGAATTTACAATTCTTTTCATCTGCCCTGAGTTTATGAGAGTATAATTATTTTTGAGTTTATGAGCTCTTACAATATATTCAATGTCATCTTTAATGAGTTGATACTTGTTTTCAACTCTATAGAAATTAGTTTTTCTATCATACAAGTAAGGACTTCCTAAAGCAATTCCACATATATTCAAGGGAACAATATCTAACTCAACCTCATCTACAAATGTTGACCCAAAAGAAAACCTAAGTTTACATTGTCTAGTCACTTGTAGCTTTGATTTATCACATAACCAACCTAATGGATATGGCTTCTTGTGAGGTGTGGTTAGTAATCCCAGCTTCTTTACAATTGCTTCAAAAATTAAGTTTACTTGTGAACCACTATCAAACAAAGTATCAATCTTTTGATGCTTTGAAATAACTCTAATATGAAAAATCTCATGTCTTTTCCTCTCATTTTCTTCATTATCAGTAGATTGTGTAGAATTAATAGTAGATGCTTCAGAATTTTTACCTTTTATGCCTGTGGCTGTGATCATTGTTTCATCCCCTGAATCTGACCCCAAATCCTTCTCAATAGCTGCAGCGGTCTTCTTCTTTTGCCATCGTACTTCTTGGGCCTCAGCTCTGGATGCAGAATCCAGCAGTGTTCATCATCATGCCCATCTTTCTTGCAATTAGTGCATGAAGGCTTGGTATTTTGTACAACATTTGTCTTCCTCTCTTTCCATTTCTGCTTTCTCTTTTCCTTGTTCTTGCTTGCAGTGGGTTTTGATGATCCCCCAACTTCTAGGTTCACATTCTTGCCTCTAGCCTCTAGATGTGTATCTTGAACAGATACCTCATCTATGCTAGTAGGGTTAAACATGAGAATGGTGTGCTTTAAATAGTTGTGTAGACCACATATATACTTCAGCAGAGTTTCAGGTGAGTCTAAAGAAATTCCTAGAATCAAAGCTATTTTTCTAAATTCTTGGGTGTAACTTTGTACACTTTTACCTTTCAATTGGCGAAGAGTTTGCCAACTCATTATAGCTTGTTGCATGTAAGCTAGTAGATAGAATTGTTTTTTAATTGCAGAAACAAATTCACTCCAGACAGAAAGAATTTTACCATGCTTATTCATGTCAACTTGTGTTCTGCCTTCCCACCATACCAACGCAGTTCCTCCAAGGCGTAGGCTGGCCAGTGGAATCTTACTTATATCTGAATCAATGCTCTGCACCCTACAATATACATCAATTTGTCTAATCCAATTATCCATCTTCTCTACATTCAACTCTCCATCATATATTGGCAAATCAAATTTAACATCTAATTTAATAAAGATGCTTTCTTCTTTTTATTTTCAGGACTATCAAGAGGTGTGGGAAGTTTTTCTTCTTTCCCTTTGCCTTTAGAATGGTCATTTAAGAGAGATTATTCTACTCCTTTGTCATGCTGGGAAGTTGAAAAATCTTCATTTCGACATTTCTTAAATTCTCTATACATCTCCTCTACCATGGCTCTCATGGTCATGAAACTGTCCATGAACTGGGAGTCTGATTCCAAGGGACTTTCTTCTACCATTTTCCTCTTAGAATAGACTCTTTCAATTTCTGGGTTAGCTTCAACCAACTCTCCTTCTCCTAATTTGATCATTGCCCTAGTTAGCATTCAACAAAAACCTCCGGCACAAGCTTGTCTAACCTTAGTAACCTAGAGCTCTGATACCACTTGATCTAAAATTGATCTAAGACAAACAATTAAGGTATTACAGACTCATGTGCGTGGATGTGCCTATGTTATTTTATGCAACGGATCGATAAGATTGCGAAATACACAGGCAATGAAGTAGTTAAGAAAAACATAATAGGCAAACATATAAACGCAACAAGTTTAATAAGGAGTTCACCCAATACTCCTGGGCTACGTCTCCTGGTCCATCCTTCAGTGGTGGCCTCTCTATTATGTTTTCAAGCAAATTTTTTACAACAGTGAGCTCAATTTGAGTCTCACACACAGATATAAATCAGCAACACGGTACTTGGATTCCCCAAGTCTCTAAAGTACACAGAATCTCTTTACTGATTCTAGACCTCTATTGGTCACATTAGTATGAGCCAAATCTGAGACTCATACATGACAAATGTTACAAAGGAGTGCGCTTAAACCTCTCAAGCCTTCTCTAGAGCACACAGACTCTCTGACTCTCTCTGTCTTTGTCTTGACTCTGTATCGATGCTGCCTTTGCTTCTGTTGGTCAACTCGGCTTCTTCTCTCTGCTCTTGGCTTTCTGCGCCTTAACTTGCTTGCCTCTCTCTCTGTCAGTTCGTGGCTTTAAAGCCAATCTGCTTTCTGACTGTTCATTTCCACTTCCCCTACCTCTATCCATTTGAATCCCTCTGTTCTGCATAATCATCATTGTATAACGCCTCACAGGGAGATGGCCACCTATTTCATAACGGATGAGTGTCAATTCTCTTGGACATGGCCATTTATCTTGTTAACTCCAAGAATGCCCGCAAAACACAACCTTCTGCCAACGCATCGTCCGTATCAGACTCCAAATCCTATACAACTCTGCCTGTTAACCTCGTCAAATCTGATCATCCATCGAATCACATCTCCGTCGTCGATCTAGAGCCTCCAAATCCTACGGTCATTGTCCATATCGGGCGGATAAGTAACATGATGTTTACCCGTCCGATGTGAGCAATTTTCTCTCTCTTTCGCCGGACGCGTGGCAACCATTGTATGGCATCGAGCAGGACTTGGTTGAAACCGCTTACCACTCGAAGCCCTTCCGATATCCTGCCGGTTTTTGTGGGACCCCACTTCTGACGAAATCGGAACGATATCCGTTGCATTTTATGATTTTTCGGGTCCGGGTGCTTGCGGCCTTTCCTTCTTTGAAGGGTTTGCCCTGCGATATGCGATTAGCGACTTGTCACTAATCACATATTAGAAACTACCCCCATTTCTCGAAATGGCCTCTGGATTTTCTAATTTGCGATAGCGCGCGTTACCATGGGCCGACGATCTGCGCGCTTGACCGACGGTCCTCATTGCTCCGCGCTGATCACCAATTGCAACTATTACGAGGATACCTTCGATAGCTTGATCTTTATAAAACTTGTAGCCGTTTGGCATAATTTTTGAAGAGTTCATGAAAATTTAGAGAGTGTTCTAGGATCCATTTGGATCACCAACCATGATCTCTGATCCAATCCTTGATATGATAAAGTACTTCAGTCCTCAAACCTTTCTGACTTTGCACTTTAGGGGGCAATTTGTTACACGTCATTTTGTCGCCATGACAAATAATCATGAAAAATGGATCTTTCACCATCCAT
Organism: Pinus tabuliformis; assembly: GCA_031772625.1. NCBI lineage: Eukaryota > Viridiplantae > Streptophyta > Pinopsida > Pinales > Pinaceae > Pinus > Pinus tabuliformis. Next base: position 24,224,863 of record CM062810.1, on the reverse strand, counting down.
CCAAGTGTCATGAAGCACTCCCTTGCAAGTCAACAACTTATATACCTTGAATAAAGTGGAACTTCTGGATCTCTTGGTACAAAACCATGTTTTTTAGCATCTGTGCGATTTTGCTGAAGAAAAACCGCACATGTGCAGTTTCTTCCACTGTAAAACTGCGCAGATCTGCACTTTGTGTCTGAACAAAAACTGTGCAGGTCAATTAATAAAAAAGTAAAAATAAAAAAGTAAGATCTAGAAGCATTGTTGGATGAATCATTCCCAACAGAATGCCTTGAACTCATGTATATTCAAGCCTAACCTCATTTTTGATGGAACTAATTCCCATTCTTCAAGGAGCCCTCATCCCTCTTTTAGTGAATCTCATCCTTGGACTAAGGATCTCAAACCACTTCCTTTTTGGCCTATTAATCAAGCCATAGGTGGGGGAGTTGAGGGAGTTGCTTAGAATAAGTTTATGCTGGAGTAATCAGGTTGGAGAGCTTATCATTCTTGGAGAGGATTGAGATCAATGGGAAGAGCTTCACAACATCAAGGCACAGGTTTTGTAGCTCCTTTATGTTTCTGAAATTAATACAAACAAGCATTTTTTCTCACTTCATTGTTTAATGGATTAATTGATCAATTTCATGGATGGTTTATGTTGTTTATACTCTTCCATTGGAATGATGTTATTTATATTTTTTCATTGGAATGATGTTTGTTACTCGTCTCCTTGATCACTAGTTTGAATTATTGAATCATTTATGTTGCATATGCATTTGATTCTTTGTTGCTTCCATGTTTGCAAGTCTAGATTCAAGCATGGAGGAGCTGCACTGAAGCACAAAGAAGGATCTTCATCAAGCATGTTGTAATAAAGTATGAATTTCCATTTCTTACCTTGTTAGCTTATGATTCAAGAAAAGATAGATTCAGGGAATGAATTAGCTTGATTTTCTGTTTGTTTCTAGTTTCCTTTTAGGATCTAGGGAAATTGCTCTTGTCAACAAGAGGAATTTATCTGTCCAACAATGCTAGATGTGAAGTTGCCCCAATCCTCAGGTAGAGCATTGAGTACTACAGTTGTCATTTCTTTGTCTGACATGACTTCCCCTAGCTCTTGAAGTTGATCTCTCATCTCAAAGATCTTCATGAAGTAGGGAGATATTCCTTCCTTTGATATCTTCATCTTGTACAATTCATTTCTTATAGATATCACTTCTCCAGCAATGGTTACTGAGAATAGATCTACTAGTTTATCAAAGATTTATTTTGATGTTTCAAATTTGGAGACGTAAGAAATGAGAGAGTCCTTGATAGATTCTATTAGAATCCTTTGAGCTATTGTCTCATCCTTATTGTACTTGTCTAAGGCTTGAGTTTGTTCCTTAGCAGGAATAGTAACATTCCCTTTGATGTGTTCTAGAAGTTCATTCTCCTTAAGAAGTAAATCAGTCATCTTCTTCCATGCAAGAAAGTTATTGGTACCTACCAATTTGTTGCTTTCCTTGCAAAAAGACATTGATGTATATTCAAAAGGGGACATATACTTGATAGATTTTTAGATGTAGTGGATTTTCTTTCTCCTTGAAGACTTGATGACTTGCCTTCCTAGGATCTTGATGTTCTTCAAGTTGCCTTCTCCAAGTGGACTTGCTTGATGATGAGATTTGCTTGATGACTTGTAGATGATGTAGGTCCCTCTTTGATCTTCTCTTCTTTGTGGGTGCCTTTATGTAAGGCTCTTCTTCTTGCTTTGTAGTCTTCCTTGATGAATGATAGATGGTAGACCTTCTTGTCCTTGAAGTGATTGAGACTTCTTGGCTTGATGCTTCAACTGTGTAGATTTCCTTCCTTGATGAGTCACTTTATGCGTGTTCTTGAAATGCCCTTTCCTTGATGTGTCACCTTAGCTCTGATACCATGTTGAAGAATCTAGGGCAATTAGGCGTAGTGTGATTCTTCTTGACTTGATAGCAGTTTGTAGAGTCTTTTTACTTTTCTTGTTAACTTAATATTCTTCTTATTATTAATGCATGTGTGTGTACTTCATCAAACTGCTACCAAAAACATAAGAAAAAGAACACAAGATGTTGGCTCTCTGCAGGGCCAAAACCTCTCTTCTCTTGAGAGGAAAACCCTTTAGTAAGTTTCCTTATTGAAGCTTCATATTGATCAATGCCAAACCATAGACCCTTGACAAGAATATCCTCCAAGAACAAGTCAAGTCCTTTCTTCTACCTGCACATTGTTTCCCAACACTTTGTCCTCCTCCTTCTTCCAGCACTTCGTTCCCTGGCACTTCGTCCTCCTACTTCTTTCGACAATTGGTGATAGACCTTGTTAAACTTTGTTTTATAAGGATGGTTACCCTTGATTCTTAGTGAACTTTCTCACATACGATAATGCCTTCCTTCTCTTACCCAACCAAGCTCCTTCTTAATGTGAAGTTGCAGACTTGATGTGACAACACTGCAGCCTTATTTTTTTGCACGTGTCGGAGGTTTCCCTTATGTTTTGACTCCTTTCTCCTTCGCTTGTGAGAGTCTCTTCTTTGCTTGAGTAAGAGGCCTTATAGGCCTAAGTTTATAGCCCTAACAAGAGAGATATGTAACTATGATGTGGTTGTTGTAATGATCGCAGATTACCCTTCCTTTTCTCACACGTGTGATTGTAATTCACACTAAGAACAACCCCTTAAAATTCGGTCTTGTCTGCTCCTTCTTCGCTACACTAGAGGCTCCTTATACTTGGCTTCTTTCACTCCTTTCTTGACTTCTCTTGCTCGTTGATTTCATATATGAGTGCGTTGTCTTTGGAGGAGTGGACATCCTCTATGTATAGAGGACTGTCCCTCCTTTAGGCCGACTTGAGGTCAGTGGGCTAACTTGACTTACTTTGCTTCGATAGGTACTTTTAATGGTGTCTTTGCTAGGAGGAGACTTGACTTTGCTTGAGGTGTCTTCTTTGACACTTCTACATAAATATACATAATGTAACATACCCTTAAGGTCTTCAACATAATTCTTTTGACTCTGACTCACCTATAGCACGTTAACATATGCTAGACCTACTTCAATGAGCAAGAAACTCATTAACATATATTATAAAAATAATATTTCTTTTCTTGAATAAATACAAATATCAAAGGTACATTTATGAAGACCGAACCTAGTTACATTTCCTTCAACATCAACCATATGTTTATGGATGGATTTATGTTCACACCTAGCTCACATGTGAAGCTCAAGACGTTATTCAAAGTTACAGTCAAACCTAAATTCCACCTATAGAAATTTGGTACCAGTTTGGCATTTTCCAAAAAACTGGTACTTAGTTTGGTACCAGTTTAACAATTCAGCAACAGCTATGGGCAATTATGTCTATATTTGGAGTAAATTCAAACTGATTCGAAGTGGCATCATTTCCATCTCCAACAATAATCTAATACATTCCTATATCATAACAAGACCATTTTTAACTATTATTTGTTATCTTAATTATAGTACGGGAGTTATATTTTTATGAAAGTTGATATGATCCTCTAGACTATCGCTTCCTCTCCATTCTAATATAAAAGAAATATATTTGCACGACAGTGAGGGAGGAGGCAGAGAGGAATTTTGGGATCACTTTTTTTGGTTTATTGCAATCAATCTGAAGTTTCATCTATAAACAGAAGTTGAAGTTCTATTCGTTGTAATGAAGATTCAAATGTTGAGATTTTTGGCATATTTACGATATGATTTAGTCTCTAGAACGTTTCTAGGTCAGGAAGGGCCCCTTGACTCAGGTAGTGTCCCATGTTTCATTCAAAGAGTAGAATATTAGTTAGATTGTGTTTCTTTCCATGCAACTATATTGATTTTTTAAGTTTTGTTCAATATGTCATTCATAAATCTTGGTTTATATTAGACTTACATTTCAGATTTTCCAGTATAGTAATCCCAACATGTTATGATTAAATTCAAATTTAATTTTCGTAGGCTTAAGAGTTAAGCAAAATTGAATTGGTTTCTTAATATGTTATCATACCCAGAATTTTAATCTACAGAATTTTTGTACTTAATTCAGGACTAATATTCAGAATTTCAATTTACAGACTTTTTGTACTTAATTCAGTACTAGGTTATGTACTAGAACAGGGTATTAAAAAAAAATATGTAATTTTTAGTTTAGGATTCTTTAATTGATTGGAGCTTTGCAGCTACTTGGTAAAATATTCCTACAGCGAATAAGAAACTACATTATATCTCTAAGCTTTTAGCATTTATTTTTGATATTTTATTAATTCATTTCTTGTAGTTATTGCCTTGCATTTTTTTCACTTGCCTCGCATGCTTTTGCTTAAAGTTATCGGTGTTTACTTTTATGCGACATATTTAATGTGTTTTCATCACTAGAGGATTATAACCACTGAAGTCTCAAGTCCTAATAAGCGACATAAATAAAACCACATGAACATTGTCTGTTGGTAATTATGAAATATTGTGGTTTGAAAACCGATAAGCATTAGAGTCCCACAATCCAATGACAAATTATAATCCTTAGTGGTTAATTATTTCTAGTATTATTTGTTAGCATAGGTTAGAATAGGCTCTAATCCTACATTTCATGTGCTTTCATCTCTAAGTCTTACGATCTCGGATTCGATAATTAAATGTTGGAATTAAAATACATATAATTCCAACAACAAAACCTACAGTCACATTCTAAGACAAAGATCTGTATAATAGTGTATGTCACAAGAAGTTTATTGCTACATATAAAGTACCTATGGCCCTCAAACCTTCATGACTACCCTTGCGTATAACCATTCTGAGCACTCACATGACAAATTTTATAGGGCATAATACAGTGTGCAAGATCGACCATATATGGGCATGTCATTCTATCATTATTGAAGAATAATCACAATTTAAGGCTCTATCATTTATCTATGGATTATAGCATTAATATTGAGCATATTGGATAAGTAAGACAAAGAAATTGCATAAGAAAGTCACTTATACATTGGCCAAAACTTTGACAGAATTGTGACTCTGTTATAGTGATTAATAGTACATAGGGTTTCATTATCAATAGTCCATGGTCAATTTGCAACAATCACCACTAGAAGGATCAATACCTTGAAGGCATCAGCAAGTGGAAGGCATCTTTGAGAATCCTATGCAGTGTGAGCTAGAAGTTGGATCAAGTTTTGAGCATGATATAACAGTGAGAACTATACATGACATATGATTGATGACAAATCATTGGAAGGTGGACAATTGACAATACCTTGAGGTTGTCGGCTCTTGCTTACTAAGAATAGATGACTTAGATGTTTATAAGCATAGGTTAGATCCTTCTCATTATCTGAATTATGAGTCAAGGCACTGCAAATTTGATGCTTATGCTCAAGAATTAATTCATGGACGTATGAATGTATGACAGTGATATGATACAACGAGCCAAATAAATAGTGAGACCTTGACCCTTATGGAAACTACAATGACTTTAGCATGGCAGTGACATTGTATTATATGGAAACATTTTTGTGACAGTGATCTTCCATTATGACAATATGACAATGTTTGAAGAAGACTGAGAGGCCTGAAGCAAACATATAATATAACATCATTATACGACACTCTTGTAACTCACTTGAAATGCTTCTTGTATACCCACAATACCCTGCTTGACCTCTGATCACTTTCTTTTGGTCTCATCAACCACTGTGAAATTGTAGCCTAATGAATAGATATGTGCTGGTATGATCTGTATTTGGAAACATGGAGCAAAACTTGAGTTTATCCCTGAATTGAAGAATATTTAGGACAATAAACATAAAACATGGATGTGACATAGTGTTTTGTGTACAACTGCATTTGGACAATCTTAAACATTTTGTTGGGATACATGACTAATGGGTATCAATGGAACTAGCATATGTAGAGACCTAGATGTATGATAAAAATTGAATATCTTGATCATTGACTGAAGCAATAAGACATTAGTATCCGGTGCCAATTTTGTAGATCATTCTTTTCCTAGTTTTACTATATGGTAAATCAAAGTACTTTTAGGAAAAGTAGAGGTATCTATCATAAAGACAAGCATCTCTTGTGTACTCCTTTTGGTCAACTTTGAAAAATTAAAGAGGATTTGTAAGTAAGAATTGATGATAAGTTGAGCAGGTGACCTTGTATAGTTGTTTGGTTTTTTCTTGAAGAGCATAATGTATCGTTAACTAGTATTGAGAAACATTTAGGATTGACTGAAACACTGAACATTGGGAGTATTGAGGATGTGTTATGTGACGACACTTGAGCAGTTGTGGATTGTAATACCATGGTGTCAGTGAGCTTATGGAAGTTGCATCAGCGGTGGCAGTTGAAGTGGGAGCATAGAATGCAACAGCTGAGATAGTGGCAGTGGTAGTTGAAGTGGGAGTAAAGATAGTGGTAATGGCAGTTGAAGTGGTGGTAGTGGCAATTGAAGTGGTGGCAGTGAGTGCAACAATAGAAATAACAGTAGCGATAGTGGTGTTAGAGTGATTGGTTTATTGCAAAGAAGGTTGAAGACTCCTGCAAACTTGGTATGCAAACATCTTCAGGCTTGGGGATTTTATGCTTCCTTCCACCTCCGCTGGTAAAGTTGTATGTGTTATCTCAAAATCAGGCCCTGATAGGCTGCTGGTCAGGTTGACTCTAAGTAACTATTTCAAACCTACTTTAGGCTGAGGCTTAGCCTCCTCAACCTGAGAGGGCTCTCTCTTGATGGATTAATGATTTTGATTAAAGATAAGATGGCTAACTCTTATAGAACAACTGTGAAAAATATGAATGGTGAAAACACATTAAAAAACTATCCATTGGGCTTATGGAGTCAACAACACCTCAATATAACAATGAACTCAACCTTACATGGAAGTCGGGGCATTCAGCATTTAAACATTCACAACATAAACTCATATGGGACCACACAGTTTATAAATGTATACAGGAAGTCAGAGCACATTCAGTGAATTCTGAGTGATTATACATCCATACCACTGTAAGAATTAAGGAAAGGACAACATCACATATTCTGAACATAAAAAATCCTTCATGAATCCTGAGAAGTAAAGTCAAGCATGTATTACTGAAAATGAGTCTTACATAGGCCAAATACAAGCTTTTGCATAAAATTTCCAACCTTGATTACATTGTTGTTTCAGCTATATATAGAGTTTTTATTCTAACTGATCGAGATTCCTCCTCCAGCATGAGGGGAATTCGAAAACTACTTCTAATGACACCTATCAACCATTTAACTAACTAATAAATACAACAAAGTGCTGACTGGAGTTTTTTAGAGATCTAAATCAACTATGACTCTAACTCCATATTACATGCATGATGGCTTCTCCTCGTTCTTTGACATCTGGCCCTCTTTTAGTTTAGCTGAGATGGGTGTTTAATGCTCCATGTTGACCTTGGATGCTGAATCTTTTTAACTGCTCAGAAATATTAGGAGATTACCCTTGCTTCTCGGCTTCAGTTTTCCCCAAAATATTCGAATGCACAGAAGCATGACCTTTAGCCTTTAATTACCCAAAATGTAGAAGACTGCCACGTCCTTGATGCGTTGTAAGCTTTTCCCATGAACATGTGTGCAAGCAAAAGTTTCTTGCAGGCAAACCGTTTGATATACCCTGAACTGTGGTAAAGGTGTTCACTTTACGACAAAAATTGGATTTGAATATTAAACCTTTTTAAGCGTCCACCTGTCTTGACCTAATTGACTGTTGACAGCTTCAGATGATGTCTTGCATGCCCTTTAGACGTTTTCCTTTCAAAATTCCCGCTTATAATTCAAACTGCTTGAATTGCGTAAAAATCATCACCTTCAGCAGTTTCGTAGCGCGCTACGAAACTGCTGAGTTTTTTTTTTTTTAAACAGCTTGCTTTTGACCCGAGACCTTTATTAGCCGAGTATTTGATTGCCAAAAACTCCTTTAGATTTTCCACATGTTGAATAGGAATTTATATTTCCTCAGAAAGATAAAATCAAGCAAATTTGTCAAAACTTTAAAACAAAATCTTACTTGAAATGAAAACTTATTTAGCAGATAGCTGATTTAACTGTGCCTTCAGATCTTCAATTTGTTTCCTCATAGCCTTATTCCCAGCTCTCAATTGCATATTGATCCTTCTTATGTATTTGGCTTCTTTGATTGCTGGTACTGTCCATGTGTGAAATTGTGAATGGCCATCAACCACTGAATTCAGCTGAGCTTCTACAACAGCATTTCCTTCCCATAAAGTTTTATAATAATTTAAATGTATAGCTGCATGTTTTCTAGCGGCTTTCTTTAATTTGGCAATTTCATATTTAGTTGATTCCAATTGTCTCTATATGGCTGCTATATTATCTTCTTGAGATGCAATGACTGTTTTTCCCGTGTCTTTTTGTGTCTCTTCCCTGTTTCCTCTGTTCTTGGCAGTGCTTCCTGTACTTGCTGGAATCTCCTTGTCATAGGTCTTCTAGGTTTAAAAACGAACTCTTCAGCTGGCACATCAAATCTAAGCCTTTTTGAGGCCTTGGATTTCTTGGTGCTTTCTTGTTCTGACTGCATCAATTCGATTTGAACTGGTAGAGACTGCTCAAATTCAATAGCCTGCAATAAATCATTTAAACTTGCCTTGGACACTGGACTTTCTTCAACTGCTATAGCTTTACCTTTTTCCTTATTTATCTGGCTTCTTGTTCTTACCCTCGAGACTACTCCAGATGTGCTTGTTTCAGGTACAGTCTTTTTACCATGAACTTTTTCCTTAGTTGATTGCTGAGGTTGATCTTGGATGATGAGTGGCTTCACTGGTTTTCTTACTTGTGATCTTACTTGTGACTTTGTAACTCTTTTAGCTCTTGCTTCTGTTTGGAGCTCAGCTATTGTAAAATCCCTGGCAGGTTGGGGAGTGAGGCCAGTCTGGCTTTTGAAACTAGCCATAAAAATGAATGAATTCCAATCCCTGTCTATCTTTTGGAGCCCATCTAAAACCAGTAGTTTAATCAAACCATGATGAAACAAAGAGATTTCACAGTCCTCTTTCCTCAGCTGTACCTTATCACACATCTTACTCAAACTACGGAACAGATAAAAAGGTAAGTCTATGGAGACTTTCCCGGTGAAATGCAGAAGTAGTTTGAAATGATAAGAATAAACCTTGTTATATCTTCCTTCACAAGTCAAATATTTCTGTATGCAGGTGAGTAAGAGAGCATAATGTTCTTTGACATAATTCCTGGGCACTGCCTTACTTAAATCTTCATTTACATAATCATCCTTCAAAAACTCCTTGCAAGGATTCATGTCAAATTTAAAAATTTTGAACCATTCCTCTTGTCCTCTTGGGATCTCTGTCACAGCAGATATCACTTCTGGAGAAACCTGCACTTCTAACATGGCTACCTTTGACTTCAAACCAGTGAAGTTAAGTGCAAATTCCTTAGTTACCTGTGCATGTCCTCCTTGTAACTTTTTGCAAAAGTTCCAGCACCCGGCCTTTTTAAACGCTTTCTTCACCTCTTCATTTCTCAGCGTTATATCCATGCCTTCGAGTTCAGTCCTTAGACATTTGCCGGATCTGTGCTCTTTTTTCTCCATGGATTCTTCCAAATCTTCGCACACAAAGACTACCAGCTCCGGTTGGAATTGTGATTCAGTTTTTTTTTAAATTCGGCCTCGCTTGATTATCAGCCTCGCTTGAATTTTAAACTCTTCCGTTTAAAACCTTTCAAGATATAATCTTGCAGATTTGTCATTCATGCAGGACTTACGGCCATCATTATGGTTTATGCACGGTAAAAATTCTTGGGAATAATAATTTGTGCATATCAACAGATCTAGTGGTGGTGATAGTGGCAATGAGCGTTAAAATGTGATAAGAAAGGTATATGAGCTGACATGAGAAGACATGGTTGATGACTCACCTAACGGACTTGACATTTCGGGAAAGATTCGCTGCAGAATGTACGAATCCATGATTTCGCAGCGCTGTTAGTTTTGAATTTTAATGATGCGCTGCGAAACTGCCTAATCATGAAGCGCTGCGAAACTGCCTAGTTATGATTGCGGTACGAAATTGGCGAATTGGAATAGCGCTGCGAAATCACGAAAAGGCACGGTGACTCACATAAGACAAGAGGTGGCTATAGAACAATGATGGGTAGAGGGGAACCAATGGGAGTTGAGAACAACTTGAATTAAAAACTCTTTTAAAAACTCCAAATCCTACGGGAAGAAAATTAAAAATGAAAATTTGAAATTAAACTAGCACAGACCTTTGTCATCGGGCTAGGATAGAAAATTACATGTATCAATTTTTAGTTCTAAGTGATAACAGTATGTAAACCATACATATTGCAAAGTTTGTGTTGACACAAATCTCCTACGCAATGTTTGTGATGTAATGATGATTACATTTGTTTAAATGCTCTGAATAATTAAAAATAGCATCTAACCAATTGTGTGAAATTAAGGGAAATATTGATTCTTGCCCCTCTCAGTATTTCCAACAATTGGTATCAAAGCCAATCCTTCATTGGAAGGCTTAACCACTTGAAAGCATATCCGTAGCATTCAGAATTGATTGGTGGAAATTATAGTTGAAGATAAGACGGATGTTGATTCTAAAACAGATGTCAATTCCATCAAAAACAAACTTCAAGAGGTGGAACGAGATAGGGATTTAACCAAAAGTATGTATAATATTCTTTATAGATAACATGAATACTTAAAGGCCGAGAAGACGAAGTATTACAATAATTAGAGATATGCAATAGTTGATATCAAGCATCTTGAAATTCAAATTAAAGAACTACAAACATCATAAAAGGATCGGTAACTTGATGAAGCAAAGAAGGAAGTGGAGCATCTCAAAAGCATGTTGGAAGAGGCAAACAAGAGAGAAAGCACCCTAACAAGCCAACTCAAGGAAAAGGAGAATCCAAATAAATGGAACAAGCAGAATAAAGAACTTGGCAAACAAATCACCTCTTTGAAGAGGGAACTTGAAGAAGCCAAAAGGACTGAGGATGTCTTAAGAAGTCAGATGAAGCAGAAGGAAGAAGATTGCATGAACCGTGAGCAAGAAATTGTCACCTTGAGAGCAGAAGTAGACAAATTGAATCAAAGGTTGAGAAGATCCCAAGTCTTGGATGAAATTATCAATTGCCAGAGATCACTACTTATCAAGACAAGGCTTGGATAAGTTGGTGAGTCCTCATGCTCCCAAAATGAAAAGAAGCCACATGAAGAAAAGCCTCATCCCAATGATGAAGAAAAACCACCTGTCAAGGAAGAAAAGAAGCCTCATGAAGAGAATCCACATGTCAAAAATGAAGAGAAGACACATGTCAAAGAAGAAAAGAAGCCTCATGAAAGGAAGCCTCATGCCAAAAATGGAGATAAGTCCAAAGTCAAGGTCCAGCACAAATCAACCAACACCGAAAGTTGGAAGACCAATATCTCAAGAAACCAAGATGGTGCATTCAGAATTCCAAATCATCAAAGAGCATTCAAAAGTGAAGAGAAGAAAATCTTTGGATATTCTCAAGAGCGAAGCACCTTTAGCAGATCTTCACCTTATGCTCCCAGGTATTCAGGCACATTTCATGGTTATTGTTACACATGTTCTAACTATGGACATAGAGCTATAGATTGCAGGGGATATAGCAGGAGTATCGATAGAGGGTTTTATCAAGTACCTAGATGTAGGTCTATTGGAAAACACTAAATAATCCCATATGCATATGACAACAAAAGCTACAACACCTTTGCTCGATTATTTAGACTAGATATTGAGTGCTACCTATTTCACAACCTTAGCCACTTTGCATGAGATCGCAGAACCAACTTGACGTGGACCCCGCAGAACTAAGAAGAAAGGATATTTACCAAGCAAGAAGACAAGGCCACCAAGGTCTGGCACAGAAAACAGGTTTCACAATGAATTCTTGCACAATTGGAAGATACACGAAGACAGGGGGCTTGTAGGAGAGCATATTGTCAAGGGGAGCCTAGTACAAATGATGCAATTGGAAAGCACATTTTCAAGAGGAGCTTCAAGAGATGATGCAACAAGTAAGCATGTTTTCAAGGGGAGCCACATCACATGGAGATTTGTCAATGACATGTCAACAACCCTTAGCCATTGATGTCAAAGGGGGAGAGAATCACGAATAGGAATGAAGAGGACAAGCATGAAGTCAAGGGGAGCTTATGCAGCACACCAAGAGATGATTGGTGTGTTGACATCAATGATAAAGGGGGGTATTGTTGAGTATGTTTTCATTGATGTCAAAGCGGGTGCATGTGCGGGTAGATGCAGGAAGTAGGTAATTGTATTTGGAGGTTATTGTGTACATGTGATGATGATGATGATGTAAGTGATGATGATGTAGCTTGATGATGCCCACAGGATGATGCAACTTGATGAAACCTTGTCTCTAGGGTTTGGTTTCCTTGGAGGATGAGCACACCTCGCATTTGTTGGAGTATTTGAAGCAACATATGCCAAATTTGTCTTGGAGGCCCTTGCCATCAGATTCTACTCATCGTATTGATTCTATTGATGTGTGGAGCGTCTCATGGGCCTTCACGATTTAAGAGAAAATCCCTGTCAAAGTTGCAAACGTATTTCATGGTCAAAATCCCCAAAGGATCGGGATGTTGATATGGCATCCCAAATTTAAAACCTATTGGTTAAATATAATGATGTTTTGTTATATACCTAGGGGGGATAATATGGGGTACCAAGGGAGATACCCAAGGTAATAATGTAATAATGGGATGGGCCATAGTAATAAATAAGGTGGTTAACCCATGTCATGTAAGGGACCACAAGTAGTTAATAATAATGTAATGGGCCCATGGTATTAGTTTATGGTATGAGGGAACCATGGTAATGACCCATGGTATTGTATGTATGAGGCCTATATAGAGGCTAGAGACTCCACATGGAGGATATGAAGAGAAGTATTATTGTATGAACATGCATATAGCTTGTGGAGTGTTCTCCTTCCTTAAGGAGTGAATGTATGGTGTTGCCCTACCTTAAGGATTTGATAATAAAGAAGCATTTCTATCTATTTCAATCTTATTGTTCTTCGATTATTTCTATTATCATATATCTTTTGGATCAGATCTACAACAATTGGTATCAGAGCTACAACAAGTGGTATCAGAGCTACAACAATTGGTATTAGATCTACAACAATTGGTATCAGAGCTACAACAAGTGGTATCAGAGCTACAACAATTGGTATTAGATCTACAACAATTGGTATCGGAGCACTTTCTTGGGCAAACCGTGGAGAATTTTTTTTTTTTTTTTGCAAGGTTTCGGGGGCGGCGAGTTTGCAGATCAGATATGTAAGTTTTGGTGCAAGATATGTAAATTCTAATTGCAGATCTGGATTCTATGTGAAAAAATACCCGATTTCAACAAAAAAATCGGTCGAATCGGAGTCCGGATGAAGGAGATATCGCTGATCTAAAAATCAGTGGGGTTGCAGACAATTTTTCAGGGCAGCGAGTTTGCGGCGCAGATCTAGACGTCCTGGTGCACAATCTGCAAAATCTACTTGTAGATCTGGATTCTTTGTGAAAAAACACATGATTTCAAAAAAAAAATCAGTCGAATCGGAGTCCGGATGAGGGAGATATCGCTGATTTAAAATCAGCTCTTTTTGCATAAATTTTGGTTGACGTCGGGAAAGTAGCAGCGCAGATCTGAAATTCTAGTGTCTGAATCGGGATTTCTATCACATGGGCAGATGCAGAATGGTTGTTCCATTTTTAAAAACAGGTTATAATAGGGATTCTGGGCAATATTGACGGATCTGTGACCATTTCAATTTTTCGCCAATATTTTTGTGATGGCGGGCCTAGATCGCTTTGAACAGGAAGACTCTTTTTTGGGTCGTCTCACTAAGCTCCGACAGACTGGTACAGTGGAGGAATATATTACCGCTTTTGAAGCCTTAGCCTTCCGCACTAGGGGTCTCACAGATACATTCTTCAATGACTGTTTTATCAACGGTCTTAAAGAAGCCATCAAAGCTCAAGTTCTATTTCACCACCCTTCCACGTGGGCGGAGGCTTGTCAGTTAGCTCGTCAGGTCACATTGCCTAACAAAGATTTTAATTTTACAGGAAAGAAGGAAACCAAGGAACCAAAAGGGTTATTTTTGGCTGGTATCTCTGTATTGCAGGTTCATGGATTGATTCAGAAGGAGAAAATCATTGTGTCTATCAATCCGAGTTGCAAACAAAATCTTATAAATGTCAACTTGGCAAATAAATTGCAAGTCCCAGCAAAACAAATTGAACATACACAGGTTGATGATAAGGATGTTCAAATTTATAAGGATTTGAAGCTTTCTATGGATAAGTATGTGTTTCATGGTGACTTTTATGCTTCAGATATGGATAACATGGATGTTGTTTTGGGATATCCTTGGATGGAATCCGTGGGTATTATCAATATTAATGTGCAGAAGAAATTCCTAAAGCTATGGTATAAAAAGAAGAAAATTACATTACAGGATATTTCCATCCATAAACAGGTAGAGCACATGGAGGCTGAAGCAGAAGATGTTCAAGGGACTGACATATCAGATGATGAGCCTTTGATGATCGACAATCAAACACAAACAGAGGTTGCAGAAGAAAAGGTTACAGGTGATGATACATCAGAGGAGGGCTCAGTGGTTGAAGTCATATTGAAAAAGAAGACACCACAACAGGCACCACAGCAGGGTGAAGTCAAGCAAAAACCATCCTGGGTTAAAACTTCAACATATCATCACCCTGCAAGACAACCATCATGGAAACCAAGTAGTCACATGATGGATAGAAAGGAGAGACGATCCACCTACTACACATCAACACAGAAGAGCTGCCACGGTCAACTTCCATCTCAAGCGAGCGAGGCACCAGCGAGATCGAGGGTTCACCTTTCTCTTGGATGGCTAGATGCACGTGCATGGTATCAGTGGACTACTCTTTTGAGTAGATCTTATTATTTGTGTTCTTCCCATGTTTCGGGGACGAAACATGCTTAGGGGGGTGGAATGTTATATACCTAGGGGGGATAATATGGGGTACCAAGGGAGGTACCCAAGGTAATAATGTAATAATGGAATGGGTCCATAGTAATAAATAAGGTGGTTAACCCATGTCATGTAAGGGACCACAAATAGTTAATAATAATGTAATGGGCCCATGGTATTAGTTTATGGTATGAGGGAACCATGGTAATGACCCATGGTATTGTATGTATGAGGCCTATATAGAAGCTAGAGACTCCACATGGAGGATATGAAGAGAAGTATTATTGTATGAACAGGCATATGGCTTGTGGAGTGTTCTCCTTCCTTAAGGAGTGAATGTATGGTGTTGCCCTACCTTAAGGGTTTTGATAATAAAGAAGCATTTCTATCTATTTCAATCTTATTGTTCTTGGGTTATTTCTATTATCATATATCTTTTGGATCAGATCTACAACAATTAGTATCAGAGCTACAACAATTGGTATTAGATCTATAACAATTGGTATCAGAGCTACAACAATTGGTATTAGATCTACAACATGTTTAATGGGATCACTAATTGAGAAAGCAAAAAGGTTTTTCGTTAGAGAATTAAATTAAATATTTTATAAAGGTTTCAAAATTTAAAAAAAAAGGGGGGAGCTTCCTTCAAGTCGGTCCAAAATTTAATTAAATAAGCTCCAACGTATCAAGTCAAAAATTCAAATTTTAATTGAATTAAGCTTCCTCCTAAAGTACCATGTCAGCCTCAAATGATCTTATATTCATCTATAAACTTGTATGGATCCCCTTCCTTAAGTGCACCAAAAAAGGCTTGCATATATCTTCATAACACTGCGGAACTGTGTAGATTGAAGATTTGATCGATTTCTGAGCTCATGGTTCCAAATTCGGGTTAATGGTTTCTAGGCTATTTTTTCTGGGATAATGGGATTCGTTGTTTTCATTGCAGGAGGAATACCTAAGGTTTAATGGATAGCTCTCTGTGATTCAGACCTTATCTAGGGCATCAATTCTAAAATAAATTGTATCATCTTTGAAGTTTGAAGGCCAGCAAAGACATGGAATTTTCTTTCTGTATTTTCTTCTCTGAAACAACGAAGTATTTGGTTGATACAGGATTCACTGTAATGCTCTACAGGTCTTGTGCACAAATTCGCTTATCCATCTGAAACTTAATGCGGCCTTTAAGGAGCATTGTTGTTGGGTTGTGGCTTATGGGATTCGCTGGGGTTTCATCTTTTTTTTTGCAGGCGCATTATTTCTGTGACCATGATTAATTCTGAGGCATAATAAAATTTGCGTTCAAAATGAGGATCAGATCTCTTCAAATACCTGCAGCTTGTCGTGAATAATTTCATATACTTTAAACGTGTTTTGTCTTAATCCAATACCTCTGTGGCAAATTTATGAATCTCTGTAATGCTCTGCAGCCATCTCTAAAGATACTTTGTGCATTTTACAAGACTACCGAAGAAGCAGAATCATCAAGTGATGTCACCATGGTTCTTACCTTGTTCTGGATTATCAATTAGTCAAAAATTTGCTTTAAGTTTGCTTACTCGATGGTACTTATACCTATAGTCACATACTAAGACAAAGATTTGTATAACCGTGTATTTAACAAGAAGTTTATTGCTACATCTAAAGTACCTGTGGCCCTCAAACCTTCATGACTACCCTTGCGTATAACCATTCCGAGCACGCACATGACAAAGTTTATAGGGCATATTACTGTGTGTAAGATCGACCTTATCTAGGCATGTCATTGTGTCATTATTGACGCAAAATCACAGTTTAAGAGTTTGTCATTAATCTATGGATTCTAGCCTTAAGATTGAGCATACTAGATAAGTAAGACAGAGCAATTGCAGAAGAAATTCACTTGTACATTGGCCAAAGCTTCGACAGAAATGTGACTTTGTTATAGTAATTAATAGTACTACAGGGTTTCATTATCAACAATCGATGATAAATTTGCAACAATCACCACTAGAAGGATCAATACCTTGAAGGCATCAACAAATGGAAGGCATCTTTGAGAATCTTGTGCAGCGTGAGCTGAAAGTTGGATCAGGTTTTGGCCATGATCTAACAGTAAGAACTGTACATGACATATGATTGATGACAAAACATTGGAAGGTAGACAATTGGTAATACCTTGAGGTTGCTGACTCTTGCTTACTAGGAATAGATGACTTGGATATCTATAAGCATCAGCAAGATCCTTCTCATTATCTGAATTATGAGTCAAGGTACTGCAGTTTTGATGCTTATGCTCAAGAATCGATTCTTGGACCTGTGAAGGTAGGACAGTGATATGATACAGCGAGCCAAATAAATAGTGAGACATTGATCCTTATGACAGTTAAAAGGACTCTAGCATAGCAATGACAGTGTGTTGTATAACAACATTTCTAAAAGTCTGAGAGGTCTGAAGCAAACATATATAACAACATTACATGGCACTCTTGTAACTCACTTGACATGATTCTTGTATACCCACAACACCTTGCTTGACATCTGATCACTTTCTTTTGGTCTAATCAACCACTGTGCATAATTGTAGCCTAATGAATATATATGTGGCGGTCTAATCTGTATTTGGCAACGTGGAGTAGAATTGGAGTTTATCCCTGAATTGAAGAATATTTAGGACAATAAACATAATACATGGAGGTGACATAAAATTTTGTGTATAATTGCATTTGGATAATCTTAGACATTTTGTTGATATACATGACTATTGGGTATCAATGAAACTAGCATATGTAGAGACCTGAATGTATGATAAAAATTGAATATCCTAAGCATTGACTGAAGCAATAAGACAGTAGCATCTAATGGTACTTTCGTAGATCATTCTCTACCTAGTTTCATTGCAGGGTAAATCACAATATTTGTAGGAGAAGCAGATGTGTTTATCATAAAGACAAGAAACTCTTGTGTACTCCTTTTGGTCAACTCTGAAAAACTAAAGAGGGTCTGTAAGTAAGAATTGATGATAAGTTGAGCATGTGAACTTGTATAGTTGTTTGGTTTGTTCTTGAAGAGAAGAATGCATTGTTGACTAGAATTGAGAAGCATTTAGGATTGATTGAAGCACTGAAAATGACAGAGTGAACAATGGGAGTGTTAAGGATATGTTCTGTGACAGCACTTGAGCAGTTGTGGATTGCAAGCCCATGGTGTCAGTGAGATTACAGAAGTTGCAGCAGCAGTGGAAATTGAAGTGGGAGTAGAGAGTAACAACAGAGATAGTGGAAATGGTAGTTGAAGTGGGAGCAGAAAGTGTAGCAACAGACATAGTGGCAGTGCAAGTTGAAGTGGGAGCCATGAGTGCATCAGTAGAGATAGCAGCAATGGCAGTGGTGTTAGAGTGATTGGTTGATCGTAAAGGAGGTTAAAGACTCCTGCAGACTTAGTCTGCAAACATCTTTAGACTCAGGGAGTTTTATGCTTCCTTTCAGTGTTGCTGGTAAAGTTGTATGTAAACCATACATAATGCGAATCTTGTGTTGAGACAAATCTTCTGTGCAATGTTTTTGATGTGATGATGATTACATTTCTTTTGTTGTTCTGAATAATCAAAAATAAAATCTAATCAATTGTATGAAATTAAGGGAAATACTGATTCACCCACCTCTCAGTATTTCCAATAGTCGGGACTGGTCATCGAATTTGAATGGTTATTTTGCCACCAATTAGTCCCATCTGTGGTTACCTTATAGGGGACAATAAGAAAATTAAGGTAGATAGTGAAAGATATATGAAGTATGTGGTGATTGATTTGGAAGATCCTAACAAGCCTGTATTGTTTAATAATTTTTTTATGGGAAAACTGAGTCGACACTTATTTTGGAAACTTTCAGTTAAATTCATTCCCTTATATGAATTTGTCTAGATAGTCAGAACTAGAAAGAATTTCACAATTTTCAAACGTTGTCCTACACCAAATTTTGATGTAGTACATGTAAAATCAAAAGTCAAGTTACGGTCTCTATTTTTCTATGGCTACAAGTGATATCCAACTATGTGTGGAATTCAGGAACTTAAATTGAGCATTGACAAAAGATAATTATCGTATCTTGCCTACGGGGAAAATCTTGGAGTTTGTCACAGTATCTGAAATACTCTCTTTGCTCAATGGCTTCTCAGGATACAAGAAGGGGCTAGTGTCTTTCTCTAATCAGCTTAACACTGCTTTCAAAACAATTTGGGGAACATACACATATAGAAAGACACCTTTAAGACTCATAAACACAGGGGTCACCTTTTAAAGAGAGATGTATATAGCATTCAAAGGGCTCATTAACCGATTTGTGGTCATGTATTTGGATGATGTGATAGTCTACTCCAAAAGAAGGGGTGATCATCTTCACAACCTAAGAAAAAATTTGCTATCACCATTGTGCACATGACTCTAGATTTGCAGCTATCGAAACGCCTCCTTAAAGTCCCCATCCTTTGAATATGCCTCTTTATATGCAACATGGGTGAAGGCCTCCATGTGCGTTAGAATTCCCAAAGCTGTTATCTTTGTTGTGGGTGGCCTTGAAAGCATGTTGACCAACTTGTTTATTTTTCCCTTCTAATAAATGATCACTAAATGATGTTGTAAGAACCCCATACACTTGTAATACTTGGTTTGTTGTAGCTTACTCTAGGCTTGCAGATACTGTAGTGGTTGGTGATCTATGTGGATTACTGTCTCCTTTCCCATCAGATAATGTTTCCACTTCTTCACATCTTGCACTAGGGCTTAAAGCTCCTTATCGTAGGTAAGCTAGTTAATAACTGCCTCATGAAAAACTATATAATGGTAGCATATAGGCCTTCCTCCCTACATCAAGATCACTCCCATAGCATAACGACTCACATTTGTCCCCACTCTGAATGGTTGTTGCAAGTTCGGTCATGCCAGAACTAGTGCTTGACTAATCTTCTTCTTTAGATCCTCAAAGGCCCTTTGTTGACCCTTTTCCCACTAGAAACTCTTGCCACTTGTTATTATGAAGTGGAGTAATGTTGCTACTGTTGAAAATGAGGCTATGAATTTTCTCAAGTATTGTGCCACCCCAATGAAGCTCCTAACCTTAGAAACATTAGTAGGCACTGGCCATTTCATGATGTCCTCTATCTTGGCAGGATCTATCTTCAGCGCTCCTCCACCTATCACATACCCCAGATATACAAAAGATTGATGTGTAAACTCACACTTCTTCATATTTGCTAGCAATGGGTGCTTCTTTAATGTATCCAACACTTGTGTTAATTGTGAAATGTGCTCCTCCTAGGTAGAATTGTATACCAATATATCATCCAAATATACAATAATAAACAAATCTAAAAAATGGAGTTGTATGTCATTCATTAACCTCATAAATGTAGCTAGTGCATTGCATAGGTCAAATGGCATCACTAACCACTAATACAAATCTTGCATGGTTTTGAAGGTGGTCTTCTAGGTATATTCTTCTCAGACTCGAACCTGGTAATATCCAAACATCAAGTCTAGCAACTAATTTTTCGCTTGTTGCAACTAATCATCTAAGAAATCATCTATTATGGGTAGGGGGGTACCTATTCTTAAGTATAATTTTGTTCAATGCCTTGTAATATATACACATTCGCCATGTTCCATCCTTCTTTGGCACCAAGAGGATGGATGACCCATATGGTGATATACTTGGTTGAATGACACCCTGTTCCAGTGGTTGTTGCAATTGTTCCTTCACCTCACTTAACTATAACAAACTTCCTATACAACTCAATGTTTGGCAACGGAGAGTCTAGAAATCGTTGTATTTTTTGCTCCACTTCCCTCCTGGGTGGTACTGCCCTTTAGGCTCCCGAAATACATCCCTATATGCTTATAGCAACTTTTCCAGTTGTTATTTTTGCTTCTTAGTACATGCCTCCAGTCACGTGCCTTTGCTCTCACTGACTCTTCAATAGATCGGTTTTCTCTTAAAAACAATAAAACATACTTCTTGCTAGAACTAATCAGTGTCTTGGCTTGGTTGGCATTTACAAACAAATTTTCGGCTTACCTTTGTGCATGGTGATGGTGAATGATTTTCCATCCTTGATGAGGACGTACTGGTTAGATCTCCACATGAAGATTGCATCTCGTATATACATATATGGACTTCCAAACACCACCCCACATACACCAAAGGGAACTACATCTAGTTCTACATCATCAATAAAATCAGCACTAAAAGAAAATCTAATTTTGCACTGTTTGGTTACCTTTATTTCGGCATCCTTATTTACCCAACCCAATGGATATGGGTTTGGATGATCATTAACTTTTGATCCCAATTTTTTGACCAACTCTTCTACAATGAGTTTCACCAATAATCCTAAGTCAAACAGAGATCAATCTTGGTCTTTTTAACTTGTGTCATTATATGGAAGAGTCAGGTCTTTTCGTTCTCTTCATGTTGCTAAAGGCTACTCAAATTCATCTCTTTTTGCACTGATGTACAAATGATCTTCTCATCCACTTCCGAGTTGCTTTCAACTTGGTTGCTCAAACCAGTGGCCATTAGATTCTTCCTTTTATTATCTTTCATTTTGTTTTTTGGGTTAAACTCTGGATGCGACTTCTAACATTTCTCATTTGTATGACCATTAATGTTATAATGGTTGTAGTGTTTAGGATATTTTCACTGGTGTATTGTGGCTATCGTCTTTTTATCTTTTCCTCATTTCCACTTTTTCTTCCCCTCCTTGGAATCGTCTTGGTACTCCTAATTCGAGCCACGTGATTTTCCTTTCTTCAAGCATATGTTTTCTAGGTATTGTGCCTATAAACAAGTTTTGTCTATCGATATGGGCTTGAACAACATCACTTGCTTCCAAAGATGGCTATGAATACCCCCTATATACTTGAGGAGCATATATGGGTTCATTTGGGAGATACCCAACATTATAACCATCTTTCTAAATTTTGTGTTGTTCTCCTGCACACTCTGCCCTTGATTCTACTTGTAATGCCATCAAATCCACTAATCCTCTACATACCCAATAGGGTAAATTGTGACTTTATGAGGATTTTAAAGTCATCAAACTTAATCACTAGAGGATCTCCCTCCAACCTCAAGGTCTTCATGTGGCTTTCCCACCAGTTCAGGGCATGGCCCTCTAATTTCAGTCGTGCAAATGAAATCTTCTATTCTTCCTCTACATGATGCACATTGAAATAAGCTTCTAATTGTTGTAAACAGTGATTTAGCTTCAAGGGGTTGGTCTCACATTGATACAAATTCATATTGAACTTCACTTCCATTTTGAATAGGGATTGTGAATGGTTCACGACACTTGAACTAGGTTGATATTTTTCAGGTTCTTTCTTCGGCCCCTCATTTCTTCTTGGTCTCATGATCTCCCCTGTAATTGGACCTCTACATTAGAACCCCCATCTTCTCCAAATAGCCCGAGCTTATTGGTCAAGGTCACCATGAAGAGATTCATATTACAATTTATATCTACAACTTTTGCTTTCGGACGTGAAAACCTCTCCTCTACAGGATTAGCAAGGTTATTCACAAATTCATCGGCCATGACTGGTGTTTTACAACTTTTGGCCTAGTCGATCTAAATCCCCTGCAAATATCCACAACATACCCAAAGAAACTTTCTCCAGTACCAATATGATCCATACAATTCCATGGATATTCCACTAGACAATTCACCCCAACAGATCTAATAAAATTATACTTAAAAATCTAAAACCTAAACTATGAGGGTTTATTTCTCTTTAGATTTTTGGACTTGTAAATAACTATTTGTTGCATATGCGTGCAAATTATGGTTATGCATAAAATAGAGAATTGTGAAATAAAAACTCACAAACAATGAATGACATAAGATATAACATGGGAAACCCTTTTGGGAGAAAACCCAACTTGAATGTGAGGACACTCTACTCCCTTTCTCTGAATAGAAAATGATTACGAGTGCAAAGAACTAAAGCCTCTGGCCCATCAGATACTACAATGCACGTCTTATATGTGCGCTCTCTCCATGTCCCTCTCAGCTACTCTACTTATCTATGGAACAAAATGTACTCAAAAAGAATGAAACCTTTTCCTCCTATTGGCCTCGTTATAACACAGCCTGATAGCCTATTAGTGGTTATGTTTGACTCCTTAGGGGCCTTAACTAGAGTTACAATATTGAATCTTCTAAAGTCTTCTTTATTATGATCATGTGACTAGCTTGGGGGCTGACGTGGCATCCTCTCGAATTATGGTGGTCAATTTCAATATGTCAACTTTCAAGAGGCATAACTTTCTCATATGAGCTTTGATTGAAGTGATTCTGGCATCGTTGGAAAGGCATTGATGTGTAGATTATGGGATCTAGGTCCATAGTCAGGTCGGGGTCACAAAAAGTGTTCATTTAAGGCCTCAAAATGGCTCTTGAATTTTTTGACCCAAAATTTTCCAAACTAGTGTTGAGAAATCAATGCTAGTAGAGTTAGGGTTAGATTTCTCTTTCTTGATAATTACTTGTGAATTATATTGGCTTCTTTTATATCTTTGTTATATTATCTTTCATCAAGCAATTACCAAATCATGTGTGTATGAAGATCAAAAGAACAAGAGACACAAGATGTAAGCACTCTGCCAAGGAAAAACCCCTATCTAGGGGAAAATCCAATCAAACGTATTCCTTAAGTAGTTAAGACGAGATAATCCAAGGCTCTTCAACCTAGACACAGAACTCCTCCAACCACTAAGTCATCCCTTCCTTCCAGAAACTTCTATTTAGATCTTCGACCTTGCAGCAGCAACACTTCGACCCAACAAATCCAGAATTTTGACCTTCCAACAGCAAAGTCTTTGACCAACACTTTCATAATTTTGACCCTCCCAGCAGTAGAACTTCGATCCAACAAATAGCCTAGTAACTTCGCATAAGAGAGAGAAATAGATAGCCCAAAAACTTTGACCTGTATTTCTTCCTTCTTCACCTTGAACTTCGCACTTTTCTACACTTCCTTGATGTAGATCGAACTTTTTGAGTTGATGTCCAAACAGATCGAACTGCTCTTGTATATATAGCCTCTTCTGTGGGTCAAATTGTCTTCTTGTAGGCCGACTTCATTAGGTTAGAGCCGACTTGGTGTGGAGTTGACAAAATACATTTTTGACTCAATAATAAATATTTTTACATGATACAAAAGCCCAAGAAGGGTCACATTAAATGGACAATGACTCTAATGACTCAGTATAAAACCTAGAAGTCCATAATGGGGACTTTGACCTATAAAATTATGACCCAAGCATGAAACCCATGCTTTAATAAGTCATTGTAATAATAATAATAAAATCATTTTTCATTCTTTGACTCAAATATAAATATGAAGACCGAACCTAGTTACATTCTTCAACACTCCCTCCTAACTAGGTAGGTATTCATAAATTACACATGTATATACAAGTACAAGGACAATCTCAAAACACAAGAACTACAAAGAATTTCAGCACAAAGGTGCCACATACTAGATTCTTGACTAGGGCAATCTATCCGGGTGGGACTAAGATGGATTAAAGCTTTCAGCCTCTCTAGGTACCATTAGGCTTACTTGCTAACCATCAACCCCGGGATCTAGGTGCGTAATACAAGGTCAGAGATCTATGACCAACGCTACCCTCCCTACTTTGGGATCTAGACATCAACACATATGCCGACCAAATGTCCTCCTAGGCATTTTGTATCACACAAGATGCCTCCTCAAGTCTCTTCCAAACATTTTTCATTAACAAAATCAGTAATATCAACCAAACCAAGCAAGCTTCTCAAATACTCAAACTTCTTATTAGGAAGAGACTTTGTCGACACATCAACTACTTGTTCGTCGATCGGAACATATTGTAGCTTCGCGATCCCATCTTGTACCAAACTTCTAATATAGTGGTACTTATTATTGATATGATTCATCCTTGTATGGAGCACGAGATCTTCAGACATCTTAATGTTGCTTTGATTATCACAATTTATCATTCTAGGGCTTAGAGGTTTTTAAACAAATTTGAAAGAAGCTTCCTTAACCATACAGCCTCCTTTCCCACTTTACATGCAGCCACATACTGAGCTTCGTCACTATTTAAAGCAACAAAATCTTGTTTTCTACTCATCCATGAAATCATCGCAGACCCCAAACTAAAACATGCACCAGTAGTTCTTCTTCCATCGGTCTAACTGCCACCCCAATTAGAATTTGTAAAACCTGTCAATTGACTTCTTTGCTATCATTCTTTAGGTAGTGATGAATAGTACCTCGTAGATATGTCAATATATGCTTGACAGTTATCCAATGATCATGACGAGGCTCCAACTAAAATTGATTAAGAATGTTCACAACAAAACATATATCTGATCTAGTGTTTACCAAATATATCATAGAACCCACCAACTTTCAATAGGCAGTAGGATCTATGAGACTTGAGTCAGAGCTTCTTAACTTCTTGAGATTAGTGATCATGGGAGTAGTCATGGGCTTGGAATCCATCATACCGAATTTCTGCAACAACCTAATTATATACTTTCCTTGCCCTAAATAAATATCCCTAGGTTTTTGCCATACGTCCAATCCTAGGTAATAATAAATAACATTAGATCGAGATCCTTCATCTCAAATTCGGCGACCAGCATCTTCTTGCATTCTTATATCATCCACATATAGTAGAATAATGATTGGCTCATTATTCACAACTTTGATATAGAGATTTGGATCATTAGAACTTTTGATAAACCCGATTCTTAGAAGGTATGCATCCATTCTTGCATACCATGCCCTAGGAGCTTGCTTCGAACCATACATGGCCTTCTTGAGTCTACAAACATGTGTTTTTGCCATTTATTTCAAAGCCTTCATGTTGTTCAATATATACTTCTTCATCGATGGTCCCATTCAGAAATGTTGTTTTTACATACATTTGATGGATATTCCATCCCATTGTTGCAGCCAACCAAACCAAAGACCTTATAGTAGTATATCTCGCAGTAGGTGCAAAGGTTTTTTCATGAACTATGCCTTCCTTTTGAGAGAAATCCCTAGCAAAGAATCTAGCTTTGTACTTATCTATGCTTCCATCAACAATGTGCTTGATCTTGTAGATCCATTTAGAAGTGACAATCAATTTGTCACTAGGTCTAAGAACAATTTCCGAAACCCCATTCTTCATGATGGATTGATATTCTTCCTGCATAGCTTTCTTCCGATACTTCTTGATGAGCAACTTCCTCAAATGTAGTTGCTTCAGCGTCTATTAGTTTTTTCATGTACGCAGCATATCCAGAATATTTTTTTGGTCTTTTGCTTTCTTAAAAGTTCATTTCACAACTCCATGTCCTTCGGCATCTTCAAGAGTAGCTTTTAACAAATTTGACTTTTTCCTTGTTTCGGGTATGATCACAGGTTGAATAGGCTCACCTGGTCCTTCTTCTTCTTCTTCTTGATTTGTAGTAAGATTGTCGTGGTGCTCTTTTTCTTCGAATAGTGGTATGTCTTCATCATCGGAATCAATAGGAATATCTTTAGATCTTTTGTAGGCATGAATTTCATTAAATATAACGTCCCTACTTACTTCAATGTGTCTTCCTTCCTTGATGTAGATTTGACATGCCATTGAAGAAAGACTATAGCCAACAAAAATCCCTTTAATTCTTGTAGAATCCAGCTTCTTTCGTTTGTCCTTTGGAACATGGATATAGGCGGGACATCCAAAGATTTGGAGATGGTCCACACATGGCTTCCTTCTTGAGAATGCTTCTTCGGGTGTCATATTATCGAGGATTCTACGAGGACTTATATTTTGAATATATACAACAATCATTGCAGCTTCTCCCCATAGAAATCTAGGAATGTCTTGATCAAAGATCATTGTTTGAATACATTCTTCAAGTGTTCTATTCTTCTTTTCTGCAACTCCATTTTGTTCGGTATTGTAGGGTGTTAGGTTCCTATACCAATAGGAGTCATAATTTTGAATGACTAAAGTTAAGCATTGTAATATTGTACATACCTTTGCTTTCTGCAAATGTTTTCCATATTAAAAAATTAAAAAATGTAAAGAGGGTATGTCCTAAAAGAAAAATCAAAGGACAAAAAGAATAAGAAAAGGTCAAAAAATGAAAATATATGAACTCCAAAAAACAAAAAGAGGCCATGAAAGTATGCAAGTCTAAATGACATTATTATTTACTTTTATGCATAATAATGATTGTGTGCAGTTTGTTATTCATGCCACAATCCATGGTAATCAAATTGTTCAATCTTGATTAGATCATGCTTTGAATTTTATGTTTATAGTTAGAGAATAAAATCTGACCAAACAGTTTAATCTTGGCAGATCATTAGATAGGTAGAGAAAATAAAAGGAGCTCATCAGTTTAATCTGAGCCCTTGGATGATATAAGGTTAGAAATAGATAGTTTGTTTTATAAAAGAAAAGATAGAATAAGGGTTTGCTAGCTTAAATGCACCCAAATAAATTTTAAAAAAAATGTCAAAAAAGGTAAATGGGTAAGTAGAAGAAAGGTTGCTGAAGTATAAAGTTGATTGGATCAAAACAAAAGTTTGCAAGTTAATATGATTAACTCCCCCTCATTCATTTTTCCCCTTATTTACTAATTTCCTACCCACAAGTATGTTCTATCACTTTAAATCCTTCAAGTCAAAGAGGCTCAAAGCATTTCTCTGACTTTTGGTGAGACCGGACCGTTGGCTTAATGGCTTATGGACATCAAGTGTTAGAATCCCCTTCATGAAATTCATCTCCCCGTCATTAACCTAATAAAACCTCTCTTCCTAAGGATAAACTTCAGTTGCCTAGGAAAAGTAAAGCAACTCCATGTTAAAAACCATTTTCATTCGAAAAACCCACAAAAGTACTTTATCCTAAGTATCAAATGTATGAAATAAAATGCGCATATTTTACATTTATGCTAAGAGTATGCTCACTCTGCTCATTTCATATTAATTTTTAACTTTATTGTATAAATCCCGATATACATATCCCCGTATATTAATTAAATCCCTTAAATAAATATCTCAACCATTAGTTTTAATATAAACTATATTGTTTACCCCTTATCCCGACAAAACAAATAAATCACGTCATTAAACCTCGCCCGATCAATTTAAACCTGGGATTAAGACTTAATTACCCCAAACTGCCGAAGTTTAAAGCATTGGGCCCCCCCGAAACCCATGCTTTTATCACCCATCCCCCGCATCTAACGGTCCACACCCATATCGGCCAAGCCCGATGGCCAATTGTTACCCGCCCGATAAAGCGGTTTTCCCCAGCCCCCCGACTGCTACATGTCGATCAATGGAGTAGATCAGGGGACCCCCCCTCAATGCCGCCCGACCCCCATAAGCGATGTGATGGTCTGGGAAACCGTCTCCCCGCTCAACCCAATAAATCACCTATTGTTAATTCATAAAATTTGCCGCCAAAAAGTAACCGTTACTCAATAAAAACGCCGAGAAGCCCATTTTCGTTTTTTTCGCTCGAGCTTTTGAAAACCTCTACGAACCACTGCGACACTTGCAAACTTGAGAATTGCCAATTAAACCCCATTTTTAGCCCTCAAAGAAGCTGCGGAGACCATCTACAAAGCTCTAAGAGCCCTTTCAACCTTCCACTGTCGTCCAGAACACCAGTTTGAAGCTAATTCATCTAAACTC
The DNA here is from genome assembly GCA_031772625.1 of Pinus tabuliformis. Taxonomy (NCBI): domain Eukaryota; kingdom Viridiplantae; phylum Streptophyta; class Pinopsida; order Pinales; family Pinaceae; genus Pinus; species Pinus tabuliformis. The sequence continues at coordinate 24,196,083 of CM062810.1, read as the reverse complement.
CAGGTATTTGTGAACGAATTACTAGACCCCCTTTCAAAATTTGAAAACGTTCACTCTTGAAGTATTTTAATTAAGTAAAATTAATTGAAAATTACTTTAAATTCAAAAGCCCCCGACCAAAACCCTCTAGAAGTTTCCAATTTCGGTTAAAAACCCCTGAACAACCCTACACTGCCAAATTCAAATCCACAAGAACTGAATTCTCGCTACCCCTGTCGCCTTGGACGTTAGACTTGTCACAACTCTCCATTTGGACCTCGACCACCTTCCCTTGGCTAACAGGGATTTCCAAATTAAAGATACATCTACCCATACCCTCCTACTTAAAATCCATTGCTTAAGTAGGGACAGATACCTCAACCATGCTGATGATATTGGCCTTTGGGAGTCAAATTTGCCCAAATATCAGTTTCCAGAGGTGCATGTCTTCCCAGAAACTTTCCACCAGTGCCATGCTGTTGGGTCCCTATAATACTAGTGATTACCCCATTACTATTGTAGTTATACCCCTTATTTATATTGTTGTGCCCCTATTACCCCCATATTGTTATTTCTGTGCCCCATAGAATCCCTCTATTGTTATTTTTGTGGCTTTATATTATTATTGTTAGGTCGGCTAGATTATATTGTGACTCTTTAGACTCCTATATATAGAAAGGAGGTTTTGTCATCTGTATCATCCAAGAATTGTTTATTTATGTAATGTAAAGGAGGTTGCCCCCTCGAAGAGGCTGAATTCTAAGGCGTTGATCTATCTTTTCTATCTTTTCTTGAGCTGGTTTCATAACATTTGGTATCAGAGCTTTGGATTCTAGGGTTTCGCTGCTCCAAACAGGTCATCGTGGCATTTTCGCTATAACTTTTTTTCTGTGATGTTTTAGAAGTCGCAAAAAAAACCCATTTGAGAAGAAATCGCGCTGAACCTTGGGTCCGAATTTCAGAGCTTTTCGCGTGATATTTGCGAAGATATGATCTGAGGAAGTTGGTCTTTTTGCAGACTCTTGAATTACATTCAAAACAGGTGACCTGGGGAAAATCGTCATAACTTTCTCTCTGGGGATCGGATTGAAATTTCGTAAGAAGGTACAGAAAGAGGACGGACTGTAGTTTCTTGTGTGTGTGTTTCAGATTCAAATGTTGAAACAGTGACTCGTGGCACGTCGTACAAGTTCGCTCTACTAAACCAGTCTAAAAGCAAGTCACTGTGGGAGATTTCACATAACTCTTCCTTGGAGAATCCAATTTGGCTCAGACTTGTGGCATTGGAAAGAGGACGCAGAAGGCTACTACAGGTAGCAATTTCAGAACTGGATGATCCGAAATTGCATAGATACATCAGATTCAATATCAGGCTTCTATAAAGTGAAAAAAGGTGTGTAGTTTTTTTTTAAATTTTTGTGTAAGCTTGGTTTAACGGAATTCAAAGGGCATAGTAAAGCATTATTATCGGTAACTGATGCCCCGAGGAAAGAAAATGCAAACACCTAGTAAGGAACCTGAAAGCTCTAGCATGACTCATGAAGAAGAGGAAGAAATGCTACATGATATATCAAAATTACAAGAACAAGTGCAACAAATGTCACGCTCACAAAAGCTAACAGAAGCTAAGATAAGTGGCGTGGAATCTAAGATAAAGGGCATGGAAGCTAAGATGGATGATTCGAACACAGATTTGAAGAGAGACATGGCAGATTTGAAGATAGATTTGAAGACAGACATGGAAGAATTGAGGAAGTTGCTACAAGAAAGGGTCACTAATGGTGAAAAGGTAGTAAAGGAAACTCATGATGAGAACAAAAGAAATGTTAATCATGATTCCTTAGATGTTAATGTTGGATCGAAGAATCACCATATTCCAAAAATCGATATGAGGAAGTTTGATGGCAAGGATCCCGCTACATGGATATTACAGATGGAGCAATTCTTCGATCTCAATAATGTGCAAAACGCACAAAAGGTACGTATGGCAACTATATATTTGGAACCAAATCAGTTTGTATGGTATCAATGGCTTTGCTCTCGTAAACAATTTATCACTTGGGCAATTTTTACGGAAGAATTGATAGCACATTATGAAGATACAAAAAGCAACACTTTTTTAGCCAATTGATAAGTCTCAAACAAAAGGGTTCAGTAATGGAGCACATTGAGGAGTTCCAAAAATTGAACATAAGGGTAAAAGATATTCCAGAGGAGCATAGGATTGATGTGTTCATAGGGTCTTTAAAGGATAATATCCAACATGATGTTCGCCTTTGGGAACCTGATTCATTAGAGAAGGCATTCAGGTTAGCAAGAAAAATGGAAAGCAAAATTATGGCAACCAGGAAGCATACCACTCACAACTATAAAGACGGAAGTGTTGTTGCCCCTAGTCTTCCACAACCTATAAGGTTGACACCACAACAATTGGAAGAAAAAAGAGCAAAAGGGCTTTGTTACAGTTGTGATAGCAAATACACTAAAGGTCATAAGTGTGCTGAGAAGAAATTATTCTACATAGATTGTGAAGAGGAAGAAGAAAAGGAGCAAGAAAGGTCAAAAGAAGAAGATATACTCCAGGAACAAAGCCTAGATGAAGAACAAATAAATCCGACCATATCTTGTAATGCATTGGCGGGAATTACCACTCCTCAAACCATCAAGATAGAAGGACAAATCAAGAAGAAAAAGGTAATAGTGTTGATTGATTCAGGAAGCACCCACAATTTTATTCATTGTAGGGTAGCAAAAGAATTGAATTGCTTCCTATATCCAGCACCAGAGTGTCAAGTGATGATTGCAAATGGAGGAACAATAAATTGCTCTGGAAAGTGCCATAATATCAAGCTATCCATGGGAGAATATGTATTGACTAGCCCAATGCTTTCCATTCCAATGGGAGGTGCGGATGTTGTACTAGGAGTCCAATGGCTACAATCCTTGGGTACAATAGCTTTTAATTTTCAAGAACTTTTCATCGAATTTTCTACGGAAGGAAAGGAAGTTGAATTAAGGGGTATTGCAGGGAAACCAGGAAAGATAATCAGCTCTAATGGTATGACAAAGCTTCTAAAAAAGGAGCAAAGAGGTGTAATTGCACAATTATGTTCGCTAGATGTTTCCACATTGGAATCATCTATTTCTCCAGATCTCCAAAAAGTCCTGGACAATCATTCCAAGGTATTTGAGACTCCCAAGGGTCTCCCACCTATGCGTGATCATGATCATGCTATTCATCTGATTCCAGGAAGTGTTCCTCCAAACATCAGGCCGTACAGATATCCCTATGTCCAAAAAAGTGAAATTGAACGTATGGTTGCAGAAATGCTAGAGGCTGGTATAATTCAACCGAGTCAAAGTTCTTTCTCAGCTCCAGTAGTATTGGTGCACAAGAAGGATGGATCATGGCGCATGTGTCCAGATTATAGGGAGCTCAACAAGCTCACTATTAAAGATAAGTTCCCCATTCCTGTTATTGATGAATTACTGGATGAATTGCATGGATCAATTTACTTCACCAAGTTGGATCTTCGTTCGAGATATCATCAAATCAGAATGAAGATTGAAGACATTCCGAAAACGGCATTTAGAACTCATGAGGGTCATTATGAATTTTTGGTCATGCCTTTTGGCCTTACCAATGCACCTTCAACATTTCAAGGTTTGATGAATTCAATTTTCAAACCATTCCTTAGAAAATTTGTGTTAGTATTTTTTGATGATATACTAATCTACAGCAAGTCTTGGAAGGATCATGTTGAACATGTTGACAGGGTGCTACAACTATTGGAGGAGAAACAATTATATGCAAAAAGATCCAAATGTTTCTTTGGAGTCCAGGAGGTGGAATATTTGGGTCATATTGTATCTCATGAAGGAGTTAAGGTAGACCCTAGCAAAATTAAAGCCATTAAGGAATGGAAAATCCCCACATCCATAAAGCATCTGCGAGGATTTCTTGGGTTGACAGGGTATTATCGCAAGTTTGTTAAGAATTATGGGAGAATAGCAGCACCTCTAACAACATTATTGAAGAAAGATTCATTTTCATGGACTCCGAAAGCAACAAAGGCCTTTGAACATCTTAAAGAGGCAATGTGCCAAGCACCGGTCTTAGCTACACCGGACTTCACAAAAACCTTTATTGTGGAATGTGATGCTTCAGGAAATGGAATTGGTGTTGTTCTAATGCAAGATGAAAGACCCATTGCTTTTGAAAGTCGTCCAATCAAGGGAAAGTTTTTAAGCAAAGCTATTTATGAGAAGGAAATGTTGGCAATACTCCATGCACTTAAGAAATGGCGACCCTACCTAATGGGAAGACACTTCAAGGTAAAAACGGATCATGATAGCCTTAAATACTTTTTAGAACAAAGATTATCCTCTGAAGAGCAACAAAAGTGGGTCACAAAGATGTTGGGTTATGACTTTGAAATCATCTACAAAAAAGGGAAGCAAAATGTGGTGGCAGATGCACTCTCAAGAAAGGATGAGGATGTGGAAGCATTGTTGTGTGCCATTTCTATTATCCAACCAGATTGGATAAACGAAGCAAGGGAGGAATGGAAGAATGACGAAGAAGTGTGGGCACTTATTCGAAAGCTACAACAAGATTCCAGTACTTCTGATACATTTAGCTGGCAAAATGATTCGTTATGGTACAAAGATCGCTTATACCTCTGTAAGAATTCCCAGCTAAAACAAAAGATTCTTATGGAATTGCACACTTCTCCCTTAGGAGGGCACTCAGGATTTTTAAAAACTTACCACAGGGTTAAGAAGGAATTTTTTTGGGATGGCCTTAAATCAGATATTCAAAAGTTTGTGGCGGAATGTTTGGTTTGCCAGCAAAATAAAGTTGAAACAATTAAGACACCGGGTCTATTACAACCTTTATCCATTCCAAGCCAACGTTGGGAGGAGGTTTCAATGGATTTTATCACAGGTTTACCCAAGTCTGAGGGAAAGAGTGTCATCATGGTGGTAGTTGACAGACTTACCAAGTATGCACACTTTTGTGCATTATCACATCCATTTAAAGCCAGTACAGTTTCTACTGCATTTATGGAAACAGTTCAAAAGCTACATGGCAAACATCCAAAGCCAGTACAGTTTCTATGCATGTTCAAGCTACATGACCCAAAGATTATTGTAAGTGACAGAGATCCCATTTTCACTGGAAATTTTTGGACAGAATTATTTTCTTGTCTTGGTACTCAGTTAGCTCATAGCTCATCTTATCATCCTCAATCTGATGGGCAAACTGAGATAGTAAACAAATGTTTGGAAGGATATCTTCGTTGCTTTGTATCTGATAAACAGACACAATGGGTCAAATGGTTGCCTCTGGCTGAATGGTGGTATAACACTTCCTTCCATACAACAACAAAAATGACCCCATTTATGGCACTTTATGGGTATCAACCACCATCCATCACATCATATTTAAGAGAAAATTCTAAGGTTCAAGCAGTGGAACATCACATCGAACATCAACAACAAGTCCTCCAACTCTTAAAGGATAACCTCGTGTTGGCACAAAATAGAATGAAACAACAGGCAGATCAACATCGCAGTGAAAGAAGTTTTGATGTAGGTGATTGGGTATTCCTACGGCTACAACCATATAAGCAAATGTCCCTAAAGCAAGCTAAGAAGGATAATAAATTATCACCAAAGTATTATGGTTCGTACAAGGTGTTGCAAAAGATTGGTACTATGGCATACAAATTGGAGCTTCCTGCAGCTTCTCGATTGCACCCAGTTTTCCATGTTTCATGTTTAAAGAAGGTTATAGGTGACAAGCTCCCAATTCAAACAATATTGCCAGAACTTGACGAGGAAGGAAAAATTATATTGGAACCGGAAGCAGTCACAGAAACAAGAACTCGACAGCTACGAAATCGATCAATTTCAGAGTATCTTATCAAGTGGAAGAACTTATCCGCTGAAGATTCCACATGGGAGGATGAGAATTTTATGCAGAAGTATCCAGAACTACTCAAGCGTTGAGGACAACACTTTTTTTAAAGAGAGGGGCATGTTGGGTCCCTATAATACTAGTGATTACCCTATTACTATTGTAGTTATACCCCTTATTTATATTGTTGTGCCCCTATTACCCCCATATTGTTATTTCTGTGCCCCATAGAATCCCTCTATTGTTATTTTTGTGGCTTTATATTATTATTGTTAGGTCGGCTGGATTATATTATGACTCCTTAGACTCCTATATATAGAAAGGAGGTTTTGTCATTTGTATCATCCAAGAATTGTTCATTTTTGTAATGTAAAGGAGGTTGCCCCCTCGAAGAGGCTGAATTCTAAGGCGTTGATCTATCTTTTCTATCTTTTCTTGAGCTGGTTTCATAACACATGCCTATTATATTCCCAGCTAGAGAGCTATTATGTCCCTTGATCAAAAGGTTTTGTTCACCATTACAGTTGATTCCATTAATGAAATGTTGCAAATCCAACCAGGTCAGAACCTAACCCCACTCTCAATTGGGGATTTGTTGGACCAGTACTCCAAATTGAGTATGTCTAGGTTAGCCCAAATATTCCAGACATTAATTATAGAAGAGCAGCATATTCCCAAAGATCCTCCTCCATATGTTTTTGCCTTTTTCTCTAATAGGGGCAAGCATATTATTGCTATGATATCATGTGTTCTAGGTTGTACCACTGATGAATTTGTTGATGAACTTGTCTTGGCCTTCATGTCCATGTATACCCCAGGACAGCCGCCTGTTGTTTTGTATGATTATGCCCAGTTCATAGCTATAAGAATACATGAACAGTTCAACAGAATGCACAATGAGAGAGTATTTAAATACTCATATGTTCTCTACCATATGTTCTATACTATCAGCGAGACAGATTTCCTTTTGCCCTTCAGAAGCTGGACACTAAAGGCTAGCCCAGGTCTGTCATATTTTGGACCCCATTTTTCCACAAGTTCCAATCACCATATAGCTATACAGATTGTATTGATTCTTTTGTTCATCCAGTCATGACCATGCTAACAGGAAGCCCTCCACCCAGAATAAGTCAAGAGATCAAAAGGGTGCTTCAATTGTCTAAACAAAGCAAAGTGGGAGATTGGTACCTTTACCAAAACCACACAGAGATAAGAATTTATGGTTGCCATCTTACACCATATAAACTACCCAAATACCTCCCCATGAGGTTATTTTCTCGAGCACTATAGACAAATATTGAACTCTTATGAGATAAATTTTGTCTCAGCCAAGAAAAGATCACAATTCAAAGTAAAAAAGCAGTTAGGCCCCTTCATCTGCATTTCTAGAGAGCAGGGGAGGAGGCAGACCAAATTTTGCAGCAGATGAAGTTCCAAAAGAGTTTCATGTGGAGGTATGACCCTCAAGAATTTATGACCAGATTGAGAAAGAAGGTCAAATTGGGACCTTATATTCACCACCCCATACCAAAGATAAAAAGATATGCCAATCAATCTGAGTGGGTGGAAAACACTCTTGTAGACAGAGACAGTACAAAGGTAGATGTAGAGAATACCTTATGTGACTTAGAAAGACAGCTTGATGAGAGCTCGTTTCTGCAGGTACCTGAACAGCAAGAAGCAACCATGAGCACCCCTCTTATCATGCAGACTCCTCAAAATGAGGAAAGAAATCCCAAGAGAAACAGAGAGGGAGCCTCCACTTCAGGCATGGACACATCCAATGTGCAATATGAAACCAGCCAGAGTAAGAGGCCAAGGCTTGATCTTGTTTCAGAACAAGAAGATACAGAAGGATCAAAAGAAGTAACCAATACTGAGTTTGATAGAAAGAGGGGCATAGCTCCATCTGGGGAAACACAGGAGCCTTCCACATCACAGACCCAGATTTTGTAAAGGCAGCTAAGTGTAGAAGTGTCCTCATTTAGCAGGCCTGCTAATAAGGACAAAGATATAAAATACATAATTAAAGAGATTAAGATGAGAAATGAGAAACTGAAGGCCCAAACTTATGCTCAATATCTCAAACTCACACCTACCAATCAAACCAAGTTGATGTCAGCTTTTGGCATCAAGGAGGGAAAACTACAGATGTCCTTCATAAAACCAACTGCACAACAGCCAAGGACATCAACAGACTACAAAAAGATTGACTTTGAGGTATTGGCAAGGGATATTCATCCCATTAACCAAATCGAATTACACAAACAAGCTGGAGAGATGATATACTCCACCCTCACAGGTAAAGCCATAACGACTCATCAGTTGCAGAATTCATTGAGCAATATCTCAGCTCAATATCAATTAGAGAGGGCATCCTCACAGGCCAAGGATACTAGAATCAAATCTTTGGAAGACTTAGTGATTGAGTTGGGACATGATCCCAAAGATATCACAGCCACTGAACAAGAAGAAAATGATGACATTGCAGCACTCAAAAAGAAATTAAAGATACCTCAGCGGCAACATCCCCAAACACAGGAGGTCTTGGAGAGCCAAACCAGACATGAAGAATTGATGGACTTAGTCCTAATATTAAATGATCGGTTAAAGGAAACAGAGAAGGAATTGGACACTTTAATTCAATTGAAGCAAAGTGATATTGCCACTACATCTGCAAATGTCATCCCAACAGTCTCAACAGCAGTCCCTTCCACATTGGCAGCCTCATTGGCTCCCACAGCTCCTATGCCTACAGCACAACCAGTTTCAACAGAGTCTACATCAGCAGTAGGTGCATCAGGAGAAGAAGCAGCAAAGTTGGTCAGAGCCATGGAGGAAATGTCTATACAGGCTACAGAAATGAATAAACTGAAAGAAAAGGTGACAAGCTTGGAAACAGATTACAAGCTTGCCAAGATCATGCACAAGGAAGAAGTGCAGAAAGCTGCCAGAATGAATGAAAGGTTAAAGGCCATGGAGAAAGATCTGACACTAAAGGAACCCCTTGGGCAAGCCAAGGAACTATTATGGGCCAATATCATTGACTCTATCAATGATATTTGGCCATCCATTCAAGTGATTTTTGAACAGATAGATCTAATAAAGATAGCTACAGAAGCTATCCAAAAAGTCAAGGAAGAATTAGGAGACATGCCTGAAGATGCTATCAGACTTATCCAATTCATCAACAGTAAAAATAAATATGAATTGCAGGAATTGGATATAGAGGACAAGACAGAAACAATTTTGGAGGTGAGGAAGATCCTTTCCAAGAGAGACTTAATGTTAAACTTGGAGGGCAAGTGTCAAAATATGCAGGTAGCAGTTGATAGATTCATGGCTAAGTTTCAAATTTTGAGAGAGAAAGGGTTACCTAGTCCCTTAGTCATAAATGATAAGCTCGTGACACTACAAGATTACAACAGCAAAATCAGGGAACTAGCTAAAGAACAAGCAGTACATCATCCATAAAAGCATTGCCAACAGGCAAGGTTCTTTACCAAATGTTTGAAAACTTGTTTTTCCTCCAGCATGAGGTAAAACACCTATTCATCACTAAGGCTACTTTTTCTAAGCACTGTTAAAATTGGCAACCAGGGAAAAACTTCATGTGGGTCATCTTATTCATGGCTGATAGTATTTTTATTAGATTCCTCTCGTCGAGAGGTGTAGGATTGATATCAAGATCATCCGATTTCGATAAGTATTCATGGAGATATGAATTTATTTTGATTATGGAATTATTATCAAACCGACCTACAACTCATGTAGGCTCAGAAGCCCAACAGTCGCATCTATTCAAACACCAATGTTGTGTATAAATATAGGAGGATTTTTCCTCATTTGGACTCACTCATCTCATCACATCTCTCTCTCTCTACTGCGCAGAAAAGAGTCTCTTCTCTACTGCGTAGAAAATGGTCTATCGAAACACATGTGAAGCCGAAAGTTGTTGAACCTGAAGCTGCAACTGCAGATCCAAAGTTTGACCAGTGTTGACCATCAGATCTCCTTAGAACTGTGTTGTAGGTCCATCTGAATCTCCTTTGAAAGCCGCAAGTTTTGGTGGTGGAATCAAGTCAATCCGACGGACAGTTTGCAAGATATCAACTACCCTATTTTGAAGGAAGCTGTTGAAACTGAAGCTGCAACTGCAAAAGTAAAGTTTGACCTGCGTGGACTAGAAGATCTCCTCATCTGAATTGTGCTATAGGTTCATCTGAACCTCCTCTGAAAGCCGCAACTTTTGGTGGTGGAATCAAGTCAATCCGACAGATGGTTTGCAAGATATCGACTGCCCTAGTTTGAAGGAAGCTGCTAAAACTGAAGCTGCAACTGCAAAAGTAAAGTTTGACATGTGTGGACTAGAAGATCTCCTCATCTGAACTGCACTGTAGATTCATCTGAACCTCCTCTGGAAGCCGCAACTTCTGGTGGTGGAATCATGCGGATCCGATGGTTGGTTTGTGAGATATCGTCTGCCCTAGTTTGATGACGAAGCTGCTCATGTCGATGCTGCTGATCTAGGGTTTGCTACCGCTGATATAAATCAGATTTATTGTACTATTTCTCTCTGCTAAATTATTGAAAATAAAAGAAGATTTGATCAAAGGGTTTCCCCACACATTGTGGTGTTTGTCCCTGGCTAGCCGCCACATCTTGTGTCTCTTGTCTTGGCTTTTTTCTGTCGATCGTTTAATGTTCTATCTGCACTTTACTTAATGTACATGTGATTGCTAATCTGTGGAATATAATAAGAAAAAGAAGTAAACTGTTATAAGCATAGAACATACCATATCTTAACATGGTATCAGAGCTGAGGTGAAGACAAAGCCCGAGCAAGAGCAAGAGCAATCACCAAAGAGAAGATTGGCGAGGCTATCCTAAAATAACTATGGGGTCCTCAACACTCTGCCGAAGGCAAGCTTCGTGAGAAAGCTGACTATCATGGATGGAAGATGTCTATTGATCTAACCCTAGAAGATCAAGGATTGTTGGACCATGTAAAAGGAAATATTGTTGAGCCTCCATCAAATGCATCCGCTGCTGCATGGAAAAATGGAAAACCGGAGAAGTCAAAACAAAAGATCAAGCGGGACTCTATCGACAAGCACTTGGTGGTCTACACTCTGACCTGAACACCTCCAAGGAAATCTACAATAGACTGGTGAGTATATTTAAAGTTAATGATGCAAATCAAGTTTTGTTTCTTAGAAATAAGCTGAGGGAAATCAAGAAGGGTAAAGATGAGAGTATGCAAGCATACTTCTTAAGAATAACCGAGATCAAGAACGATCTCCTATCTATTGGGGAGGCTATTACTGACAGGGAAATGGCACTCACGACTCTTGGAGGATTACCATCCGAATGGTATGTGTTCAGGACTACTCTTTTGAACAATAATGTAATTCCTGGTTTCGAGGAATTAATGGCTAGATGCATTCAAGAAGAAACAAGGGAAGAAGAGCAAGAAATGCCCATGCCTAAAGGTCCTCCTGCTGCCTTTTCTTCTCATGCTAAGAAAAGAAATAATTCCGGGACTAAATCAAAAGAAAAGGCTGGACCTAAGGGTGGAAGAAAATGACGATGCTACATCTGCGATAAAGCAGGTCACTATGCAAGGGAGTGCCCTGATAGAAAGGACTCACACCGGGACGATGATCAAAATCCCTATGATGGCAATCAAAGGAATGACAAATTCAATAGCAAAGGTAAGAGGAGAGCTGGGAATCGAGGAAGAGGACAACCATTCAAGAAGGCTAGAAATTCCAGGATGTATTAAATGCACCTGACCTCAAAAAGAACCTGGTGCCCATCTTGGCAATGGAAGACAAAGGCTACAAGGTAACCTTCAACAATGGCAAGGTACGTGTATCGAAAAATAATGTTAAAGATGCCTTAACTCATGGGTTTCGTGTTGATTCATTATATCAGGTCGATGGAAGTCCGCTAGGTATCATATCTTATGACACATCTCTTCAATCCGAACTTTGGCATCGGAGGTTTGCCCCCCTTCATTATAAAGCTATACTCGGTGTAAGAAAAATGGTGACAGGGATGCCCGAATTCCGAGTAGAGAAAGAAGGTGTACGTCCAGGATGCCGAAGGAAAGCCCAAAAGGGGACCATTCCCCTCACACCAAAGCAAGACCTCAAATATATTACAGTTGGTTCACTCAGGCATATATGAGGCTGGCATTAAGAGGGAGACTACTACACCACATACTCCTGAGGAGAATGGTGTGGCGAAAAGGAAGAACCATACGATTGTGGAAGTTGTCCGGGCCATGCTACATGATCAAAGACTTTCGAAGTTTCTATGGGCTGAAACTACAAACACCGCCATATATGTACAAAATCGATGCCCTCATCAAGCATTGGGTTCCAAGACTCCTAAAGAAATGTTCACCGCTAGTCAAAGGGAAGTCATGATTAGTCATGATGTCACCTTTGACGAAGATATGGCTCTCAGCAAGGTGGACAATCTTCCGACTTTGAGGAGTTCTCAAGAAGCCGACACCAGGGAACCGAAAGAAAAGGATGATGAATCAATGCCTGATGTAGAAGAACCATGGATCCGATTGATCCTCATCCACATGAGCCTTCCTCTTCTAGGAAGAGGTCTTCATGGCTTAGGGGGATACTTGATGATGCTGAAGGACATGCTGCACCCCAAGGAACCTTTCGTGAAAGTAAGAAACCTAACAGGTATCAGGGATACCTGACCATCATGAGCACGATCATACAAAATGAGCCTTCATCATTCTCAGATGTCGTCAAGCATCAAGTATGGAAGGATGCTATGACCGAAGAATATGAGTCTATTATGAAGAATGATGTCTGGGAAGCAGTTCCCAGACCCCAGGACAAGACAGTTGTTACTTCCAAATGGCTTTACAAGATGAAGCATGCAGTAGATGGAAGTACGGAAAAGTATAAGGCTTGTTTTGTTGCTCGTGGTTTCTCCCAAAAGGAAGGTATAGACTATGATATTTGCACCTGTTGCCAGATATATGACCATGTGCTTGATCATAGCCCTTGTGGCTTCACAAGGATGGAACCTACATCAGATGGATAGACTGCGTTCTTGCACGGTTCGATCAATGAAGAGGTCTATGTGGAGCAACCTAAAGGATTTGAGATTTATGATTGAAAATCTCATGTATGCAGGTTGAAGAAGGCTCTCTATGGGCTGAAGCAAACACCCCAAGCATGGTATGAGAGGATCGATAACTACTTGATGAAGCTGGGATTCACTAGGAGTGAAGCCGATCCTAACCTTTACTTTAAGGTTGAAGATGACAAACCTCTCAGATTGGTGTTGTACGTGGATGACCTCTTTCTAACTGGCGCATACCCTCTCATTCACAAATGTAAGAGGGAGTTGGCTTCTGAATTTGAAATGAAGAACCAAGGACTTGAAGTGTGGCAGAAGCCAAGGGAAATTTTCCTATCTCAAAGAAAATATGTGGTGAAGATTCTGAAAAGATTTGGTATGATGGACTGCAAGCTTGTGACTACCTCGAGGATCTTAACTTTCAGAAGTTATATGGTAGTGATGTCGGACCAGATTTGGGAAATGCCTCTTAGTTTCAAAAAAAAAAACTCATTCGCGTTGATGTTCTTGGTGAACCTCTGTCCGAACATATGTTTTGCAGTTAGCATTGTGAGCTCATATTTGGTTGAGCTTCAATAGATTGGTGCCAAGAATCTTCTGAGATGTCTTCAAGACACAATCTCTCATGGATTGAGATACACTGCTTGAAATATGAAACTGCATGATTATTTGAATGCTGATTAGGCAAGTAGGGTGGAGGATCAGTGGAGCACTTTTAGTGTTGTTTCTCTTTGGATTCTGCTTCGATATAATGGATGAGCAGGAAGCAGAAGTCAGTTGCCATAAGCTTCGCCGAGACCAGATACATTTCTACGAGTATGATCTCGTATGAAGCTGCCTGGTTGGGAAAGCTCTTCAATGCGTTGTTTGAACACATACCACTGTGATTCTCTGTAACAACCAGAGGTGGGATTCGATCACTGAGGAATCCTGTATTCGTCGATTGCTCCAACAGATAGACATCATCTGGGATATGGTAAGTCGATGAGCAAGGCGACTCCATCGCAATAAGATGATGTACAGGTCGATACACCTTGTCAAAGCCTTGAGGAAAGATCTAATCTGTGATTTTCCCAAACGACTTGGAGTCGTCAAGAAACCCTTGTACAAGGGTCTTGCATGTTGCATACATTGGGCTTTGGGAGCTCTGAGGACTTGCGGTTCTTACTGGAGCAACATACGACCATAGGGTGACTCACCCTCCCCTGGTGGTGCGCACTAGAACAAGATGATTCGCTCTCTTGTGGGACAAGATGATTCACTCTCTTGTGGAACAGGATGATTTGCTCTCCTGTGTAGCACGATGATTTGCTCTCCTGTGTAGCAGGATGATGTGTTCTCCTGTGAGGCCTGGATTGATGTGTTCTCCATGGCGACTGTAGCAAGATTGATGTGTTCTCCTGTGAGTTCTCCATGGCGACTGTAGCAGGATTGATGTGTTCTCCTGTGAGGCCTGGATTGATGTGTTCTCCATGGAAACTGTAGCAGGATTGATGTGTTCTCCTGTGAGGCCTGGATTGATGTGTTCTCCATGGCGGCCTGGATTGATGTGTTCTCCATGCCGATTGTAACAGGATTGATGTGTTCTCCTGTGAGGACAGGATTGATTAGTTCTCCTGTCGAGGCATCCTACCCATGCAGTCTGGGACTCATGGGAAGTACCTCTCATCTGATCAATGAGCAAGGAAATGAAGTTAGGGACCATAGTAGTACCGATGGACGCATCATTGTATCTATTGTACTCCCTACGCTAGGATGACCTCCATTGAGGATCAATGATACTGGTCTGGGACCAGTGATAGGAGTTGTACCATACTATGACACTGACTTCGGGTCGGTTGAGACAGGTTTGGGACCAGTGGTTCATACTCTGAGACTGACTTCGTGTCAGTGCAGTGCTGGTCTGGGACCAGTGAGAGTGGTACATACTATGACGCTGACTTCGGGTCGGTTGAGACTGGTCTGGGACCAGTGGTACACTCTCTGAGACTACGATACTGGTCTGAGACCAGTGGTAGGAGTGGTACTTACTATGAAGCTGACTTCGGGTCGATTGAGACTGGTCTGGGACCAGTGGTATGCACTCTGAGACTGATTTGAGTCAGTGAAGGATGATACTGGTCTGGGACCAGTGGAGTTGTACTCATTATGACGTTGACTTCTGGTTGGTTGAGACTGGTATGCGACCAGTGGTACATACTCTGACACTGACTTTGAGTCAGTATGATACATCCTCGATCATTTATTCTTCTTCATAATTCGGACAAAAGCAGAGCAAAACAGAACAATGCAAGAGTAGAGCAGAACAGAGCAGAATAGTACAGATCGATACAAGGCAGAACAAGACAAAGCAGAACAAGCAGAATAGAGCAGAGCAGGGCAAGGGTCAAGCTGTACAGGGCAGTGCATTTGATAGATGAATAGTAACGATCGATAGACAGATTGCAGATGAAGTTCTCCCTAGTTGAGAGGGAGTGTTAAAATTGGCAACCAGGGAAAAACTTCATGTGGGTCATCTTATTCATGGCTGATAATATTTTTATTAGATTCCTCTTGTCAAGAGGTGTAGGATTGATATAAAGATCATCCGATTTCGATACATATTCATGGAGATATGAATTTATTTTGATTGACCTACAACTCATGTAGGCTCAGAAGCCCAACAGTCGCATCTATTCAAACACCAACGTTGTGTATAAATATAGGAGAACTTTTCCTCATTTGGACTCACTCATCTCATCACATCTCTCTCTCTACTGCGCAAAAAGAGTCTCTTCTCTACTGCGCAGAAAAGGGTCTCTCTCTCACACATGTGAAGCCTGAAGTTGTTGACCCTGAAACCGCAACTGCAGATCCAAAGTTTGACCAACGTTGACCATCAGATCTCCTCCTTAGAACTGTGTTGTAGGTCCATCTGGATCTCCTCTGAAAGCCGCAACTTTTGGTGGTGGAATCAAGTAAATCCGACGGACAGTTTGCAAGATATCAACTACCCTAGTTTGAAGGAAGCCGTTGAACCTAAAGCTGCAACTACAAAAGTAAAGTTTGACCTGCGTGGACTAGAAGATCTCCTCATCTGAACTGCGCTATAGGTTCATCTGAACCTCCTCTAAAAGCCGCAACTTTTGGTGGTGGAATCAAGTCAATCCGACGGACAGTTTGCAAGATATCGATTGCCCTAGTTTGAAAGACGCTGCTGAAACTGAAACCGCAACTGCAGAAGTAAAGTTTGACTTGCGTGGACTAGAAGATCTCCTCATCAAAACTGCACTGTAGGTTCATCTGAACCTCTTCTGGAAGCCGCAAATTCTGGTGGTGGAATCATGCAGATCCGACGGTCAGTTTGTGAGATATCGTCTGCCCTAGTTTGATGACGAAGCCGCTCATGTTGATGCTGCTGATATAGGGTTTGCTACTGCTGATATAAATTAGATTTATTGTACTATTTCTCTCTGCTAAATTATTGAAGATAAAAGAAGATTTGATCAAAGGGTTTCCCCACACATTGTGGGGTTTCTCCCTGGCTAGCCGCCACATCTTGTGTCTCTTGTCTTGGCTTGTTTTATGTCAATCGTTTAATGTTCTATCTGCACTTTACTTTATGTACATGTGATTGCTAATCTGTGGAATATAATAAGAAAAAGAAGTAAACGGTTATAAGCATAGAATATACCATATCTTAATAAGTACACCGAGGCAGATGAGATATATAAGAGGATGTTGAAAATCAAGTTACCTGATGCAGAATTATGGGAAAAATTGACTGATTTACTATAGTAAATGTAGTAAAAAGGTTAATGTACAATCAGCAAGGTAAAAAGATAAAGAGAAGTTAGCATGTCAAAGTGTATTAGTGTTAAAGTGTATCAGATGAAAGCCAAAAGTGAATGCAGCTTTTAGCATAAAACATCAAACAGCAAGGCAGCATAAAGGGCTAGAAATCAACCCATAAAAGCCAACAGTACCAAAATACTAGGGACATCATGAAGCAGTTCAATCGCTGTCTCTATCTTCTTGCAAGAAGATATTTATTTCCTAGATTAAATCTCAAGTTAGTTTGAGATATTTTGTAACAAAACTTTTGTATAAATACTTCACAATTCGAAGTATGTAGGGTGGATTCTTAGACATTTCTATGGAAGTTTGATCAAAAGACTATAAAGCTATTGTATCATTGACTGAGCCAGCAAGCTGGATTGATGAATAAAGACAAGATATTTCACAGGATTCATGTGTTGAGCGAAGTGCAGACAAGTATTCTCTTATGTTGTTGTTATCTTTCTCAAAGTTTTTCCACAATCTTTAATGTATTTCTGAATCTGAATGTTATAGCTGGAACAAGATCTCATAATTTGTTTAATTACACTCTGTTTTAACAGTTATGCTTATAAATGTTTTCAACGGATAATCTAAGTTAAGGATTTCTTAACTGCTCTTTAGTTTAGGTTGTTTAATTGCCCTTTGCTTTTGATTACCCTCTATTCCTCGTTTATATCTCGGTCTGAGAATTCTTAATTGCTCTCTCACCCTTATTAAAACCTTTTCACTCCCCTATCCCAAAGACCTGCACTTCACTCTGCTAGCTTGCCCTTTGAACATTCCCTTTAGTGAGTTGATCCAGTTCTGCTGCCCTTCTGTTGACTCCATAGCCCAATGGTCTAAAGACATCATTTTATCCATCTGTTTCAAGGATTCCACCATCCAATCTTCAATACAAATCAAAAACCTCCAGAACATTCATAACTAGCCTGAAAGCCCAACAAACAAAGCTAAATTATATAGAGAGAGCCCTCTCTGAGCCTAGGTTGGCTACAGCCTATGCCCAAAAGTTGGTTTGTGGTTACCTCGATCATTTTCTTTCTTCTAATAACTTCTAGAGAAAATTCTGAGTGATAACATAGGGAACAATGAGCTCCCTCTTAATTCCTACTTCTTTGTAATATGCAATTATTTATTTTGAAGTGTATTCTCCACCATTATCAGATCTTAAAGTCTTTATTCTTCTTTTGGTTAACTTGGTCTCTACTTCAAACCTAAATTCCTTGAACTTTTCAAATACTTCGTCCTTTGTTTTGAGTAGATAGAGCCATGCCTTTCTAAAGTGATCATCAATGAAGGTTACATAATAAATATGACCTCCAAGTGATTTGTCAGACATAGGACCAAACACATCTAAATGGATAAGATCCAATATTTCTTTAGACCTTGTTTCATTGCTTGTAAATGGTTTCCTTGTATTCTTTCCTAAGGCACATGCCTTGCATATTCTTTCACGATCTTCTTTAATATTGGGAATGCCATTTACCAATTTGTTGAGAGGGAATTGTTGAGAAATCTAGGGCGTCAATATTAGGTAAAATCTATTGAATGCTTTTTATTTCAATAGATTATGATCTTCTCTTTAGTTATATTAATATCTTGTTATTCTTTGTCAAACAGCAACCAAAGCATAAACAATAAAGAGACAAAAGACACGCAATGTAGGTTATCATCCAACGCCAAAACCTCTCCTAGTTGAGAGGAAAACCCAAACGAATTATTCTTCTTATAGAGACTTCAATTGATGAACACCATGACCAAGACCCTTGACCTGATTGCCTCTCCAAGACCAAAACACAAAGCTTCCTTAACAAGATCCTTTGAGTCAACGATAGTCAACCTTCTTACTTCTTCCTCCTCGACTACCTTTCATATTTTAGGCCTCTTGATCTCGGTCTGCAATCTTCGACCCTAATTCAAAAACCCTAGTTGTTGCTAATTGGAATGTGTCACCTTCTAGAAAATGCCCTTGATTCCTTCGCTTAAGATAAAGTCTCCTTCTAGTTTAACTTGGCTTCTCTTTTGACTTTCCCTTCTCCAAATTCGGTTACCCAAGAGGACTGCAATTCTTCTCAGCGTCTTCTGCAGTGAATGATCCTCCTCTTCCTCGCACATGTGATATCAAAGTGACCCAAAACAAATCCAAAAAATGATGCTAATGGCTTCGCTCTTCCTTTCTCTCTCTTTGCCAGTGATGAGGCTCCTTCTTAAGTGATCTTCACACTTCTTGTTGCAGACTTGATCTTGACCGAATTGCTTGCTTCCAAATGGGATTCAAGCTACCTATATATAGTGATTTTCCCATGCATATAAGTTGACTTGATAGGCATCTAGACCGACATGTCCTTTGGAGAGGTTTCATTATTCTTATTATTCTTTCATTAGTCAACCTTCTTACTTCTTCCTCCTCGGCTACCTTTCACATTTTCGGCCCCTTGATCTCAGTTTGCAATATTCGACCCTAATTCAGAAACCCTAGTTGTTGCTTCTTAGCATGTGTCACCTTCTAGAAAATGCCCTTGATTCCTTCGCTTAGGATAGAGTCTCCTTCTAGTTTAACTTGGCTTCTCTTTTGACTTTCCCTTCTCTAAATTCGGTTACCCAAGATGACTACAATTCTTCTCAGCTTCTTTTGCAGTAAATGATCTTCCTCTTCTTCGCATGTGTGATATCAAAGAGACCCAAACAAATCCAAAAATTGATGCTAACGGCTTCACTTTTCCTTTTTCTCTCTTTGCTAGTGATGAGGCTCCTTATTCTTTGCTAGTGATGATCTTCGCACTTCTTGTTGCAGACTTGATCTTGACCGAATTGCTTGCTTCCAAATGGGAGTCAAGCTGCCTCTATATAGTGATTTTCCCATGCATATAAGCTGACTTGATAGGCATCAAGACCGACATGTACTTTGGAGAGGTTTCATTATTCTTCTCGAAGCCGACTTGTAGAAGGTGCTTAGGCTTGGTCTTGGAGGACCTTCTTATTCTTTTAATGACTCATACAAATATGTAACATGCCCAAGAAGGGCCCTTCATATATGACATTGACTCAATTTTAACTTTTATGACTTAATGAAAAAACCTAAAGGTTCACAACGGGAACCTTAACAAAAATAAAATTCCTTGATCATGAAACCCATGATTCAAGTACTACAAAAATAATTTTATTTTCTTTATATCAATATAAAAATCACAATTACACATGTCATTATGAAGACTGAACCTAGTTACATTTTTCAACAGGAATAACCTTGTAATGTAAATGACCATATCTTCTATGCAATACTTCAATGGAATTGATTTCCATGTAAACTAAAGCCTAAGGAGATGGTGTCAATACTCTATAAAAACATCCTTCACAAATTCCAATAACTCTAACTTTATCAATGCTTGAATCTTTTTCCCAAGTCAAAACCTTTCCATCTACAAAAGCAACTCTATCACCTTTATCTTCTAAGTAAGAAATTGAAAGTAAATTCTTTTTCAAACCTGGAGCATATAGTATATTGTTGAGATGTAGCTTTTCTCCATTGTCCAACTTTAAAGAAGTTGATCCTGGGCCTTTAACAACATAGCTTTTGTTGTCTCCCAATTCCACTGCATGAGAAAATTGTTCCTTTGATAGAGTATGAAGTTGTTTTTTATCGCATGTCATGTGACTTGATGATCCACTATCAATAATCCATGTATTGTCATCATTGAGTGAACCTGTGAGTGCAGCCAAAAAACCTTTGTCTTTGACTTAGTTGAATAAGTTGTAGATTATCCTTTTGATCCAGCTTCCTGCAATGTTGAATCCATTTTCAAGTATTTTATCATAGAGGGAGTGGTCCTTTCTTTCAAGCCATAGAGTGATCTCCAATCTTCCCTGACCTTAGCTCTGATACCATGTTGAGAAATCAATGCTAGTAGAATCAGGGTTAGATTTCTCTTTCTTGATAATTACTTGTGAATTATATTGGCTTCTTTTACATCTTTTTTATATTATTTTTCATCAAGCAATTACCAAATCATGTGTGTATGAAGATCACAAGAACAAGAGATACAATATGTAGGCACTCTACCAGGGCAAAACCCCTACATAGGAGAAAACCCAGTCAAACGTCTTCCTTCAGTAGTCAAGACGAGATAATCCAAGACTCTTCAACCTAGACACATACTGATCCAGGTGGATATTGGTGGTCACCTGCCTATTCCACTTGGACCCCCAACATTGTCTCTTTTAGTTTTGCGGTTTCCTTAATTGTAGCACAGTTTACTATTTTTGGCAATTTTTCAGGTCCTGAACTTCCGGAGCCATTTTGAGGCCTTAAACGGCATTTTTAGGGAAAACGGAGAGACTAAAAACATCCCACACCGGCTTGCCCCTTTGTTTTTATCTTCGATATCTTCAAAACGAGATATTATGATAGCCAAACGAAGATCATATGCCAAAGTTACGACCCCAGGAAGTTGACGTACCAACTTACCCAAACGGGGCCCATAGTTTTGGCGTTTCATCTCCTAGGGTTAGGGTTTTGGATGTTTAGGGTTTTCCATTGTTTCTCAATAATAAATAGGCCTTTGAACTTCGTTGTAAAACAGTTCAGAGGCATGTAGCCACCACATCTCTCCTTAGAGATAAGCTACCATTGTCCAAGCTATCTTATTTCCATTTTGTTTGTAAGCATAGTTCAGTGTTTTTCCATTAATAAAATGAAGTGTTTTTCTACCGCATCTCTGTGTTTATGATTATATCTGTAAGTTGTGTTCTTGTTTAAGTTCGGAGCAGTGGTATCAGAGCGGTCTGGTCTTTCTCTATTTTTCTTTGCATGTCCCCAACAAGGTCAGGTATAAGGAATTAGGGCTCGATCTAGTTGAACCATTGCAGGATCAACCTCGCAAAACCCGATGACCTCCCATGGCGGAAGAAAAGAAAGACGAGGGGGCAGGAGATCCTTTCAAAATGTTGCTCAAAGAAGCTCTCGAGCGACAGAGGGACGCGATGATGGATAACTTTGCCCAAATCCTTCGACGACTACCCACAGGCGATGCATCTTCATCCAGCAGCCACTCTAGAGGCGCCACTCCTTTTAAGGTACAAGTTAACTTCGATATTCCCATATTCGAAGGCCTGATAGATGCAGACGTCGTAGATAAATGGTTAAATCTATTGGAAGGATATTTTTCAATTCATGACTTTTCCAATCGGGAAAAGATTACGTTTGCACTTCTCAAAGCCGCCCCACACGTCAAGGACTAGTGGGAAACCTACTGTGAACAAAAGGACGAGAGTGAACCCTCATTGTTTTCAACTGCACCCACTTGGAATTCTTTCCAAGACGCCATCAAGGAACAGTATTACCCTGTCGGGAGCTATGAAGATAAATACATAAAGTGGACCACGCTACGGCAGGGAAGGGACCAAGATGTGCCGGAGTTCACAAATACTTTCCATACCCTTCGCATGAAGTTGGGTATCAAGGATACTGAGCGGCATTTGGTGCTCAAGTACCGCGGCTATCTACACAAGTACATCCAGGACAAGATGGAGTTCTTGGACATTTCCTCGCTCGGCACGACGTATCGGTACGCTGTAAAGATTAAGCAGAAGTTTAAACAGAAGAAGCAGGACTTTGGAGCTGTGAATCCAAAGTAAGGAAAAGGCGCCCCCAAACCACAGAACAAGGGACCAAGCCAAGGCGAGGCTACCCAGGACAACCCGCCGAAGCCACAAGCAAAGAACAACACCACGAAGATGAAGAAGGACACAGAAAATGGTGTGAGTTCCATAAGAGCTCCACTCACAATACAAGTGAGTGTCAGGCCAAGCAGTCACTGGTGGTCGAGCTGAAGGCTTCCGAATCAAACGCAAGTTCCAACTTTGAATCAGAACCTGATAAGGGGACTGACAAAGGGAAGAAAATCATTGATGCAGAGCCCAATGCCACTGTGGCCACCACAAAGATCCAGAAAATTGAGCCTGAAGATCCAAAGGAGGGGGAACGCCTCTTCCACTCACAGATGTGGGTGAAGGGTTCTCCGCTGCAGTTCATTGTTGATAGCGGGAGCCAAAAGAACCTCATTTCAGCAGAAGTCATGAAGCGTTTGGGCCTAAAGACTACAGCACATCCACAACCGTACACCATTGGGTGGCTTCACCAAGGACGAGATCTTCGCGTCAACCAACAGTGTCGTCTTCCCTATAGCATCAAGCCCTTCACGGATGAGGTATTGTGTGACGTTGCTCCTCTTGAAGTTTCTGATGTATTGTTAGGACAACCATACTTGTGGAAGCGACATGTTGTATATGAGTCTAGACCTTGCTCTGTGATTATTACTTTGGCTAATAAGTTGTACAGGATACCGGAGGTAGCCCCGCCTACCGCCATCTCTTTGATCACTGCAAAGAAATGCAGTAAGATCATTTCCCAAACCAAGAAATTTGTTTTCCTTATGATTCACCCCAAGGCAAGAAGAAGGTTTTGGCCACGACTTCCAAGCAGGGCTCCTCTGCACAGCAGCAACAAATGGACAAGGTCGTGGAGGAGTACAAGGACATTTTCGCCTCACCCACAGGGGTACCTCTGCACTGTCAGGTCAAGCACTCCATTGATCTGACCCCGGGCGCGCCACTGCCCAATGGACCGATCTATCGACGCTCTGTTCTGGAGAACGATGAGATCAAGAGGCAGATTCAGGAACTACTGCAGAAATGGCACATCAGGCCAAGCTCATCACCCTGTGGGAGCCCGATGTATTGGTACAGAAGAAGGATGGGGCCTGGAGACTCTGAATTGACTGTCGGGTGTTGAACAAGATCACTATCCAGAATAGGTACCCAATCCCACGGATTGATGACCTTCTGCACTAGCTCAAGGGGGCCAAATATTTTAGCAAGATTGATTTGAAGTCAGGTTATCACCAGGTGCCTATCGAACTCTCCAATGTGTGGAAGACTACCTTCAAATCCAAGGAGAGCCTTTTTGAATGGTTGGTTATGTCGTTCGGATTGACGAACGCCCCTTCAACCTTCATGAGACTGATGGATGACATCTTACGGCCCTTCACCAATGCATAATTCCGTGGTGGTGTATCTAGATGACATCTTGATCTTTAGCCAGAGTTGGGAAGAACACCTCCACCATATTTGACAGGTCCTTCAAATCCTTCGACAACACAAGTTGTGTGCTAACTTGGAGAAATGCACCTTCGGCCTGACCCAGGTTCAATATCTGGTGTACATCATTAATCAGCAGGGTGTACATGTGGACCCATCCAAGATACAAGTCACTCAAGATTGGCCAGCCCCAACCACTCTAACAGAGCTCCGCAACTTTTTGGGTCTTGCTAATTTCTACCGCAGGTTCGTTTTGGGGTCCTCTCATATCGCTTGGCCTTTAAGTTCTTTTGGTCGGAAACCCAGCAGCAAGTGTTTTCCGAGTTGAAGACACATCTGTTCTGCACCAGTGCTCACATTACCAGACCTGCAACAACCATTTGAGATAGAGACAGATGCCTCTGACTATGCTATTGGGGCAGTTCTTACTCAACATGGGCATCCAGTGGCTTACCACAGTGAGACACTTTCAAACACAATCCGAAAGTACACCACTTATGACAAAGAAATGTATTCCATTGTGCAGGCATGTCGTCAATGGAAGCATTACATTCTGGGGAAGGAAACAGTCATCCACACAGACCACCGGCCTTTACAGTTCATACAGACACAAGGGAAGTTGCAGAACGATCGCCATCAAAAATGGTCCACCTATCTGCAACAGTTCCATTTGAACATTAAGTATAAGAAGGGCAGCACCAATAATGTCATTGATTGCCTCAGCAGACCATCGGTCATGGCGCTGATCACTGTGCTCGACTCCTGTGGGCACGAGACATCGAGGTGGCCGCATGTTTACAAGAGCGATCCAGAATTCGACAGCATATACCAGACACTCCTGGAAGGGAAGAAAGTTCCAAATTTTCACCTTCAGGATGCATTGTTATGCCACTTCGGACACATATGCGTTCCGTCAAGTGAGCGTGCCAAGATGATTTGGGAGGCGTAGTACAGTCGGGTCGTCGTACATTTCGGAGTAGAGAAAACAGTGGCGGTATTGTAGAAGTATTTTTATTGGCCGAAACTTCATCAGGATGTTGGGAAGTACATTAGATCCTGCACCGCCTGCGCCATTGCCAAACCAACCATCAAGAAGCAAGGCCTGTATACTCCTCTACCTACTCCTAGTCGGCCTTGGGAATCTGTCTCCATGGATTATATGTCGGGCCTTCCTTCTACTAAGCACGGCAACAATTGCGTTTTCGTGGTCGTCGACAGATTCTCTAAGATGGCCATCATGGCGGCCTGTAAGAAGAGTATCTTAGCAAAGGCCACTGCTAAGCTCTTCTTTGAGCGAGTATGGGTACACTTTGGGATCCCACAGTCCATTATCTCAAATCGGGACAACAGATTCCTGAGTGCATTTTGGTCAAGTCTCTGGTCGATGCTCGATACAAAACTCACTAAGTCCACGGCTTTCCATCCCCAAACTGATGGCAAATTAGAGATTGTCGACAGGATGATCGTACACATTTTGCGCATGTACAACTCGAAGCATCCACGCTCATGGGATGAAAGTCTCCCCTATGTTCAACACAGCTACAACAGAGCTCTCCACAGCTCAACATACCACAGCCCCTTTCAGGTAGGGTTGGGATTTCAACCATTATGACCCATTGATGTGGATATCATTTATAGCCACTCAAGTAGATTCGACTCATGTGCAATCTGAATTTGAAAGGGCTAACAGCTTCATTGAGCGCATTCAACACATCCGCCAACAAGTCCATGATATATTGGATAGATCCAATGCTAAGTACAAGCAATGCCATGATCAACATCGAGTGTCGCACAAGTTCCAGGTGGGCGACAAAGTTTGGCTTCATTTGCAGAAAGAGCGCCTTGTTGGGCCCCACCGCAAGCTTTGCTCACTCCAATATGGGCCATACACCATCACCAAGGTTGTCGGTGACAATGCCTTTGAGCTCAGCATCCCACCGTTCCTTGGTCTGCACCCAGTGTTCAATGTAGATCGCCTTTGGCCATACTTCCCACCATTGTTGGACACATCTAACATTGCAGAACAGCTCACACCAACAGAGCTAAACCCAGACTGCATGGAACAAGCCACCATTGATCGGATCATGGACACAATCAAGAGCATTCGCCAGCAAAAAATCCAACTATATCGAGTTATCGAAGTTGGCCAACTCCTTCACCGAGGCAAGCGGCTCACTAGGGGCCAAGTTCAACAGAAGTTTCCCCATCTCATGGAGGCACTCAACGCAATGGAGACCATTGCTTCCTAAGGGGGGAGGAATGATCCCGGTGGATATTGGTGGCCACCTGCCTATTCCACTTGGACCCCCAACACTATCTCTTTCAGTTTTTCAGTTTCCTTAATTGTAGCACAGTTTACTATTTTCGGCAGTTTTTCAAGTCCTGAACATCCAGAGCTGTTTTGAGGCCCTAAACGGTGTTTTTAGGGAAAACAGAGAGTCTAACAACGTCCCAAACCAGCTTCCCTATTTGTTTTCGGCCTTCTCTTGGAGATCTTTGAAACGAGATATTATGATAGCCAAACGGAGATCGTATGCCAAAGTTACGACCTCGGGAAGTTAATGTACCAATTTACCGAAGCGATGCCCACAGTTTTGGCGCTTCATCTCCTAGGGTTAGGTTTTTGGATGTTTAGGGTTTTCCATTGTTTCTCAATAATAAATAGGCCTTTGAGCCTCATTGTAACACAGTTCAGAGGCATGTAGCCGCCACATCTCTCCTCAAAGATAAGCTACCATCGCCCGAGTTATCTTATTTCCATTTTGTTTGTAAGCATAGTTCAGTATTTTTTCATTAATGAAATGAAGTGTTTTTCTGTCGCATCTCTGTGTTTATGATTATATCTGTAAGTTGTTGCGTTCCTGTTTAAGTTCGGATCACATACCTCTTCCAACCACCAAGTCAACCCTTCCTACAACTTCGATCTAGATCTTCAACCTTGCAGCAGCAAGACTTTTACCCAACATCTAGAATTTCGATCTTCCAGTAGCCAAAATCTTCGACCCAACACTTTCAGAATTTCAACCCTCCCAACAACAAAACTTCGATCCAACAAATAGCCTAGTAACTTCGCATAAGAGAGAGAAAGAGATAGCCCAGAAATTTCAACTTGTATTTCTTCCTTCTTCACCTTGAACTTCGCACTTTTCTGAACTTCCTTGATGTAGATCGAACTTTTTGAGTTGATGTCCAAATAGATCAAACTGCTCTTGTATATATACCCTCTTTTGTGGGTCGAATTGTCTTCTTGTAGGCCGACTTCATCAAGTTAGGGCTGACTTGGTGTGGAGGTGACAAAATACATTTTTGACTCAATAATAAATATTTTTACATGATATAAAAGCCCAAGAAAGGCCACATTAAATGGACAGTGACTCTAATGACTCAATATAAAACTTAGAAGTCCACAGTGGGGACTTGAACTATAAAATGATGACCCAAGCATGAAACCCATGCTTGAATAAGTCATTGTAATAATAAATAAATAAATCATTATTTGACTCAAATATAAATATGAAGACCAAACTTAGTTACATTCTTCAACCACTGGTACCACCAGTAAAAATGGTCCTATGTGTTAATTTCTCCACTTTTTCCGCTCTAAAACAATTAAGATAAATAAAAAATAATATAATGATCCAATCCACATCAATTTTTTTGGAAAAAACCCTAATAATTATTTTAATAAATTATTTATCTCACTAATGAACTAAGTTTTTGTTGATATGTATGAAATAACTAAATATAGAAATAAAGACAAGAATACATATGATTGATTATATACTACTGAAAAATAAATTTAAAATAAACTATAATGTTATAACCTTAAATAATTAAATTGATAAGGAATACTTATGTTTGTTTTTAAATACCTATTTTAAATTTGCAACCTACATCATTGTGAATTCACAATATTCGCAAAGTAAACAATCGTTTCCTTATAAGTAATAAATAATTATTACTTTACATAAAAATATCAAAATAAAGTTTTAGAAAAATAATAATATATATATAACATGAGAGTACGTAGCTATCATAATTACCCCTCTATATATATAATTTAATTAGGTAAAACAACCTTTTTCCACAATCGTACTGCGGAATTTAGAAAAATAATAATATATATAACATGAGAGTAATTTGATAAAACAACCTTTTTCTACAATCGTACTGTTCTACGTCTATAATGTCTTGATTATTGAAATGTACCCTTTTTCTTTTTCCTTTATTTGCATAGAATGATATCTATGTTCATTAAAAAAAATCATTTCATTCATCTTTCATTACTCTTCCACAAATAAAATCGATAATTTCTTTAAATTCTTTTTCCTTTATTTGCATAGAATGATATCTATGTTCATTAAAAAAATCATTTCATTCATCTTTCATTACTCTTCCACAAATAAAATCGATAATTTCTTTAAATGTGAGCTATATGGTTGTCTTCCCCACCATTCTAATATTTGTGTGATGTGGCATAGCCTAATAACATATAAATTAATTATACTAGTATTGGATGTTGAGTTATTGATTGATATCCTAACATTAAAATAATAAGAAAATATATCTCAGAATATATTTATGAACAACAAAAGAATTAAGGGCACAAGTTGATTGTGTGGGCTCTTCCATTTTCCAGCAAGCATACCTATAATTACTGAAAGACTATTAACTAACTACAGCAACTCAAAAGGCTTCCTTTATTGATGAAAAAATATAAGTAAAGCTACAACATTGTTTTTAGAGGTCTGAAATAAAAGCTCTCAAAACTAGTTATTACATTGAGAGGCGCATTCTACAACGTAGTATGAGGGAGATGTGTGATTTTCTCTGTGCTCAACGGTCAACCTCGAGTTGACACGTCTTTTTTTTATAACCAGAGAAATTGGCAACTAGGTCAGTGTCTTACTCATGTGACATGAGGTCGATTCTAAATGCTACCACTATAACCTCTAGGGCCTATGACCTGTCCTCTCCATAGACCAGGTTACGTCTGAGAGAATTGAACCATCGATCTCTTACTTTTCACAATACTTCATTTTCACAGTGATTGCCAACTAAGCTACACCCAAGGATGACCTATGTCCATTTTAAAATAACAGTAATATATATATATATAGAGGTATTAGCAATTGGGTTAGTCTTGTAATCACGTGATAGGAGGTCAATTCCAACCGCTACACCTCTAGGTGCCTACGTATGCCCCTTCCGTAACCACAGGGAAATCGAAGAGATTTAAACCTCAAACAGATTTAATAAAGAACTAGGGTTCCTGCATCGATGATAATGACACAAAATTACTCTGATGCACCTCCCTTCCCATGAATAGAAAATTATTCTTCAGCCTTTCTCCATGCTTGACCGATGCATATCTCCATAATAACCAGAACAGATTCAACATACACCATCCTGCCTATTATATTGTGGATGATAATGGCACGAATGATAGCAATACTGATCACATGCAAAATCAAATGAAGGATATGCTCAAGACAACAACGTCAATGAAAACATCTAACAATGATGCAATATGATGCACCAACATGATGCTGACGATGGCATTGATTTCTAATTTCATGATGCTGTTGTCGTCAACCTAATCTAGTACCACTATGATATTGACGAGGATACACGTTTGAGATATGGTAAAGGAACACCGATTGACACCATGCTACTATACTATGCCAGAGAGTCCTATCTCTTGCATTCTCTTCAATGATCTCGATGATTCATGTATGCGTGCAGTAGAAACAGCCATTAAGACTGCATGAAAAATCACATTGAGAAAATGTGTAAGCAGCATTTTGTGAATTGTAATAGATCAACTAAAGGGCTAGTTTGAGGTAAGTCACAGGCTGTGTTCTATTTTATTTTTTAATCATATTTTGAATGTGTGGAATCCTCATACCAAGCTTAAAGAATTGCCCAATTTTGTAAGTCCATGTAGGTGATTTTTTATCTATCATAAAAAGCCACATTTTTTATATAACTTCTTCCGCACAGTGTTTTGAGGTTTATGGGGAAAAGCCATTTTTCCCATCAAATACATTCATTATTTATTGCTGGCCATCAAGAAAAACAAGCAGTTCCTCGAAAACATCTGATTAAATAGTTAAAACCATCATTTCTTAAAGCTGGAATGTTTTTTAAATTCTAAACCCACTTACCTAACCTAATTATTCTGCCCATTAGTTTCTAATTTAATTTTTTGTAAAATGCTGAATAACACATTTTGATTTGGCTATTGTCTTCCAAAGACTCTTCTTTGCTTTCTCAATTGTTTCAAGAGGGCATTACCTTTCACGGAATAACCATGGAACCAAATACCAAAATGATTTATTATGTAAACAAGTATTTTTAGGCATTTATCAACCTTAAGCCTTTTCGCTTTCATTTGTGATGGTTCTATGAAATGTAAGTACTATATACAAACACTATTGGAGGTTGTTGCCTGCTTGTAAATCAGATGGCAATTTAGTTTTCTAACATAAAGATATTACCTGTTAAAATTGGCAACTAGGGCCAAATTCCATGTGGGTCAACTTATTTATGGCAGCTGATATTTTTCTTGGATCCCTCTCATCAAGAGGTGTACGATTGATCTAAAGATCATCCGATTCCGATAAGTATTCATGGAGATATGAATTTATTTGTGTTATGGGACAATTCGTCAAGGTCGACCAGCAACTAAATAACACCCACATGTGCTCAACGTTTTAGTATAAAAAGAGGTGACTTGATTGTCATTTCTACACACACTTCACTCTTGATTTCTCTCCACTTGTTCTGGGTTTTAGTGGTAGAGAAATCTAAGAGAGGAAGCCCTAAACGCAGAAGTTAAGAAGCCCTAGACGCAGTCAAGAAGGAGGGTTACTCGCTGCCCTATATGCTGGTCTCTACAAGCCCTAGACGCAGTAGGGAAGGAGCCCTAGCATGAAGTTCAAAATGCAGTCCTAGATGATCTACGCATGACCTAGAAGAGATGCCCTAGCTCCTAACGTAGTTATGGAAGAGAGGCCTAAGTGCTGTCCATAAGGGGTCATGACAAGAAGGGTTAGGTGCCCTAGGTAATGAGGGAAGTTCAAAAATTCCTTACACTGTCCTAACACTAAAGCCTAGCTGCAATTAAGAAGGCAGAGGAGATTATAGGACAGCGTGATGTGGAGGAGAACAAGAGGCAACTACAGCAAGGAAAAGAAGGCAGCGTGGAGCCTTCTAAGATCTGCTTTGAGGGTTGGTTGCCATTGCAAGAAGGCCAAGTATGTTCAGGGCTAAACGCAGGTCAAAGACAAGTCAGTTGGGCAGCAAACGAGGTAAGGAGCTCTGTTTTGGAGAGGACTGTAGGTGACAGCAAGGACTGTGGTAGGCCGCAGGTCTAACCACCTCAAAACAGGGACAGCATGAAAGGGTTTGGGGTTGTACAGTGCTCAGAACAGCAGCACGAATGGAGAGAAGCCTTACTTGCCTAGGCCGCAGAAATTAAGGGTTGATTTGAGTACAATGTGCGAGCAATAAAGCTACAACAAGTGATGCAGGAACATCCGAGCACCTTAATGGAAAGAAAAACTAGAGAAAGAAGACACATGGACACCCAGGCCAACCGTGAACAGAATTCAGTTAGTGAACAAATTTCAGTTCAATAATCAGTTAAAACTGCCATGTATGTATAACAAGATATTAAGAATTTGTTCGGGCATCAAGAAAGAGGGAACCGGGGCGTGTGAGGAAGATAGAGTGTAAGAGGATACAATGTAGATTGCAGGAGAATTGGTGCTTAAGGCTGAGATGCCTTAAGGTTGGGGTCGTGAAGAGAACACCGGAGGCCGAGGCTTCAGTGGTCATGGTTGCAGAAATGTGCTTCAAAGATTTTTAACCAATCACCTTCGCCAGGAAAAGTGAGTGATTCTACTATTGGGAACGAAGAGGAAATGGTGGAGAATTTGTTTGATTACCTGTGCAGTCTTGTGATGCCCGTGGAAAACAAAGAGAGGTTCGTTAAGGCAGAAGGCATGGAGTTGATGATAATTATAATGAAGCAGAAGAAGTTAGCCTACGGTTCGGCTATGAGGGCCCTAGATTTTGCCATGACGAAGTTTCCGCTTGCCTGTGAACAGTTCATCGATGTCTTGGGGTTGAAGACCTTTTTTTTCTTTTGCGACTTTCATGGGTAAGATTCCAGTAAATAAAGCCCAAGGCTAAGCAGATGAGAGGAGTTACAAGGAGGAATTAGGAGAGCGAATTATCTCACTTATTGCTTCATTATTTGATGGACTGTCATGGGGTTCAAGAAAGGAACGGTTGCTGAGTAAGTTCGTGGAGAACGAATTTGAAAAGGTTGACAGACTAATGGAATTATATATCAGGTATGCTGATCGGGTAAAGGCAGAAATTGAACGGATGGATCAACTCCAGCTTGATGATTTAGAGTTAGATGATGAAGAATGATTCATTGGCCCATAAGGCAAGTGAGACCGTGAGAAGCGTTTCTAAAAGGCTTCGTGGGCCCATAACCCACAGGCCTCAAGAACGATTTATTGGGGAAATGGGATTTTGGTTCACCCCAAAATCTCGTCCCCATCAAGTGGTATCAGAGCGGGAAAAGATTTCCTACGGAAAGGAGTTTTTGCATGC
Source organism: Pinus tabuliformis (assembly GCA_031772625.1). Lineage (NCBI taxonomy): Eukaryota > Viridiplantae > Streptophyta > Pinopsida > Pinales > Pinaceae > Pinus > Pinus tabuliformis. The sequence continues at coordinate 24,163,517 of CM062810.1, read as the reverse complement.
GAAGAAAGAAGAGGTACAGTTTTGCTGAAGATTTGTAAGCTTGTAATTTTTTATTTTATTTTGTGAAGGTGAGAAGATTGCAGCAAACCTGGAGCAGGAGTGCTCAATTGGTTCGAGAGGAGAGAACCAGAGAGATGCCGAAAGACTAAGCTCAAGAGAGAAGCTTGGTAAGGCATCTGGTAGCAGGGAGGACTTGCTATTGCAGAGGTTTGGTTGCAGCTCACAGAAGACCATGAAGGCAGTTCCATTGAAGAAGTGAAACAGTGGGTAGAATTGCTAAGGAAACGCATATGACCAGGAGGTCATAAATTTTTGTACCTCGAGAGTCTGATGCAGGAGCATCCAAGCACCTTAATGGAAAGAAAAACTAGAAAAAGAAGACACATGGACACCCAGGCCAACCGTGAACAAAATTCAGTTAGTGAACAAAATTTCAATTAAATATTCAGTTAACACTGCCATGTATGTATAACAAGATATTAAGAATTTGTTCGGGCATCAAGAAAGAGGGAACCAGGCGTGTGAGGAAGATAGAGTGTAAGAGGATACAATGCAGATTGCAGGAGAATTGGTGCTTAAGGCTAAGATGCCTTAAGGTTGGGGTCGTGAAGAGAACACCAGAGGCCGAGGCTTCGATGGTCATGGTTGCAGAAATGTGCTTGAAAGATTTTTAGCAAGTCGCCTTTGCCAAGAAAAGTGAGTGATTCTACTGTTGGGAACGAAGAGGAAATGGTGGAGAATTTGTTCGATTGCCTGTGCAGTCTTGTGATGCCCGTGGAAAACAAAGAGAGGTTCGTTAAGGTGGAAGGCGTGGAGTTGATGATAATTATAATGAAGCAGAAGAAGTCAGCCTACGATTCGGCTATGAGGGCCCTAAATTTCGCCATGACGAAGTTTCCGCCTGCCTATGAACGATTCGTCGATGTCTTGGGGTTGAAGACCTTTTTTTTCTTTTGCGGCTTTCATGGGTAAGATTCCAGTAAATAAAGCCCAAGGCTAAGCAGACGAAAGGAGTTACAAGGAAGAGTTGGGAAAGCGAATTATCTCACTTCTTCATTATTTGATGGACTGTCACGGGTTCAAGAAAGGAATGGTTGTTGAGTAAGTTCGTGGAGAACGAATTTGAAAAGGTTGACAGACTAATGGAATTATATATCAGGTATGCTGAACGGGTAAACGCAGAAATTGAAAGGATGGATCAACTCCAGCTTGATGATTTAGAGTTAGATGATGATGAATGATTCATTGACCCATGAGGCAAGTGAGACCGTGAGAAGTGTTTCTGAAAGGCTTCGTAGGCCCATAACCCATAGGCCTTGAGAACGATTTATTGGGGAAATGGGATTTTGGTTCACCCCAAAATCTCGTCCCCATCAACAAGGTTGGGTGGTAGGCTGCAGGCCATACCATCACAACAAGGGATAGCGTGGAGACTAAGGGCTGCCTAGGTGACTGTTTGAGGGCTGTGGCAGCAACCTGAAGTGCCCTAACCAGTCTATATCACAACAGCAGCAATGGCATGGTGCATTGGGACCGCAGCAAGGTACAGCAAGGCTACAATGGGACAGCAGCAAAGTACAACATACCACATGGGACAGCAGCAAGCATGGTGCTGCAAACACAATAGGACAGCAAGCTATGACATGGTACAACAATGTCACAATGGGACAGCATGGCAAGCATGGTGCAGCAAGCTATGACATGGTGCAACAATGGCACATGGGTGCAGCATGTTGCAGCACGGTGAGGTGCAGCATGATGATGAGGAGTAGCACAATGATAGGTGCAGCATGGTGATGGAGTCACCTAGGAGAATCAGTTGAAGCAGCTTGTCTTCAACTGAGTTCAGCTACCTCATGTATCATCTTCTTGGAGATGATCTATGCTCTTATTTAGATAAGTCAAAGTGTTGACTTCTATTGTATATGTTATTATGTACTATTTCTCTCTCTCTCTCTCTCGCTGTGCTAAACTATTGAAGAACATATAAGAAGAATTGATCAAGGGTTTCCCCACATTGGGGTTTGTCCCTGGTTAGCACCACATCTTGTGTCCTCTTGTCTTGGCTTGTCTTCTGCGATTTATGTTTATGTTCTATCTGCAACTTACTATTATGCTGATGTGATTGCTAATCAGGAAATGATATTGAGCTAACTGTGAAAATTGAAATAAATTGCTCTAAGCATAGAACATACCTAAAATTAAAATAACCTCATGCTGCGACACATAAATGCAGAATGATGCTTTCCCTTTTTAAGAAGCCATGTGATTATTCTTTTTAAAACCTATAAGAATGTAGCTCGTGTAGAGGGCTTTCCACATCATCTGTTTTATCAGACTATTGGAGGTTTAGTTGCAAAAATCAGTTGCCTGCTTGCAAGTCAGATCGCAAGTTAGTTTTCTACTATAAATCTGTTAACGTCATTCTGCTACACATAATTGCTACAATGATACTTCCCCACTTTTACGAAGCCATAAGATAATTAACTTTAACATACAAAAGGAGCAGTTGGTGTTGAGGGCTTCCCGCATGATCTGTTCTATTAAACTATTGGAGGTTTAGTTGTGCAAATGAGAGGCCTGTTTGTAAGCCACATGGCAAATTATTTTTCTACTATAAAGCTGTTAACCATATCCTGCTACACAGTTGCTACAATGATGCTTTCCCACTTTTAAGAAGCCATAAGATAACTCTTTTTAAATGGATAAAAAGGAGTAGTTGGTGTAGAGGGCTTTCAAAATAATCTGTTCAATAAAACTATTGGAGATTTAGCTGTGTAATTCAATTGCCTGCTTGCAAGTCAAATGACAAGTTAGTTTTGTAATATAAAGCCATAAGACTATTTTTTTCAAACATATAAAATGAGTAGTTGGTGTAGAGGGCTTTCCACATAGTCTCTTCTATTAAACTGTTGGAGGTTTGGTTGCGTAAAGCAGGTACTTACTTTTAATTTAAGATGGCAAGTTACTTTTCTAATACAAAACTGTGAACCTCATCCTGCTACACATGATTGCCACAGTGATGGTTTTCCCAGTAGAAGCCGTAAGATTTTTCATTTTGTTCTCATATAAAAGATAGTTGGTGTAGAGGGCTTTCCACATGGTCTCTTCTATTAAACTATCGGAGGTTTAGTTGTGTAAATCAGGTGCTTGCTTGTAAGTTAGATGGCAACTAAGTTTTCGACTATAAAACTGTTAACCTCATCTTGCTACACATAATTGCAGCAATGATGCTTTCCCACTCTTAAGAACCTATAAGATTTAAAGGAGTAGCTGGTGCAGAGGCCTTTCCTCAAATTGAGACGGAATCTGTTCTAACTTCTATTAATTGATCTTGGCAGAAGAATAGAAACACGGGAGGAAGAATATGCAATAACAAACCTTTATACTACTACACTATTCAAAAAGCATATCATTAGTTTTGTCATTATTCCAGCAACACAATTTAATTCCCGCATATACAAAGTTCAACTTTAGCATCAGTTAGCATCGAGAAGGATTCAGGTAACAGTCAAAACCTGAAAATAAATGAACCAGCTGTAGTTTAAATAATCAACACTACAGCTGGGGGTAACTGAAAATCTGCCTTGATTAAATAATGACAAGCAACGGTAGGGTAGAGTTCAAAGCCTATTTAATGATCGAGATTACACATGCCAGGGTTTTTAAGGCACCAGAGAGGCTGAAGAGGCTCTGCGTCAATATGTCTCTTAACCATTCTGTATCTCCATTGGTTCAATCTGTCGATTGCCTTTGCATATCTCTTTTTACCATCGCTATCCCTGTTCCCAGACCATAATGTCTCAGCCATTGCAGATGCTCTTGGCCAGATTCGGCCGTCCATACCTGTCTTGTCTGATTGTTCAGACCAGAGGGCCACCTCTCCTCCCAAGACCAGCTTTGATTCTTCCTCACTCAGTCCATAATTGATATCGTAGTCATAGATTCTTTGCCAGGTCTTGAAGGGCGCGCACCACGAGCCACCGTTACCACCATTGTAATTAAATGGGATGCCCGGAGCGTCGCTTATCTGCCTATCGTAGCGGCTATCGTTGCCGACCCAACCTCCACGGCCACAGTCAAGATAATAAAAATCCGCCGATGAAACGATGACTCGATAGCCGGCAGCAGTAATGCGCTTCGTATTATTGGGGCCATTGTTCCATGTCTGGAGAATCGTGGTTTCCCTCGGCAGAATTTGGGGTCTCACCTTCACAGTGTCGTCCAGCAAGACGTCCTCCCAATAAATTGCAGTCTTGTTGTGAGCAGTAATGTAGGGGTGCGTTGTCGAGATGAATTTTTCGAGTAGTTGATCTAAGCTTCCTCCGTCGGCCACAAATTTCTGAATGTCGGAATCCTTTTTCCAGCAGCCAGGAACGACCTCGTCGCTACCTCCATGATAGAAATTCTCGGGGAACAAAGAGGCGACATCGTCGATAACATTCTGCACGACTTTATACGTTTTCGGGTTGAGAGGGTTCAGCTGTCCAGCTCCAGGCTCCGACGCCATCCGATCGCTCCAACTCGCGGAAGGATCCGACCAGAACGTGCCCACGCATGTCACGATGTCTGGGTATGCATCCGCCCAGGATCCAGAGTGAGCTGCCATTAAAGCAAATAAATAAAATCAATCCTCAGCCAATCTGCTTGCAATCATCTAAACTCCCCCATCAACTTTGAATTAGAGTCGGATAAAAAGCCCAAAGTTTTGCCCTTTTCTGGGAGACGCAATCAGTGTATTTTTTATGGAAATCCTGTTAAATTTATTTTTGTTTGATGAAATGGCAGATAAAAAATTTATAGATTACATAATCTGCAATAAGGGTTTTGGAGGTTGCTAAATTTATCTGTACATTCAAAATCTACAATTTTACTGAATTGCCCGCCTACTTTCAACAAAGATTGGTCACCCAATCCCAGTGAGGACAAATCAGAAAAGAAAAAGAAAGCGGTACATTGTCCCTTTAACCTGTTCCATTTGTATTGGAAACAGTTTCCTGTAATGATGCAATGATTTGACACGTAGAACAAGCCCATCTAAAACAGGGCTTAATATGTTGCCTCCAGATTGAAGAGCTTGAGTTTTGAGTTCGTATGAGCATATCATCACGTCAAGCAAAAGGATTGAGGAAATTGGTTTGTTCTAAACACTGTTTGCCATTGGAAACATAGTCAAAACATGTAGTTTATGATGTACCCCCAGAGTAAGTGAGGAGTTTGAATTTTGTGTTCATATCAGCATATCACCACATCAATCAAAGGGATTGAGAAATTGATTTGTTCGAAGCACTGTTTAACATGGGAAACATAGTCAAGAAATTTAGACATGGGGAGTTGAAGAAACTGACTTTTTTGAAGCGAGGTTTACAATTGGAAACTTAGTATAGAGAATTGATAAAATTGATGTGTTCGGATCAAAGTTTACCATTGAAAACAAGGTGAAAATAAAAGCAGTACAAAATCCATGGAACCTCCAAAGAACAGTGATCTCAATGATCGAAGTACTTTACCATCGGGAACATAAATGGTAAGCATAATAAAGTGATTAAAAACGCAGTTTAACTAGCAAGGAAAATGGCCTTTTCCAGTAAAACATTTTCTGGTTATTTTAACTAAAATCTGGCAGAGATCTTTAAAATTTTGAATTTAAGTTGTTTAATTAGTGGATTTCGAGTGGCCCAGGGGTTTTTCATGTTGCTAAATCCATTTATGAATTAAAAAATGTATTTTAAACAAAATAAAAAAGATACAATCTCACTTGAAATTGTATCCCCAGATTCTAGTAAAAAAGGTTGTTTCATCTATAAGTTATAAGTTTGACCGTGCCATTAAAAAATGGGGTATTGAATAAATTGATTTGTTCCCAGCACTGTTTACCATTGGAAACACAGTGAAAATTATAGAGAATTTAATGAACTAAGAAATAAAATGAAATTCTACGAGATTATCACTTCAAAAATCACCTATCCAGAGCAGTGATTTCAATAATAAAAGCATGGTTTACCATTGGAAATAGGGATTGAAGAAATTGATTTATTCCCAGCAATGTTTTTGGAAAGAAAGTGGAAATAATAAAAGTAGTAGAAAATCAAAGAAGTTAAAACCTAGCAATAAAGTAAAATTCTCTGAAAATATTAATTCAAAAATCAACAACACAGAGTAGCATGTCTAATGATCACCTAGACAGAGTAACAGAAAGTTCAAAGATTCATCAAACCAGTTAGCTTATTTAGCAGTCAAACGGGAGAGAGTCTTTAAGATGCCTTCATACAGGCAGCAGACCTGCTCAGAATCTTGAGGTGATAGGTTTCTTGCATGAAACCAGGCAGGAACCCGTCACTTCAATGTTCCAGCAAGATTTCTGAGGGGTGCATAAAGGTCGCTGTCAAACAGGAGGATGGAAGAAACCTAACCATGAATGAGGCCTGTGTATGATATGTAATGAAGTTAAGAAGAATCACATGCTTTACAGTGTTATGCACAAATGTTGAAAAGCTCAATTAGACAAGAGGACGAGATTTTATCTGCTTTATTGTCAGGGAGGAAGATAGAAGAAAATAGACCGTGAATCAAGGCTGTGTGCGCTATCAAATGAAGTTGATGAAAATTCTATGCTTTGCTGTCTTATGTACAAATGTCATATTAAAACGCTCAATTAGACAATAGAAGATAGACAAAAATAGACTGGGTCCGTGTCCGCTATCTAATAAAGTTGAGAGAATCACAAGTGTTGAGAATGATAGCGAGAAAGGGTTCCTTGATTTGTGCCTTAATCAAAGGGACCAGAACGAGTTTCTCCTTAGCATGGTCGAGTTCCCTATAAGTTAAGACAAATTCCTATAATTTGGGATCCATTCCTAAAAGTTAAGACGAGTTATGAAGCAGTTAACAAATGTGCTAAAGTGGAAGGCCGAGTTTCTTGTCTTCTAGTGCGAGTTTATTTGGGAAAAGGACAAGTGACTGAAACTCAAGTTCTAGAATTGAGATGAGACAAGTTGCATGAGTTAGTTCAACTCAGTTAACTCAATCAATCACAAAATCAATTTCCTAAAATATAATTTGCCAGATTTAGCCATTCGAATTGTTTTAAAAGGAGGAAGGAAGGCACAATTGTAATCATTCTTGAGCACGAGTTTGTGTGTGAACTTGTGAGAGAGCGTGTGCAAGAAGGAGCTTGTATGTGAGTTGGTAGAGAGCAATTTTCCTTGGGAATTGCGCTAAGAAATAGGAGGAAATTCTTATTTTATAGGGGCAACCTATGCGCTAGGATTTAGGAGGATTTGCGATAGGAAATAGGCCTCTAGGATTGCACAAAAGAGAAGGAAAGGAGATCAGGGGTATTGCAAGTGTTTGAAGCCTAGTCAGGCAAGGAGAAATTAGCTTGGTTTCTATTGGAACAAAGTTGTATTGTAAAAGATCTATTGCTCAGTTTTTTCTATCAATAAAATTCTCAAGTAAGTAGAGGGTTTTTGATATTTGTGGAAAAACCTGTGATCAATTTTTAGAAACCAACATTTTGGACTAACCTAGTGAGTCCATCAAGTAGAGGGTTTTCCCAGTTGGGTTCCCTAGAAAATTGTGTTGTTGAATTGTGCGACTGTTTATTTATTTCTGTTCCTATTCCGCTGCAAATTAAGTAGGGAAATTCTGTGCCTATATGAAAAGAAACTCGTTTTCAGATTGTTCATATTAGCCATTGCAGGATTTTGTGGATTTCCTACATGGAATCAAAGTTGTGAACATAATCGACCAGCACACAGATTTCATATTTGATAGATGGCCACAGCAGGGTTGAGAGATCAGGATAGACTTGATGGCGCCTCAAACTTTGGTGTTTGGAAAGTCTGAATGTCATTCTTGTTGGACGAGTTTGGACTGAAGGATTATGCAGAGAAAGGTGTTCTAAACCAAACCACTTACGGCAGTTCTAAAGGGAGATGGCCAAAGCCAAAAGGATGATCCTAGATGGACTCCGGGATCATATAGTTCCACATATTTCTGGTAAGGATATCGCAAAGGAAATGTGGGATGTCATTGTGAATCTATACCAAGATCCCTATAAGAATCGTAAAATGATTCTCAAGGAAAAGTTGAGGACAACCAAGATGCAGAAGGGTGAGAACGTAACTTCTTATCTCACCAGAATTCAGAACGTTCGTGATGAGCTGGCAGTCGTAGGAGAGAAGCATGATGGCAGTGAGCTAGTGCGGACAACTATAAACAGGTTTTCCAATGAATGGTGAACTTTTGTTTATGGAATAATGGGACAAGATAAGCTACCAGATTGGGAACACCTGTGGAGTGATTTCACTCAAGAGGAGCTAAAGGCTCAGTCTAGTCAAAGCCTCTACTAGCAGTAGTGGCAAGGGTTCAAAGGCTGAGAAGGAAGAGGGGAATCTTGCTCTTGCAAGTAAAGCCAAAGAAAAGAAAGGCAAAGGGAAGGGTGAGAACAGTCAAAAGAGTGACAATAAGAAGAAGGAACTAAGTAAGATCAAGTGCTTCCATTGCCATGAGTTTCAGCACTACGCTATCAAGTGTCCAAATCGGAAGAAGGGGTTGAATAAGGAGCATGTGCCTGCATCAGCTGAGGTAGATGGCTTTGCTTCTCAGTTTGCGAAAGACTTCTCATTGATAGTTTGCATGGCAAGCTCAATAGGCAGTAGCACCTAGTATATTGATTCAGGTGCCTCTTTCCACATGACCGGGAACAAGGAGTTCTTCAACCAACTGGAAGAGAAGGATTTGCAAGTGCATATCAAGCTTGGAGATAATGACAAGTATGTAACCAAGGGGGTTGGTACTGTCAGCTTGAGAGGGATTCAAGGGAGCCTTCTCCATCTCAGAGATGTTCTCTATGTTCCAGGGCTAAAGAAAAACCTGGTTTCGGTAGCAACCCTTGAGGACAAGGGATATGATGTCATCTTCCGCAGAGGTAAGGCTTACCTCAAGCATCTAGCTTCTGGGACAGTGAAGCAAATAGGTGTGAGGATGAGGAACCTTTATAGGATGCAGGTAGAGACTTGCGCAGCCTTGAGCAACAAGGCATGATGTGAGCTAAGTAGGGATGTTGGAGAACTTTGGCATAAGCGCATGAGACACTTGCATCATGGGGCGCTGAAAATTCGTCATGCAATTTTGACAAGGGTGGAGTGTGCAAGGGGTGCACACTTGGCAAGTATGCCAAGTCTTCTTTCTAGGGTCAAGACAACAGAGCCAAAGGGATTTTGGAGTGGGTGCATTCAGATGTGTGCAGGCCCTTCTCTTCTCCATCACTCATGAGACACATGTATTATGTTACTTTCATTGATGATTATTCTCGTAAAACTTGGATTTATTTCATGAAGAAGAAAGATGAGGTCTTAACCAAGTTCTTGGAGTTTAAGGCCTTAGTTGAAAACCAGACAGGGAAGAAGATCAAGGCAGTGAGAAGTGACAATGGTGGATAATATGTCTCCAATGCCTTCAAGGAGTTGTGTCCAAAGGAAGGCAATAGGAGAGAGTTGATAGCATCTCATAGCCCTCAGTAATATGGGGTGGCTGAGAGAAAGAACCACAGGTTTGTTGAAGCGGCCAAGGCCATGTTGCTTGATCAAAGACTGCCTATGTTCTTATGGGTAGAGGCATGCAACACTGCAATATTTCTACAAAAAGGGAGTCCGCACAAGGTTCTTGGATGAGTTACACCAAAGAAGGCTTTCACAGGAAAGAAGCTTGATGTTTCACACCTTCGGATCTTCGGCACAAAGGTTCACTGACATCTGTCCAAGGATGGCAAGAAGAAGCTAGATCCCACAATAGAAAAGGGAATTTTCATGGGATACAGTGAGATAGCTCAAGCATACAAGGTGTATCTTCTAGGACTCAGGAAGACAATTCTCAAGCGGGATGTGACATTCCAAGAGGACCGAGCTCTGAGAAATTCCTTGGAACATGACCAGATTGCGGAACCTAAGGAGGAGCTACTCGCTACCAAGCAAGAGCCACAACCAAGACCATAGTGCGAGCCTCAACCAGGTCATAAGAGGGTCGCACAACAGGATGAGGAGAGACTAGGCCAAGAGCAAGCAGCTAATCAACTAAAGACTTGCACTAGCCAAGTGGGCCGAGAGGTTGATTCAGGAGGCCTAGGAGCAAGTAGAAGCTCCTAGCACCATGTTCAGGCAGAGTAAACAGCCATAGAGGTACACAGGTTATATGGCACTGATGACAAAGTTGGTGGACACTGAGCCTTCTTCTTACAAGGAGGCAGCCTCTCAACAGGTTTAGCAAGATGTCATGGTGGAGGAATATTCCTCCATCATGAAAAATGATGTTTGGAAGATTGTGCCATGACCTAAGGGCAAATCAATAGTTGGATCAAGATGGGTGTACAAGATGAAGGATGGCGCAGATGGGAGTGTGAAGAAGTACAAAACCAGGTTTGTGGCCAAGGGCTTCTCACAGATTAAGGGCATAGACTATGATGAGACCTTTGCCCTAGTAGCATGATATTCATCCATCAAGACTATTTTGACACTCGCAGCACAGATAGGGTGGAAGATCCACCATATGGACCCGAAGATAGCATTCCTCAATGGAGTAGTTGAGGAGGAGATTTATATGGAGCGGCCAGAGGAGTTTGAGCAGTTCAGTAGAGACACACATGTGTGTAGGCTTAAGAGAGCTCTTTATGGGCTCAAGCGGGCTCCGAGAGCATGGTACACTCTTATTGATAGCTACCTTCGAGGATTGAGCTTCACTGAGAGTGAGGCGGATGCTGACCTATACTACATAATGGTTGGAGGACTTCCACTCATTCTAGGGCTCTATGTTGACGAGTGACGACCTTATATTGACTGGAGAGGAGATCTTGATCTAAGATTGCAAGGAGGACCTTGCAAGGGAGTTTGAGATGAAGGATATGGGGCTTATGAACTATTTTCTTGGCTTGGAGGTTTGACAGGGTGATGGTGAGATCTTTGTAGGACAGGGGAAGTACACTATAGAGATTCTTCGGAGATTTCAATCGGGTTGTTGATGTATTTGGTCAACACACAACTTGATATTTGTTTTGCAGTCAACCAGCTGAGTCAGTTCATGTTGGAACCGACCAGAGTTCATTGGGTTGTTGCGAAACATGTGTTGGGATATCTCAGAGGCACAGTGAATTATGGATTCTGGTACAAACAGGATGATGGAGTGACGCTTGAGGACTTCAAAAATGCGGATTGGGCATGGTGCTCCACAGACAGGAAGAGTACTTCAGGTGGTGTCTTTAGCATTGGGTCAACAGTTGTTTCTTGGTACAACAAGAAACAGAGATCAATTGCACTCAGTTCAACAGAGGTCGAGTACATGGTTGCTAGTTTGGTAGCATTCAAGGCTATATGGGAGAAGAATTTGCTTGTGGGACTTTTCAAACAAAAGATGGAGCCTACCATGATACACTATGATAATCAGAGTTACATCAAACTCTCTGAGAACCTAGTGTTTCATGATCGCTCAAAGCTTATCGAGATCAGGGATCATCATCTCAAAGATTGTGTGCAAAAAGGGATAGTGAAGCTACTGTACCATTCCAACATAGGAGCAAACAGCAAATATCTTGACCAAGGCAATGGAAAGAAGTAGTTTTGTTCATTTCAAAGATAAGGTGGGAGTTGTACAAAATCCCTTCCTCGCTAAGAGGGAGTGTTAAGAATGATAGTGAGAAAGGTTCCTTGATTTGTGCCTTAGTCAAAGGGACCAGAACGAGTTTCTCCTTAGCATGCTCAAGTTCCCTATAAGTTAGGACAAATTCCTATAATTTAGGATTCATTCCTAAAAGTTAGGATGAGTTATGTAGCAGTTAACTAATGCGCTAAAGTGCAAGGTCGAGTTTCTTGTCTTCTAGTGCGAGTTTATTTGGGAAAATGACAAGTGACGAAATCTCAAGTTCTAGAATTGAGATGAGACGAGTTGCATGAATTAGTTCAACTCAGTTAACTCAATCAATCACAAAATCAATTTCCTTGAAAGTAATTTTCCAAATTTAGCCATTCAAATTGTTTTTAAAGGAGAAAAGAAGGCACAATTGTAATCATTCTTGAGCACGAGTTTGTGTGTGAGCTTGTGAGAGAGCATGTGCAAGAAGCAGCTTATATGTGAGTTGGTAGAGAGCAATTTTCTTTGGTAATTTCCAGTGTGGAAAAAGTCTGCAAAAAATCGGAATTAAATCCTAAAATTGCGATTTTTTCAACAAAACAATTTAATCCTCTGATTTTTTGCAGACTTTTTCAGAAACGAAAAAATCGCAATTTATTCGTTATATGCCCGATTTTATCGGGAGTCGACCCAAAAAGTTGGCTTTCTTGAGAGTTGAGACTCAGACAAGACTCATGATTCAAGAGTTGATTCACTATTTTGATATGTGATGTAGCACTAGACTTCATATACATATTATATATTAGCTTTCTTTACATGTTTATGTGGAAATACATTTATTTGATGTTGTGAATACTCTAGATGTTAAAAAAATAAAAAATAAAAATGAATATTTTTGTGTTTTTTTAATTTTGCCGACTTTTTGCAGACTTTTTCAAAAAACTCCCGACTTTAACGAGGTTTTCAACTTTTGGACCCTTGCCGAATTAATCTCGACTTCGACTTTTTCCACATTGGTAATTGCACTAAGAAATAGGAGGAAATTCCTATTTTATAGGGGCAGCCTATGCGCTAGGAAATAGGCCTCCAAGATTTCGCAAAAGAGAAGGAAAGGAGATCAGGGTCTTGCAAGTGTTTGAAGCCTAGTCAAGCAAGGAGAAATCAACTTGGTTTCTATTCGAACAAAGTTGTATCGTAAGAGATCTATTGCTCAATTTTTTCTATCAATAAAATTCTCATGTAAGCAGAGGGTTTTCCCAATTGGGTTCCCTAGAAAAAATGTGTTGTTGAAATGTGTGATTGTGTATTCATTTATGTTCCTATTCCACTGCAAATTAAGTAGGGAAATTCAGTGTCTATATGAAAAGAAACTCGTTTTCAGATTGTTCATATTAGCAATTGCAGAATTTCATCAATTTTCTACAACATGCATCACTGCTTTGTCTATGAATGCTTCACTGAAACATTGAAATAGAAAAGAAGATGAGATTTTATAGCCTGTATTCGTAACACTCCCTCCCATCTCCTTGTGCTATCTAGGGTTGTGGGAGGTGTTACCGATGACTTAACCATCTCCAAAGTCTGTTATGAAGATGGGGTTACAAAAATCCTCTTTTTACAATTTGTTCAAACTTCAACTCATCAACAACGTTGTGAAGCATATTCACTAAATATGCTTGTTCGGATGTTGGGGGTGATCTCCGTTATCAAGTAGACGCCTTTGAACGATACGATCACGAGGCATCCCAGATCAACAGTCCATGTTGATCCCAGACCACCCTATGTCTGTTGTGGGTTACTGGGAAGGGAGGGTCTAACGTGGTGTTAAAATTGGCATCTAGGGCCAAACTCCATGTGGGTCATATTATTTACAGCAACTGATATTTTTCTTGGATTCCTCTCGTCGAGAGGTGTAGGATTGATCTAAAGAGCATCCGATTCCAACATGTATTCATAGAGATATGAATTTATTTGTGTTATGGGACAATTCGTCAAGGTCGGCCAGCAACCAAATTGCCCCCATCTATCCTCAACGTTTTACTATAAAAAAAAGGTGGCTTGTAAGTCATTTGAACACACCTCTTGTGATCTCTTCCTCTCCACTTGTCTTTGGGTTTTGGTGGGAGGAGAAACCTTAAGATGTTACGTTGCCCTAGAGGAAGCCCTAGACCCTAAAGCTGTCATGGAGGAGTCACAGCTTTTTATACACTGCCTAGGAGTGCCCTAATCACAGTCAAGGAGAAGCCCTAGACGTGGAGGTGAAGAATTTTTCTAACGAGACCTACGCTACGCTAGATGTTGTCTTGGGAAAGAAGGCTCTACGCAAGAAGATGTCCTAGCTCCTAATGCTGGCATGGAAATGAAGACCTATCATTGTTATGAAGATAGGCTCGTAACGCTGCCCTAACAAAGAACCTAATACGTTGTCCTAGGCCGCAGTCATTGAGGGAGTGTATGCAACAAGAGGAGGCACTTAATGCAATCATGATGGAGGCTTGCATACGCTATCAAAGGGAGCCTATATATGTTATCAAAGGAGGCCACATAAAAGCCCTAGCCGCAGTCTTCCATACACAACTAGACACAGTGAAAAAGAGCATAAATGAACTCCTAATCCGTAGTAAGAAAGAGACTCATACACAGTCCTCAAAGATGCGATTTAGGTGTTGTTCAAGCAAGGAGAATTAGCACATCTTAGCCACAGTCCTGTAGCCTAAACTGCAAGTCAAGAGGTGACCTCTATCCACCGTGAAGAGTATCACAGGAAAGATAAGGGATAGCGGAGTTCTGTTTAGGACTAATATCAGTCAACATAAGCTCAGATTCATCTCTGATCTCATACAGTGATAAGCGGATAAACTGCAATGAGATGTTTGGTGAACAATATGTGGTCTCACAATCAACGAGTTCGGATGGCTTGTAGTGGACAAGTATTTCATTATGTGGGAACTCGGATTACAGTGATAAGAATTTCGGTGCTGCTACAGTGGTCACATTTCAGTGACACTTGTTTCAAAGGGTTGACAGCAAAATTAAGTTCTTATGATGCTTGGAGGTTGGTTGATAAAGGACTGGAGGTCTATCTTGTCGCTAGGCTAGGCCGCAGGCCATGGCCAGCAACAAGGCTATTCTCAGGATTGCCTATCAGATGGATAGAGCTATTGTCATGGGTTAATACAACTAACAATGGTGTAGCACAGTGATGATGGTTGCAACACAGTAAATGGTTCAGCACGGTGATGATGGTTGCAACACAGTGAATGGTCCAGAACAGTGATGATGGGTGCAACCAATGTTTTTAAAACCGGAACAGGTGACTGGACCAGTCCACCTAATGAACCGGTTTACCAACGGAACCGGTCTAACGAGGACTGATTTGGTCTAAACGAACCGGTTTTAAAAAAATACATTAAATAATTAATTTTTAATGAAACAAAACTATATTTAAGATGTAAAACCATGATTCCAAGCCAGTAGAGACAAAATATGCAAAGTTTGCTCATTTATATACCATGTAAAGGTGAATATATCAAAATGGCACCGAGTACAATACATATCATCGACAAAATAGCAAAATACATAAGAAATGAGGCTCTAAATGGCCTATAAAGTCCAAAAACAATGTTGCAAGCTATGAGGCCATTGGCCTACTACAAGTCTACAGTGCACACATGATCAATCATCAAGTTCATCACCACTACTAGACACAGGATCATCATCAGGAGCTACATAGACATCATCTGGTTCAGAGTCAGAGGATGCCTCAACCTGATCTGCAACCTCAATATCAATGCCACCAATGACAATAGAAGTGGACCTAATGGAAGCACGAGTTTGTTGACCTGCATGACTAGTGCCTTCCATTGGTTCTTTGCCTTTCCTTGATGCCACTACTGATCCTAGTTCTGATGCCACCACATAATCTGCATCATCCCCCGCTAAAGCCATGTCGATATCAAAATCAGCCTCAAACACAGGTTCTTCAGTCTCCTCCACCCATTCTGATGTTGGATCAATATCATCTAACACAATGGGATCTAGATCAGGAGTTTTGCTCATCATTTGGAGCTCCGATTGCATTTATTGTTTACCCCCAAACCATGAAATCCTGAAAACCATTAAGTCTGCTGAATTTTGAGTGAAATCTAAAATTCTAGTTTCTCCATATGAAATCCAATGAGGTCGAAACCACTCTCAAACATCCTGAGTCATTTCATGGTAATGTTAAAAATTTAAGTAAAATGATGAAAATGAAAATTAAAGGAAATGTCACTTTTACTTTAAGAATTTAACATTACCATTAATTGCCAACATTGTTAGGGTTGAAACACCCTTAGTTTCCCCCCAAAACCCCTGAAACACAGTGAAAAATATGCTTTTTTAACTTTATGGTGGGCGTGCCTAAAACCAGCCGGTTTAGGACAGAACCGGCCGGTTTGATACAAACCGGCCGGTTCCGTCCTAAACCAGCCGGTTTTCACCGGTTAAGGCAAAAAAATGGTGAAATGGCCTTTCCAACCGGGTTTTTTGGCCGGTTTAGACCAACGGCCTTGCTAACCGGTCGGTTAGACCGGTAACCGGTTTTTAGAAACGGTTTTGAAAACACTGGGTGCAGCATGGTGCAGCACAGTGATGATGGATGCAGTATGATGAGTGCAGCACAGTGATGGGTACAGCATGGTGATGGAATCACCTGAGTTCAGATCTGCTACCCCATCTGTCATCTTCTTAGAGAAGATCTCTGCTCTTATTTTGTCAAGTCAAAATGTTGACTTCTGATGTATATGTACTATCCTTCTCTCTGTTGAACTATTGAAGAACATAAGAAGAATTGATCAAGGGTTTCCCTCCATTGGGGTTTGTCCTTGGCTAGCGCCACATCTTGTGTCCTCTTGTCTTGGCTTGTCTTCTGCGATTTAAGTTTATGTTCTATCTGCACTTTACTATCATGCTGATGTGATTGCTAATCTGAATGTTTGTCATTGAGCTAATATGGAAAATTGAAGTAAATTTGCTCTAAACATAGAACATACCTAAAATTAACATGTGGGGATTTCCACCAAAGGTCCCACATAAAAAAGGCACCACCTCTTGGTGGCGCGATCGTAGTAAGGGCCCGATCAATGGCCCACATTCACCCCAGGGCCCCCGTGGTCTGTCGTGAGTTAACAGGGGGATCTGAAATGAGAAACCACCCACATTAAACCCACTCCAGTTTTTGGTAACCCGGAATCAGATATAACGTAGAGTGACAATGCAGTGGGATCCACGCACTGGGATTGACATGGCAGGCGCCATGGGGACTTGGTAGTGGTCTCATGGATGCCATGTAAAGGCTCAAGTGATGTGGATTACCTATGATAACATGAGAGAGCCAGGTGGGCTACACGTGGATGACATGTGGGAGCCCCCTACTAGTGTGGCATTTATCTCATTGGTTAAACTTCAAAAGGACATAACTTTTGATTCCGGAGTCGGATTGAGATGAGATTTATATCGCTGGAAAGTTTTTGGTGAGCGGGATGCAATGATGGTATCAAATTTTAATTCTGCAACCTTTGAAAAATAAAGTTGGTTGTAACCCCGTCTTCAAGACAGATTTTGGAGCTTAAGTCATAGCACCTCCCACAGCCGGAGGAAAAACAAGGGGGTCCAAGGGAGCTTTATAGTACTATCAAGCATGAAGATGGAATTAAATAGAGAGGAGGACTGCAACAAATCAGCGAAACAGGGATTATAATAATCGGAGATACCACTTCGCTATTACTGCCTTCACAATGGTATAAATATCCTCATATGTTGGAACTTACATGCTGTGGCAAACCAACCCAGATAACACACAATATAAATGGAGAACTTTAAAACTGTCGAACTTAGGTAGATTCAATTTCTAGCCTATATGCATAGGCAGCGTGTAGCTGCATTTCAAAAATGGATATTGATATGCAAGACATACCTCTACATTCGATGTGCATTTGCAAATCTTGTTTTAGATGGGCTTAGTAATAATGTAATGTTAAGGTTATGTACCTGGAGTGTCAATTTCTGGAATAACACGGACGCCGTGGTTCCGCCCAAATTTGACGATTCGCTTAACATCCTTGCTGGAATATCGCATGTCGGGCGAGTAAGATCCATTGATCGCAAGGGCAGGCTCTGAATTTAATTCGAGGGGGAAAGACTGCGAATCGGTTATGTGCCAGTGGAAGACATTAAGCTTGTTATAGCTCATGGCTCTAATGGTCCGCAGAATATCCCTCAGGGGATAGAAATTCCTAGCTGTGTCCAGCACAAGACCGCGATGAGGATATAGAGGATAGTCGATGATCTTCACCTGGCGTTGGAAGACAAGAGGGTAAACAGAAGTGGCATTGTACCGGCGGACGAGCTGCGAGAATGTCTCCAGGCCTCGCATGGCTCCCCATGGCGTCTCGGCCGAAAGATTGGCGACTCCGCCCGCTGGAACGGTCAAGGTGTATGATTCATCAACGCCGTGCTGAAGATCCACCTGCAGGTCCCGAACGAAAACATCCAATTTCTCCAAAGAAGAAACGGTAGGAGAATCGATTGTGTTATATGAGGACGAGGAGAGAATTGGGAACCAATGCTCTGAGTAGATTATGCGATTGTAGCGAGAAACGGAGCGTTGGAGGTATCTGTGATTTGCAGAAACGATTTTGAAGGTCGGGGAGAGGGGAATCGAAACTGCGTCTCCCCAAACCGTGGAAATTGGTTTTGGCCATGGGTACTGTTCCTCTTGGCCAACTGCCACTACTGCTGAAGAATGAAAATGAGAGAGGGAAAATACCCACAAACAGATGATTATTATGCATCTGCTGCTGCCCAAGAGTTTCATTTTCGTGTCCTGCTCCTGCTTAAAATATATATAGAGCCACTCAAAAGAGCAAAGAGATTGAGATCAATGGGAATCTGTGTTCATGCTCAAAACGTACATTCGATTACAGATTTGTCCATGCAGCTGTGGGTTCACTCTCTGAGTTGGGGGAATAGAGATACCGATTGGCAGAAATTGAAAATCGTATGCAAGGGAGGAGGGTATTGTGGTGGTTCTTGCAGGCTGGCAGCAGGGGCGGCATTCAATTAGGGCTTTTTCGGTTTGAATATTACTCCTCCCTCCTTTAACGCAGGGAAGAGTGTTTATTCTGGAAACAAAGACTGGGCATGCCGCATCATTTTCCCATCTTTGGATTTGAATTGTTAAGAACATCGCCGCCACTCCATCCCAATTCATTCCATGCCTCCATATTAATAACCAGTTCAGCAGAAAAACCTAAACTGATCCCCACTAGTATGATATCAGCCGCCACTTTCACGAAAATCCACATATCACGGGTTTTTGCTTTGACTGTAAGAAATATTCAGCATACTTCCTGACCTTTGGATTTTGTTGGATATCTTTTAGTACTTGTTCTCTCTCAGAATAAATATTCGATTTTATCGCCTGCGGACTTAAACCTGTCCGTCTCTTCTGCATTTTATACATTAATAAAGGGGAACGGGACAATTATGAATAACACACTATTTTCCAAGTCCAATGGAAATGTTTCTCATTCTAGTCAAAGAAATCGAACTTCATTTTAGTCAGAGGAATCTACCCTCGGGAGTCGGGCCTCCACACTTACCTTCAGCGTTAATTTCCATCAGGCATTCCTTATCACAACCATGTACTTAATCTTTACATGGTTTAAGTGCATTTAATCATAATATATTTATTTAAAAAGTTAAGTATAACATCTTAAAAAGTTAAACTATGCCTTATATTTTTAACGCAAATTAGTTTCAATATATTTAAATAATATTTTAAATGTTTGAGATTATTTTTCAGATTCACATTCAATCAATAATTTTATTATCAATGTTTCAAACCTATGAATAAAGTTTGATTCATAAAGTTTGTCTTCAGAATCAAAGTGAAAAAACAGATCGATCACTATAAATATATAACCACAAGATGCATCAAGATGTAGAATTAGCTGTTATAAAAATAATATTATTTAATAAAAACTAACCTTAACTAATAAATTCAATATAAATATATAACCACAAGATGCATCAAGATCTAGAATTAGCTGTTATAAAAATAATATTATTTAATAAAAACTAACCTTAACTACTAAATTCAATGGGAAGAGATATTAAGATAATTTATTTTAATTATTTAATATTAAATTATTAACATCAACCATTAGTTATTGAAAATAAAGTTTAATCAAAAAAATTATTAAAAAGAATAATTTAAAACAATTATTAACATATTATAAATATATTATTAATAGGTATAATATATTAATATATATATATATATATATATATATATAATCTTACCTATAAAAATGATTAAATAAATAAAAAGATGAGAAAAAAAAAATTAATAAGATAAATAGAAATAGAAATAAAATAAATAAAAATAGAATTTAAAAACAAACAATAAAATAAAACTCACAAAGAAAGGGCAGGAATCTAACTCTTGCTTAGCTTCCAACCATCATCCTTATTGATATTATTGGCTTATTTCTCAATTTCAATGGCCTCTCTCAACTTCCTATGGTGGAAATGATCAATCTCGGTAATGACTTTAGACTCTTCAATGTTGACATGGTGCTTTGTTTTCTTCGCATGTTCAACAATAGCTGAGGAGCAGGAGCGATTAGAACTGATGTATGATGCATGCTCTAGAATCTTTTGATTAATGGAGCGACCAATTTCTTTGATGTAGGGAATCCCACATGAATAGGGGATTGAATAAACCCCTTTCATGTGTTTAGGGTTCACTGGGTTCTTAACAAATCTAGGGGAGCTCCTTATAGTATTAAGGGGCTTGAAGGTGGCAGCGACATTTTTCTTCTTAAGAACACGAGCAATCATAATATTTGTGGTTTTAAGGATGAATGGAAGAAGAACATTTGAAGAATGTTCATCTTGAGAATTCTTAATCGAAGAGCCTTTGTTGGCTTTTTGAAAAGCAAGAAGACCTTGATGTCTACTATAGCCAATGTTTTCAAAAACATCCAGAAGGTGTGATTTCTCATCTTCCAAGTGGTTTTCATTTGAAATCCTCAGCGCACAGGTAGCAAGGGTATTGAGAACTACAAATTTTTGCATTGGGAATGGTGAGAATTGACATGAAGATATTGTTAAATATGAGTTTTCTTGCAGAACACTTGGTGTGACAAGGAACAATCATCCATTCTGGTGAGGAGAACATCGAGGAAATGAAGACTACCATCAACTTCAACCTCCATTGTCAATTTGATAAAGTCAATTGAGAATTAAGGTGAGAAAGGAACAAATCCAATTTTTCATGACCATGGGGCCAGACAACACAAGTATCATCAACAAACCTTTTCCAGAGCTTGGGCTGAAATTGAGCAGAGGCCAAAGCTTTGGTCTCAAAATCCTACATGAATAAGTTAGCAACCATGGGAGAGAGCGGAGAACCCATGGCAACACCACATGTTTGCTCAAAGAATTCACCATGGAAGCTGAAAAAGGTAGAAGTCAGTTAAAGACCAACCAAATTGGCAGTGTCATCATTAGTAATATGATTAATGACATTAATGGCCTCATTAATGGGAATTTTTGTGTAAAGGGAAATAACGTCAAAGCTAACAAGCAAATCCCCAGGGTCTAGCCTGGTACCTTTAAGTCATGTTGTAGACTTGAAACGTCGAAATTAAAAATTACTATTGTGGTTAATATTCTGAATACCCATTCTCAAGATTCTCACCACAAAAATCTTCAATCACTCACCTTTTAAGCTGATTGATAAAGGACATAGAGTCCTTAACAAAGGAGCTAGTGTGACCAAAAAAAGGTTTTAGCTTTTGAGCTAGGAACTTGGCAAGAAGATAAGCAAGCCCACCTATTGTGTTAATGATAGGTCTAAGGGGGGCCCCATCTTTATGAATCTTAGGAAGACCATCAATAAGCTTCTTGTTAAGAGGGTTAAGAGAGAGGTTAGCTTTAACAATATTGGTGACCTCCTTAGAAACTCTTTTAATAGGATTCTTCAATAATTTCTTGTAACTCTCACTATTATAAAGGTGGTCTAACATCTTGCTAACATAGTAAGCTTTATCTAGAATAACGACCGCCCCACCTTTGTCAGCCTCAAGAACAACAATAACCAGTTTAGTTTTTAAGGATTTAAGAGAAAGAAACTAATTTCCTGGATTTTGCTCTTAGGATGGCACAATCTTTCCTTACAACTTCCTTAATATTATCAAAAAGGCAAGGCGATCATTATTTTGGATAAAGCTGACTATGTTAGCAAGATGTTAGACCACCTTTATAGTAGTGGGAATTACAAGAAGCTCTCGAAGATTCCTATTAAAAGAGATTCTAAAGAGTTTGTCAATGTTGTTAAAGCTAACCTCTCTCTTAACCCCTTTAGCAAGAAGCTTATTGAGAGTAACCCTCTCACCCCTAGAATTTATGGTCTTCCTAAGATTCATAAAGATGGGGTCCCCCTTAGACCTATTGTCAACACAATAGGTGGACCTACTTATCTTCTTGCCAAGTTCCTCGCTCAAAAGCTAAAACCTCTGATTGGCCACACTAGCTCCTTTGTTAAGGACTTTGTGGGCCTATTTATCTTCTTTCCAACACAATAGGTGGGCCTACTTATCTTCTTGCCAAGTTCCTAGCTCAAAAGCTCAAACCTTTGGTTGGCCACACTAGCTCCTTTGTTAAGGACTTTGTGTCCTTTGTCAATAAGCTTAAAGGTATCAGGCTAGACCCTGGGGATTTGCTTGTTAGCTTTGACGTTATTTCCCTTTACACAAAAATCCCCATTAATGAGGCCATTAATGTCATTAATTGGATTACTATGATGACACTGCCAATTTGGTTGATCTTTGCTTGACTTCTACCTTTTTTAGCTTCTAGGGTGAATTCTATGAGCAAACATGTGGTGTTTCCATGGGTTCTCCGCTCTCTCCTGTGGTTGTTAACTTATTCATGGAGGATTTTGAGACCAAATTTTTAGCCTCTACTCAATTTCAGCCCAAGCTCTAGAAAAGGTTTGTTGATGATACTTGTGTTGTTTAGCCCCATGGTCATGAAAAAATTGATGTTTTCCTTTCTCACCTTAATTCTCAATCTGACTCCATCAAATTCACAATGGAGGTTGAAGTTGATGGCAGTCTTCTTTTCCTCAATGTTCTCCTCACCAAAATGGGCGATGGTTCCTTGTCACACCAAGTGTTCAACAAGAAAATTTGCACTGAACAGTATCTTCATGCAAACTCTCACCATTTACCAGTGCAAAAATTTGGAGTTCTCAACACCCTTGCTACTCGTGCGTTGAGGATTTCGGATGAAAACCACTTGGAAGATGAGAAATCACACATTCTAGATGTTTTTTAAAACAATGGTTATAATAGACATCAAGGTCTTCTTGCTTTTCGAAAAGCCAGTAAAGGCTCTTCGATTAAGAAATCTCGGGATGAACATTCTTCAAATGTTCTTCTTCCATTCATCCTCGGAACCACGAATAAGATTGCTCGTGTTCTTAAGAAGAATAATGTCACTGCCACCTTCAAGCCCCTTAATACTATCAGGAGCTCCCTTAGATCTGTTAAGGACCTTGTGAACCCTAAAGACATGAAAGGGGTTTATTCAATCCCCTGCTCGTGTGGGATTCCCTACATCGGAGAAACTGGTTGCTCCATTAATCATAGGATTCTAGAGCATGTCGTAGACATCAGGCATAATCGTTCTGGCTCGTCAATTATTGTTGAACATGTGGAGAAAACTAAGCACCATGTATGCATTGAAGAGTCTAAAGTCATTGCGAAGATTGATCATTTCCACCATAGGAAGTTGAGAGAGGCCATTGAAATTGAGAAAAAAATCAATAATCTCAATAGGGACGATGGTTGGAAGCTAAGCAAGAGTTTAGTTCCTGCCATTTCTTTGTGAGTTTTATTTTATTATTTTTTTTAAATTCTATTTTCATTTATTTTATTTCTATTGTTATTTACTTGTATTGATTTGTTTTCTGATCTTTATATTTATTTAATCATTTTTCTTGGTAAATATATATATATATATATATATGTTTTAATAATTGTTTTAAATTATTCCTTTTACTAAACTTTATTTTCAATAACTAACCATTGATGTTAATAATTTAATATTAAATAATTAATATAAATTATTTTAATATCTCTTACTATTGACTTGATTAGTTAGAAGCTCTTAACTAAAAACTAGCTCTTAAGTTTAGTTTTTATCAAATAATATTATTTTCATAACGGTTAATTATGGAACTTGATGCATCCTGTCGTTATTTATTCATGATTGATTTGTTTTTTCACCTTGGTCCTGAAGATGAACCCCATTAGTAGGTTCAAAACATTGACCATAAAATTATTTGATATGATTAGTCCGAAAGATAGTCTCAAACATCATTATGCATCACAAAAGTCTTAGATCAAAAAATATTTTAAATGATAATAGTAATAATTTTTTTAAGAGTTTGGAATATGAATTATAATTATTTATGTTTGGTTAAGAGTTCATTTTTTTTTGGATGTTTACTATCCAAACACTGTCCAAGGCTCAAAAATATTTAACAAGAGTGAAAACATGTCTCCTCACTGACCACCAAGTGATAACTACAAATATTAAATACTCTTTGAATAAAAATCACTACAAAAATTATAATAAATTTTCTCAATATATAAATAATTAATAAATTATTTATAAAATTATAATCAAATTAATATATAAGAAACTTTGTTTCTCGAACCAGAAACCCCACCTTAACTTCTAAAATTTCTTAAGTATACCTACTTTATCTGTGTTTAAATTTGATATTTAAATTTTTATCAAATTAAAGTCATTTCTATTTGTATTTCCACTTCCCATTATTTTGAGCTCTCAATGACAACCACTATTATAAAAATATAAAAATTTAATGCCACGACTTCCGAGGTAATGAACATTAAACGATTAAGCATAGGAAAGCAAGATGTTAAGTAGTTGTTACAATCATACCCACGGCTATAAAAGGTTAGGTGTGATTAGGGGCTGGTGCCCATGAATCCACCATACATTTAGTATCTATACCACACGCTTAATATATACCACAAATGGCCACTTCTTGGCCCCCACGTATCTGCTTCTCTTTCAAAGATAATGAAAGGAATGGTTAAAAACTTGTCAAATGGGAGAACATAAAAGGAACAACGATGGTAGTGGGCTCTTTCGCTTTTCTTAATAATTATGAACGAATCAATTTAATTTATTTTATATTTAGGCTTATAAAAATTTCATATATTTATAATTAGTATATATTTATTTTAAATACGGATTTAAAATGAATTTAAAAGAATTTAATTTATGAATTGATATTATTTAAATATTTTGTATAATTATTATAATTTTTATTATTATTATATATATATTTATTTTTTTTATTTAATTTACATGAACAAAATTTCAATTTGATAATAGATAAACATAATTACACATCATACTGGACTATAGAATGAATGAGCCTTTCGGCTCAATAAACAGTCATTTATTATTTAAAAATATATATATATATATATATAATATAATCTAATAATATACTAAGTGAAATCCCCTATCTACAAAAGAATCTCACCAAAAAAAAATAATTATTAAGCTATATTTTATATATGATTATTTTTAAAATACGTTAACTGTTTCTATACCAGAAAATCCCTAATCAACAATTAAAAAAAAATTGCCTTTTAAATTTTATTTTAAAATGTTTTAGATGTTTCTGTACCATAAAATCCCTAATCATTCATTATTTTTAAAATGTTTTAGATGTTTCTGTACCATAAAATCCCTAATCATTCATTATTCTTAAAATACTTTAGATGGTTCTATAACAGAAAATCCCTAACCAATAATAAAAAAATGTTTTTTAATTTTATTAGTGATGTTATTGCTTTTTAAATTATTATTTTTTTTAGTACTTCAGATATTTCTATGCCTATTTTTTTGAATACCTGAGATATTTCTATACGAGAAAATCACTAATCAATAATAAGAAATTGTTTTTAAATTTTGATTGATTTTTTCAATATAATATTATTTTTATTTTTATTTTTAATTTGAATTTAATTTAAAATAATAAGTGTAATATGCAGTGTATTATATAATTTCGTTATATTAAAGGTATGATTTGATTATTTTCATAACTCTAACAAATCATTAAATTATGTTAATTTAACTCAACAAAGTGATACTTTGCCTTCCATTTTATTGTGGCATGCTTGTTTTGGTCATATAAGTTATGGTAGTATCAAATATTATGAGACAACAAAGCATTAAAGGGCTTCCTACTATTCCAAGAAAACTTACACCATGTTATGCTTGTATTTTGGGCAAGCACTATAAGCAACCTTTTCATAACAAGTGGGGACCCATCTGCTAATGGTGATAAATATATGCTAATGTTTATTGATGACTACTCAAGGATTGTTGGATTTATCTATTAAAAGAGAAATCACAAGTTTTTTAGACTTTTAAAAAAATTCATTTATGGATTAAAAATGAAACTCAACTTAATATTGGCATTCTATGATTTAATAACGGTGGTGAATACACATCTCATGCATTTGAAAAGTATTTGCAAGACAATGATATTAAACATCATACTAAAATTCCTTATAATCCACAACAAAATGGTGTTGTGGAGCGTATGAAGAGAACTCTGCTAAATATGGTTAGATCGATGATGTTTTTTAAGAATGTCAAGTTCATGTCTTGGGGAGAAGCAGTGCTTTGTGCTGTCTATATTCGCAATTATATTCCTTCTTTTGCCATCAATAATAAGTCTACTTATGAATTGTGGTATAATCGTCATCCAATTGTTCAACATTTTAGAGTTTTTGGTTTTATATGTTATGCTTTGATTCCTAAAAAACAATGCAACAAATTGGGTACCAAAAGTTGGAAATGTCTTTTCTTAGGATATTCTACTAATTCCAAAGCTTATAGATTGTACGATGAGGAGAAAAAGAAATTTATTGTTTCACGAGATGTAATTTTTCTTGAATCTGCTAAAGATGCTTCCATTGTTGATAGACAACTCAGTCATTTGGATAAATTCACTTCCAAAAAGTTTTATTATGAATGGGATAATGATATTCCACATCTTGAAGGGGGATTCACATTATAGGTAAGTATGTGGATTTTAATTCAATGAATTTTCCATATTCAATAGGAAGTGAATAAAAATTGGATGTTTCTAATAATAATGTCTCTCTTGAATTAGAATCGGATGATAGTAATGTTTTTGTAGGATCAGAAACTGTTCTTGAAGAGCTTGTCCTTCAAGATGAGCAACCACAACAATCACTACGAAGGTCAACACGAATTAGGACATTTCTGAGAAAGTATGATGAATTTGATACAAAACGTTCTACTAAACAGAATAAAGGAAATGAAGGAGGTGTTATTTCAAGTTCAGGTAACATTCTCATGATTACAATTTTTGTTTGTTTGTTAATGAACCTACTACCTTTGAAGAAGTTGCTAGTTGTGACGAATGAAAAGATGCATTGCAAAGGTAGTGTGATGCACTCATAAAAATGGCACTTGGAGGTTGGTGGATCCTCCTGCCGCACATCAAAATCATTAGTTGTAAGTGGGTTTATAAAACTAAGTAGAAGGCAGACGGTTCACTTTACAAGCATAAAGCAAGACTTGTAACAAAGAGGTATGCACAAAACTAAGGTGTTGATTATACATAAACATTTGCTCCTACAGCTAAATGGGGCACTATTAGAACCTTATTTTCTATTGCAACTCAAAAAGGATGGAAAATACATCATATGGATGTAAAAATTGCATTCTTAAATGGAGATCTAAAAGAAGATGTCTACATGTTTCAACTAGAGGGTTTTTCCGTTAAAGGAAAAGAGCAAAAGGTATACAAATTAGTGAAATCCTTGTATGGTTTGAAACAAGCACCCCAAGCATGGTATGAAAAACTAACTGAGCATATTCTCAAGTTGAATTATAAGCATTTTGATCTAGATGATGCAACTTTATTTGTCAAGAAAATTGGAAGATCAGTTGTATATCTAGTTGTCTATGTTGATGATTTGATGATCACAAGGAACAATGATGATTATATAGCATTTGTTGAGAAGGAGACACAAACGGTTTTTGATATGACAAATTTGGGTTTACTTCATTATTATTTAGGGATCAGTGAAGTTGATTAAAAACCTTAGCATATTTTTATTTCTCAGAAAAAAATATGTTGGACAATTATTGAGTAAATTTGGAATGCAATATTGTAATTATGTTTCTACTCCAATGGAGCAGAATCTAAAGCTTACTTCAAATGAAGGCAATCCATTTGAAGACATCAAAGTACATGTAACTTGTTGGAAGTTTGATTTGTCTTGCTACTACTCGTCCTGACATAGCTTTTATTGTTGGAATACTTTCCAGGTTTATGCATCAACCCTGTGAAGGTCATTGGGTCACATCAAAGCGAGTGCTAAAATATTTGAAAGGCACTCAATCATATGACATCAAATATTCCAAAGTTTTAGACTTCCATCTCACTGGTTATTCAGATGTTGACTTTGATGGTGATAAAGAGCATGGGGTGTCTACTTCTAGTTATTTGATGACTCTTGCAGTAACAACTATCACTTGTAGATCACAAAAACAATGTGTACCTGCTCACTCTACCATCGAAGCCAAATATGTTGATGCAGCTCAAGCTACAAAAGAAATCATTTGGCTTCGGAAAATACTTTAAGATTTGCAGGAGAAACAAAAGACTTCAACGTCTCTCTTTGTTTACAACACTTATGCAATTCAATTGGCCAAGAATCCCATATTCCATGATCGAACCAAACATATCAACACAAAATATCACTTGATTTGACATCATGTAGAAGCCAAAACCATTCATCGGACACATTGTCCTACTTTATAGCAAATTGCATGTACTTTTACCAAAGCATTGGGATGTGAAAAGTTTTAAAAGTTTAGAATTTTAATTGGCATGTCAGATGTCCCTTTGATTAAGGGGGGAATGTTAATTAATCCTTCAGAATCACATTGTCTATTAGTTAGCACTAGTTCATTAGCTTTTTCTGAATTTCTTGTTAATAAGTTTTGAAGAATTTATTCAAACATAATTATCTCCCTTCATTTTTCAGATGTATAAATAACATGTTTTCAATATCAATAATACAATTGTCATTGTGGAGTTTATTCATGGGTTTGCCTACACTAAATTTAAAATAATTCTTATGATTGTCATTGTTTTTACTTGCTTAAAGGTGTTATTGCCTTTCCATTATCAATCATAGTTATATGATTCAAATAATATTTATTCATTGTGTGTTCTCCCAATCACACGATTCTTTCTTTGATCTTTGGCATTTTATGAGTATTTCTTCAATAAAGTATCTATTGGAACCTCTAACAAATCAATTTGTATGCAATTATACTAGTGCAGTTTCGAATTCATTGGCATTGTCATCCTTGAATTTTCAATGTGTTAGATTGTATTGGCAAAAGTTTCTTGTAATAATGCAATTGGTTGATGCAACGATTGACATATCGAACAAACCCATCTAAAATAGAGATTAATATGTTACCTCTAGATTGAGTAGCTTGAATTTTGAGTTTGTATAAGAATATCATCACATCAAGAAAAGGGATTAAAGAACTTTGTTTGTTCCAAACATTGTTTGCCATTTAAAACATGGTATTTAATCACTTGGTTTGTTCCAAACATTGATTGTCATTCGAACATTGTTTCTCTGCTTATGGGGTGGATTAAATACATTTTGACTTTTGGAAAAGTTCGCTATCTCTCTTGGAGCTTCTTGTTGACATTCATATGGATGGATATACTCTTCATTGTCTTGTAAGTGCCTTTTAATGCTATATCTCTGATCTAATGAATGGAATCTTGTCTTATGGTCTTTAATGTGCCCTAATTAATGAGATTTTGGTATAACATTAAAGTTATTTGAAATTTTGCATATGTTTTTTTTCTAAAGAGAAAAATCGTAATCTTTCATTATGAGAGAAAAATTACATGTAGTAGATGCCTGAGGCATATGCGATACCTGTAAGATCAGTCTAGAGCTTTGTACAATATTTTGTTGTAGCAAAATTTATGGCCTTGCCATCTAGATTCAAAAATAATACTGGTCTCTTTTGTCATCAGAAATATAAATATATGCATATTTCTAAGTCTATGTATTACTAAAAAAAGACATCAACATAGTTACTAATGTAAACTATGTCTGATCCACCCTGAAATAGTCCTGGTCTATATATGGTCTGTGATGGTATTGATAGACCTCTGTGCCTAGCTGTTCATTGATTAACCACATGCCTCGGGGCAGTAGCGATCCCTCCGTGGAAAGCTTGTCAGCATCCTTATTGTGTTCCCTATGTATATGTTGATAAGAGACCATGTTAAAACCAGTTTGAGATTATGCACAACATTCAGAATATTTTGAAGAGATATAGCATGACATTGGTTTTTTGCATTGAACCAGTTTATGATGATTTGAGAGTCTCCAAAGATCTGAACAGAAGTGCAGTTATGTGTGAGAGTGAAATGCAACAAATGTCTGAGAGTGATAAGCTTAGCGAAGTTATATGTTCCTTCTCCCAGTCCTAATTTGACTTTGAAGTGGTGTTGTTCCGAAATATATAAGCAAACTCCCCCCCCCCCCACAGCCTTGAGGTTGTGTTGCCCCGTCGAAGAAGGCCCATGGCCGGGATTTCTTAATGTTACCAGGTCCGGTTATTGTACGAGTGCGTGTTGGCTCATCATCAGGGATGTCATGGTAAGCAGACACTGCCTTTGCAGTGAGCAGGTGCCAGCAGACGGGCTGATTCTTAAAAATATGGCGATTACGACCTAGCCAGATGGACCAACAGATTATAAGTGGAAGGCACTGTGATTTTTTCCTTTGATGCACTATGATCCAGTTATTCTAGGCTTGCAGTATAGTAGGGCCCTGCCAATCGTTCCTCATTGAGAGATGTTGTGTAATAGATTGCCAAAATTGTGTGACATATGAGCAGGACAAAAACAAATGCTCATTGGATTCGGTTGCCTGTTTGCAGAGGACACACCAACTCGGCCCGAATATGGATCTATGCATAAGTGCCTCTCCCGTGGGGGTTTTGTTATTTAAGACGCACCACATAAATAGGCGGGCTCGAGGGGGAGCTTTAAGTCTCCAAAGTTGCTGCCACCAATCATGAGAATGGTTGGGCTTTCGGTCCTGTATTAGATGCATATATCCCAGTTTTGGACTGTATTTCCCATGATCAGCAGGGGTCCAAACTAAGACATCAGGATCCTGATTAAGGATAATATGCGCTTCAGATAGAGCCCCAATGTATGAATCCCAGGATTGCTGCCACTGTGCAGGAATATTCAGATCATGAGTTGTTCGCCAGTGCTGTCTAAGAATGGATCTGTGGTCTTGATCTGCAATTTGGGCGATCATCTTGACCTCCTTATGATTAAGGTATTGTATGAGGTCTGGTGGAAGAAGGTATCGATTACCCCCACCTATCCATGGATCGACACCAATTCTCACAGAGGAACCATTGTTTATGCGCCATGCCAAATTTGCTCTAATGAAAGGCATTGTCTGTAATATAGCTTTCCAAACAATGGATATTCCCCCACTAGGCCAGTCATGTTGACGAGCCCAGTCCAGGATCTGATGAGGCCAGATGTATTTATGATATGTCACTGTCGTCCAAAGATTGTTAGCAGTAAGAAGAGACCAGCTCATCTTTGCTGCAAGTGCTTTGGCAAAATAAGGCAGATCTTTTAACCCCCACCCCCCCATTTCTTTGGGAGGGCAATGTTCTTCCAGCTTACCCAGGAAAATATTTTACCTTCCTTGTGTCCATTCCAAAGGTATCAGCTGCATATCTGTTGTATACGACTGAGGATTCCCCGTGGGATCCAGGCAAGGGACATCCAGTATACTGGGGTGGCTTCTAGAATAGATTTGATCAGGACAAGTCTCCCTGCTCTAGAGAGTATTCTGTGATTCCAACTTTTCAACCTCTTCTCCAGCTTGATCACTAACCAGATCCAGTCAACAATCCTATAGCTGTTGGGTTTTATCCGGAACCCCAAATATTTGAGTCCATCCGAGAGATTGTGGGGAGTGTACTGAAAGTGCAAATAGGCTGCTCTAGCTTCTTGAGGGGTAGTATGAGACAGGGTGATCGTGGATTTGGTTTGATTCACGATCATACCAGTGGATTTTTCAAAGAGGCTGAGAATCTCATGGAAAGTGGTTGAGTCCCTAACACTGCCATCTAAGAATATCAGGACATCATCTACAAAGAGCAGGTGAGTGAGGTGGAAGAGATAAATCATTCTTAGGCCTTTAATTTTTCCCTCCCTCTTTGTCGAAGCAATGAGCCTACTGAGGCCCTCCATCACCAGAAGGAGTAGAAGTGGAGACAGGGGATAACCCTGCCTCAGTCCTCGATCAGCATGAAAGAAATGAGATGTCGAGCCATTGATCAGGATGTTGTAGGAGACTGTATTGATACAACAGATGATCCAGTTTATAAACTCAATAGGAAAGCCTAAGTGGATGAGAATCATCTTGATGAAGATCCAACTTATGCGGTCAAATGCCTTGGCGAGATCAATCTTGAGTATAATGCTTTTCAGAGCCTTTGATTTTATTGAGTGAATGGCTTCCTGGGCTGTGCCAATGGCTTCATGAATCTGCCTATTATGGAGGAAAGCAAACTGCTCAGGGAGATGTGATGGGATAGAATGGGTTGAAGCCGATTTTCAATAATCTTAGCTATGATTTTATAGATGGTGTTGCAGAGAGAGATAGGGCGAAAATCATTGAAGGAGTTCGGGGAATCTGATTTCGGGATAAGGGCTATGAAGGTGGTATTGATGGCCTCATACATTCTCCCAGACATCCTGCACTCTTCTACTACATTGAGAAGGTCATTTCCAATGATGTCAAAGAAAGCTAGGTAAAATTCAATAGGCCATCCATCCGGCCCAGGGCTTTTGTCCTTTTGGAACCACTTGAGGGTTTCTTCCAGTTCTTCTCTAGTGATAGGAGCAGTGATCTCGTCTGTTGATTCCTGATTGAAAAATCTAGGAAAGTGCCCTGCTACACGGATGATCTCAGCCAGATTACAGCCAGGAGGTTCCTTGAAGAGTTGTTGGAAGTGTGATATGCCCAGCTGTGAGAGCTGGTGGAAAGTTTGAGCGGATCCTCCTTCAGGAGTGGGCAGATGCTCAGATGGTGTTGGAGGCTTTTCTTCCTTTGGCATAGTTTTGGAAGTACTTAGTATTGTCATCTCCTGCTTTGAGCCAGATAGCCCGACTCTTTAGCCTCTAGGTTTCCTCCCGTTCCTTCAAAATATTTTCTCTTTTGTTTTCCAGATCAATCAAATGGGATTTGTCTTCAGCACTCATAAATCCCCTATTGTTGTCATCGGTAAGGTTGGCCAGGTCAGCTTCCACAGATGAGAGAGTCTGGTTATCCTTCCGATGTTTTTCTTTGGCCCACTTAATAGTGAGCTTCTTGAGCTGTAGAAGGTTTTGGCAGAAACCTTCAGCCCTAGAATGATACTGAGAGGGTGGGTTTTGTGCCCAATGATTAGTGACCAGCTCAATATATGAGGGATCCTGTAGCCAAACTGAGTTGAACTTGAAGGGTGCCCGAGGTTTGATTGGAGGACTAGTTACTTCCAGGTAGATAGGAGAGTGGTCAGATATGCCTCCTGACCCTACCCATTGCCTATAATGGGTTAAGCGCTGCAACAACTGGTTCTTGATGACAAACCGGTCAAGTCTCCTGGCGAGGGTGGCCTCCCCAACCCTTCTATTCCTCCAAGTAGGTAGAGGCTTTATCATTGGGACATCAGTGAGCTAGGCCTGATCGAGTAGGTTTTCCATAGTTTCTGAGAGTGAATCAACCTGAGCCGATGAGCCCCAAGACTCGTTGAATCCGATAGAAAAGTTTAAATCCCCTCCCAATATGAAGTTGTCAACAGAGGACAAGGATAGGTTAAGGAGGTGATTCCAGAAAGC
This sequence comes from Pinus tabuliformis, assembly GCA_031772625.1. Lineage (NCBI taxonomy): Eukaryota > Viridiplantae > Streptophyta > Pinopsida > Pinales > Pinaceae > Pinus > Pinus tabuliformis. Next base: position 24,129,793 of record CM062810.1, on the reverse strand, counting down.
CTCTCTTCCTTGGCATGGCCCATAAACATTCATGACCCTGAATTCCATACCCAAATCGGCAGAGAAGAAATCAATGCCCATATAACCCTTTCCTCCCCAGGTTGACAAGGGTTTAATGGAGAGGGGATTGTATCCCATAGACAGACCACCAGAATGTCCCATGGCATCAAGTGCAGAATCTTAGTAACATGCTGTGCTTTGCCTAGGGTTTCTTGAATGAGGATTAAGTCGACCGGTTCCGCAGTGAAAAGTCTGCGGAGGGCTAGTTTTTTGGGAGAACTAGCCAAGCCCCTACAGTTAAAGGATAGGCATTTCATGGGGGAACCATGTCTAGGGCTTGCTTTGCTCTAAGAACCCAATCAAGTGAAGATTGTCTACCCGAGATTACCTCTGCCCCAGCGCAGAGGATGGCGTGGGTGAGGTATGATTTGCGTCCTCTAGGTGGTTTAGCCAAAGATGTAGGTAGATTCAGGCCAAGGCCTGTGTAAGGGAGAGAGTCCCCAGAAGGTGTTCACGATCAGAGGTTATAGGAGTGAGGGGGTACCAGGGGGGATGAGGGGAGAGTGGGGGAAATCACGGGGTGGGTGGTGGGAGGGGTGGTAGAATCGACCAAATGATGGGAGAGAGGGGAGCAGGTGATGGATGCAGGGGCGATGATATCATGAGAATTCGATGCAGAATGCATATGTTGTGCATTAGATGCATTAACATAAGATAGAGAAGGGGATGAGGGAAAAGGAGTACCCGCTGATCGAGCCGCTTCTGCCGCTGCCCGAGCTCGAGTCAGTGGAGGGGATGGTGGACCTGTAGAAGTTCCAGCTTCATGCTGCACCGGCTTGGACGGGGTCGTCTTGTGGGGAGGTTCTGGGCCAGTCTCTGTGTGCTTTCTGCTGATGACAAGAGTACCTTTGTCATTGCCAGTTTCTTGCGCTGCTGCTGTCTCTTGGGCTTTCACTACTAGAGGGCACTCTTTGAATAGATGCCCAACCTTGTGGCATCTGCGATATCTAAATGGCACTCCCTCGTAATCCAGGATATGTACCCGGGTGAAATTCCTCCACTACAGAGTAATCCTTTCTTCCAATCCCTCCCGAGTGTACAGGTGCACTAATATACAGGCTAATGAACGATTTTTGGATTGGACAATGGATTTGTCATAGTCCAAGAACGTACCTAGGGTGTTGCCAATTTTGATAAACACCTCTTCTGACCAATACTGCAAAGGTAATCCTGGCAGCCTCACCCAGAGAGGCCCTGCTCCGATCTGCTCTCTCTCAGGGTCGAAGAGAGGGCTCCATCGTTTGAGTAAAACCAACGCCATCTCAATATGCCAAAATCGGGCCAGAGCCATATTTGTGTATTCTTCGTGTGCAAATCGAAGTGCAAACCATCCGTGAGGCAGGGTTTGAACCTCCAGCAGCTGTAGGAAAATCTGCCCCCAAATCTCTTTCACCCATTGCCCTAATCGATCCGCTGTGTAGGTTCTACCTCGAACCCTGCCCACCAGTACTTTGCTTGCGTTGTCGGCAATATCCCCCATGGTGAGGCCTTCGCCAAATTTGATAGTAAAATCTTTCCCAGATGCTCTGATGCACTTGGATTTCTTTTTCCTTGTCCAAGGCGCGGTAGGGTGGGCTTGCAGAGGGTCAGCTGGATTGCTTGTCACTGAGGAGGGCTCTGTCATCCTAACCCTAACAACAGGGGTGTCGAAACATCCCGATGGGATAGCGGATTCCTGTGGATTACCGCCTATTCCTTGTAGGTTTGCTGCTTGCTGCGAAAGTGTGGCCGATTCCGGAGTAGGTCGAGAGCTAGGGTTAGGGTTCTGAGCGTAACAGAGGTCAGCGGGAGGTGTGGGGTCAAAGAGCGGAGACGAGCATGAGGCGAGGAGGTTGAGGGTTGAGGGAGACAAGGGCGGACAGTCGAGGCCGAGAGAGTCGATGGAGAGGGAACCGATGTAGGGGGAGCTGTCCTTATGCCCAGGCAGGGAGACAACCAACGCCGTTTGTGAGCAGGATGGGGTAGATGTAACGGTGGCCAGAATCTGAATAGGGTTTTGGAAGATGACCTGATCGGGGAATGGATCTGGTGAATAGTCCACCGCATCGAGTTCCATTCCCTCCATGCTAAGCTGCTGAAAACGACAGGGGCAGGCTAGGAGCGGTGCAGGAGGCTAGCTAGGGTGACCACTATGGGTGCCTGCGAAGGTTAACCAGGGTCAGCGACGGAAGCTGAGAAAGTGCTGCAGAGCTCCATCCCTAGGCCGAAGATCTCGAGGATACACGTAATTATATGAGAGTCGAAATTTTGCATATGTTATTCATGGATAATGAATGAATAAATGTTCTTATTAGTTATTTTTCATATTGCATCCCCGAAATTCTATTAATTATTATTAAACAAAGTATAAACTTCTAGAGTAGTCATGTAGCTGCCTCCATTAGGGCTATTGAAGTTGCCTCTAAGAATCCTTGAAGAGCAAAGTTATCAAATCAAGATCATTTTGACTCCAGTTCTGCCAATAGATAGGCACTGGTCCTGAATCCTTGGCGGTCACCCCTAACTCAACGAATCATCTTTACTTTCACCTCTTCTTCACTTCTTTTCCTTGTCCCTGTAACAATAAGGAGGCCTCTCTAGGGCTTGAAACATGGTGAAAATAATTATAGAGAAGTTAAGGAACTTAAAAATAAAATGAAAAGCTACGAAATTATTACTTCAAAAATCATCTACATAGAGCAATGATTTAAATAATAAAACAATGGTCCATTGGAAACATATTGAAGGAATTAAGAAATGGGGATTGAAGAAATTGATTTATTCCTAACAATGTTTTCGGAAACAAAGTGGAAATAATAAAAGTAGTAGAAAACCAAAAAATTAAACCCTGGAAATAAAGTAAAAAATATTAATTCAAAAATTACCAACACAAAGCAGTGATTTCAATGATCTTTTTTAAAGAATCTAGGAATGAACCCGAAAATAAAATTAAAGTATTGTAAATCAATTATCACCTGAACAAAGTAGCAAGTCTAATGATCGCCTAGGCATAGTAACAAAAAAATCCTTCAATGATTCATCAAATCGATGAGCTTATTTAGTAGTCAAACATGGGCGAGTCTGTAAGAATCCTTCTCACAGTAAGAAGACCTGCTCAAAATCTTGAGGTGATAGGTTTCCTGCCTGAAACTAGATAGGAACCTGTCACTTCAATGTTCCAGCAAGATTTCTCATGGGCACATAAAGGTCGTTGTCAAAGAGGCATGTGTGTGTTATGTGATGAAGTTGAAGAGAATCACATGCTCTATAGTCTTATGTACAAATGCTAGATCGAAACACTCAATTAGACAAGAGGATGAGATTTTCCCTGTTTTATTGTCAGGGAGAAAGATGGAAGAAAACACACCGTGAATCCGAGTTTTGTGCGCTATCAAACGAAGATGAGGAGAATTCAATGCTTTACTGCCTTAAGTACACATGTCATATTAAAATGCTCAATTAGAAAGGAGGATGATATTTTATCTATTTTTTGTACTGTCAATGTGAAGATGGAAGAAAATATACCAGGTTTCTGTGTGTTATCTAATGAAGTTGGGAGAATCGCATGCCTTACTGCCTTGTCTATGAATGTTTGATTGTGTTAGGATATTCCTACACATAGGAAATAGTTAAGTATAACTTGGTCTAGTGTAGAGTTAGGTAAAGTGTGTTTCTTTACTATGTACTTTTGTAACTTACAATCCGACGGTCATGATATGTAGTGATATGACGGTTCATTTTCTCCTCGGTATTACCGACACATGATCTGTGGCTTAACACCCGATTGATCCATGATCTCTATTTAAAGAGCATGGAGGGTCATTTGTAGGGTAACCATTCATGAGAGAAGCTTATGCAAATTTTCATTCTTTTATTAATAATTTTTTTGAAGTGGTCGCGTTGGCTCAGGCCGTGGACTGTTTCCCTCTTTGAGGGTTTTAACCACGTCAAGAATACTGATGTATTGATTTGTGATCTGTTTGTGAGTAGTGTCCTATGGTGTTCTGTCTGAGGAACTTACCTTGTAAATTCCTACATCGTATCAGAGCTATTTGAGGGCCGCATCCATTGGTGATCCAAATCTGAAGCTAGTAAAACTGCATCCGATTGTCGTTTCCTAGATCTACTGCTTATGACTGCTTATAGGCCGAGAGGACTTCTCTATTGTGTTAGGAGCGTCTGTTCCAGTGAGGAACCCCTTTCGTTTGATGCGAAAAGGTTTCTAGTAGCCCTAGCTACGTCATTTTTAAGATCTGGAGGTATATAGTGTTTATTTGCAGTTTTTAGTTATTTTCTCTCTATTTATTTCGGTTTATTTAGCTCTCTGTTTTTTTATTATCGGATCTATACTTTTCATTTCTACGTATGCTCTTTGCCCTGCGACTTTGTGCGATTTGGGCAAATAAAAAACATAAAGGAAGGATTTTTCTCATGCGTATGCTCTTTTCCGTCGCGCCTTAGTGTGATCTCGGAAAATCAGAAACATTGAGGAAAATATTTAGTTTCCGGCTAAAGCTAACTTCAAGCCGTAAGGTTTGTTTTTTTTGTATGTCCATGTTGGGTTTTGTGTTTTTTGTTTTATAGACAAAAAAGAGCTTTCTCAAGTAAGCACGCACCCCAAAGCTTTAGTGACTAAAAAAAAAAACCCTTCCTCTTTTCCAAAAATTACTAACTTTTTAAACTAGCTCACTTGGTCCAAAGTTACTTTATGAGAATAGAGGTCTTGAGTTCAAGTCTTTCTTTTTGTTGAGTTTACTTTTTTCAAAAAGCACATGTAACTTATATTTTAAAGTTACTTTATGTAAAAGTGTTCTCACCCATTAGAAAAAATGAGTCACTTATAATTCTAAAGTCTCTTTATCTTTTATTTAAGTTGCAATTTAGTGGGTATCTCATAAAGTACCATTGTAAAAGTGACTTTCACTTATTTATAAAAGTGAGTCACATTAAATCTTTTTTTTTTTTTAAGTGAGCTAATTAGATCAAGTTTGGAAAATGGGAGATTTTTTTTTAAATATAACATTATCATTAATTTCCGCACATTCATGCACTTCGTCGGCATCTTCAACAACTTTTATTCAAAAAGCCATAACTTCTTCATTCGGAAGTCGTTTTCAGAGCCATTTTTTTTTTTAATCAGCCTATTTTTTCAGAATCTTTCCATTGGAACACTTATTTTCAACATCTACAAATTTAGTTTTTGTTAAAATGGAAAGTCCATGCCAAGTTATTCTTGATAGCACCAACTACTTCCAATGGTGGTCCTACATTGTGGATTTACTTAGAAGTAAAGGTATTTTCAGAATAGCCTCAGGCTAAGAAACCAAACCTAAAGATGAAGATAAGGCAGCCAAATGGGAAAATAGGCAAGATCAAGCACGTGGGTTGATAGGGATGTCTATTTCTTCAAACCTTAGATTCCATATCGTAGAACTTGATACCCCTAATGAAGCAATGAAACAAATCACTAAATTTTTTGGAATTAAAAATGAAATTAGAGCCCATCAACTTAAAAATGAGTTTCTTACGTTGGATCCCAATAATTTTTCTTCCATTGAAGTTTTTTTTTCCAAATTCAAGACCCCTACACTTCTCTTGGAAGGTGTTAAGGTTAAGAAAGAAGATGGCAGCCTTATATATTCCATTCTTACTAAGTTGGGACTAGCCTACTCCGTGTTTGTTTCCACCTTCCATTCTACAAGAGAAGCCTTCATTTCTTAAGGACAAGACTACAAGTCCCCTTCCTTTGATGCCTTTTGTAATTCTTTAATAAGAGAACAAGAAAAACTCTTACACCTTGGTCTTCTTAATCTTGGAAACTCTTCTAAGAAAGCCTTAGGCGCCCAGCAGCAACCAAATTCAAAGAATCCTAAGAAGTCGTATCCTAAAAAGAATGGTCTTAAACCAAACAAGGGTCCTAAGCAATTTCAGTCAAAAAATGAAAAATCATTTCAACAAAATGATAAGGCAAATAAAAACAAAGGGAAGAAGACTGATAGAAATTGCCACTTTTGTAATCGAGATGGCCACTTAGAATCCAAATGCTTTAAGAAGATGGAAGCCTTGGAAGCAGCAATGAAGAAGCATAACATCCATTTGGAGTACTCTTCAACTTCAACTTCATCTTCAGGAATAGCACTTTCTGCATGTGGTTGTCAAGCATCTCGGTCTGGATATGCACTAAATGTATCTTCTTCTTCTCATTCTCATGAGTGGCTCATTGATTCTAGAGTTTTTTATCACATGGCCAAAAACAAAGCCATGTTTTCTTCTTTAAATGATTGTAACACCAAAAATATATATGTTGGTGATGATAGGTCTCTTAGTGTTGTAGGGACTTGAACTATTCATATAGACAATGGTCAATTTAATGATGTATTATGTGTTCCAACCTTATCCTGTAACCTTCTATCTGTATATCAGATAACTCATTCAGGTGAAAGTAAAATCATTAAATTTTCACCTCACGATGTTGTAATTAAGGACCTAAGAGATCCTAGACAGATTTTAGTTACTGACATTGCTGATGATTCTACAAGGTTGTATAAGTTTAACAATTTTGGGTCATCAAATCTTCCCTCGGTATTTGTTGCTCATAATGATGAAGTGAACAAACTTTGGCATGAGCGATTTTGTCACTTAAACTATCTCTCCCTTCAGAATCTATGTAAAGAAAATATGGTGACAGGTCTTCCAATGGTATCTTGCAGAGATGGTGTTTGTTCCGGATGTGTACTCGGAAAACATCATCGGGATAGTTTTGAAAAACGTGCCTCTTGGCACGTCTCAACCCCTTTACAACTTGTGCATAGTGATTTGTGTGGTCCACTTCTAGTTGTTGCATTCTCCAGCTACAAGTATTTCTTAACATTCATTGATGATTTCTCCAGACGAACTTGAGTATACTTCATAAAACTCAAGAGTGAAGTATTTAACATGTTCTTGGCCTTTAAGGCCTTTGTTGAAAAACAATCTGGACGTAAAATTCTTAAGCTAAGATCTGATAATGGCGAAGAATATGTTAACAACAAATTCATCAACTTTTGCATTGAGAATGGAATTAAAATGCAACATATTGTTACATATACTCCATAACAAAATGGTGTAGCTGAAAAGAAGAATCGCACCTTAAAGGAAATGGCTAATTGTATGCTTCAACCTAAAGGACTTAGTCTTGATTTTTGGGCAGAAGCAATTAAATGTGCAAATTACATAGTAAATCGCACTCCTACTAAGGTTTTAAATAATATCACTCTAGAAGAAGCACGAAGCTCAATTAAACCAGATGTAAGTCACTTTCGTGTTTTGGAAGTGAAGCATGGGCTCATATTCCAGATGAGAAACATAAAGCTTTAGAACTTAAGAGTGAACAATGTATTTTTGTTGGATATTCTGACGATGTCAAAGGATATAGACTTATTCCAATTAAGTCCAAAAATGTTATCATTAGAAGATATATTGGCCTACGAGCCTAGTTCGATGGATGTGCCACGTCTCTCTATCCCTTCTACTTCTGAAAATATTTCTTCTTCAGATGATGACAGCGAGGATGAAAATCCTCCCCCACCTTCTCAGGATCCTCCTTTAGCTCCTCAACTTCCAAAATGGGTCTGTGTTACTCAGGATGCAGCAGGTGCTCTTGCCTATGATCCTCAGATCAGTGATGTACACGTTCTCAGTTCGATATAGCCTCTTCTTTACTGGCTCAAGCTTCAGCGAATTATGATCCTAACACCTTTGCAGAAGCTTCAGGCCATCCAAATTGGGATGCAACTATGAATGAAGAATATCGTTCATTATTGGCAAATGATACATGGGATCTTGTTCCTCTACCAAAGGGATGAAAACTTGTTAGATGCAAATGGGTTTACAAAACCAAGTATGGACCAGATGGAAAAGTTGATAAACATAAAGCTCGTCTTGTTGGTAAGGGTTTTTCACAAGTAGAAGGCATTGACTATACTGAAACCTTCTCCCCTGTTTCCAAAATGAACTCTATCCGCCTTGTTCTTTCCCTTGCTGCCTCTTTCAAATGGGAAGTCCATCAGATGGATGTTAAATCTGCCTTCTTGCATGGGGACTTGCATGAATAAATCTATATGGAACAAACTACTAGCCTTATACAAATAGACTCCAGCCTTATATGTTGGCTTAAGAAACCCCTTTATGGTCTCTAGCAAGCACCTCAGACTTGGTATGCCAAAATGGATAGCTTTCTTTTAGAAACTAGCTTTTCTAGGTGTCATTCTGACAATACTGTCTACACCAAGTAAGTGGGCAAGTATCTTATCATTCTTGTTCTTTATGTTGATGATCTTATCCTTATTGGTAGTGATCCCAACCTTATAAACCATGTGAAGTCTAGCCTTAAAAAGAAGTTTTAAATGACAGACTTAGGACACTTACATTATTTTCTTGGTCTTCAAGTCTTACAATCTAAGGAAGGTATTTCCCTTTCCTAGTCCAAGTATGCATGTGATCTTCTACGCCATTTTCACATGGAAGACTGTAAGCCAACCCCTTCTCCCTTTCTATCTGGATCCAAACTTTCAGTCACTTGTACTTCCCCTGAAGTTGATGCTACCTTATACCATCACCTTGCAGGAAAACTTTTGTATCTGACCCATACTCGTCCCGACCTTTCCTTTGTTGTTGGCCTTATTGCTCGGTTTATGCAAAACCCACATGAAAGTCATTGGAAAGTAGCTAAAAGAATACTTCATTATGTTCGAGGTACAGTTCAGTTTGGGATTCATTACAGTGCAGAAGCATCTCCTCTATTGGTTGGTTTCATTGATTCCGATTGGGCTGGTGACCCTGATGATCAGAAGTCTACTATAGGTTATGTGTTCACTCTTGGTTCAGGACCTATTACATGGGCTTGCAAGAAACAAAGTGCCATTTATCTTTATTCAGCAGAAGCAGAGTATCGTGGTGCCATAGAAGCTAGTAAGGAAGCCCTGTGGCTTCGTCAGATCCTGTCAGAGTTTGGCTTTCAGCAGCAACATCCGACTACACTTTGTTGTGATATTCAAAGTGCCATTCAACTATGCAAAGATCCAGTCCAACATCAGCGTAGCAAATACATTGAACTACACATGCACTTCATCAGAAAGATCATTCATGACCATGTTCTTGAAGTGCAATATTGTTCAACAAATGATCAAGTTGCAAACATATTTACAAAGGCTCTCACAGAGGCAAAGTTTACTAAACTTCGATTTATGGTTGGAGTTCAAGAAGTTGTCACTAAGGGGGGATAGGCTCTAATGCCTCCTTCCTTCTCATATTGTGTCATATTTGTACATCCTTCAATCCTATCCCAAGTTGTTCTTAAGGGGGGATGTTAGGATATTCCGACATAGAGGTAATAGTTAAGTATAACTTGGTCTAGTGTAGAGTTAGGTAAAGTGTGTTTCTTTACTACGTACTTTTGTAACTTACAATTCGATGGACACAATATGTAGTGATATGACGGTTCATTCTCTCCTCGGTATTACCGACACTTGATCCGTGGCTTAACACCCGATTAGTCCATGATCTCTATTTAAAGAGCATGGAGGGTCATTTGTAGGGTAACCGTTCATGAGAGAAGCTTATGTAAATTTTCATTCTTTTCTTAATACATTTCCTGAAGTGGTTGCGTTGGCTTAGGTTGTGGACTGTTTTCCTCTTTGAGGGTTTTAACCACGTCAAGAATACTGGTGTATTGATCTGTGATCTGTTTGTGAGCGGTGTCCTTTGGTGTTTTGTCTAAGGAACTTACCCTGTAAATTCCTACAGACTGAAACTCTGAATTAGATAAGAAGATGACTTTTATAACATGTACTTTAAGAAAAAAATGGAAGGAAATAGAGGGCAGGGCTGCAAGAAATCAGAAAAACATGGGTTATAATAATCAGAGATACAACTTTTCTATTGTTGCGTTCACATTGGTATAAATATCATCATATGTTGGAAATTATATGCTATGGAAAACCAACCCAGATAACACAAAATATAAATGAAAAAATTTAAAATTGTCTTATCAAAAATTGTTTTAGAACTGTCGCAAATTCAATTTCTAGCCTATATACATCTATAATGTCTAGGTGCATTTCAAATCTGGATATTGATATGCAAGATACCTCTACATTCCATGTGCATTTTAAAATATTGTTTTAGATGGACTTAGTGAAAATGTAATCTTAAGGTTATGTACCTGGAGTGTCAATTTCTGGAATAACATGGATGCCATGGTTTCGCCCAAATTTGACGATTCGCTTGATATCTTTGTTGGAATATCACATTTTTGGTGAGTAAGATCCATTGATTGCAAGGGCGGGCTCTGGATTTAATTTGAGGGGGAAGGAATGTGAATCGGTTACGTGCCAGTGGAAGACATTAAGCTTGTTATAGCTCATGGCCCTTATGGTTCGCAGAATGTCCCTGAGGGGATAAAAGTTCCTAGCCTTGTTTAGCACAAGACCCCGATGAGGGTATAAAGGAAAGTTGATGATCTTCACCTAGCGTTAGAGGACAAGTGGATAAACAAAATTGGCATTGTACCATCGAACAAGCCGCGAGAATGTCTCCAAGCCTCGCATGGCTCCCCATGGCATCTCAGCCGAAAGATTAGCGACTTCGCCCACTAGAACGGTCAAGGTGTATGATTCATCCATGTCATGTTGAAGATCCGTCTACAGGTCCCGCATGAAAACATCCAATTATTCTAAGGAAGAAATGGTAGAAGAATCGATTTTGTTATTTGACGAGGAGGAGAGAATTGGGAACCAATGCTCTGAGCGGAATAAGTGATTGTAGCGAGAAATGAAGCTTCGAAGGTATTTGTGATTTGCAGAAATGATTTTGAAAGTCGGAGAGAGGGGAATCGAAATTACGTCTCCCCAAATAGTGGAATTTGGCTTTAGCCATGGGTATTGTTCCTCTTGGCTAACTGCCACTACTGCTGAAGAATGAAAATGAGAGAGGAAAAACACCAACAAATATATGATTATTATGCATTTGTTGCTGCCCACTATCTTCATTTTTGTCTCCTACTCCTGCTTAAGATATATATACAGAGCCACCCAAATGACCAAAGATATTGAGATCAATGGGAATAAACATACATTGGATTACATATTTGTTTGTGCAGTTGTAGGGCCACCATCATAGTTGGGGGGATACATGGTTGGAATTTGACCATAAAAATAGCCATCGTGGGGCATTTTGCCCATATTTGACGTTTAAAAATTTGATATAACTTTCTTCTCTGATGTGTTATAAAATTTCTAAACATTATTTTTGATGGGCTATTATTTTCCCAAAATGTTATTAATACTTTATATCAAGCTTTGTTTCATTTGGGTCGGTACCTATCTAGGTGTTACCTACATAAGCTATTCTACTTTACAATTTGTTTGAATTACAACTATTTGCTAGAAATCTCTTGGTGCCATGTAAGCCTAGTCATGCACTGTACATTTGACCCACAAGCCAATGAGACGATCATGCCGAAAGGTCTGTGAGATCCATTTATGCATAGAGCAACACTGCAGAGAGTAGGAGACATTAATGTTGCCTCTCCTTGCCAATCACACCTCTCTCAGATTTATGGTATGAGAGCGACCAAAGTTGTTTCGCATTAATAATTTGTATACTGCTATTTAAGAGCCATGTATCCCAATGTTATATTCATCATTATTTTCCACTGTAGCTACATCCATAAACCACTCTCCTCTTTATGTAGCGTCTTGTGAGTTTGTTAGGTGGCTACAGGCTGTAACCTCATTAGGATTAGTCTTTAAGGTAACCCAAGAGACAAGCAACCTCCTTTGTGTTTAACACAAAATATGATATAAACATTTTTACATGAGCATCTTTTTTCTAGGAGTGCAGGGCATAGTTGGTGGAACATATTGTCGTTATTCTACCTGTTTTTACTAGCAGCATTAAACAACTCAGTTGTCGGAAGACAAAAATGGTGCACCACTACAGTTGAGTCCGATGACTCAGTCCATTCTTACATGTTTTCTTCTCTTTATATGGAATCCCCGTTACCAAGGTATGTGTTTTTCAAGCTACACAAAGTCCATTTGAGTAAGTTGCATTAAAATGTTTTGTTGTTGCTTTTAAATAAACATTTTGTGGTAAACTAAGAGGATGATTTTCCGTGTTAGTGGACTGTATTATGGGGAAAAATTAATTTAAGCTCTAACTATGATTAAATGGCTAGTAGATGGGAGTTTTCCATCACTTAGCTTTTTATGTCTCTGTGATGTTTGAGATATTGATGCAAATGGGTGCTCAAAATCGAGAGTTATAATTGATCTAAAATGTGCATACAATCAATTGCTATTGTCAATGTTGGTTTTGTTGTATGTTTTGATATGGTTCATGTATTGTGTGCATGTTTCGATTGCCAGAAAGGTCCATTCCTAAGAATGCTACCTACTAGATCATTAATGATGAATTTGATGTTGGATGGGAATCCTAGACTAAAACTGGCTTCTTTTCTCACCAACTAGATGGAGCATGAATGTGATAAGGTCTTCCACCAATAAAAATTATGTAGATATGGATGAATACCCAGTCACTACACATTTGCAGGTTAGCAAATCGAATCGCCATGTTGTGTATTTGAATCATTACATATAGACTAGCCCATTGGCATTTTCTTGTGATTGATTCATTTATATGCATTGGTCAGAGATTGGAATAGAACGGTCAGAAACTAGCCTACAGGAGCCAGCCAACACATTATATGTTTTAGTTTTCTATGCAAAACACGAGCTATAATATAATACTAGCAGCAAAAAATGACAAATAGAAGTTAATGGAATTGGAAAAATGAAAAACCAACACGTAGAGATAGATGAATCCCAAATCTCCAATGTCCAGCCTCAATTAACCCATTCATATTATTATTACTTAAGGCAATATTAAAAACAAATAATTATCTAATAAAGATAACAATAGAACTTATCTTAATAAAGTGATAATCAATATCACATTTCATGGGACACATTTAAAGAATCTGAGTAAAACAAATATTGAGAACTTAAGTCTACAAACTCCCAAAATAGGAACTAGAAATTATTCTCTTAAGAAGATTTTTTCATGAGGGGAAAGAACATAAAGAAAGAAAGGGTTAGACAGTTCAAGCCAAGACAATATTGAATATCCTCACCACCACAAGAAGCTAGCTGCAAAAGATGAATTATTAGTATTATTGATACTATTAGTTTTGTTATTTTTAGAGGTTTGTTTTCAGACCAAAAGGTGAATGGTAGCCACATCAAGATTATTAATATAATTTAGAATTAGCTATTAATATAATTTAGACTCAGTTTAATTAATAGACAAAATGATTTTTTTTATTATTATCTGAATTCAACAATATAATTTTAAGCAAAATTATGATTTTTTATTGTTTAAAATGTACTTTTGAATGCATTAATGAATTCAACACCCTATAAAACTTTTAAGGCTATCTGACTTTACCGATTAAACAACTTAAACTTATGATTCTTAAAAATCTCTATCAATTTTTGGGAATGGGAAAATAAAAATAAAAATAAATAAAAAATAAAAATAAAAATAAAAATCGTCTTTTAATTAAACTACCCGTATAATTTATGACATTACATATCATTTTATCCTAAAATATATTAATTGTTTATTGTTGGAAATTTTGATGTCAATGGTAAATGTTGCAAAGAGAATTGACATCAACATGCCGAAGTGGAGATGGAGACCAGGTGTAAGTGTTTCGACCAAACCCAATATAAGTAGCCCTAGTTAATGGACAAAGTTATTAAGTATGGACATTCAAATTTTTATGGGTGGAAATTCTTTTCCGAATTTGATAAAAAAATTGAATTGGTCTATAATGGTAATTTTTCCAATTATATTGAGAGGCATATTTTTTTGGGAATAGGGCTTCCAGAAAATTTATCACAAGTAATAATCTAATTTTTGTTTTGTGCTTCATGATTATGTTTGGGAGGGGGTTATTGTTTGGAATAAAAACTTATATTTTTAGGGGTGTTCCAAGCTCTTGATGATAACATCCTACTAGTGGGTAGTTAGCTCTTCCATCCAATAGACTAAGTGACCCCAACCTAGGTTCAACCTAATTACCAAAAAATAATGTTTGTTTGTTTGTTTTTGTTTTTGTTTGTTTGTTTGTTTTTGTTTTTGTTTTTTTGTTTTTGTTTTTGTTTGTTTGTTTTTTTTTGGGCTACTTCCTCATATGCAAAAGTAATAATGATAATACAATAATGTGTTGGCTCTTATGACATGCTTATGTAATCTATATCATGTTATCATGTCTTTTGGTGAAGACAATACTTATCATTTTTTTTCCAAAAGCATCAACAACATTTGATCTGCAACAAATCATTATATTATATAAATATTTTGCGCATCTACTCTAATTTATGGAATATTTTAGTCTAAAGTCAACTAGTATCATTCTTTACCTAAGCCCACCCACAACAAATCATTATATCATGTAGAGTTGCTTTACTTCTCCTCTACTCTGCCTCAAAGTGGTTTTTAATTTAACATCAACGAATCATTCTTCTGATTTATTTTAAGTTTAAAATTATAACAACACTGTCAAAGTAGGTCTCATCACATGATGTTTGCCATAAGGGACCATGTATAATTTTTTTGAACAAGACTTACAATCAAATACTTTTAATGCTTGACAATTAATTCTAATTTATTTGATTGTTAATTTGGGTGTTGAGAAATTTTGATATAAAAATATATATTTTAAAATAGAAAATATGTTATCATTATTAACTATAAAGGAATATAATATTCAGAATTTAATAAACCATTTGTGCGTTAGGGTCATTTTGTTTGTTTGTTTTTTTTTTTTTTTGAGTAAGTTGTTTTCTTCTTAGGATAAATATGTAAAAAAAAATAAGATCACTGTATTATTGAAAAAAATAAATAAGATCACTGTATTATTGAAAAGAATTTTTTATTGAAATTGTATTGGTGAAGAATTAATCTATTATGAAAACATTATCCTTCAATTTTTCTTTTTTAAACATCATTTCTTAACGGTGAAGATAAAAGATCTAAAACATAAAAAAAAAAATTGTTCAACATATAAAGAGTAATAGAAATTCCAACCCTCCGGGGATAGATGGCATAAATTATTGAAAATCATATACGAGAAAGGTATTGCGGTGGTATGCAGCAATGGCGAAACTCAATGAAGACTTTCTCAACTTGAGATTTCTTCTCAGTCACTCCCTCCCTCAAAGAATTTGATCACGCAAGATGAGTGTTTATTCTGGAAGCAAAGATTGGGAATGCCGCATCATACCCCTCTTCGGATTTGACTTGTTCAGCATGCCAACACATCTATTTATTCCATGCCTCCATATTAATAACCAATTCAGCATGAAATGTTTTTACTGCTCACAACTAATATGATATTAGTCGACAGTTTTCGCCAAAATCCAGATGTTAATATATTTGCTTTGACTGTCAAAATATCTAAAGGTAATTCCCTACCTTCGGGACTGGTTGAAATTATATCTTATGGTTCTTATTCAGGGTATGATATGTCATGGTCCTGACTCTGCGTGCTTGAAGTAGTCTGTCTCATATTAGTCAAAGGAATCTAACCTGCACACTTACCTTTGGCTTCAATTTCCTATAGGGATTCCTTTCTCTTTTACCTTTTTTGACGAAGTAACTCTTCATTGGGCTCTTTTTAGCTTCCTTTTCTCCACATTCATCTTTCTCAAACTTTTGATGGAGACCCCCCACATTGCTTTTTCTCTCCTTTATCCATGGAATTAAAATATATACCCCCACATTGCTTTTTCTCTGCTTTTATCCATGGAATTAAAATATATACGAGATTTAAGTGTATTTAATCATAATATTTGTCATTGTTATACTACATACAACTATTTCATAAATACCATAAATGAGCCATACAAGGATTAACTTTGATCCACTTATGTGTGCACGAGTCATGAAACCTTTAATAAATGATCCAATTACAATATGTCTTAAAAGACTTGAACCCACCTAGATGGGGAAACCAATTTTTCATTAAACCACTCAAGCTAAGATCCGTTTCATTTATATAAAAGGATGATACGAGGATTAACTTTGATCCACTTATGTGTGTACAAGTCATGAAACCTTTAATAAGGTCTCTATGGGTGCAACCACACATTTGACCACTACCTCAAGGTGCCCTCATGGCTCCAAGGAAGCGCTCATGGAAATTGAACCTTGCCCCATTGTGAAAAAATTCTTTATTTTCCACCATAGGATCCAACCTTTTTTGGCTTTCAAAAAGGAGGACATGGGGGTGGGCTTTGATCCATTTATGTGTTCATAGGTTAGGAAACCATTTAATATGGTCTATGTAGGTGCAACTACATGTTTGACCACTACCTAAAGGTGCGCCCATGGCTCCAGGGAAGCCCTCATGGGAATTGGACATTGCGATGAAAAACTCTTGGCTTTCCACCATTGGATCTAAATCCTTTGGGATTTTTCATAAAGGAGGACATGAGAATGGGCTTTGATCCACTTATGTATGCACGGGTCATAGAACCATTTAATATGGTCTCTTTAGGTGCATCCTCATGTTCGACCACTACTTCAAGGTGCCCCTAGGGCTCCAAGGTAGCCCTTATGGGAATTGAACCTTGCCCAATGGCGAAAAACTCTGCATTTTTTGCCATTGCATCCAATCGCTTTGGGCACGATATTTTTAATTTTTAACTAAAAATAGTTTTAACATTAATGAATACTATTTTTAATGTAATTGGATAATAATAATAACAATAGTTTATTTTTTAAGTCATAACTAAGATAGATAATAAATTGGTGTATGAGATTCCCTTATTTATACCACAAGAGACCTGTCTCCACACAGTAATTCGACTGCTAAAATTTGTGAAAACATACATATTCTACCCCTTTGAATTTGATATTTAATCTTTTATCAATTTAAAATTATTTTTATTTAACTTTAAATTAAAAATACAATTTTCACCTCCTATTATTACAAAGTTCTCAAAAGAATTCATTTATATTTTATTAGAATATTGTAAAAATAAAAGTCTTAATACCACAACTCCTAAAGTAGTGAACATTAAACAACATATTAAACAAATTAGTTTAATAAAGCAGGATGTTCAAGTAGTTGTTGCAATCATGCTTACAACTAGAAAAGGGTATTTATCCTTAGGGGTAGTGCCCATGCATCCATTATGCACTCATGATCTACAACAAATGGCCCCCAAGTATTATTGCACTGGTTGGGTTCATAAAGATGCTTTTTTAAAATATGTCCAATGGAATGGTCAAAGACTTGTCAAACTGGGGAACTTAAAGGGACTAAGACAATAGTGAGCTCCTTCACTCTTCTAATAACCATGAACAAATCAACCTCAACCTATTCTATGTTTAGGCTAATGACCCTTGAGTGTATTGGAGAGTGCTCATTTAAGATGATTCAAAGCATGGTGCAAGGTACAATTGTATAAAAATCCACAAGCTTGTACAAATGTATCATCTTCATTTCAACCTTTTGAGATTACCCTTAGATTTGTAGATATAAATGACAACATTTTAATGGTCTATCATCCTAAATAAGATATGTATTGTATTTTTTGTAAATTAATTTCCATTAACTAACGTAGATTACATCAGTCTTGAAAATTTACCTACTAGTGGCTTACCACATGGGAAACAAGACCACTGGAAAAACAACATGGCATCATTCCAAAAGAAACCATATTTCGAGTAACTATTAGAGTGAAATCTGGATTGATAGAGCATTGTAAGGACACATTTCTAGAATTAATAGCCACGCATCTATATGATAAGAAGGGTGTGCCAGCCATGGAAGGTACGACATAACCAAAAAACCAAGTAAGCAAACAAATACAATTCATGAGAGAAACTAAGGAGAAATGTGTGCATTCACCTCAATAGGACTTGTGTTCCCATGGTTGTAGCTACTCAAAACTAAGCAAGGGGAAATATGAGCTTTAATCCTCTTGATTTATGCTCCCATTTCCTCTTGATGGAGCACCACCTTGTCCAACATTAACAATATTTCTTCCTTAGCATTATTTCTATCCATGATAACTTGACCCAATAACATCTTCATTCTCCAGTATAAATTTTTTGTAAACATGTATTGGTTTTTCCTACCATGGGTATGTCATGTGTCTAGCACCAAATATCTTATATCGGTGAACAACTCGAAGTCTGACAGACAATTTCTTTCCATTGCAATATCCTCCTCAAATTCCCTAAGCTCCTCCCGAACCTCTGCTGCAACTTGCTCCCTAAATAATCTCGCAAATGTTTCCACCCTCAAATGAGCTCTAGACCCTCCTTGACTCCCTCGACCTCCACCACCATGAGGACTACAAGCCCTCTACTTGACCATTCTTGCATCCCATTGTAAATGCACTAGATACCAATGAAACAATAAATACCTCAAATCCAAACTTAAGGACTGACATAGGTTAGTGATATCTCCAAGAATTGGCAACCACTAACAGTGCCCATGGTAGGCGAGGAAAGGTGGGATCTGAAACGACCCTAGTGTAGGAAAAATCCACATATATTGAAACTTAAAATGTGGATTTAAAGATGAGAGAAGGAAAGAACGATGGCATTGAAGGCCATGGTTTTGTACAACTCAGGAGGTAGTGGGAAATGAGTCGAGTTCACCATCATTTGACTAAGGCCTCATGCGAGCAGTAAAATCTTGATACAGAACGAGAAGGAGATATTACTACCTGCATGTCAGCCCCCTATACACCATTTAAGTCCCCACGTATCCACATCATTTCCTATAAGGTAACACGTCCTCCTCACTCGTTGAATGAGGTAATGGAACCCTTGACACATCCCTCTAACCACATTCAGAGGATTGTATTATACATTATTGAATAAACAATCCTTTATTATTTTTGAGAGATAAGATATAATATTTAATATAACTCGGTGGCCTACTATGTGAGATCCCACTAGCCATGGGAGAGAAATATCCTAATGTCAGACCATGAGGGTAACTCCATGAATCAATTGTATTGTTTCATTAAGGGAGAACATTGATATATACAAGGAGAGGGATACTATTGGGATTCATCTCCCGATGTCTCTTCTTCTTCCAATTTCCTTTATTTTTTTATTTACAATATTTACATGGATTTTCCTAATCCCAAAGATTAGGTGTCAACATTCCCACCTTAATCTGAAGGGATGTTGGTGAGTCCAATCATCATTCTGAATCTTTCAAACTTTTATCTTCCAAGCGCTTTGGTGAAGATGTCTGCAATCTGCTCCTTTGTAGAAAAATGTCGTAGGTGGATTGTCTTGGCCTCAACATGATGTCGAATCATATGATATTTTGTATTATTGTGCTTGGTTCGATCATGGAACTTTGGGTTCTTGGCCAACTTTGTTACAAAAGTGTTATCAATCAAACGAGGAGTTGAACACACTTGTTTCTCTTGCAAATCTTCCAGAATGTTTTTGAGCCACAAAATTTCCTTCATTGCTTTAGTTTTTGCGACATATTCTACCTCAGTAGTGGAATCTGCTGGAATTGATTGTTTGCATGATCTCCAGGAAACAACTCCTGATCTAAGACTCACAACATATCCTGAAGTAGATACTCCAGCTTATTTATCTCCACCAAATCTGAATCAGAGCATCAAATCAAGCTGAAGTTACCTACCTATGTATACTTGAGTCCAAAGTCTTGAGTTCCCTTCAAGTATTTTAGAAATCTTTTTGTAGCAGACTAATGACCCTCACAAGGATTTTGCACAAACCTGGAGAGGATTTCAACAACAAATGAAATGTTTGGTTTGGTAGTAGTCAGGTAGTTGAGAATTCCTATGAGTTGTCTATACTTTGTTGCATCCTCAAATTATTTTCCTTCAGTGGATGTGATTTTTAAATTTTGTTCCATTGTATTAGTCAAAGGATTGCACTCATCCATGCCAAACCTGTTCAACAAATCTCCAATGTACTTCTTCTGAGAGAGCAATATAGACTTCAGATGTTGGGTTACTTCATGTTGATAGTGCTGGATCCACCAACATCAAGGGATCACCCCAATATGAAGTCCTAACTAGACCTCACACCATTTTGTGTGGGAGTCCCATTCGGTACGATGGCCCGGGTGCCATTATCTTAAGGATTTGCCTCAACTCTTGCTTGTCAGCATAAGACAGTGATTTGCTTTGTCTTCAAGAAGTGAGGTTCGCATGCCTAGTGAGTGTAAGTGTCACTTATGTCAATGGTTCTTTCACTATCGAGGGAAAGGGTGGGAGTGAGTCCCAAGTCGGTTGGGATAAGTCCCAACTCTGTTAGGAACACACAACACAACAAAGACATGCATAGCTTCCAGTAGAGTAGTCCACACGGATGCGGCAGTCACAACACACTAGGGAAGATAACACGTATAACACTCAACAGATTAGTCCACACGAGTGCAACGGTTGTTACATCAAGTTTTATGTGAAAGGTCTATCTGATGTCTGGGAGAGTAGTCTACACGGGAGAGACAACGTTAACAACATATACAACACATTTCCATTACTAGATTATGTATTACAACAAGTGAAATAGTTCAGATGTAGAACACAAGTTAAAGCAACATGCATCACAAGTGTTAAAGATTAGTCTTACAACAATTACAACACATGTGTGAAAACGTGTTGACATGTTGGCAGGCTTCTGAATTAAGCAAAAGTTCCAAAACACATCGTTACACCATACATCACTAACTCTGAGTGCGGGGCATTAGAGCCACTACTTACTCCTCAAAGAAAAGGTTACAGTGGGAGGAGCTGAGCTGAAAAGTCCATTGCATGTACAAATGAGGGGGTATTTATAGCCAAGGGTGAAACTGACCCTTGTGGTTGTTCGACTACCCTCATGAATGTTTGAATTCCATGACTTTTTGACTTTACATGAATCTTTGTACAACAAATGGGTCTCTTGGACTTCCACGTTACATTACATTGATTGAAAACATAGCCCGTAGTGAAGATGTGGGCGACATAACTCATGACATGACTTGATATGACAATACGGGTACATTCGTGTTGCTGCTGGAGTGCATGTCGAGCTACATTCCTACTGGGTGATGGATGTCTTCATGGTGTATCATAGCTTCACCTCCGCATGGAAAAGTGCGCGGAGTCTTCGATGGTCTTTGGTTCGCTTGATTATGCTTAGGCATGTTGCTCCTTGCTTGCATGTTGGAAGGCTTGACAGGCTCATCTGTTCGTGAAAGGTGCATGTTCATCTGTTCGTCCGTTCGTGAGAACATCTTGCATGTTTGCTCGTTCATCCATCCACGAACATATCTTTGCATGATCATTCGTTCGCGAGCACATCTTTTCGCATGCATCGTTCATTCGTTCGTTGGTGAACCTGTCCTTCTGCATGTGCTCCCTTCGTCATCCCATTCGCCGCCTTGCCATGTTTGTTGGTTTACCTATACTTGCAGTCGCTCATGATTAGATGACATCAAATCCAAAATCTCCTAGTCTACCATGACACATGATCATTTCAGATGCAGGTGACCAGGAGAGGCAACAAGGTTGTGAAGCGGGATGATGGCTCCGGGCATTGTTGATGAAAACTGCGCAAGAGTCACTAAGTGATGAAGATGGGAAATCCAAGTCAACAATGAATGTCTGCAAGGTCTGGTTAGACTACAAGGAAAAATTACGCAAATTTTGGGAGGGACAGTCCGGGTTGCAGGAAGGCAAGGTAGGTAGGATCTGTGCAGTTTCCAGAATGAGCGGGAAGCAAGGGCTGGAAGGCCATATTTGCACAATTTTCCGGAGGAACAGCCCGAGTTCCAAGGAGGGTTAGCAAGAAGAGATTGCGCAGTTTTTGGGAGTAACTGCCCGAGATTATGGCAGCCAAAACTTGACAATTCCTAGAGGGAACTGGCAGTTGGCTGCTGGGGTCACTGGTAGCCAAAACTGTGCAATTCCCAGATGGAATTGACAGTTGGCTGCTGGGTCACTGGCAGGAGATACTGCGAAATTCCTGGAGGGAACTGGCAGTTTGCTGCTGGCAAAGGAAATTGTACTGAGGTTGGGAGGCCGACCTGCTGATCATATCTACGCAATTTCTAAGTTGAGCGGACTATTGGGCAGTAGAAGGCTTTCTCATGAAAACTGCGCAATTTCTTGGATGAGCAGCCGGTTGACTGCTGGGATGACTGACTGGGAAAACTGTGTAATTTTATGAGGGAGATAAGGATGGGAACTTGGTGTTTTTCCAACCTGTCTGCACAATTTCGTCAGTCAACTGAGCAAGTAAGGTCAGTGGCCTCTATGCAATTTTTGAGGGGAGTTAGTCCCGGGCTGACTGTCAGGTCCGATTTTCCAGGTGGTCAGTATGAAAGTGGATTGAATTGCTTGCGGGAAACACAACTGGAAACGACTTACTTGATGCTTCTGCGCTGTTTTGGTTGACATTCGATTGAGTCGATGGCGGGGTGATGCTCCGGCTGTCAAAGGTGAGTTTGGTCGTCAGAACTTTAACAAAAATGACTAAGTGTGTGAACAATCAAAAGATGCATAGGTGATCATGCAAACGCATACTCTCATGACTCGATGATGAAACGACTCAAACCATTCAGACACACATGTTCAAAATTATTGACTGATGGTCCAAGTGACAAGCACGACACTCGCAATTGACAGTTCTTTGATCGAGATGACGCTTGCGTGACAATGAATGTGACTCCGTGTGTGAGTGCGACAGATGCTTTCATAGCGAACACAACAAGCACATACGAAGCAAAGACTTTGAGCATAACCAGAACATGGTCGCAAGCATGACTTAGACACCAGCATGCAGAAACTTGAATGAAATGAACAAGCAAGGCGGATGCAAGGACTCACACGAGCTCACGGAGTGAACCTGAGTGTGTGCAATCATCAAGTGAAACTCTCAAGGGAGGCTCTGAAATTGGGTGCAGGCCAAAATTTTGGAGGGTGGTTGTAGCTGCTACAACACTTCAATACCAAGATAGTAGTGAACATAGCCAAATATGTCATTTAAAAACCTTTCCTCGGTTCTTTCTTTATGGATGCAATGTAATTCTCATTGTTCCCTATCATCAAAACATCATCTACATACACCACAAGATATACAATTATTTTTCCAACTTTCTTGACAAACAAAGTTGCATCATCAAGATCATAATGTTTGAAATTGAGTTTCAGAAGATGCTCAGTTGATTTCTCGTACCATGCTCACGATGCTTTTTTAAGGCCATACAAGGATTTTTCAAGCTTGCATACTTTTTGTTCCTGACCCTTTACAACAAATCCTTTTGGTTGGGACATAAAAATATTCTCTTTTAGATATCCATTCAAGAAATAAATGTTTACATCCACTTGATGGAATTATTCTAAGCTACCAAGGAAAATAATATCCGAATGGTATCCCATTTTGTTGTGGGGGAAAAGTCTCCTCATAATCGACCCCTTCCTTTTGTGAAAAACCTTTTTCCACAATCCTGGCTTTATGCTTTTCAAGTGACCCATCTTCTTTATAATTGTTTTTGAACACCCACTTCCAACCATTTGGTTTGGTTCCAAATGGAGGATCACCCAACTTCCAGGTGCCATTTTTTTTATTATCAAAGCATCATATTCTTTATGCATCGCTTCTTTCCATTCATCATGAGAAGTGACTTATTTGAAGGAATTTGGTTCGAAATCTGTAGACAACATTAGTTCACAATGATAAGAAACATCCATATCAACATGTGAATTAGGATCGTCTACATCACCTCCATTTTGTCTAACAAAGCTTCTTGTTCGTGTCTTTCCAACCTCATCATGATGAACAATTTCAAGTGTCTTTATGAGCCATTTTGGAGGATATTTCTAAGATAGCGGGCTACTCAGTTGACTAATATGGGGTTGAATTAATATTTAGCCTCCCAATTCTCTCAAGCACATAACTCAAGGTGTCTTACTTGATTAGTGGTTGGAGCTTCATGAGGTGGAGAGAGTGCTTCAAAGGAGATTCCATAGATTGATCCAGTATAGCACCCCCCGTCAATATGTGGAATCTCATTACCAAACTCTTGAAAATACTTTGCATGCCCGAATCTGTCCAAGCGATCAAGTTGCCACTCAACAACATTTCCGGTATTGGAATATTCAAGAAAGATCACATTTCTATATATTATAAACTTTTTATTTACTTCATCATACAAACGGTATGATTTGGAATTATTTGAGTACCCCAATAAGATACATTTATGTCTCCTTCCACCGAGTTTGTTTCTCTGTTCCTTAGGTATCAAGGAATAACAGGTGGAACCAAAAACCCTGGGTGCCTCATCGAAGGAATGTGGCCATTCCACATTTCATTGGAGTCTTGTTTTTGAAAGCATGAGATGGACACCTATTATTTATATAAACAACAATAGAATTGCATCAACGCAAAACATCAGCTTAACATTCTTGAAAAACATCATCTAACGTACCATAGTTAAGATTTTCATGTTCTTTCTTTCAACTACTCCATTCTGTTGGGGATTATAAGGCACAGTTGTTTGATGTTTGATCCCATGCTAGTGAAGATAGTTTTCAAATTCATTTGAAGTATATTATTTTCCATTATCTATATGAATATATCCAATATGATATTTTGCATTATTTTCAATCCATGCATGAAATCTCTTGAACGTTTCTAAAGATTCAGAATTGTTCCTCAATAAATATACCCAACACATTCTGGTGTAGTTATTAATAAATGTCATCATATATTTATTACCATTTTCATAAGGAACATGCATCGGGCCACATAAATAAGAATGAATGAGTTCAAATTTTCTATATGCTTTGAAATGAGAATCATCAAATGATTGTTTGTTGTGATTTCCTAAGATACAAGCATCATAGTGCTTAAGTTTCCTAGGAATTGTAGGAAAACTAGTAAAACCATTTTTCTTCAACAAATGAAGGTTGTCATAGTTCAAATGTCCAAATATAGCATGCCATAAAAGACTTGATGGAAGTGTACCTTCATCATAGTGAGAACTGTGTTAAGATTTATGTGCATGAGTAGAGGTTCCTTGCAACTTTATGAGTTTTTCTTCTTCTATCCCAGTCATGACAAGTGAGTAGTATGATGTTTTTCTGACCTCAAACTTGCCATTAAATATGTGAATGGAGTGTCCTTGCTGGTGGATGTGGACCAAGGACAACAAGTTTCTCCTCAACTCTGGGAGGTATAGAATATCATGTAGAAGAAAGTCTGGAAGACTAGGCAATTTGATCCTAATGATGTCAATTCCAAATGGATTGAGCTTTGATTTATCTATAAAGTAGACTGCTCTATCAACATTGTTGGTGAATTCTTCAAAGAAATATCTTTCGAAAGTCATATAGCAAGTTTCTCTTGAATCAAGCAACCAAGCATCTTTCCATGAAGCAAGTGAAGCATTAAATAAGTCTTCATTTACTCCAATGTACCAGGTGTTTTACCTTTTTCTTCATTTTTTTCATGCTTGATTTTGTGCCAAGGTTGCTTACATGTGGAGGCATCATGTCCGTTTCTGTTACATCGTATGCAATGAAGATCAAAACTTTCTCCTTGGAAATTTCTCCCCCTTACCTCTAAAATTCTTCTTTCCATGCCCTCTTGACCACCTCTTCCTCTAGAAGAATCATGTGCATGATTCTTCTCTTTTTGTGCAATGCACACAACTTCTTCGGAATACTGAGGAGTTGTCTTCTTCCCAAAATCCTTCTCTCTTTTAGAAAACATCTTCTCAAGGGAATCAAAGGAAATCTCCTTAAGTTTTCCACTTGCATGCAATGATTCAAGATACTGCGAATAAGTGGGATATAATTCCTTGACATAAGCAGCGAGAAGAACATCTATTTCAACACGAGTGGCTTTTATTTCATGCATAATGGATCTTATTTTTGATGCTAAGTAAAGAGGGTCATCATTTTTCAACTCAAGATTGAAAAACTTGATCATCAATTGTACAAATTCAAGCTCAAAGTGTGAGTCGTATAATTCCTTCAACTTATTTAAAGCTTCAAAAGCATTTGAAAATGGCGAAATATGACGACTCACCTCTTCATTTACTAATGTTGCAATCTTGACATAGGCCTTGCTATTCTTGTTTTCCCAAATGGAAAGCTCCTTGTCTAAAGTGGGATTTTCAGGAGATTTGCCTCCTTATCCTTTACAAACTCCTTTCAACAACTCATTAAAAATCAAGGTGTGCTTTATCTTCCTAGACCACTCATGATAGTTCTCTTTGTCAGAGAGAACAACTCCAACTATAGAGATAATTGAATGCATTCTAAAAAAACTAACAGCTTTGAAAAAATAACTTCACTCTTTACTATGCATATAAATAATCACACTATTATATAATATATCACTCACCACTCAAAATATATGACATGTGATATATATATATATATATATATATATATATATATATATATATATATATATGCCCCTTTTTAAAATAGAATAATGAGTTATATGTCATCATACTTGTAATAAACCTGGTGAAAATTCCATGTAAAATATATAAGGCCATGGTGATGCGACACGTATTTCAAGCTGAATGGTGGGCAAGACATCCTAGTATGGGTGTTGATTCAATTTATTATGATTAAAGGAAATTTTCAAAGGCACTAAAAGGCGAAAGGAATTTTTGGCACATTTTTTTATGAAAATAATGGAAATTACGAGAAAACGAAGGTGAAAGGTCACAAGTTGCATGTGAAGAGGAAACTGAAGGAAAATAATGGAATTGAAGAAAATAGAGGCCTCATTGATAAAAAGACTTCTGAGGATTAGTTGGCAAGCTTTTGCTCAGTTTTGGAGCTCTCTCATCATTATCTCTCTCTCTCATACTCTTGGAAACTTAGAGTTTTCTTGGAGCACTCTTTAAGGAGTATGGCATACTTGGAAGAAGCAAGCAAGGAAGAGCAGGATCAAGCAGCTACAACAATATTCTTTGCAAGTATTAGTTTTCATGTGTATTTTCCTTGCTAGATTTGGCATGCATGGTATTGCATGTGGTTCTTTTTTTGTTATGGCATGGGTTTTTCTAGGTGTGACAATGATCTCAGCCTAGCCTTGCCATTTCCAGATAGCCATGGTGTGATTCGGTTCTCATGTTTTGGTTGAGATGGATTTCTGGATAGATTCGAAGCTAAGTGAGGTGGATCTTCAAATGATAGAAAACACAGCAACTAGACTGTCAGTTATGGTAAAGATGAATTTTGTGTTGCCTTGGTGGGCCTATGAATCCTTGCCGATGAATGGAAGGATATATCGTAATGCCAAGAGGTGGTTTGCTCTCTGTTGGGCCTAGTAATCTCGGGTTGGGATATGCGGTAAATCTTGGAGAGTGGGTCTCAGTTTAGGGCCTAGTGATCCAATGTGGATTATAGTAAAGCTTAAGATACTAGGAGACAGGAAAATTCCTCATGGTGTAGGTGGAGAAATCCGGTGGCATCCATGCTTGTTTGGCCTAGTGATCAGGTGGAGGTCATGATAAAGCATGTTATTACATGTTCATTGTGTTGGCCTAATGACCCAGGATGGATTATGGTAAAGCTTGGTTTCTACTGATGAGGGCGAGGTGGTTTAGCCTCGGGATGCCCTAGTTGGTTTTTTTGGTTTGAGTCCCATACTCATGCTTGGAATATGGAACGAGGGTGAATGGCTGAAGAGAGATTTGGCTCAGCCTTTCTATGGTCGGGTGGAACATGGTAGTCCCATCCCGGGTTTGGATTTTGCATCATCAATATGAGGTTATTTCTCCTTGTATTTCTATGAGTATTATACTGGTTTATATGTGGATCATATGGCTATGATTTCATTGGTATTTTTGTTGCTATTATGCTGGTTATGTATGTGTTTTATGACAATGGATATGTATGGCTCTCATCATGTTTTTACTTGTAAATGAATGGATAATGTATCTATGACCTAATAGATGATAATGCAACAAATGATATGAGGAACAATGGTTCTTAGCGATTCTTAGATAAGTATGAGATCCCTATGCTTAAATATGTTGTTTACACCTGTAGATTACATATTTTTGATATGTTTGACGAAATGCCTATCATGGCTAGTCGAGGTCTAGTTAAGGGATTTTTCAAGTATTTACTTTTGCATCATTGTTTCCTTGTTATCTTACTATTCTAAAGGTGTTATTTAATTATGGGTAGTGACCTGGGCTCTGGGCCTGAAAAAGTGGTTCAAATCTTTGGGACACTAGCACAACACTGAGCAAAATAGTCCCTGGATGCTGGCATGCCTTGCCATGAGAGCGTCCAGAGCCTATTGGATGATGGATGGACGCTAGAAGGCCTATAACAGGAGAGCGTCCAGAGGTCAAGTGGTTAAAAACTTCAGTGGGACCTAGGGGCCATCTATTTGAGTGGTTGGAACGATTCCTAGGGTTCCTGTAGTTGATGTGGAAGGTTTGTATATTGTGTTTCCGTTGATTCCAAATCCTTAAGGTCACATGGGAGGTTGGATCTAATCATAGTATCCTCTCGTCACATGTTTACCACGATTGGATGGTTACTTGGGTAGATGTGGGAGGAGGGTGTTACAAAGTGGTATCATAGCATGGTTCACCCCTCAGACTAGATGGGTAGTGTGTTGGTCATGCATTCATGTCGGTTGCATATGTGTTCCTTATGCTTGTAGTCCATGTGCTTGTTGCATTTGCATGGTGTTGATCATGGTTGTAGTGATGTAACCATGTGAAGGTTGATGGTGTTGTTGTGGGATGTGTCGTTATGAGTGTATGGTTGTATATGCATTTTTTATGCATTTCGGTGTCTATATGTTGTTATGCATGCATTTTCATGGTGAAGGTTGTTGTGCATAAGGTCAATGTATGCAATTAGGTCATCATGATGATATTGGTAGGTTATGACGCTAATTGGTTGGTTGAGGTAGAACAAGAGATGCAAATCATTAAAGCAAAGTTGCAACAATGGACTTTGGGGTAAGAGCAGAACATCATACATGTATCGTATGTTTGGCATGCAGGTATGCAGGTTAAGGATCGTTATATGCATTATGGCTAAGTGTATATCCTTCATTCTATCGATGTTATGGTTACTTACAGGATAGATGTTAGTTGATTAGTGTAGTCATATGCATGTGTCAAATAGTCGTGAATGATAGTAACTTGTGGTTGTATGCATTGCTATGGTTGTTTTATGTTAGATAACTTGATGATTATGTTATATGTTGTTGATGTGTAGGGAAATTTTTAAGGATGTAAATTTATCTTAAAGTTTAGAAACCTTGGTGAATCTTACTAGACCTTAATATGAAAGTTGTAAAATTTTTGGCTATAATTTTATAAAAATATTCAAATTTCTAATGATTTTGTATAGTCTCTATAAAATTTTGGCAATTTTTAAGATAAAAAATTTTAGACTATAAAATTTGGGCGAACATTTTTGAGAAAAACTAGAAATTGCCGAATATATTTTTTGGAAAAAGCATGGAAAATTAGCCCACATGGGAATATTAGCCCCTAAAATTTTCCATGTTAATGTGTATGTTATAGGTTAACTTGCTATTGTTATATGATAGCTATCTTGATGATTAGGTTATATGTTGATGGGAATGATATAGAACTTAATGTTATTATATGCTAGTAACTTGACGATTAGGGTTATTTCATTTAAGATCTTGATGTTATATGTATTGTGCTAAATTGGATTGGTTGATGTAGTGGGTTAGGGTTATGACATTCAAGTATGAGTCGACTTATTTGTGACATTGTGTTGTCCTAATCTAGAATGATCGTACATATGTGATTGGTATGCATGAATGACAAATGTTTATGAGTTTATGATGTGAACATGTTAGTTAGTTACTGTTATGGTTATCATGATATTATTTGTGCTTGAGATGATGTGTTGTAAAGTTGTATCGTGCTAATCTATATTGATTGTTGAGACAAGATAGCCTCCCTTGATATGAATTAAGGTATGAGCTTTCTTCTGTCGTCTATTTGGTGTTTGAATGTTTGAGTATGTCGTTTATTTGGTGTTTGAATGTTTGACTATGTCGTTTATTTGGTGTTTGAGTGTTTGGTGTCTATTATGTCATCTATCTGTTGTCTGAATGTTTGATTAATTGAATGATATGAGTATGTGTCTACAAGATTTTCACCGAAATGATCTTGTTTTAAGATGATTGTACTAACACATATGTGTTGATATAGTTGACATGTATTTGAGTGTAATAAGTGATAGTTGTAGCATTATGTCTAATGACTATGAGTTGACTATGGATTATGACATGATTTTTAGTCTTGGTAAAGGTTGACTTCAAATTGATAGATATGATTGCCTTGATATTTGGAACATGTGGTTGAAATGTGTGAGCAGTTACAGGGTAAAATGCTTGGTATTAGCATGACAAGGTAATAGTTGATGTGTTTATATTAGCAGTTGGGTGATGTGAAAATACATAGTAAGACTTGATTGCAACAAGGTAAAAAAATAAAAGAAAGGAATTGGGAAAGAATTCCTTTGGTTATGTTTGGAAACTCTAATTCCAAAGGAATGAGTGCTTTGCATACAACAAGTCTTCTTAACCTTAATCTTGTGTGACATTATGTGGATATGTGCTAGATTCATGAACATGTATTTGATAGGTATATTAGCTAGTCTCTAGTTACAGGTGGATTGGAGTCCCTTGAGAGATGGCGTGGATGGGTTCATTTGCAAGCAATGTGCTGGCACAACAAGGTAAGGTAATTGGTGTATTGTTATGTTTATTTATGCATGATAGTTATGTGTTTATGGAAATATCATGCAGGGGATTGCATGGAAAAGAGACTACCATGAAATTATGAAGAAGGCTCAGGTTGAGCTTTCCTTTGGAAGCACTGGGAATAATGGGGATTGAGTCATGGTGTATATTGTTAGTCTTGTGCTTTTGGTATTTTGTGATTTGTTGAGCTTTATTTGCAAATTTTGTTTATGCCTGATGTAAGGCCTTGCCACTTTGTTGTGGTGCCATGTTTATTATTGGTTTTCATGTTATTCTTCTTGTTTGTTTTTTGTTTTTCTTTTTAAGTTTTGCGTCTTGGGAATTGGTTTGTGAAAGAGGAAAGTTAATGGAGCTCAGGGAGATCTGAATAAAACCTAGAAGGTAATTTAAGACCCGAATGAAGCTCGGTGCATGAGTAAAGGAATTTGAAGGCAAGAGTATGACAACCAATGGGACCAGTTGGGTCCATTGGTGTAAATGGATGATGGCAAGACAACCATGGTAAAGGTAACCAAGAAAGGTAAGGTGAATGGATTTGAGGCGTCATGTGCCTTGGGTATGTTGGGAATTGTTGTTCTCAATGTTGCGCATGTTTTGCAAGCATAAAGGGAGTTCTCTTAACCTTGACCTTATGATATATGGTAATTATGTTGTGATCATGATTATGTTGATGTCTATATATGTATACATGTATGTATGTATGTATGTATGTCATTGTATGACTAGATCATTATTGTTTTATGTTGATGTATGTATGTATATATGTGTATGTATGCATATTGTTGTATGATAGGATCATGATTGTTTATGCTAATGTTTATATATATGTATGTATCTATGTCACTATCCAATAGGGTCATCAGGGATCATTCTTGTGGAAGAATGATTTCTTATGTAGGTGAATGGCATGAAGAGGTTCCTGGTCTTACGAGGAATCAATTGGGAGGACTAGCCCTGACAAATCTATGAGGTCAGTATCATGTGGTTATGAGTTGATATTATGTGATTATATTATGTCTATTTTATGGGTAGGTTATACCGAGGGATACATTAGTGAAATGAAAGTAGTGTGGTCTGCAACATGCTGGGAAAAGCATGGATAAGACACTAGAAGAAAGGTTAATTGGTAAGACAATGTGGTTTTGGATGTGTGGCACTATTGTTGTGCATATGTTGTATATGTTGTACATGTTGCATTTGTGATGTTGTGCACACACAAATGTTGTGTATATATATAGTGTGTGTACAGTTTGTTTATGCAATGTTATATACATGGTGGTAGAAATAGTCTTGTGAGAATATTACATATGCAATTTTGGGTATAGATGGGGCTATGTACATGTTATATATGTAGTGTTATGAACATATGGTGTTGTTTGCATGATGTACATGTGGTTCTATGATCTAAAAATCACCCTATGAGTGACCTCAGTTAAGATTTATTAAACAAAAGGTATTACAGACTCATGTGCTGGTGTGTGTTCTGTGTTATTGAAACAACGGATCGATCAGATTTCCAATACACAGACATTTTGAATGGAAAGACAACAGAGAAATACAGTAAGCAACACAAAGACACAAACAATTTTAATAAGGAGTTCACCCTATTCTCCAGGGCTATGTCTCCGGTCCAGCTTCAGTGGTGGCCTTATTTTATTATGTCTTTGAGCAGAGAAATTACAATACAGGGACTCAATGTGAGTTCTCCTGAAGCAGATTTTGCTTGGCAGGGTGGTTCTTGGATTCCCCAAGCCACTCGGAGTACACAGACTCTTGTTCTTCCTACCAGCTCTGTGACCCTCGGTCTACAGTGGAAAGAGCCAACTATGATGCTCAATCCGGACAGATTCCTCTATGGGAAGGCTTGATTCTTCAAGCTCTCTGGTGCTCGATGCTGCCTGTGGTCAGCTCAACCCTCTGTCTCCTCTGCTTGGCTTTACTACTCTCTGTGCTCAGTCCTCCTCTCAGGGTTCACTGTTCACTGTATCTCTTGGTCTCTCGGACTCTTTGCTCTGAATCTCTTCTTCAAATCCCCGTTCACTATCTCTGTTCATGGCTTTATCCATTCAGCCTCCATGCCTATTCGTTTCCTCTCCTGCCTGCGTCGATTCGCCTGTCACCTGCGTGCTTGGAATTCCCTGTTCGGTGTCAGCATGATCGCTCGAGAAGTAGCAACATGTCCTCACTGGAACAGTGCCAGCCTGCTCGTCGATTCGTCTCTTTCTCCACCATGGCAGCCAACGGACTCCAAATATCTTTAGAACTCGGCTTAATTCCCTATCAGTTCCGCTCTGTCTATCGGGTGCAATCTCAGCCATCCGATCTGGGCTTCTCCAGATCCAACGTCATTCGCACGTCGAGCGTGGTTGACTTGCTCGACCGATAATGTGCGATCACGGCGGTTTTTCTCTCACCTCCGCTGCCACGCATCGATTGCTGAGTGTGCTCACTCTCACTTTTTCCAAAACCTCTTACTGTTCAAGGGCACCCCAGGTAAAACCGTCGATTTCCAGGTCGTGGGTCCCACCTTCGTACGATGGCGCCTTTTCAGTTCTCTGCCCACAGTCCTCTAGCTCCCAACGTGACCGAGTGCTTAAGCCATACCATTTTAGCCCTGTTTGCCTAAGCGCTAACGCACATCGAAAATCAGCTCATTTTCCCATTCTGGGGCTCCCAGAGGCTACATTAACATCCTGCACAGTCTCCATGGGCCTCGGTCAGCGCGCTTTGACCGAGGTCCTCGTCGTCTCCACGCCAGCTGCCATGGCCACTGGTGTTTTTGGTTGCTGTTTTGGATTTCATTTGAGATTTTTTCGACCTGTTTTAGTCATGGTTCTATGACAATCATTTATGGATCCGATTCGGATCACGACCTCCCAACTGAAAAGCTTTTGGACCACCAAAAGTTGGTTTTCTTTCTTCAAGCATCGACTAAGTGAGGAAACTGATGTCTCACTCATCCAATCTCAATCCACTTTGCACTGCTTGGCTTCGAACCTTTAAGTCCAATTCTGAGGTATTCCACATGTCCACTGCACGTCGTCATTACCTTCCTGTCCAGCACTGTATCTTCTTGCAACTCATTAAGATATTCAGGTAGTAGGTCATCAATAGAAGGCAATTGACTCTGCTATTCAGGGTCCTTAACCATTGAAGGTTCAAACAACCTCAAGCAATCTGCGTTCATGACTGAGTAGATGTGCATATAAGCTGGCAGATCAAGGTGAAAAGCATTCTCACCAATCTTCTCAAGTATCCTGAAGGGTCCATACCTGATAGGTTTTAGCTTCTTACCTTCACCTTGCATCCTGTCCTTGCTGATATACAGCCAGACTTGGTCTCCAACTTGAAAACTATGCTCCATCTGATGCTTATCATGCCTAGCCTTGTACTTGGCCTAGCTCTTTTTCAGCTATTCCTATATTGCCTGGTGGATCTCCTGGATCTGTTCAATGAACCTAGTTGCTTTTTCCACCTCGTTGTGTTCATCAACCATGGTATCTTTACCAAAGACAAAATCCAAGGGAGACCTCGGTATGAAACCAAAGCAGGTCTCAAAAGGAGATCTCTGGGTAGAAAAGTGTTTGGCTCTATTGTAAGCATGTTGCACATAACACAAGTGTTCATCCCAAGGGTGAGAAGGAACTGAGAATGGAGTGTATAAGCCTAGTTTTATGTTACATATCTAGAAAATGTCTCATTCATTCTTGGCCAATAATAGAACCTTTGCAGCTGTGCAACTGTTTTACTTACCCCAAAGTGACATGATATCAGATAAGTGTGTGCTTCCCTAATTTTCTTTGCTCTCTCAATTTGTGGAATGCAGAGTTTCCCACAATGGTATAAGAGTCGGTCCTTTATATGATAGTCCAATTCTTCTACTCTTTTGCCTTGACTCAAAGTTGCATATACATCTTTAAAGTCCATATCTTGAGGATACTGTTCTATGTAGCTTTCATGTAGCACAGAATTATGCTTAAGTATGGTAGATGCATTTATAATGGGTCTAGATAACATGTCTGCAACCTTGTTATGTATGCCCTTTTTATATCTAATGACTAAATGAAACTATTGTAGAAAACGTATCCATCTATAATGTCTTGATTGTTGCAACTTAGTTTGGGAGTGTAGGTATTGAAGTGGCTGATGATCAGTATGTATTACTGTTTCTTTTCCCATTAAGTAATGTTTCCACTTTTTCACACTCTGAACTAATGCATACAATTCTTTATCATATGTAGGATAGTTAAATACTGTAGGATTAAAAGTCTCAGAATGATAACATATGGGTTTACCGTGCTGTGTCAACACTGCTCCCATGGCATAGTCACTGGCATCAGTTTGGATCTCAAATGGTCTTTGTAGATTTGGCAGTGCTAGTACAGGTGCTGTACTAATTTTTTCTTTCAAGTTGTCGAAGGCTTTCTGCTGTTTGCCTCCCCACTGAAACACCTTGTTCGATCCTACCAAAGCATGTAAGGGAGCTGCAATTGAGGAAAAATTTGAAATGAACTTCCTCCAATACTGTGCTGCTCCTATGAAGCTTCTCACTTTTGTAGCAGACTTGGGTTTAGGCTAGTTTACAATGACTGCCACTTTAGAGGTATCTATTTTCAATTCACCTCCCCCTACTATATGACCCAAATAATTTAGAGAGGTTTTGCCAAATTCACATTTGGAGAGTTTAACATAAAGTTTTTGTCTTTTCAAAACATATAATGTCTGCTTAACATGCTTTAAATGTTCTTCCCATGTTTTATAAAAATCAGATGTCATCTAGATACACAATAACAAAATCATCAAGAAAAGGTCTGAGTACATCATTCATTAATCTCATGAAAGTAGCAGGGGCATTGGTCAAGCCAAAAGGCATAATCGGCCATTCATACAATCCCTGCTTTGTTTTGAAAGCAGTCTTCCATGCATCTTGCTCTGCAACTCTGACCTAATGGTATCCATTGTGCAAATCCATCTTGGTGAAATAAACAACTTCCTTCAATTGATCTAAAAGATCATCTATTCGAGGAAGGTGATAACAATTTTTTATCGTTATTTTATTCAGTGCTCGGTAATGAATGCACATTCTCCACGAGCCATCTTTCTTTCTCACCAAAACGACTGGTGACCCATATGGTGATGTGCTAGGCCTGATGAACCCTTTCTCGAGCAACTCCTGCACCTGCTTCTTGATTTCAGCCTTCTCTAAAGCAGATAACCTGTACATCCCAATGTTAGGCAAGGGAACATCTTGTTGCAAAATAGTATCATGTTCTATTCCCTTTTTGGGTGGTAGACCTTGAGGTTCTTGAAACAAGACATCATACTCTGAAACAATCTTTTCTATATCAGTTTGCTGATCAGAATTACAGCCCTCAAATACATTGGTTTTATCAGTTTTCTTTTCCTTTACAACCATCAGTAAGAACTGTTTGCATGAATTTATCGTTCTTTTCATCTGTCCTGAGTTTATGAGAGTATAATTATTCTTGAGCTTATGAGCTCAAAATATTCATTTGCATCTTTAACAAGTAGATACTTGTTCTCAGCTCTATAGAAAATAGCCTTTCTATCATACAAGTAAGGACTTACTAAAACAATTCCACATATATCCAAAGGAATTATATCTAACTCAACCTCATCTACAAATGCTGACCCAAAAGAAAACTTGAGTTTGCACTGTCTAGTCACTTGTAGTTGTGCTTTATCATTCAACCATCCTAATGGGTATGGCTTCTTATGAGGTGTAGTTGCTAATCCCAATTTCTTTACAATTGCTTCAGAAATCAGATTTACTTGTGAGCCACTATCAAACAAAGTATCAATCTTTTGATATTTGGAAACAACTCAAATATGAAAAAGCTCATGCCTTTTTCTCTCATGTTCTTCATCAATAACAGATTGAACATAATTACTATTAGATGCTTCAGATTTCTTACCTTTTATACCTGTGGCTGCAATGATTGTTTCATCTCTTGAGTCTGACCCCAAATCCTTCTGAATAGCTGCAATAGTATTCTTCTTCTTGCCCTCAGACTTCTTAGGCCTCAGCTCTGGATGCAGAATCCAACAGTGCTCATCATCATGCCCCTCCTTTTTACAGTGAGTGCATGAGGCTTTTCCTTTTTGTACAGTGTTAGACTTCCTTGCTTTCCACTTCTACTTTCTTTTCTCCTTGCTCTTGCTTATAATGGGTTGGGATGGTCCCCCAACTTCTGGATCTCCATTCTTTCCTCTAGATTCTAGATGAGTAGCTTGTACAGATACCTCATCTATACTAGTGGGATTAAACATGAGGATGGTATGCCTCATGTAGCTGTGTAGACCCCCAATGTACTTCAAAAGAGTTTCTGGTGAGTCTAATGAAATACCCAACATCAATGCTCTTTTTCTGAACTCTTGAGTATACCCTTGTACACTTTGCCCTTTCAACTGCCGAAGAGTTTGCCAACTCATCATGGCTTGTTGCATGTAGGCCAATGGATAGAACTGCTTTCTGATGGCAGAAACAAAGTCACTCCAGACAGAGATGGTCTTACCATGCTTCTTCACATCAGCTTGGGTTCTGCCTTCCCACCAAACCAAGGCAATGCCCCCTAGGCGAAGGCTTGCCAGCTGAATCTTGCTCTTGTCTGAGTCTATATTTTGTACTCTGCAATACACATCAATTTGTCTTATCCAGTTGTCCAACTTTTCAACATTCAACTCTCCATCATATATAGGCAAATCAAATTTAACATCTAACTTAATCAAAGATGCTTTCTTATTATGCACAGGGCTACTAGGAGGTGTAGGGAAGCTTTCTTCTTTCCCCTTTTCTTTGGAGTGGTCATGGGAATGAGATTCATCTTCTTCTTTATCTTGCTTAGAGCCTGATGAATCTTCACCCTTATGCTTTCTAAAGTCCCTATACATTTCTTCTACCATGGACTTTATAGCTAGGAAACTTTCTAGGAATTGAGGGTCTGGCCCTACAGAACCTTCTTCTGACATTGTCTTTCGAGAATAGACTCTCCCAATTTCAGGATTAGTTTCCACCAACTCTCCTTCTCCTAATTTGAGCTTTGATCTAGTGATCATTCATAGCTAAACCAACACAAGCTTGTCCAACCTTACAGCCTAGAGCTCTGATACCACTTGATCTGAAAATCACCCTATGAGTGACCTCAGTTAAGATTTATTAAACAAAAGGTATTACAGACTCATGTGCTGGTGTGTGTTCTGTGTTATTGAAACAACGGATCGATCAGATTGCCAATACACAGACATTTTGAATGGAAAGACAATAGAGAAATATAGTAAGCAACACAAAGACACAAACAATTTTAATAAGGAGTTCACCCTATTCTCCAGGGCCATGTCTCCAGTCCAACTTCAGTGGTAGCCTCATTTTATTATGTCTTTGAGTAGAGAAATTACAATACAGGGACTCAATGTGAGTTCTCCTGAAGCAGATTTTGCTTAGCAGGGTGGTTCTTGGATTCCCCAAGCCACTCGGAGTACACAGACTCTTGTTCTTCCTAATAGCTCTGTGACCCTCGGTCTACAGTGGAAAGAGCCAACTGTGATGCTCAATTCAGACAGATTCCTCTGTGGGAAGGCTTGATTCTTCAAGCTCTCTGGTGCTGGATGCTGCCTGTGGTCAGCTCGGCCCTCTGTCTCCTCTGCTTGGCTTTACTACTCTCTGTGCTCAATCCTCCTCTCAGGGTTCACTATTCACTATCTCTCTTGGTCTCTTGGACTCTTCGCTCTTAATCTCTTCTTCGAATCCCCGTTCACTGTATCTGTTCACGGCTTTATCCATTCGGCCTCCATGCTTGTTCGTTTCCTCTCCCGCTTGCGTCGATTCACCTATCGCCTGCGTGCTTGGAATTCCCTATTCGACGTCAGCATGATCGCTGGAGAAGTAGCCTCGTGTCCTCACTGGAACAACGCCATCCTGGTCGTCGATTCGTCTCTTTCTCCACCGTGGCAGTCAATGGACTCCAAATCTCTTTAGAACTTGGCTTAATTCCCTGTTAGTTTTGCTCTGTCTATCGGGCGCAATCTCAGCCATCTGATCTGGGCTTCTCCAGATCCAACGTCATTCGCACGTCGAGTGCGGTTGACTTGCTCGACCGATAACGCGCGATCACGGTGGTTTTTCTCTCACCTCCGCTGCCACACATCGATCGCTGAGTGTGCTCGCTTCGCTTTTTCCAAAACCTCTTACCGTTCAAGGGAACCTCGGGTAAAACCGCTGGTTTCCAGGTCGTGGGTCCCACCTTCATACGATGACGCCTTTTCGGTTCTCTGCCCACGGTCCTATGGCTCCCAACGTGACCAAGTGCTTAAGCCCTACCATTTGAGCCTTGTTTGCCCAGTGATGCGCATCGAAAATCAGCTCCTTTTCCCATTCTGGGGCTCCCAGGGGCTACATTGACCTCCTGTGCAGTCTCCATGGGCTTCGGTCAGCGCGCTTTGACCGAGGTCCTTGTCATCTCCACGCTCATTGCCATGGCCACTGGTTCAGTGTGTTTTTGATTGC
Source organism: Pinus tabuliformis (assembly GCA_031772625.1). Lineage (NCBI taxonomy): Eukaryota > Viridiplantae > Streptophyta > Pinopsida > Pinales > Pinaceae > Pinus > Pinus tabuliformis. The sequence continues at coordinate 24,090,387 of CM062810.1, read as the reverse complement.
TGTTTTGGATTTCATTCGAGATTTGTTCGACCTGTTTTAGTCATGGTTCTATGACAGTTGTTTATGGTTCTGATTCGGATCATTCTATGTACATATGGTGTTGTGTGCATCGTTGTACAAGTGGTGTTGTGGTGTTGTGTACATGTTGGACATATGGTGTTGTGTGGAAGTGGTGCTGTGTACATGTCGTGCATATGGTGTTGTGTACATGTGGTGTCATGTACATGTCATACATGTGGTGTTGTGTACGTATGGAATTGTGTACACGTTGTACAGGTCGTGTAATGTGCATGTGGTGTTGTGTACAAGTTGTGCAGGTAGTGCCATGTACATGTGATGTTGTGTACACGTTGTGTAGGTGGTGTTGTGTATAGGTGGTACTATGTACATGTTGTACATGTGGTATTATGTGCATGTCATACATGTTCTGTTGTGTACATGTGGTACTATGTATGTGCATTGTGTATTTGTGGCATCGTGACATGTGTATTAATTGTGTTGTACATTGTGTACATATATGTATTATGTTGCAAATCGGGTGTAAGTGTATGTATTGTGTGGTAGTCTACACTGGATATAGGCTTATGTATTGTGTTGCGTTGTACAATGGGTGTAGGTGTATGTGTTGTATGTCAGGTGTAGGTGCATGTATTGCATGGTGTTGTATGTTGTGTGTGGTTGTATGCGTGTGATGCAAACTATGTGTGTGCACATGGTTAAGGAGAAGGCATTTGGTGTTTGTCGGGTGTGGAAACCATTCCACAATGAATATAGAATAAATACAAAGGTAGAAGCTAAGGATTGATTAAAGAATAAGTATTGACATTTTATTTAAGCTTTATTATGCATGTGATTTATGATTATGGTCTATGATGATTACATGTGATCTATGATTCTGGTTTATCATGGATACATGTGATTTATGATTTTGATCTATGATGGTTTTGTTTTGAGCTAACATGATGTGATATTTTTATACATGTTGATTTGGTCAAAGATGTTAGTTTGATTTGTTGTGACAGGAAGTAAATAGGATGGCAAGTGTACCTTATTGATGAGCTACCAATGAGATATGATGTGAATTTATTTCAATTAATTTTAAATCTAATGGAAATTATGTGCTTGGTACAAGAATGCATAAACATTCCTGGTTGGGTGGTTGAAACTAGCTACAAGAATTAGCAACAACAATGAAAGGAATTCGTACAAGCAACAATATGCTAGTAAATCACTTCAAGTGCAAGGCCATTGTGGGACATTGATACCCAATAGTGTCCTGTTGACAGTGCTGGACCTGCCAACATGTCAGGGGATCTCCCCGGTAAGAATTCCCAACTAGACCTTAGACCGTTTGGTGTAGGAGTCCCAACATTGGGTTGTACGATATCACCTTGACCACGGTTGCATGTAGAGGTAAGTAAGATATCCCTGTTGGTAGCAAGGGTGCGACATATGCAACAAGTCAAGGAAGGCACATGAATGGTTCTAACAAACGGAGGGTTATGTGAGTGCACCCCTTGGAAACCTGTGAAAGCACATGGCTAAGAAGGGAACACACGAGCAAAGATGCATCACAAATTGAAAAGCAAGTAAGCTGAAAATCCAAAGTGATAGTTAAACCAACAACACATTTCAGTAAGATTCATACATACTTATACAGAAAAAGTCCATACATGCATGCGTAAGCAAACAAATACATATATCATTAGAGTAAACAAGTTAGCTTAAATACAATAACAACATATGCATGAAATGTGCTGGCTCTGTTATATAAAGAAGTGAAGATTCTAATCATACAATACAACCATGACCACCACTAGTCCCGACAGCGGAATGTTACAGTCACTACCACCTGCTCCTCCAAAGAAATGTACTAGCTCTGCATTGTGGAGAAGCCAAGGCACGTTATAATACTCTCCAAGCTTTCTCTAAGATACTCCTATCGGAAGCTTGGTTGACCAAAATCCCATATAATGAGTTAAGAGGGACTATATATAACAAAGGGTGGGGTGACCCTTAAAATTCCCCTTTGTGACTGTTCATCTACCCTCATGACTCTTCAACTACTCTATGACTCTTACATCCAACTATTGACACTTGAACTTCCACTTGACAAGACGTTACATAGAATCTACGCATGTACCCATGTGAGACAAAATAGGATTGAGCAAGCCATGAAAGACATCACTATGAGTTGGACAACTGTGGAAAGACTAGCCCTTCAACATCCTCACGATGGTCAATGGTGGCGAACTGATGCCAATTTCGGTAGCCTGCGATGGTGTCTGTGTACTCTACGGTGGCATATTTCTGGAAATGAAGTCTCACCTCCATTTCATCTGGGTACACTGTACTCGCTCCCCTGTCCAACTCATCTAATAACATGTGCATTATTGCCTTGAGTGAGGCAAAACCAACAACATACTGATGCATAGTGTCTACATTGATTGCTAAGTTTGCGTTGGTGGCTATGCACATCAACTCATAAAAGTACGATTCAAGCTCCAGTCAGACTTGTGCCTTTGTCTTTGCCTCAGAGAGTGTCCCAATAGATGGGATCGCATGTGCGTGCACAACAACATCCATACTCATGAATACCCGTGCATGGGAAGCTTGAAAACTAGTGATGAGCTGCGAGAGTTCTTCATAGTTTTGGATCTGACTCCAGATTCGTGCCTTCAGCTCAACCACTCTAGGCTTCATCACCTTAGGAAAGTGTAATAGGGCTCCCTTGTATCTCATTGTCCATGTTTTCATGTAGCCAACAACAGTATGCAAGTTTGACAAGATACGTGCTCTCCTAGCACATCGCTACTGTTAGTCGTTGAGATGGACAATTGCCTTATCCACGGTACCAAACTTAGAATACAATGCCTACATGACTGTCTCAAGGGACGATACTTCATCCATTATTCCCTTCTTTAACTCTGCTCGGGCGGATGATGTAACTAGTTCTCCTCCTTGCTTGGCCTTCTGTAACTGCGTAGCCATTCGCTCATTCTTAGCTATCAAGAAACGAACACTCGAGCTAGTGGCTTCGACATATGCTCTGGTAGCATCGGCCAATGCTGCTGGATTCTTGCGCACGTCAAGCATGATCACTCGTTCTTCAAACTGTGTAGGAGATGTGTTGTCATATAGAGTAGACACTCTGCGTGATTGCACAACTCGACGCTGCGACTCGTCGAATGATATGTTCTGCATCTCTCCTTTTGGATTGTCTCCAAGGATCTCAGTATCTCCTTAGTCTCTTGGGACTTGCTCTGTTTCCGGATCCATTGAAGCTGGTGGGTAGACCTCTTGATGGTAAGGCATGAGGTTGATGTCTTACTATAACTCTTGCTGCTCCATATCCACATCCATCTACTCAAGTGCTTGTTCATACTCTTGAGCGAAGTCCCGCTCCTACAACTGCTCACCCTGTCTGCTTTGTGCTAGTTGTTCAGATGAGTCTAATACCTGTATGGGCATAGTTTCATCTATCTGTACATGTTGCACCCCCTTCTGTGCTTGTCCTTGCTACGCTTCCTTCTCTTGTTTGCGCAACTCCTATTCCTTCTAGAGTTGCTCCTTCAAATCATGCAACTCCTTCACTGTTTCCTCCATCCTCTTATTTTCTCTCTGCCTTTGCCAGGTCCTCCTGTCGTGCTATTGCCTCTTTGCCTCTATTGCTAAAGCTACTTTCTGCACAAGTGGGTTTGATCTAAACTTGTACCTTTGTTCTTCCTCCACACTGTCGACAATCTTTCTCTTTCCTTTGTCGTGCGCTGGTATGTTTACCTCTGCTGCTGGTGATCTCCTGGATGCTGCTTCATGCTACTTCTCTAACCATTCCACAATGATGCCGACCATTTCATTGGGCTTATATAAGCTGTGACAATATCTCCATGGGTCTTCCTCCACCCAATGACATGCCCCGTGGATCCACAGAAACTGTACTCTTGCACAGTGATCCTTCACCAAACAATGCAGGTCATACGGATTGAAGCTTCGGGTATCAAAAGGATATTTCTTGATCTCCTTTGTTTTGACATCTGCATGCTTGAGATTCTGTATCTCATACAAGCTAATCTGCAACGGAAGAGTGGGCCATGGTGCCTTCTTCTTCCGGTGCAACCTAGCTAACAATCCTACCGAGATGTGGTATGAAACTTCTTGCATGGCGAGCTTGTCCATGGAAAAATTCGGAAAATAATGCAGAGGCTCCTCTGTACTGTAAATCCGTATGAAGGTGTTGGACAATGAGGCATACCAATCCGCTATGTCGATCAGTGCATCCATTGTTGCCTTCGACATGCAACTTCGACATGCAAGGTGGATCCTGCTCAAATATCATCTTATACACCAGGATGACAAAATTATCTGACAACTGTGTGATAACTCCTCTGAAGCTGCATTCTCAAAATAGTTTACAATAAGTATTGACAAAGGTTTCTGCTGATGTCCATGCCCACTTCATGCCTGGGAATTCCTAATGGGCACAGATTGCATCCAAGATGTAGGTGGACATGTAGATTTATGCTTGCTAACCTTTGGGCGACTACCGAGCTCCTATTACTTGTTCCTTAAGCCCGTGAGCTAACATGTCAGATCAGTTCCATGCTTTGCCTTCCCTGGCGAGTTGGTCCAACATGATCACCCAACTCTGCGGGAAGGTCTCGGTGCTCTCTTGGCCATACAAGCAACATGCAAAGATGACCAACTATTGATACGCTTTCCATAGTATCTTCATCTTGTAAACTTGGTTGGGTGTCATCCTGAATTTGGCTGGCTCCTTTACCTAGTTCTTTAAGACATCCCTGGAGTTGGCATTGCTACTGGGTATGCTGAAGGGTGTCTCTGTGGTGATCAATGGCTTTGGAATGTGGTACATCTATTGATAATCCTGTGCCTTGAAGGTAGCAATCTCTGTCCTACTGACACTACTCAATGTCATTGTCTCGAGATCAGTGTGCGAGACGATCCAATGTATCGGCATGGGAATGCGGGATACCTACATGCAATCTGATACAAGCTAGACTTGTGAATGTTCACATAGACTTGGCGGTATTTGAGATCTTCCCAAAATGTTCCTGAGAATGCATCATTGATCTCTTTCCATTTCAGCTTGATTTCTTTGTCTACAATCAACTTGGTGTCTTCATAGATAGGAAAACTCGTAGACACTCACTCAACTGTTGCTTCTGTTGCACTTCCGTCGGTGTCCTTTGACCCTGCTCTCTTGAAAGCCATTCATCTTGAACTTTCGAGATATGGACAAACACCTGCTATCTAGAGACATGGCGAAATGCATGGAAATAAATCTGTGAGTTAAAACAAAGCAAAATTTAGGGATGACATGCAACATATGAGGGGACTACTGGAAAAGACTATGCAATTTTCATAGGGAGGCCGAGAGATTGACTGCCAGAACTACGCAAAAGGTAGTTCGGATTGTTGGGAGGTTGGTTGTGTTGATCTAGATTATCATTATTGTTAATATGAAGCCAAGGAGAAGCAGAGCAGACTTGTGAAGAACAGGAGCAAAGCCACTGGAAAGAGGATCACATCAGTGAAGGTACATAAACAGAGTCATCGGAAGTCACAGAGAGATATGTCCAAGGGAAACCGCTATCGGAAGTCATAGGAGCTATCAGAGCAGAGCTATCAAAGCAGGGAAGAAGTTCATTAGGAGGAACAAAGAGGAACACGCATCAGGAGGAGAAGCCAGCGGAAGAGCAATTAACGGAGGAGCATCGCATGTAATATATGCCAAAGAAGAACTATCGAAATCCAAAGGGAAGACCGATCAGAGGAGCAAGAGAAGCATAGAGGAAGAGTCATTTGAAACCATGAGAAGCAAAGAGCGGAGAGTCGTTACTCTGTGTAACTGCGTTCAACAGTTAACCGGCAGGTTTGTAATAGTGGCAGTGGTTATTAGGCAGACGCTAGGCAGTAAGTGGTATTTAGAGGAGAGCGCCTGATTCCATTAACCGAGTGACACGTAGCACTCGGGTGGAGAGAGAAAACCACTTTTTCAGGTGGTTATTTCTCTTGCAAGTGGCTCACCTGAAATGCATGTAGGCCATTGGATCTAGCACGGGTTGATCAATGATGAAGGATCAACGGATGGTTTTGGGTTGATTGGGTTAAGTTGGGACCATTAGATCTAGAGAGAAGATCAACAGTGGAGGATCGCTAAGGAATACTGCAAGAGTGTAAAGCCATGTCATGATAAAAATATGTGATTGCGATATATATATATCTATATCTATATATATATATATATATATATATATATAGACCCATGGGACCATTACAATATGATGTAATATAATATCATGTCCGTCACAATACCGCAAGCCTCTTTAAAAACCTTGCCACATTAAAATGCCGATTGCGATATAATTGCAGACACGACTACACCATTATAGCATGGTTTAATAAAATGTTGCATTTACGATAATCGCAATGTACAAAGGAATGTCAAACCGGTGATTGTGATAAGGGTGTGGACCCGACAGAGTTAATAGCAACAATTTATAATCATATCGCATCTAGTAGGGGCAATTGGTAATCGGCCATCGACAATGTTATAGACATGACTTATAAAACACCTCCTGAAAGCTGCGATTGTGATTAATATTGTGACGTGGCATGTGGGACCACCCATTATATATTTCTAACTATGTTAATCTATGATATCGCTATAGGAGGACAAAGGATGTTAAGGGGCATCAACAATGTTATATCGCAAAGACAAAGAGTTGCGACTGTGGAAGCTGCGATTGCGATTAAAGGAGTGATGCGATTGTCGTAAAGAATGTTGGGTCCATTGTATGAATATTGAAAAATAAAAGGGGGGCCTCTCTGATATAGTTATTTCTTTAATATGCAATATTATTATAATACGGCCTCTCTTTCGCATTAACGTGTCCTGTAAGAATTTGATGAATCTGAAGAGACAGAGGAAGCCAAAGAGTGAGCGTAGAGGAAGCCGAAAGATCAAGCGAGCGAAGAGGAAACGAGTGGAAGCCAAAGGTCAGGAGTATCAGGCATATAAAACAGAGAACAAGGGAAAGTTTGAGTTGTTGGTGAACTGTAAGAAAAAAAAGGAGCTGAAGTTCTGGTAGAAGTGGAAGGAACAGGAGGACAAAAGTAAGTCATAGGTCCAACAGGGTTGGGAGCAGAGAATTACAACCAAACAGATCTAGACAGTTACAACAGAGGGTTGGAGCCCTTGAGGTTGGTGCCTTAGAACTGATAGGATTGGTGTCGTGGGAGTTGGTGCTCCTAAATTCAAGGTTGGTGCCTTGACAAGAAATAGTTGGTTCTCTAGAGGTTGGAGCCTCACAAAGAGTCCAAGATGGTGCTTGGCAACAGATTGAAGCCATATATATATATATATATATATATATATATATATATATATATATATATATATATATATATATATATATAGTACTTGATTTATTGCAAAGATTACATTAATAAAAGCATTTATTCCTGTTATCTACTTCTATGTTCCAATTATAAATGTTTTTGATGTTGGGTTGTGCTATATTCTTTCCACGACTAACCTACGTAGTGAATTGGGGGGTTAGATGGGGGGCGGAGCCCCCCCTTCATTGCGCCGATTGCGTAACAGGGGGGGCGGCAGCCCCCCCTGTCCAGGGGGTTTGAGGGGGCGGGTAGCCCCCCTCTACGGGGTCTGGGGTAACGCCCCGGGAAATTTTTTTTGGACCCTATATTAGGTTGGGCGAACCTACCTATGGTTTTTGGTCCATGGTTTTGGACGCGATGATTTTCGGTCCATGGTATTGGATGCTTCGGCATGTATAAATATGTATTATAACATTGAAAGGAAGATATAATGAAAAATCAAGCTGGTAGTCCCAGTTTTGGGATCCAGGGGAAAATCTCTGTGTATATGTGTTTTATGTGTTATGTTATCGCATTGTTTATTTTATGTGTTTTAGAATTTGTATGTAGGTAATTTCTGTATGGGGTTAAAGCCTACATTTGACTGGTAAGAATAACAACTAAAAATAAATATTGATTCACCCCACCCTGTGTATTTCCAACAATTGGTATCACAGCAGGCTTCTTCATATCAGCCTAACAACTTGAAGAAGGATTCTTAGTCATGATGAGAAATCAAGAAGTGCCAGGAAGACCTCCTCTATTCGATGGCACAAATTTTGGTTTTTGGAAAAAGAGAATGTCCTACTACTTAATGTCCCTTGGACCTGAAGTTTGGCATTCGGTCTTAAATGAGTACATAGCTCCTTCCACTCTTCCAACAGATCAAGACGAGAGGAAAGTCTACGTTGTAAATACAAAAGCCTTAAACTCCATCACTAGTGGAATCACTGATTCTGAATTTACAAAAGTCATGAATTGTAACTCTTCCAAAGAAGTATGGGATAAGTTAATTAGCCTATACGACAGGGACTCCAAAGTCAAGAAGGCAAAGCTTTAAACTCATAGAAGGAAATTTGAAAGTCTGAAAATGGATGATGAAGAAGATATTGCATCATACTTTCTCTGAGTAGCTGAAGTGGTCAAATCTCTTAAAGGATTGGAAGAAACCATTGAAGAAAGTACCATTGTTCAAAAGGTCTTAAGATCTCCCCAGACAGATTTGACTCCAAATTAATTGCCATAGAAGAAATGAAGGATCTAGATACTCTCAAGATGGATGAACTCCATGGAATCCTCATTGCCTATGAGATGAGAAAAGGTTGCCCAAGTTCCAAAGATGTAGCATTCAAGGCCTCAAAATGAAAAAAGGGTAAAGAAAGGAATGTCAGTAGTGATGACTTCGATGTTGAATCCGAATTGGTGCAATTTGTACGAAGCCTGAAGAAAGGATCTAAGCTAATAGGTAAATACCCTCTTATTTGTTTCAAGTGTGGAAAAATAGGTCATTATGCTACAAAATGTCCTCATAAGCGTGATACTGATGATGAAGAAAAGTCTAAAAGAATGGTATACAAAAAGAAAGGGTTCAATAAGAAGAATTTCCTCTCTAAGCAAGATGAGTCTAATGAAGATGAATTTGTAGTCATAAAAAAGAAATTAGCTAACTAGTTCCCTCACCGCAAAGGAGGTAATGAAGAATCAGATGAAGAAAATGACCATGCTGGAAGCCAAGAAGTATTATTCATGGCATTCACAAATGATGATGACTCAGGGCTAGATGGAAATGTAGATGAATTGTTAATAAGTGCCATTGACAAAAATGAGAAATTATGGAATAAAATCATTTATCTCAAGGTAGAAAACGAGGAAACAAAAAGAAGGGAAGATCTCTTGAAAAATAAGCTAATTTAAAAAGAAGAAGCTTGCGAAGAACGTGAAGCCGAAATAGTATCTATGAGGAAGAAATTGGAGCAAGTTAAAAAGGGTTGGAAAATCTCTCAAATACTTGACAAGAATCATCAAGTACTAAGAATAATGTGAAAAGCTATGCCGACGTACTTTCCAGCAACCCAAAAGAAGAAATATTATTTCATCAAAGGCTCATCCCAGATCCAAAGAATGAAGAGAGAGTAACTCCAAGGAAGAATGTTGATTCGAATCATCGATGTTACAACAGATGCAAAACAGTGTTTCATCAAAGGCCCATCTCAAATCCAAAGCATGAAGCGGGAGTAACTCCAACGAAGAATGTTGATTCAAATCATGGCTATTACAACAGGTACAAAACTATCTTTTTGGGCATTGTTTCCATTGTAAAAATTTTGGTCATCAAGCTAGACATTGCATGGCTCGTAAGAATGACACACCAAAATTGAAGGATCAAATAAACAAACCATATGGCCCCAAAGGGCAATGAAAAATCAAGACCTACAATTCTTTTGATCCCTTGGCCAAATTTGATCTGATTTGCTCATTATGTAATAATAATGGACATAATGAACAAAATTGCCCACTCAAAAGAGGAAAAGAAAGAAGTGAGAATCCAAACACGGATAAATGTGGCCTAGCTCTATGTGCTCAAAATAATGAAAATAATTGGTTTGTGGATAGTGGGTGCTCCAGACACATGACAGGGGACAAAGTGAAGTTTGTCTCATTGAACAAAAAGGAAGGAAATGTATCCTTTGGAAGTGGATCTGCCAAAATTGTTGGAAAAGGAACTGTTACTCTTATTAATGGAAAAAGAAAAGCTCAAAATGCTTTGCTAGTAAAGGGGCTCAAACACAACCTCCTGAGTGTTAGCCAATCTGTGATCAAGGACGTAATGTTGTCTTTAGCGCCAAAGACTGTGAAATAAGGAACTATTCCTTAGGGGAACTTGTGGCGAAAGGGGTTAGAACACCAGACAACATCTATATTGTGAACAAGATTCAAGAAGATAAATGCTACTTAAGTGAAATATATGAAAGTTGGTTGTGGCACAAGCGACTTAGACATACAAGCTTCGATAACTTCATCAATATCAACAAGATTAAATTAGTACGAGACATTCCAAAGTTATTCAAACCAAATCAAGGAGTATGTGGCCCATGTCAACATGGAAAGAAAACTAGAACAAGTCACAAGACCAAGGAGTTCTCTACATCAAAGCCTTTGGAGATCATCCATGTTGATTTATGTGGACCAACTAGAACTCGACACTCCAAGGAGAAAGGTACTTTTCTTTATTTGTTGATGACTATACTAGAATGATGTGAGTGTATTTTATAAAATATAAATCCAAAGCATTTGAGTGTTTTAAGAATCTTAAAGCTGTCTAGATCATCTTCGGCAAAATCACATAATCAATCTTTTGTCGACGCGTTTCGAACCAACCAGTGTGGTTCATCGTCAGGACAAGTTGAAGAACTGATCTTGTTTAGCCTGATTAAATAGAGTGTGCAGAGACTCCAACGGCTATATTGCAACGACTAATTTTGACTTGAGGATCAAAGTCAAACCCCTGATTTTATTATTAATAGAAGCATATAATTTATTATTATTAGTTAATTGAATAATAAATATTTTTATTGTTTAAATGTAATGGTCATTATATCTACATATTTATTAAATAACCTATATTTATTATCATCCTTAAATTATTTAAAAACAAATAAATAGTATTAAATTATTATTATTCTTAGAATTTAGTTACAATAGGTAACTGTGCATTTATTTAATAATAATTGTTTAAATCAAAAGGTCCAATTGTAAACTAGATATAATGGTCATTAATAAATTATGGTAAATTAAATAATGGTAAACTAAATATAATGGTCCTTAATAAATTAAATCTCCATATAACCTATATTTATTAAAGCTCTTGTGGAAAATGAAAAGGACTCTAAGATTAAGTGTCTCAGAACAGATAGAGGGGGAGAATTCACATCAAAAGAATTTGATGAATTCTGTAAAATACATGGAATTAAAAGAGAACTCTCTGCTGCCAGAACACCAAAGAGAAATGGGGTAGTTGAAATAAGAAATCGAACAGTTCAAGAAATGGCAAGAGCAATGTTAATAGCAGCTAACTTGCAGACAAAATTATGGAAAGAAGCAGTCAGGACAACTGTCTACACATTGAATCGAACTCAATTGAGACCAAATAATGAAAAGACTCCTTATGAATTATGGAAAGGAAGACCTGCGTCAGTAAAATACTTCAAGATTTTTGGAAGCAAGTGCTTCATAAAAATCAATGATGACTCACTAAGAAAATTTGATTCACGGGTTGATGAAGGGATCTTTCTTGGATATTCTATAAGAAGCAAAGCCTACAAGTGCTACAATAACCGACTATGGAAAATAGTGGAAAGCATTGATGTAAAAATTGATGAAGACCTTCTAGAAAAAGAAATTGAAGAACATGAAGTTGATCCTCTCATTGAAGAAGAAGAACCTGAAAAAGAAGAAAAAGACCAAGGAAAAACCAAGGAAAAAAAACCGTCTCAAACCCCTTCAAAGATGAAATTTATCCAAAATATCACCCAGAAGAGCAGATTATTGGCAATATGGATGAAGGGATGCAAACCGAAAGAAGGTTGACTAGTACACCAAAGAAGAATGATGTTGCTCTTCTATCCATGATAGAACCATAAACATTTACTTAAGCAAGTAAGGATCCTCATTGGGTAAAATCCATGGAAGAAGAAATGAATGAGACATGGGAGCTGGTACCTCGTCCAAAGGACAAAAACATAATAGGAACCAAGTGGGTGTTCAAAAACGAAATGAATGAAGATGGACAAATCATCAGAAATAAGGCAAGGCTTGTTTGTAAAGGCTATTCACAAATTGAAGGAATTGACTTTGAAGAAACATTTGCACCAGTGGCTCGTGTGGAAGCTATCAGGATGTTCTTCGCATTTTCTTGCTCAAAAGGATTCAAAATCTATCAAATGGACGTAAAATCAACATTTCTGAATGGATAAATCAAGGAAGAAGTCTACATGGAGCAACCAGAAGGGTTTAATCTAACAGAAGGAAAAGACTTTGTTTGTCAGTTGAAAAAGGCATTATATGGGTTGAAACAAGCTCCTAGAGCTTGGTACGCAATATTGGATCACTATCTACAACAACAAGGCTTCAAGAAGGGGGTGGCAGGAAGTAATCTCTACATAAGGACAGATGAGGATAAGTTACTAGTCACACTTGTTTATGTTGATGATCTGATTTTTGCTAGTAATACTGATGAGATGAGCCATGAGTTTTCTCAAAATATTTCAAAAGAGTTCGAGATGTCAATGATAGGAGAGTTATCTCACTTCCTTGGACTACAAGTATCTCAAACCACGACATGCATGTTTATATCTCAAGCCAAATATCTTAAAGACATGCTTAAGAGATATGGAATGGAAGACTGTGCACCCATGACCACAAGTTGCAAATTGAGCAAAAATGATGACTCCCCTCTAGTGGATGCAACTCATTATAGGTGAATAATTAGAGCCCTTTTGTACTTAACTGCTACGAGACCCGACATTATGCAAGTAGTAGGAATGGTGGGAAGATTTCAATCAGCCCCTAAACAATCCCATTTGTTGACTGTAAAAATAATTCTCGAATACCTGAAAGGAACTCCTGATTTCGATCTTTGGTACCCTAAGAGCTCAAATCTTACTTTGACCACATACACCGATGCTGATTAGGCTGGAAGTGTAGATGATCGGAAAAGTACTAGTGGAAATGCATTCTTCCTAGGGGATTGTTTAGTATCTTGGCTCAGCAAAAAACAAACATCCATATCACTATCTACAGTTGAAGCCGAGTATATAGCTGCCGCAGATTGTTGTACTCAAATACTATGGATGAAGGAAGATCTAAAATATGTCAACATAGGTACAAATCAACCAATTACCATCTATTGTGATAACACAAGTGCGATTAGCCTCAGCAAAAATCCAGTGATGCACTCAAAGACCAAACATATACCAATCAAGTATCATTTCCTTCGTGAACAAGTATCTGAACAAAACATCATCTTGGAATATATCAATACTAAGGAGCAGATATTTGATATTTTCACAAAACCTCTTCCTCTAAAAGCATTTGAACATCTTCATCAAAAGATGGGGGTTATCTATTTAGCATCACTTAAGTTGATTCATAAAGATGTTGCAGGACATGGGGAGCAATTCGATAGGGGGAGTCCTTGTGCACTCCTTTGCCACTGATGTCAAAGGGGGAGAGAAGAAGAATATTGCCATCAATGACAAAGGGGGAGATTGTTGATCTATATTGTCATTAATGTCAATATGAAGCCAAGGAGAAGTAGAGCAGACTTATGAAGAACAAGAGCAAAGCGACTGGAAACAGGATCGCATCAGCGAAGGTACATAAACAGAGTCATCGGAAGTCACATAGAGATATGTCCAAGGGAAACCACTATCAGAAGTCATAGGAGCTATCAAAGCAGAGCTATCAAAGTAGGGAAGAAGTTCATTAGGAGGAATAAAGAGGAACGCGCATCAGGAGGAGAAGCTAGTGGAAGAGCAGTTAATGGAGGAGCATCGCATGTAATATATGCCAAAGAAGAACTATTAGAATCCAAAGGGAAGACCAATCAGAGGAGCAAGAGAAGCATAGAGGAAGGGTCATTTGAAACCACGAGAAGCAAAGAGCGAAGAGTCGTTACTCTGTGTAACCGTGTTCAACAGTTAACCGGTGGGTTTGTAATAGTGGCAGTGGTTATCGAGCGGACGCTAGGCGGTAAGTGGTATTTAGAGGAGAGCACCCGATTCCATTAACCGAGCGACACGTAGCACTTGGGTGGAGAGAGAAAACCACTTTTTTGGGTGGTTATTTCTCTTGCAAGTGGCTCACCCGAAATGCATGTAGGCCGTTGGATCTAGCGCGGGTTGATTGACGACGAAGGATCAACAGACGGTTTTGGGTTGATCAGGTTAAGTATCTGGAGAGAAGATCAATGGTGGAGGATCACTAAGGAATACCTCAAGAGTGTAAAGTTGTGTCATGATAAAATATGCGATTGCGATATATATATATATATATATATATATATATATATATGGACCCACGTGACCACAATATGATGTAATATAATATCGCGTCCGTCGCAATATCGCAAGACTCTTTAAAAGCCTTGCCACATTAAAATGCCAATTGCGAAATAATTGCGGACCCGACTACACCATTATAGCATGGCTTAATCAAATGTCGCATCCGCGGTAATCGCAATGTACAAAGGAATGTCAAACTGGTGATTGAAATAAGGGTGTGGACTCGACAAAGTTATTAACAACAGTTTATAATCATATCACATCCAGTAGGGGCAATCGGTAATTAGCCATCGATGATGTTATAGACATGACTTATAAAAGACCTCTTGAAAGCTGCGATTGCGATTGAGATTGTGATGTGGCATGTGGGACCACCCATTATATATTTCTAACTATGTTAATCTATGATATTGTTACAGGAGGACAAAGGATGTTAAGGGGCATTGGTAATGTTATATCGTGAAGACAAAGAGTTGTGACTGCAGAAGCTATGATTGCGATTAAAGGAGTGATGCGATTGCCGTAAAGAATGTTGGGTCCATTGTATGAATATTGAAAAATAAAAGGGGGGCCTCTCTGATATAGTTATTTCTTTAATATGCAATATTATTATAATACGACCTCTCTTCCTCATTAACGTGTCCTGTGAGAATTTTATGAATCTGAAGAGACAGAGGAAGCCAAAGAGTGAGTGCAGAGGAAGCTGAAAGATCAAGCGAGCGAAGAGGAAATGAGTTGAAGCCAAAGTTCAGGAGTATCAGGCATATAAAACAGAGAACAAGGGAAAGTTTGAGTTGCTGGCGAACTGTAAGAAAAAAAGGGAGCAAAAGTTCTGGCAGAAGTGGAAGGAACAAGAGGATAGAATTAGGTCATAGGTCCAACAGGGTTGGCAGCAGAGAATTACAACCAAACAGATCTAGACAGTTACAACAGAGGGTTGGAGTCCTTGAGGTTGGTGCCTCATAACTGATAGGATTGGTGTCCTGGGAGTTGGTGCTCCTAAATTCAAGGTTGGTGCCTTAACAAGACAGAGTTGGTGCTCTGGAGGTTGGAGCCTCACAAAGAGTCCAAGTTGGTGCTTGGTAACAGACTGATGCCATATATATATATATATATAGATATATATATATATATATAAAGTACTTGATTTATTGCAAAGATTACATTAATAAAAGCATTTATTCCTGTTATGTACTTTTGTGTTTCAATTATCAATGTTTTTGACTGGTAAGAATAAAATGAAAAAGAAATACTAATTCACCCCCCCTCTTAGTATTTCCAATAGGTTGACTACTAGAATTCGCAATGCGCAATCCATACTAGCCTGCTGGGTGCTAAGATTGCGCAATGCGTACTTTCAGCTAGCAAGTGATGCATGCCCAGGGATTGCATTGTGAAATTTTCTGGGCCAACAGTCATTACCTCTCAGAATTATGCAAAGCAAGACTGGAGGGCAGTGATTGGCCATAATTGCACATTTTCTGGGAGGAAGGAAGAGCCTTCCCTCTCAAAATTGCACAATGATGTCCGGGCAAGGCAGAGTCCGGGCCAAGGTTGCCCAGACCCGCCGAGGGGAACTGAAAGAAAATGAAGATGTGAATGCATGGCGACACTGAGTGTAAGGAGTGAATGATCATGCATGCAAACAATGAATGCAAGATTCATAAAATGGAACAACATGCATGTGTGTGAAACGAGTCACCGAATCAACGATCGTTCGTGCAAAACAATGTCATGCATGCAACAATAGTGAGATGCAAACGAAAACTAAAATGGTGCTTGTACAGGCTAACATGCATGCAAACGACAACAAGCATGAACAAAAATCAAGCAGGCAACACTCACACAAGCCAAAACACAAAAAGCGACAGAAATGCTGCAAAAGATGAGTTATGCGGACTTACCCGGAAATAGCTAAGATGGATGTGCCGAAGACTCCTGAATGCACTGTGGGATTTCAGAGCTCCAAGATTGATGTGAAGAATGAGATTTGAAGCATCGAATAAATAAGTTTCAGGCTCATGACGTGCATGCCATAAGTCTAGGAAAAAGCGACACTTGGAGGAAATTTTCTAAAATTATCTTTGCATGTAACCTCCAGATGCTAAAAATAGCTCCCTAAAATCTAGGGATTCTTTTTGCATGTTTCTTTTTGCTATTTTAGGAAAAAGCAGCCCATGCATGCAGGTCAAGTTTCCTCAGTCCCGGGTGGAACCGATCAACCTAGAGACACATGCAACAGCCTGCTTGACTGAGGGAGATTTTTGCACAATTTCTGGGAGGAAGTTGGGCTGGCTATCTAGAGGGATTGCACAATTTTTGGGAGGAGTAGCTAACTGCTACCCAAAATTCCACAATTTCTGGGAGGAGCGGCTAAATGTTGCCCAAAATTCCACAATTTCTGGGCTGAGCCGCATTCCTGCGCCAGATTGTGCAATTTTCCAGGGGAAGGTTGTTTGACAGAATTACGTAATTTCTAAGCCCAACAGACTGCCAATTAGATTTGCACAATTTCTAAGCCCAACAGATTGCCAATTAGATTTGCAAAATTTCTGGAGGGAAGGTTGGTTCCCCCTAGAATTGTGCAATTTTCTAAGGGAGCTGCTCAGCTGGTAGCTGGGTCAAGTCCGAGATGGCAGCCTGTGAGGGGAGTAAAGCAAGCAATCATGCACAGGCTAGCAAGCTATTGAAAAACTAATGAAGTTCATGTACTTGACAGTGAAAGACATGTTGTTGGGATGGTTGGTAGGGAGGCTCCAAAAAGAAGCTAAGGCAAAATTTTGGAGGGTAGTTGTAGCTGCTACAATACTTGGTGACACACTGGTAGAATTCCATCTCTCTGAATGGACCTTGTTTGTGAAAAACAAATCTGACACGTCCGGAAGTATTGTTCATTTCTCTGTTCATCTTGGTTTCCACACTTGCTTGATTGTAAGATGTAGCATACGCCAAGCTATTGGTCATTATACACACATTCCAAGCCAAGTCAACCCAGTTGTTTCAATTGGGGATGAGGGGTATATTAGTGCACAAGCAGTATGGTTGTCAGAGTTTAGTTTCATCTCTGGTATTGCTCCATTGCTAGTAAGCCTAAACAGTACCCGGACGGCGTCATGTAGGAACACAAGCATCGCTTCGCTTCCAGCGAGCTTGTTCAGTAGCCCGACGGAATTACTCGTATCACCTATCTACGTAGGAAGCCTTTCTCTTCTTTTGCCTTATTCATTTTCAAAATTTTCAAAAATTTTCACTTTTTCATTTTTCATTTATTTTTTAATAACTGTGCATAACACTTATTCATTTCAGAGTAAGAATAGGGATCCCTACTTATTGAGTCTAAAACAGGTTGTACCTTCAGAAAATTAGTTTATATATACCTTTGATGTGCTTGTTAAGGTTTTCCCCATCACCTTACTCTACTTGATTGAGTTGACATGGATTAACCCAAAAACAACCGACTAGAGTAGGTGTCACTAGTTAGTGCGCAAGTGATGACTTGCTAAGCCGACAATACCCACATTATGCAAATAAAATTGCATGTCACTGGTCCCAGGCCTTAATCACCTGATCCATGGTGAAAAAATTCGCAAATAAAGGTTTAAGGACCCTTAATTAAATCTCATGCGAAACTGTTTATTTGACTATTCAATAGTCTGACTCTCAATTAACCTTTGAGCGGAACTTAATCCAACCCTTCTTAACCTTTGGTTAATTCTATACCCCGTGCATATTAACCAAACCCCATTCTTAACTTTGGTTATATTCGAACTTAACCTATAAAACCTTTATCCGCTTTTTTTTTCCCCTGGAAAAATAAAAAATATTTCATTGATGATCAGTTTTTACATGAGAGTCTGTTATTTACATGATATTTTCAGTTGCTTCTTTGTTGCACTACCACGCAGGGTATGCTATCAGTGTACTTTCAGTATGCTGTTCTTGCCTTCCAAATTTTACAAAAAATTTACAAAAATAACAGTATATGTCTGTAGAGCTGTAGTCAAAAAATAACTAGATGCTAGAGTGCTGCTTGCTGATCCAGGGTTGGATACCCTGGATCTATATATGGCCGATGATAAAATGTATGCTCCTGCTGATTGATGGTCTCCGTGATCTCCCATAAACCCCGGTCCATCAGCGCTGCCTCCTTGGAAAGTTTGTCGGCACCCTTATTATGTTCCCTGTAGATATGAGAGATGGAAATGTGGTTAAATGCTGATTTGAGTTCAAGTGCTTCATGTAAAATAGTGCTGAGAGAGTGCATGTGACAAGTAGCAGTGCCATTTATCCAATTAATGATGATCTGTGAGTCCCCAAAAATGTTGATGCTAGTGCAATGATGCCTCAGAGCAAAGTGAAGAAGGTGGCGAAGGGTAATGAGCTCAGCGAAGTTGTTTGTGCCTGCTCCTAATCCTGCTTTAATACTGTAGTGATGGTTTTCATTTATGTGGAGGATGAATCCTCCTCCACTGCTTTGTGAGTTAGCAGCACCATCGAAGAATGCCCATGGCATGCTGGGGTCAATGGGCGGAGGCGGGGCAGGATGGCGGGCTCTCGGAGGGGGAGGGTCAGGCAATTCTCTCAGGGCTGCGATAATGCTTGCCTCCAGCAAGGGCCAGAGGATAGGCTTGTTTTCAAAAATGATATTGTTTCGCGATTTCCAGATTGACCAATTTACGATGATGGGCAGATTGATCAATTTTGTCCCTCTGTTATTCTTTTCCCATTCGATCCAAGCGCTGTTGATGTCCAATCCAGCCCACTCTCCTGCATAATTTGCGTGGGGCTTGAGATTGATCCATATGCTTTTTGTAGCCCGACACTTCAGGAATAAATGATCAATAGTTTCCGAGTCCTCCTTGCATAGAACGCACCAGGTGGGTCCGTGAATGGCTCGTTTCATGAGCTGATCTCCTGTGGGGATTTTGTTCCTCAATAGACACCAGCTGAATAGTTTTGATCGAGGGGATGCAGAGAGTTTCCATAGGCTCTACCACCAGCTTGTACTTGCTACAGGTTTCTTGTGCTCGATGAGCTGAATGTACCCGTCCTTGGGGGTATATACTCCATGATCCGCTCGGTGCCATACTAGCTCGTCCGGACCCTCAGATATGCGAATGTGAGATTCCACTAATGCCTCTCTGTATTCATCCCAAATGGTATGCCATCTCTGCGGGAGGTTTAATTGATTCGCAGTTTTCCATGCCTGATGGAAAATATCTGATCGATCGGGGTCAGCTATCTGAGATATGACCTTTATGTTTTGTGCCGAGAGGTATGCAATGAGATCTTGTGGGAGCGCATGTCTACCACCGCAACCAGACCAGGGATCAAGTCCAATTCTAGCTTTGTTGCCTGCTCTGATGCGCCATACCAGGTTGTCTCTGATGAGTGGGAATGAGTGTAAGAGAGCCTTCCAAATCGAGGAAATGCCTGTTTTATTCCATCCCGGAAGTCTTGCCCAGTCGAGAATGGTGAGAGGCCAGATATATTTGTGGTAAGTGATCTTGGTCCATAGACTTTGTGATGTCAGAAGGGCCCATCCCATCTTACCAGCTAGTGCTTTTGCAAATATTGGGAGCTCCTTTAATCCCCAGCCTCCCCATTTCTTAGGAAGGGCAATCCTTTATCCGCTTTATTTCTATTATAATTCTTATATAATAGAAATACACATAAAACACATGTAGGCCTTACCTTTCCGCCAATCCACGACCTTTGCACATTTCTGACACTCTACCTTTATCAGGTTCAATCCTCCACCCTTGATTTCACTCCATTAGATCAACGACTGTCACGTCGTGTCACAACTTAAACCCATTCACCAAATGGAACTCAAATCAATTAACTCGTGTTGATAAACTTCTCGGGTTTGCTCAGGCCTAAGCCTTATCGGTTTCAATCTCCACCATTGATCTCATCATTTAATCTGACAGTTGTTGATACACCTGATCAATGAAACTAATTGGTTATCCTCCACCGTTGATCAAGATGCATTTGATCCAACGGTTAACAACGATATCGGTCGGGCCACTTGCACGAGGATTACCCACCCGATAAAGTAGTTTCCTCTCTCCTCCGACGTGCTATGTGTCGACTGCTAAATGGAATCGGGTGAGCACCCCGAATGACCACTTATCACTTTTTCTCCACTCGATAATAAGCTTCGCTGATAAAACCGCCTTTCTTCCTTGACTAATGCACGAGCTTATTGGCGAGTGATGACCGTTAGATATAAGAGGCCATCAAATCTACGGTTTGCAGGACTTCAACTAGCACATGGATTAAAAATGGGCTTAACCCCCACAGTTTACTGTGACGTAAGAGTTTGAATATGAGATCGACGGCTAGGGGCGAGTGTGGGGCTTCAGCCACGATCAAGAAATCTGTACACTCCTACCCCCGCAGTTGCTTATCACCGTCGATTTAACGGATTTGTCGATCTGACGATCCAGATATATTCCTCTACCATTTTTCTTCTGCCATTAATATCCGTTGATATAAATGAACTGACGGTTCTCGTTCTTTTCTGCCTACTTCGCTTTTATTCCATTTCTTAGTGTTTCTGTGGTTTTGTGTTTTACTTTAGGGTTTCAATATTTAGTTATCCTACAACACAACTCCCTCTTGATTTAAATCCGCATGCTCTTAACACAATCACTCCTCAATCTCGACACCTGATCCTTTGAATGGATTCAAGTGATCCAATACGATCCTTCATATCACTTCTTCTCCGTGTTCTGCTCAAACTCCACCTGCAACCTCTGTTACACAGAACTTACTCTAGTTCACACACATATTATAATTAAATTACTCCATACACACACATAAACTCAAAATCAATTTGTTTGTATTAAGAAACATGTATTTACACAGGAACTCTGTGCTTGGCCTGATCTTCTGTATCAGTGGCCTCTTTTTTCCTAACTGCCCATAGGCTTACAGTCAAACCTCTAACTCACAACCTCTAACTAGCTAACCAACTAACTATCTAACTTAACTAACTCTTTCTCTGCCTTTTTGGATTAGATTTATACAAAAGGATTCTATAACCAATTCCCGGTTTAGATCCATAAACTTCTTAACAAAATCCTAAAATCTCTTCCTTATCTCTAAGGATCCTCTCTAATCCACAAAATCATGAACTAAATCCTAATCTAAGTTTTACAATTAATTCTCAAGTCTCTCAATGTCTCAACTATCCTGATTCTCTCATGTTATCCTACATTCGAGAACATTTACAAATATGCCCCACTATACTTAATTAAATTCCTATTCCAGCTTCTCTCATTAAAATCACTCAAAACCTTAAAATTAAACTAATTTTAACACTTAGAAACCCACTTCCTTAAAACAAAAGACCCCCCTATGTCTACTAAAATACAATAATTCTTCTGAGCTGAATGCTCCTGCATCAAACTCCCAAAGAAGAAAACATTCATGATCTCCTGATCATGTGTCTTCATATGTTTATAGAAAACCTCCAGGGTCCCAAACTTTAGTTTGTAGTTGTCTAAAAGCTTTGCACCTTTGCTGCTACTGTATGTCTACTGTCTTCTGTTTCATCTTCCTCTCCTTGTCAATCAGGTTCAAGTTCTGATTGATCATCCTTCCTGCTGTCATTTCCCTCATCCTGGACTGTTTCATCATCAACTGCCATAATTCTTCAATCTCCATCTCCAGCACATCCTTGGGCTGGTCCATACTCTGCCACTTACTGTTACCTCTTTCTCTTTGTTTTAGGTTGTTGTTGTTGTTCACTAACTCTTCAAACTGCTGTTCTTCTCTTTGAAGTTGTCGAATTCTTACTCTTACTCTTTTTCTGCTTATTCTTAATTTTTCTCCTATGCTTACTTTTTCTGCCTCCCTTTCATCCTTACCCTCTTTCATGATTATCTCTTTCTGCATTGA
Source organism: Pinus tabuliformis (assembly GCA_031772625.1). NCBI lineage: Eukaryota > Viridiplantae > Streptophyta > Pinopsida > Pinales > Pinaceae > Pinus > Pinus tabuliformis. The sequence goes on along the minus strand of CM062810.1, from coordinate 24,068,017 downwards.
ATCCTGACTTTCTAGCATTCTCTCCAACAATTGAACATCTCTGTTCCATGGATTAAATTATTCCACATAATTCTCTTCTACTGTCTTTACTTGGCTGCTCATCTATGCCAAATTTCCTCCAGCATCTGCAACTAAACCTGCACTCACAAAACAATTATTAAAATAAAAAACATAAGGCCTTAGTGCCTCTTCTTCCTTTGGCAACACTTCAGTATGCTGCTCTGATTTCTCCTCTTCTATCAGCACATCAGTATGCTGATTCAACCTCTTTAAAGAATTCTCTAATGTACTCTCAAGACTATTAGTTAGTCTCCCCTCCACATCATCTGCTCTAATGATGTCTTTCTACTCTTGTCCACTGTAGTGAACTCCTTCCTCTGCAATCACACTGTCATACTTTGAATTTCCCAACAAATTCTCCAACAATTTAAGTTCTCTGTGACAATTCATAAGTACTTCATCATTACTTATGACTCCTGCATTTATACAAAAATTATCAATTTGAAAATTACAAGGTTTAATAGTCTCAACTGTTGCTTCACATATTAGTTTTTTAGACTAAATTTCATCTCCTTTCACAAGAAATTTTTCTTGTGTTGTCACAGCTTCAAACATCAATGTATTACTAAATTCTTTCTGCTGCAATAATTCAATACTTTTCTCATTTAAGATACATTCTCCATCATTCCTTACTTCAGAGTTTTTATCTTCTGAAAGATACTCTTCCATACTTTTGAAAACTTCAAAATATTTCTCATCCTCTGCAAAACATGTAATCACATCAAAATTATTACATTCAACAATATAAGGTTTTACATTCTCTTGCTAGTCTGCATTTGTCCAATAGTTCAAAAAATCATCAATAATTCCTTCTTCTTCACCTAGAACTTCACCTTGCTCTAGTTCACAAATGGAAACTTCCATTTCCAACTCAGCTTCTCTGAGTTTTTCCATCAGCCACTTTAATTGTTTCTGTTGTAGCCTTCCCTGTAACTTAGACCACTTCACTGGCTTCTTCTTTAATACCCAACCTAGTCTTTGGTTTTCCTCAAGTATCATCCTTAATACATTGAGTTGTTCTTTCATCTCAACAATCTCTTTGACAATTTCCTCTTGACTCATTCTCTTGCCATTTGCCTTGGCATCCTCCTTCTTCACTTTTCTTTTGCTGACCTCTGCTATGACTATCAATAGTCATATTCTCCTTCTCTATCTTTATGATCTCCTTACTAACTTACTATGAGCTGCATTGAAGCCTCTACAGCTGCAAGTCCTCCCTGCTGCCACTTACCTCAACAATCTTTCCTCTATACTTGGTCTTTTGGCAAGCACTTGGTTCTCTATCTCTATCTTTTGAGCACTTCTCCCTGCTCCTTCTAGGCTTCAACTCATCTGCACCTTTTAAGAACAAAAATGTACTCTTATATTTCAATCACAATGAAATACAAGGTTCTAACCACCTCTTCTTTCACTTATAAAGTCTTATAAGCTTCCTTCATTACTTAGCAATTCTACCCACATCCTCTGTGGAATTGCCTTTGTGAGCTACAACAATACCTCTGCAATAACAAGTCTCCTTCTTGTTACATATTCTTCACTAAGCTTCTCTGCTTTGAGCTCAGTCTGTTAGCATTTCTCTGGTTCTTTCCTCTGGAACCAATTGAGCACTCCTTGCTCTAGGTTTGTACAATCTTCTCACCTTCTTATGATGCTACATGTGCATCAATATAAAGACCACAAACTCTCCAATCTTCAAATCAAATTAAAATAAAACATATCATCTCACCTTCAAGACCTCTGCATGATCTTGTTCTACCATTCACCTGCACTTTGAATGGATTGTCCTCTGTTTCCTTGCATCTGCAAGTTTTGCTACACATTATCTCTGTGTGCCTATTGTTTGTCAGATTAGAATCTGATCTCCTCTTGCCTGCATACACATCTTAAAACATAACTCTGTTCTAAATTTTCTCAAAGAAATTTTCACACAGAATTTCTTTGTGCTGCTCTGATACCAAATGATGACTTGCTAAGCCGACAATACCCACATTATGCAAATAAAATTGCATGTCACTGGTCCCAGGCCTTAATCACCTGATCCATGGTGAAAACCTTCTCAAATAAAGGTTTAAGGCCCCTTAATTAAATCTCATGTGGAACCATTTATTTGACTATTCAATAGTCTGACCCTCAATTAACCTTTGAGCGGAACTTAATCCAACCCTTCTTAACCTTCGGTTAATTCTATACCTCGTGCATATTAACCAAACCCCACTCTTAACTTTGGTTATATTCGAACTTAACCCATAAAACCTTTATCCGCTTTATTTATATTATAATTCTTATATAATAGAAATACACATAAAACACACGTAAGCCTTACCTTTCCACCAATCCACGGCCTTTGCACATTTCCGACGCTCTACCTTTATCAGGTTCAATCCTCCACTGTTGATTTCAGTCCATCAGATCAACGGCTGTCACGTCGTGTCACAAATTAAACCCATTCACCCGCCGGAACTCAAATCACTTAACTTGCGTTGATAAACTTCTCGGGTCTACTCAGGCCCAAGCCTTATCGGCTTCAATCTCCACCGTTGATCTCATCATTTAATCTGACGGTTGTTGATACACCCGATCAACGAAACTAATAAGTGATCCTCCACCGTTGATCAAAACCCATTTGATCCAATGGTTAACAATGATATCAGTCATGCCACTTGCACGAGGATTACCCGCCCGATAAAACAGTTTGCTCTCTCCTCCAACGTGCTACGTGTCCACTGCTAAATGGAATCGGGTGAGCACCTCGAATTACCACTTACCACTTTTTCTCCACCCGATAAACAACGTCGTTGATAAAACCTCCTTTCTTCCTTGACTAATGCACAAGATTATTGGTGCACGATGACCATTAGATATAAGAGGCCATCAAATCTACGGTTTGCGAGACTTCAACTAGAACACGGATTAATAACGGACTTAATCCCTGCAGTTGATTGTGACGTAAGAGTTTGAATATGAGATCGACGGCGAGGGGCGAGTGTGAGGCTTCATCCACGATTAATAAATCCGTACACTCCTACCCCGCAGTTGCTGATCACCGTTGATCTAATGGATCTGTCGATCCAGATCTATTCCTCTGCCATTCTTCTTCTGCCATTAATATTCGTTGATCTAAATGATCTGACGGTTCCCGTTTTTTCTGCCTAATTCACTTTTATGCGATTTCTTAGTGTGTCTGTGGTTTCAGGTTTTACTTTAGGGTTTCAATATTTAGTTGTCCTACAACACAACTCCCTCTTGATTTAACTCCGCATGCTCTTAACACAGTCACTCCTGAATCTTGACTGTGATCCTTCGAATGGATTTAAGCGATCCAATACAATCCTTCATATCACTTCTTCTTTGTGTTCTGCTCGAACTCCACCTGCAACCTCTGTTACACAGAACTTACTCTAGTTCACACACAAATTATAATTAAATTACACCACACACACACATAAACTCAGAATCTAGTTGTCTGTATTAATAAACATGTATTTACACAACAACTCTCTCCTTGGCCTGATCTTCTGTATCAGTGGGCCTCTGTTTTCTTAACTGCTCGTAGGCTTACAATCAAACCTCTAACTCACAACCTCTAACTTGTTGTAGTGACCAATCCAGGGGTCTAGATTAGACTAAATTTAATGTCAACCAAGGTAGGTAAACTTAGAGGCACGTGTCTAAAGTTTATAGACCTAAAAGGATCTCATCTATCTAAATAAGTGTTTATTGTGACAAGCTACAACACTCTTTTACAAGAGATTGAGATATGTCTCCTTTCATAATTCAAACACTTATATCACCTAATTTAATCAACTGTTCTAAGAAAACAAAGTGTTACTAGTCTGAGTTTTCAATCCTCTTACAAGGATATCATTCACAAAAACTCTTTCCAACTAACACACTAAGCATTCATGAAAACCAAAAACTCTTTTAAGCATACTAAAACTCAAATTCATGAAAACAGAGTCCATAGAGATACTTTGAAATTCAATGTTCAATTAAACCTTTTACAAGATCTTGTTCAATAATTTAGCAATTGAATTTTCAAGCTATCACCATGAATCATACAATAAAAATCGTAAGAACTTCTAGTTGGATTGATAAACTCACAAGCGATGAAATGAAATAGAGCACTATTCAGATCTGAAAACTAGATTCTATGAAACATAAATGAAAGTATACCAATCTTCACGTAGGGCCCGTCCACGCATTGATGGCAAACTTAGAAAACTTCAGGTGATAAAAACGTTAACACATAAACACTACAATTAATGAAACGTTGCCTGTGATTAAGTTCTGGAAAATTAATTACATGCAAAACAGAGTTCTGGAATACGCTTAAGTCTTAAGTCTGCTCCTGTCTAAACTCCTAGTTATTACCATTTACATCCAAACGTACATGCATTATCGCTTCAGATGTTTCTACTTTTACAATAAAAAAGGCTAGGTTCGTTTTTTTCTAATCCTAACTAATTTCTAAAACAAAACGAAATCAGTTTAGGTAACTTTAGATTTTTGCTGCTTTTACAACCAAAAAGGCTGGGTTTGACCAGCATTGACCATGTATTCAGGAGCTCCAGATTCGATGCTGAATAGGTCTTTCACCATGTATGTACATCCTAGATCACGTCCCTATCATCTATTTCATTTTTCCTGCCATGCCACGTGTCACAACATAAACCAATTACAGGAAGTCATGACATCCCGTAATTTTGTTGAAAATTTCCAATTTTTAACATAAAAATCCACAAATTAAATTTAATGTAAAATAACAATTATAATGCTTCATTAATCAATTTCAATGGACTATGAGGGGTTTATGGGAGAAAATGATAGATAAATGATGGATTTTTAGAAGAAAAGAATGGCAATAAAATAGTACCAACATCTCCCCCAAGCTCAATGATTTAGCATGTCCTCATGCTAATCCTGATGTGCTCCCTTTATATTCTGTTCCTGCTTGTGCCTTTGCCGCTTGTAGCAAGACATCTATACTCTTCTAAACTTGGGCATTCTTCTGAACTTGGAACTCATGTTTCAGATTCTTATATTTTTCTTTGAGAGCTTTTTTCTGAGTGTACCATTTTGTCACCCATTTGCACGTTTCAGTTTGATCAGTCCTAAGTTCTTTGATTTTCTACTTCAGTTTCTCATTTTTCTGCTGATTCTTCTTACTCTGAGCTCTCAACATTTCATTTTTCTTCTTTATGACCTTCTCCAACATGTTTGCTTCCATCAATTCCTCTTTTAACTCTTCAATTTGTTTCTCTAACCTTCTCTGTTTCTTGTTTGTAGGTACTGGCTCTTTCCTTTCTTCCTCGTTACTCTCGATTTCCATTTCTGCTTCCTGTTCTGGCTGTGAATTATTATTGCTTTCAATGTCCATTGGTGCATCTGCATTCGGTTCTGGTTGATCATCTGGTGTTTGATTCCTTTTTATTCTCCTTGATCTTCTCATATGAGTAGTGAAGATTTTATCTTTTTCAATTTTCTTGGTAGCTTCTTGCCTCATCCTTCTTGTCCTTACACCATTGCTGGGTTGAGGAACATCGATTGACTTACGCTCAGGGATTTCTTCATCAATATCAAGCATAAACTCTGTGCGTTCTTGTTGTTCCTGTTCATCTTATTTAATTTGATTGGCAATTAAAAATTCTTTCCATGTTTTTCCTCTCCTCTGCAACTCAAATTCAATTAGAATTTTTATCAACCCAAAATGATACAAACTCCTATCTTCATTACCTTTTTGTTTCTAAATGGTATTCGACATTTTAGTCAAACTATGTAAGAGGAAGTAGGGCAAACTGATAGTGCATTGACCTTTTAAGTGCAACAAAAGTTTGATGTGATATAGGTATACTATACTGTAACGTCCTTCACATGTAACAAATTTCTGAATAATGTATACCATTTCATCCCAAGGGTGAATTAGCCAACTTCTGGGAACACCCTTTTTCCAATTGACAGAGGAAACCCTTGACCTAGACATAAACTGAGTCCATGATTTTTCCTTAAATTGTTTGGTTTTGAAATATTTTTCCCCTTCTGGACTGATTCCCAATGTTTGTGCTATGGTATCCTCTAAAATTCTAAAAAAGAAGTTTCCTATTAAAGCTTTCTCTCCATTGAAGGAAAATGCAAATTGCTTTGTAACTTCTTCATTGTTTCCATTGAATTTCTCTAGAAAAGACAACCATTGTTTTTCCCTTAAAATCGTGACACAGTTTTCATGATATTGTGAACTATCAAATTTTCGGGCTCTGCTCTATTGGTCATTTTATTAAATCTCTGTTCTAACCCTTTTGTTTATGCTAAAAAATTTAATCAGGGTTTTTCAATTTGTTACCTCTTTCCCGCGTTCCACTGAGCTGACTTGGTAACGTCTTCTATTCTCTGAGTTTACTTCTTCAATTGCTTGAGCGAGCGACCTGGTTAACGTCCTTGATTTATGGGTGGAAGTAAAAACTCGGGGTAAGACTGTCTGCTATTCTCTCCCTTTGTAGCACCTACTATCTCGGCCTGAGAAACTCAGAGTTTGAACATTAACATGGTAACATACTTTATGAACTCAGAGTTTTATAAAATTAAAACTCAACAGCCGACCTTCTTCCAATTGCTATGATGGCAATGCAGATTTGGAAGGCGCATTCACTTCATGGAGACAGAGGAGCGGTACTAATTTGGAGAGGTATAATCATGAGAACACCATATACAAATCATATGATGGTAACGAATATATATATTTCATGAGCAGACTTGGGTCAAAAGATTGTTTTATAACTCCAGCAGTCGAAATGAATGAACTCATTTGAGGATAGACGGTTTAACACTTGTCTTTCCATTGCACGGACTTGTACATTGAGTATCCCAATTGTTGGTACTTGATTGCCAGAAGGCCGATTTAAAAATGATGAGTTGATGACAAGGTTTGAAGAGCGGTGTAGGAAAAGGTTTGAAAATCGTAGTAGGAATATGGAAATAGGCTAAGGTGTGATAGGAAATGATAGCAGAGTGATAATGAGATGAGTAGTTAGGAATATTACAAGGGTGATGGGTATAGGGGTTTTTGAAATTGATAACAAGCAATAATAATTATCATTTTTAACACTAAAATAATTTAAGAATTTTAAATGTTAAAAATAAAATTTCAACAATACATTACACTTGTTGGTTGACAGAATGCTGATTTGGCGTGCACAGGTAGAACTGATCTATTTGTACAGGTATGACTGATCTTCACTGTCCAAAACAGGTCCCTTTGAAATTAAATTGAATATAACAGGTCCCTTTAAAATCTGAATAAATTTGAAGAACTCTGAAGAACCATGTTTGTGAAGCTTCTTTTATCCTTGGTGTTGATGTAGCCTTGATTACAATTATGATGATAAGCAACCTTTAAAAACTTTGTTGAAGTAGTCTGATGTATCTTGAATGCAGTCTTTAACAGGTCCCTCTGATATTGGTGATGTTGATAGCTTTCTGAACAGGTCCCTCTGATATTGATAATGTTGACATAGTCTTCTGAACAGGTCCCACTGCATATATATTGCTTGAACAGGTCCCTCACTGTTTCTTCAATGTTGACATAGTCTTCTGAACAGGTCCCACTGCATATTGCTTGAACAGGTCCCTCTGATTAGAACAAAAACAACTCTTTTATTGAAATACTAAATTACTGAAACAAATTCCTTGAAGATATAAAAATGAGGAGATGAGATAGGGAAAACAAAATGCTAATTATTGGTGATTCTTCTCCCCCACTAAAGCTTTGACTTGTCCTCAAGTCATTATTGAATGGATGAAAAACAGGAAACAAGTAGAATAAGGAATTCTCATCAGCCAAATGATTGGTTTTCTAGTAAGAATTCGGGGTTAGAGTGTGCCAGAGTTTGGTTTTCACATCTAAACCATTATTATTGTTTTTGTTTTTGTGGTTTTTTTGTTTTTTGTTTTTGTTTTTGTTTTTTGTTTTTTGTTTTTTGTTTTTTGTTTTTAAATGAAATTGAATGAACTAAGGTAGAGATATCACAACTGAAGGCTACAATATCTCAACCTCCCTTTGTTGAGATACAGTGTGAATAAAATCTTCCTTGCTGATGGGCTTATGATAGATCTTCAATCGATGGCCATTGACAAGAAAGGTGTTGCCTTCTCCATCAATGGTAGTAAGCTTGATTGATCCATTTTCATATACTTGAACTAACATATGGGCCCAGCCAATGTCTTATGATCTCTAAATTTAGAGTCAAAGAGTAGAGCCCAGTCTCCTTCTTTGAACTATTTCCTTTTAATGTGTGCATCATGCCACTGCTTCCTTTGTTTCTGCATTAGGATTGTTGTCTCCTCTGCTTGCTGCCTCATTTCATCTAACTGGTTCAATTGCTAAATTCTCTCATGTTGGGCTTCATTGAGATCAATTCCTAAATCTGCCGCCATCTTATAAGTGTGTATTTGAAATTCAATAGGAAGCATTACCTCTTTTCCATACACCAACTGGTATGGTGTAAATCCTGTAGTGTTTTTCTACGTGATTTTGTAAGCCTAGAGTGCATCTTTGAGCTTCTTTTCCCAATTCTTTTTGTTCATTGCTACTGTATTAGTGATAATTCCTTCCAATGTTTTATTGGTAGATTTCACCTGGCCATTGGCCTGTGGATGATAAGGTGTACTTTTCCTGTGCTTGATTTTATATTTTTTTGTGATGTCTTTGACCAGCTTTGAAGTAAACTGAGTACCTTGATCTGTCACTATCTCCCTTGGTACTCCATACCTTACAAAAATTTCTTCAAAAAGGAAGTTTACCACTGTTTGTTCAGTTGCCTGGACTAGTGCTTTGGCTTCAGCCCATTTTGTCACGTAATCAGTACATACTAGGATGTACTTTTTACCTTTGGAAGTGGGATTGATGGGTCCTATAAAATCTAGAGCCCATTTTTCAAATGGCTCTAAATGTACTTGAGGCTGAAGTGGCATTTCATCTGTAGCTGTTGGTCTGCCCATTCTTTGACAGCTATCACAACTTTTCACATACTTCTTGGAATCCTTAAAAATAGATGGCCAATAGTATCCAAGACTGAGAATCTTGAATGTTGTTCTTTTGGCTGCAAAATTCCCACCACACGGTTCATCATGGCAAGATTTTAAAATATCAATTATTTCATCATTTCTTACACATCGTCTAATAATCATATCATAACCAGTGTAAAATAAATCTCCATTAACCCATGAGTATCTAGCACTCTGTTTGATCAACCTCTTCTTTTCCTTTGGAGTAAAATATGGAGGTGTTTTTCCTGTGGACAAATAGTTGGCTAAGTCAGCATACCAAGGATTCACTATTGAAATTGCAAATAAATTTTCATCTGGAAAAGAATCTTCAACCGGAACAACCTCACCTGAATTTTGCAGTCTAGAAAGAAAATCTGCCACCTGATTCTCCTTACCTGGTCTATCTAACACTGTAATATTAAATTCCTGTAATAATAACAACCATCTGGTAACTCTACCATTAGTGATTGGTTTATTCATTAAATACTTAATGGCAGAGTGGTCAGTATGTACAAAAACCTCATAACCAGTTATATAATGTCGGAATTTATTCACAGCATGTATGATTGCAAGCATTTCTTTTCAGTGACTATGTAGTTTAATTCTGCAGGTGTTAGATTTTTACTAATGAAATAGATGGCATAATTGAAAGACTCTTCTTTTTGGCCTAACGAGGCACCTACTGTAGTATCAGATGCATCTGTAAATATGTGAAATGGTAGGGTCCAGTTAGGTCCTTTTAAGACTGGTGTGGTTGATAACTTTTCTTTGAGTGTTTCAAAAGCTTGCTGACAATTCTCATTCCAGTTGAAAGGTGTATCTTTTGCTAGAAGCTTAAACAGAGGTGAATCTATTTTACTAAAATGTTCAATAAACCTTCTGTAATAGCTTGCATACCCAAGAAAACTTCTTACCTCTTTTTGAGTCTTCGGAATTGGCAAATTGACAATGATCTGGATTTTTGATGGATCAACTTTAATGCCTTGAGAAGAAATATAGTGACCTAATACTATCCCTTCATTTAACATCATAAAACACTTTTCATTGCTCAGGGACAAATTAGCTTCAATACATCTCTTTAAAACTTTTTCAAGATTTTCTAATGAATGATCAAATGAATTACCATACATTGAAAAATCGTCCATATAAACTTCAACACAATCATGAACTAAATCAGCAAAAATAGCTAATACAGCTCTCTGAAATGTAGCTGGACCATTGCAAAGTCCAAATGGTAAAACATTATAGGCATAAGTGCCCCAGGGACAAGTAAAAGTGGTTTTGTCCTGGTCCTCTAAGGCTATCCTGATCTGGTTATAGCCACTGAAACCATCAAGAAAAGAGAATGATGATTTCCCAGCTAATGTGTCTAGCACTTGGTCAATAAATGGTAGTGGGAAATAATATTTGAGGGTTGCTTTGTTCAATTGTCTGTAATCAACACAAATCCTCCACTTGCCATTTTTCTTGGGCACTACTACCAATGGGGATACCCACTGAATGTCAGAGATAGGATAGATAAAATTGACTTTCAATAGTTTTTGTAATTCATCTCTAACATTATCCTGAAGCATGGGATTCATTCTTCTCTGCGGTTGCCTCACTGGTTTGATATTACTATCGGTATAGATATGGTGAGTGCATGTTTCAGGGTGAATTCCGTGCATATCGGTTAGTCCCAAGCAAATGATTTTTGATATTTTCTCAATAATTGAATCAATTTTTCCTCCTGAGATGAGTCTAGGTGAGTGCTAATATTCAAAGTTTTTCCTGGACTAACCTCTATGGTCTTGCTCTGTGCGTTTGTGATAGATTGAATGGGAAAAATGTTCTGAAATGTTGTTTGCAAAGAATGAATGGTGCATGTTTCCTGAAAATTCTATGCCAAGATTTCATCTGCAGCATGGTATTGGTCATTTCTTAATTCTTCAGAAATATCAGGTTGAGAAAGGAACAATTCTACGAAATCATCATTATTATGTTCTTGAAAATCATAGATTCAATTGATGCTGAAAACAGATTGAACTTCTTCCTTATCATTGTATTTATCATCAAGCCATAAATTGTGTGCTACTGCTGGTTATTGTGATGATGGGTAAAGAGTGAGTTGTTCTCTTTCAGTCCCTCGTGAAATAATCATATTACCTGATCTACATCCTATGAATGCATCAGTAGTTGCTAACCATGGTCTACCAAGGATGATAGGGTGTCCTCCTAAATTAGATTTTGGCTGAAGAACTAAAAAGCCCACTGGGTACTCCCAAGAGTCTAGTGAAACAATTATGTCCTCCAAAATCCCTTCAGGAATCACTTTAGACCTATCATCTAGTTCTAGAACAATTGTTGTGTGCTGCAAGTTTGTGAGCTGCAGTGTTTTCATTGTTTCAAGAATCATCACATTTATTGTGGCCCCAAGGTCAATTAAGGTGTTTGGAATATGTATGTTGTTAATGATTGTAGTGACTCTGGGAATACCAGGATCAACATACTTTTCCATTGAAATGGTGTTTGTCATAAGGCCAGCTAAATGTCCAATAACATGAATAGTTTGTGGATCAATTCTTTTTTTGGTGGGCTTCTTGAGGCATAGTTCTTTGATTGATTTAGTATATATGGGAATGTCTTTTATGGCTTGTAACAGTGGAATTTTTATATAAACATTCTTTAGCTCATCTAAAACATCAATATGTGGTATAGACATGGGAAGTTTTGCTTGGACCAATTGTTTTGGAAAAGGTGGTGGATGCAACGGTTGCATTTGTTTATTTTTAATGTCATCATTTTGTTTCCTTTGAGTTGGAGTTTCATGTTCATTTTCTTCGTTTTCTTCTTGTTTTTAAGCTATTGGAGGTTCTTTTTGAAGTACCTTACCAGACCTCAAATTGATATTTTGTAAAGGTAATGTGGGATATGATGGTCCCTCATGTACATCATACGCTGATCTCTCTACTCTGTTATTTGGATTTGGTACAGGTTGAGCAGGAATTTGAGTGGGTCTAGGAGGTTGTTGATTAGATGGGAGTTGTAAGGGAGGTGGATTTATTGGTGGAGGAGCAGGCAATGCTTGTTGAGTGTTTTGGGGTTGATAAACAACTTGCTGCTGAGGATATTGTTGATATGTTGGAGGATATTGCGGATATGGCTGATGATACTGTTGATATGGCTGAGAATATGGTTGGTATGGTTGAGGATATGGTTGATATTGTTGAGAGTATTGTTGAGATGGTCTCCATTATTGTTGTGGGTAATTTTGGTGTTGCCATGGCATGGGTACATTCCAAGAATTCTGAGCATACATATGATCTTGTGCAGGAAATTGAAAATTTTGGTTTGGAAACATACCTGGAGGTGGAGGTCTTGGTTGCCACGGTCTCTTAGCACCCATGAAATACACATTCTCCATATCTGTGCTAGCTTCCACATTACAATTATGCAAAATCTTGACTTTAGAGCAGTGAAATATATCATGATTTTCAGTACAAAAGGCACAAACTTGAATGTTTTCTAATGGGCAGTGTTTCAAGGCATGTTTCTTCCGGCATTTTGGACAAAAGATAGCCATTATTTGATCTTCCTCTTCTTGTCTTTTCTTGGCTTTCAGAGTGTCAATTTGAGTTCGTAAGGTATTTAATAGATATGTTTTGAATTCTTCTAACAGGTTTCCTATTTCAGCCCTCGTGACACTTGCTGAAGCAGATTTTGTGGCTTTGGATGATATAACTCTTTTTCCATATTTGGCTTTGCTCCTTGAATACTTTTCACATAAATCAGCAATTTCTTCGAAAGGTAAAGTGGAAATATCACCTTTTCCCATCAAATTAAGATCATCTAAGTATTCCTCTCGAATGCCCTTCAAAAATATTGTTCGAATCAGATCAAGAGACATGGTTCTATGTTTTGATTTTTGTAAATTGTAAACAAATCGTTCCAAGTACTCCTCTAAACTTTCATCCTCTTGTTGATTCATTCTAAAGATATCATCTTTAGAATCTTTCGATCTACAATAAGGTTGATATTTTTTTAGGAATATTCTTCTCATGCCATCCCAATCAGTTATTGCATGTTCACCAAGTCCCATGAACCATCTTAACGCTGATGCTTTTAATGTTTCTGGGAAGAGTCTAAGCCTATGGGCATCATCTGTGTAACCATATGTTCGACATACTATTTCAAATTCAAACAAGAATGAATATGGATCTTCAGAAGCCATGCCATAAAAGTTTGGTAACACAGATGGAGGTATGTTTTTCATTTTTATTTCCTCATCATAATTTTCTCCTAGTTCTTGAATAGGAAATTTAAAGGTTGACTCTTTCTCCTCTCTTCGACCTTGATTTTGTGGTCCTCTTGCTGATCCATCTCCTTCCTCAGCCATTTTGATAGGTTCCTTTGTTGATTTAATTTCTTGTTTAGTGTCACTTGTTTCAAAGAGAAGTTGTTCTAATGATTTTTCTCCTTCTTGAGATTTTTCAAAGTCAGTAGGTTCAAGGAGAGATTGTTGAGTTATTGTGCTACTTTCTCTTTTTATAGAGGATTCAGGGATATGTTTCTTTTGTGATTCGTGTGCCAATAGAATTTGCCTCTTGACAATGAGTGTGAGTCTTTGCCCTGATTTCTGTTTATCCTCTAATTTTTGTATGGTGACTTTCCCAGCTGGTGTTGTGTGTTCAACCTTTCCTAAAGGGTCTGCTCCTAGTGGTGAATTAGTTTTTGGATGGGGGGTTTTTATGAATCTACCTTTATCATCTCTAGATCTAGACATAAGTAAACATGACTTCTAAAATGATGAATCAAAATTAAATCTATGTTTTTGTTTATGTTTATTTTTTATTTTTTATTTAGAAATCCTCTAGTTGCACCTCCCCGACAACGGCGCCAAAATGTAGTGACCAATCCAGGGGTCTAGATTAGACTAAATTTAATGTCAACCAAGGTAGGTAAACTTAGAGGCACGTGTCTAAAGTTTATAGACCTAAAAGGATCTCATCTATCTAAATAAGTGTCTATTGTGACAAGCTACAACACTCTTTTACAAGAGATTGAGATATGTCTCCTTTCACAATTCAAACACTTATATCACCTAATTTAATCAACTATTCTAAGAAAACAAAGTGTTACTAGTCTGAGTTTTCAATCCTCTTACAAGGATATCATTCACAAAAACTCTTTCCAGCTAACACACTAAACATTCATGAAAACCAAAAACTCTTTTAAGCATACTAAAACTCAAATTCATGAAAGCAGAGTCCATAGAGATACTTTGAAATTCAATGTTAAATTAAACCTTTTACAAGATCTTGTTCAATAATTTAGCAATTGAATTTTCAAGCTATCACCATGAATCATACAATAACACTCGTAAGAAATTCTAGTTGAATGATAAACTCATAAGCAATGAATTGAAATAGAACACTATTCAGATTTGAAGACTAGATTCTATGAAACAGAAATGAAAGTATACCAATCTTCACATAGGGCCCGTCCACGCATTGATGGCACACTTAGAAAACTTTAGGTGATGAAAACGTTAACACATAAACACTACAATTGATGAAACGCTGCATGTGATTAAGTTCTCGAAAATTAATTACATGCAAAATAGAGTTCTGGAATACGCTTAAGTCTTAAGTCTGCTCCTGTCTAAACTCCTAGTTATTACCATTTACATCCAAACGTACATGCATTATCGCTTCAGATTTTTCTACTTTTACAATAAAAAAGGATAGGTTCGTTTTTTTCTAATCCTAACTGATTTATAAAACAAAACGAAATCAGTTGAGGTAACTTCAGATTTTTGCTGCTTTTACAACCAAAAAGGCTGGGTTTGACCAACATTGACCATGTATTCAGGAGCTCCAGATTCAATGCTGAATAGATCTTTCACCATGTATGTACATCCTAGATCACATGCCTATCCTCTGTTTCATTTTTCCTGCCATGCCACGTGTCACAACATAAACCAATTACAGGAAGTCATGACATCCCGTAATTTTGTTGAAAATTTCCAATTTTTAACATAAAAATCCACAAATTAAATTTAATGTAAAATAACAATCATAATGCTTCATTAATCAATTTCAATGGACTATGAGGGGTTTATGGGAGAAAATGATAGATAAATGATGGATTTTTAGAAGAAGTAGATATTTTGAATAATATGACACATATTCACAGAGATTATGCTGATTATACACTTATAAGCAGAACATGCATAATACATAACCTCCTCTACATTGATCATCAATTTACAGAAGCAGAAACATTCACAGGCGCACATAGAAGCATCAATCACACATATCAACACAGTGTTTTCCCGGGGAAAGCATCTCGCTAAAAACCCCAACTATCTGTATATTATATTGATTGAATCATGTAACATTACAAAGTACAATGCTTATCACAAGCAATCCAGTACCAGCTCCACCTGTTACACACAATACAGCTCATATCTGATCTCCAAATCTATTCCACTGCTTGCCTGCCTCCACAGCTCAATACCTGCTCAAGAATCTGATGAGAATGGTTTACCAAACTCGTATTTCACCTGCAAATAATCACTCACACTGTGTTGGACGTGAGCACAGGCTACAAATCTTGGTATTGGCCAATTCATTGGCATACTCAATCCCTCTGATTGTGCAAATCATCATGCACAACTATAGTCACAATTGATAGCAATCTGATCCTCTAACACCTGTCCCTGCTGAACTGAACATGCACTGACATGCAACTGAGTTAACTGATGTATTCTATAGTTGCATTATGAGTTAATAACTTGTGAATTAATTAATAACTAATTCACCCAACTCATCTCTAGTCTATTGATGAGTTAGACTAAATACAACTAGTTTAACAAAGTTAAACTGAACACAACTCCATCAACTGCACCTCCAGTCCACTAAACTCAACTCACTTGAGTTCTAACTGAAGTCCTGCATGCAAATATTAGTCATCCCATAGGTAATCACGTATTTCCTTCTGGGATCTGCATGTACCACATCCGTAGCTCATCCTGAAGTGCTCCAAGAGAATAAGATCAAGTTTATAGTCCAAATATTATTATGAGACAATAATATTTGACTTTTCTATTTTTGACAGCCAGTCTAAAAATAGACTTTGATCACTCATACTGTGATCACTCATACTGTGGTCACCCATACTGTGGTCACCCATACTGTGATCATCCCTACTGGGATCAAAAATAGAACTTGCACCATAATTTGCCTGCGGGTCCACTTAGTGAAGGTGACTCTTTTCACTAAGCTCCATCATCTTGTTGCATTCTCAACAAGCATTTCTTGTTGCACACTTTTCAACAAAGAATGGCAATAAAATAGTACCAACACTTGCCAACAAAATAACTATCTAACTTAATTAACTCTTTCTCCACCTTTTTGGCTTACATTTATACAAAAGGATTCTATAACCAATTCTTGGTTTAGATCCATAAACTTCTCAACAAAATCCTAAAATTTCTTCCTTATCTATAAGGATCCTCTCTAATCCACAAAATCATGAACTAAATCCTAATCTAAGTTTTACAATTAATTCTCAAGTCTCTCAATCTCTCAGCTATCCTGATTCTCTCATCTTCTCTTACATTCGAGAACATTTACAAATATGCCTCACTATACTTAATTAAATCCCTATTCTAGCTTCTCTCATTAAAATCACTCAAAACCTTAAAATTACATTAATTTTAACACTTAGAAACCCACTTCCTTAAAACACAAGACCCCCCTATTTCTACTAAAATACAATGATTCTTATGAGTTGAATGTTCTTGCATCAACAAGTGTTGTGTTTTCACCAACGTTCGCTTCAAACAATACATATTTTCCATCGACGTATCATGGACTAAAGATAACAATTTCTTCATACAGAGGCAACATGACAGACAACCAAGTATTGATAACTACACAAGTCCTGTTATACTTTACCCAGATTGTTTCAAGAGTCACACATAGTTTCATGCGAAATTAACCTACGAGACCAAGCAAGCAAACAAAAACAAACAAAGTGAAAAGCAAAAGATCATGCATAAACAAAGAGAATAAGAAAACAAGCATGCAAGCAAACAAACATGCAAGGTAAGAAGCAAACGTAAAAAAAAACAAAAGCAAACACTACTCTTACTCCTAAGCTAACGGTGCATGGGTCTGCTCATATGAAGTGATACTTCCAATGTAGCCACCAGTGCATTGGTCGACCCATGTTGGTGAAGGCATGGTTCGTGAACAACAGAGCTGTGCGAACCAACAAACATGAAAGATATAACAATGAAGACAAACACACTCTGAGATTAAATGTGTCCACAGAACATATGTGAGTGCAAGTGCATGACATGCAATCTGTGGACTTATCATGGTGCTGTGTGACACTGTGTGCAGCTATTAAGCGCGCGCATGCTCTTGACTGTGACATGAAATAAAACGAAAGAAACAAAGACAAATTGCATCATGCACGTGTGCTTGTTATGTAAGATTCCTCTAATGCCTGAGCGATGGGATTGTGTAGTTCGAGTAGAGGAAGTGAAATCTGTGTGTGTGATTGATTTTCAATGCATACAGATGAGTGATGAGGAGCCTTGGGTGTCTCAACAATTTCCTGATCAGAAGTGAAACCAACCTCAGAATAGCGAGGGCCTAACATAACCATCAACTCATGCTGAAGTGCCTCCACAGTCTGTGGGGTTTCAACTTCATCGATAGATAGATCATCATAAACAGGTGGCTTGGAAAAATAAATTACGATAGAATGATCATCGTGTTCGAATATGGGGGTAAATAGATCATGACATCTACGATCAACAATGATTTCATTGGCATCCTCATGATCTGATGAATCAAATAGAGGGGTAGATGAGAAGCGAAAAAATTCACCCTCTGTGTTTCCAGAAAGGAAGATGAAAAATCAAGTGGATTTTCAATGACTAATTTATCCTCTCCGTTGTCGGATGATGGACTGACATCTAGTGTGTTCTATGAATGATCAACAATGGGTGCATCCATAGACGAAGATACACATGCAAAATCATGGATGGAAGGATCACCAAAGATGTTAGGAAAAAATGGAGGAGGCTCGGACAGAAGGGAGTCATCCTTCGCCGAGGATTGATGCTCAATCTCCTAGTAAAACTCTTCATGAATGATAGCAAAGGTTGGTTGTGCAACACCAAATCCATCGATAACTTGATCCTCGTTCATAATAAGTGTAGAGTCTAGAATGGATGAACACAAGACAATGCAATTCGGAGGATCAACAGAACACCAAGATGGAGGTTGAGGTAAAACATGCATGTGAGAACCAATGGGCTTCGCAACCAAATCTACGCGAAAATTGAGAGAAGTGATGTTGGAAGGATGTGACAGTTGAACATATGTGTGTGTCTGCTCTCCCACATCATTTTGCAGTGGTGAAGCTGTTTGATGAGGAGACGACGGACAATCACTTGTGATAATGGCCATGTTCGTCTGTGATTGCGTGGCTCCATCACCGAAGTATGTTGAGCGGGGCTTGGGCTTGAAATTTCTTTTAGGCTTAACAAATTTGGTAAGATAGTAATAAAATTTTTCCATGAGACACTGGAATTTCATTTGACTTTTCGGAGCTTGAAATTCCAACACATGGAAGCAGTCCCAAAATTCCATAGGCAATTCATGTGGGGCCTTCCATTGTTGTATCAATTTTTCTTTAAGAGGTTCTGGATCAAAATGATGGAAAGTAGATTCAATGAGATCACAAAACTGGTCAAGTGAGTGCACGTTGCCAGGAGGCAGACTCCAACACCACCGTTGTGGAGATTTGCGAAGTGTGTATGAAATCAACAGGCTGACCTCTTCAGCATAGAACTCATCCGCATTCTCAAGGAATACATAGAAGTCTTCTAAGTACTAAGGCCAGACTACTTCGACTTCACCATCATATGTGAATTCAGACAAGAGATAAAAAATGATGCCGCCTAAGCCGCATATACCCACAGTATGCAAATAAAATTGCATGTCACACTATGTCAATGTCATGTCCCAAGATGGAAACTAATATCAATGGTGAAACCCTCTTAAACCAAAGTTTAATTATTTTAATTGAATGTCTAAGCAGAAGCTATCAAACTTCACCATGAAACATTAATCTCGCTTATTTCTATTATAATTTCCATATAATAGAAATATTTCATAAGCCACACTTAAACCTTACCTTTCCGCCATTCCACAAACCTTTTCACATATATCGATGCTCTCTTTAACACATTCAATCTCCACCATTGATCTGCCTCATTTGATCCAACAACTATCGCGTGACCCGGTCGCCAACTAGCTTGGCCGATCTCCAACTTTGATTTGTCTCGTCAAATCCAACGGCTATCACGTCAGCTACTTGCCAACTAGCTTGGCCGATCTTCATCGTTGATCAATCCCACTCGATCCAACGGTTATCACACAATCTCGCGCAGATACTTGCACAATCGATATGAGATCGAGAGCGCACGAGAAAAATAGTTTTTTCGTGCCACGTGTCGGCCGCTAAGGGTAATCGCGTGAAATTTTAGAATACTGCTTTCCACCTTTAGGGTGCGTGAGAAACTACTTACCACTTACGAAGACCACTCCATCCTTCTGCACATTTTCCACCCTTCTATCCACACGTGACTTTAATCTCCGCCATTCATCTTCTTGACTTTATTTTGCATGACTTAATCTTAGCCGCCTATCGCACACAATCTCGTCTGTTGATCTGATTGATCCAACAGTTCCTGTGCATTGTTACGTTCTTTTGTTTCTTACTATGTAATAGCCCATTTAGCTTTCTGCCTACGTATTTGTTCATGCCTTATGGTCTTCACTTGTTCGGATCTCAATCTCCGCTCTGTTACTTCATTTCTTCGCGCCTTTATGCTTCCTTCATAAATCCTTAGGTTTTAGGAAACCTTACAGTTATACCTTCATTGTAACATTGAAGGATTTCTCCAATACTGTTTCTGTGTCAAACTGTGACACTCTTCTTTGCACTTCTTCTCTCATTCTGCACACCTACAACCTATGTTACGCATAATTACTCTAGTTCACACACAACCGATAATTAAATTACTCAATACACACCACACAAACTCAGAAATCGAGTTATCTGTATTACTAAACAAACATTTACACAGTGAATTCCTTCTTGACCTGATATTCTATATTAGTGGCCTTTCCTTTCCTGCCCGTAAGCCTAACTGACTGAATGACTGATTGACTGACTGCCTGCTCACTCTATGCCTTTCAGGCTTACATTTATACAAAAGGTTTCGTTAACTAATTCTAGTTTAGATACTTAATCTACTGAACTAAATCCTGAATATCCTCTAAGTCCACTTTTGACTCCACTAATCCCTAAGAATCCTCTTTAATCCCTAAATCACAAAACCAATTCCTAATCTAAGACTTACAATTGATTTCCAAATCTCTCAATCCCCACTAATCACTCATCATCACTCATGTTCTCCTACATTCAAGAGCATTTACAAATATCCTCACAATATCTAATTAATTCCTATTCCAATCACTCAAAACATTAATAATTACATTAATTTGATACATAGGAATCCAACTTCCTTGAAAACACAAGACCCCCTAAGTTAACTAGAATATAATGAAATTGCTGAGCTGAATGCTCCTGCATCAGACTCCCAATGTTAAAATAATCATGATCTCCTGATCATGTGCTTTCGACCTTTGTCTTCCTATATCCCATATATTGTTCTGTAATTTGTCTTTGGTTTCTGCTGTTTTTTGTTGCTGTTCTCCAGGTTTCCACACTTTATGTTGCTTTGCCCCACTAGTTATGGTTTCACAGTCTATTGTTGTCTTTCTTTTGCTGTTGCTTGGTCTTCTTACTTCTGCTTTCTTCTGAGGCACCTTCATCATCAATCTTATTATTCTTTCAATCTCTATGTCCAATTTATCTTCTGACTGATAATTAGTTTGCCATTTGTTGTTGTACTCTGTCCACTCATCTTCAAACTGTTGTTTATTGTCTTCTCTTTGAAGTTGTTGGATTCTTACTTTTGCCCTTTCATCCTTACCCTTTTGTGACTTCCCAAACAACCTCTGTTCAATATCTGTATATTTACTTTCAAGAAATAAATTATCCTCCAATTCCCTTTGTACTTGATTCACTTGATTCCTCTCAAATACATCACTATGCTGTTCATCAATTCCTACATATCTTCCTTCCTCTTCCTTGACAACCCTGATTAATCGTCCTTCAATTCCTTGAATGATTCTGATAGTCAATTTAACTTCTCCAAGCACGATATCTTCATGCTTTTCTTTTTCCTCATCAACATGTCTGACCTGGCAACTTCCAGTATTCTTTAGTTCTAAAACCGACTCTTCAACTTGAAACATGTATGTCTCATTTTCATCAAATCCTGTAATCATAAAACAATTATCAGAATTAAAAATATAAGGCCTCATTACCTTTTCCCTTTCTTGTAACATCTCAATATGCTGCTATGAGTTTTCCTTCAATTCCTTTGTCAACACATCAGTATGTTGATTTAAACTCTCCTTCATATCATCTGTTTCAATGATATCTCTCTACTCTGGTTCACAATAATGAACTCCTCCTTCTATAATGTCAATTTGCTGAAATTTTATTACTATTATGTTTTCCTTATGATTGTCTTTCACGACAATCTCTTTGTCTTCCCTTTTCAACAATTTATCCTAAGTATACATCCTCTGCTTTTCCAACTTCCTTCTTTGAAAGTCTAATTTCCTATATAACTCAATAATTTCAATTGGAGTAGAATTTGGAAATTTCACACAATTTTCCATACCTTCCTTTGTTATTGACCAATCATTAGATGTCCTTTCTCCCTTTGCTAAATCTTTTGCATAGTCTTCTTCTTTCTTCAATTCTGTGATTGTCTTTTCTTTGTCTTGAGACAAATCTGCCTCCCCTTCTTCTTCAATACACTTTGCCTTGCTGTCTCTCTGTAACCCTTCTTCAAGAGCTATCCTTGCCCCATCATCTGCATTAATATTCTCTTGCATTTGTTCTTCATCAATAACATTAATCAAATTCATTAGATTACCTCTCTGAGACAATATTCCTTCATTCTTCATCAGAATAAGATCCTGATCTTCCATCTCTATGACAGCTTTAAATGACTATCTTCTCTCATTAAGTAACTCATCCATAGACTCTTTCTATTGTAACCAATCAAATTCTTCCTCTTCTGAGAAATTTTCTTTGTCACCTTTTACTTCAAGATCTTCATCCATTCTGAAGACATCTTCACAAAGTTGCTTTTCTCCTGCAATACCTGCAATCATACACAAATTATCAGTTTTAAAAACATAAGACCTTGTGGTCTCACTTGATGCTTCAGTCATCATATCTCCTTGTTGTTTTGAATTCTCATAATAATTCATAAGATCTTCCACAGATATCCAATCTTCATCTTTAACCAGAATTTCACCCTGTTCTACTTCACAAATGGAAACTTCCATTCTCAACTCAACTTCTCTGAGTTCTTCCACCTACCGTTTCACTTGCCTCTGTTGTAGCCTTCTCTGCAACTTAGACCACTTCACTGCCTTTTTCCTCAAGACCCAACCTTGTCTTTGGTTTTCCTCTAGTAGCATCCTTAGTACATTGAGTTTTTCTTTCAACTCTGCAATCTCCTTGTCACGCTCCTCTTGACTCATTCTCTTGCCATTTGCCTTGGCATCCTCCTTCTTCACTTTTCTTTTGCTGTGGTCTTCCTCAGAACCTCTGTTATCTCTGTTATGACTATCAATATTCATCTTCCTCACTCACTTACATGAGTTCCTCACTCACTTACATGAGCTGCATTAAAGCCTCTACAACAACAAGTCCTCCCTACTGCCACTTACCTCACCAAGCTTTCCTCTATACTTGGTCTTTTGGAAAGCACTTGGTTCACTATTCTCTCGAACCTCTTTGAACACTTCTCTCTACTCTTTCTAGGCTTCAACTCATCTGCACCTTTTAAAAACACAACTATCCTTTTGTATTTCAATCACAATGAAATACTAGGTTTTGATCACCTTTTCTTTCACTCAGAAATTCTTACCAACTTTCTTCATCCCTTAGAAATTCTCCCACATCCTCTGTGGAATTACCTTTATGATCTTTCTGTGAGCTGCAACAAAAACCTCTGCAGTAACAAGTCCCCCTTGCTACATGATACCTCACTAATATTCTCTCCTCTAAGCTCAGTCTTTTGTCATCTCTCTGGTTCTCTCTTCTTAGGAACCAATTGAGCACTCCTTGCTCTAGGTTGCTGCAATCTTCTCACCTTCTTATGCCGCTACCTTCAAGACCTCTTCATGATCTTGTTCTACCATTCACCTGCACTTTGAATGGATTGTTCTCTGTTTCCTTTGCATCTGCAAATTCTGCTACACTTTATCTCTGTGTGCCTACTGTTTGTCAGATTTAAAATCTGATCTCCTCTTGCCTACATACACACCTTCAAAACATAACTCTGTTCTAAGCTTTCTCAAAGAATTCTTACACACAGAATTTCCTTGTTTTGCTCTGATAGCAAATGATGCCAACCTAAGCCGCATATACCCACAGTATGCAAATAAAATTGCATGTCACACTATGTCAATGTCATGTCCCAAGATGAACACCAATATCAATGGTGAAACCCTCTTAAACCAAATTTTAAGTCTTTTAATTGAATGTCTAAGGGGAAGCTATCAAACTTTACCATGAAACATTAATCCCGCTTATTTCTATTATAATTTCCATATAATAGAAATATTTCATAACCCACACTTAAACCTTATCTTTCTACCATTCCACAATCCTTTCCACATATATCGATGCTCTCTTTAACACATTCAATCTCCACCGTTGATCTGCCTCGTTCAATCCAACAACTATCGCGTCACTCGATCGCCAACTAGCTTGGCCAATCTCCACCTTTGATCTGTCTCGTCAGATCCAACAGCTATCGCGTCACCCGCTCGCCAACTAGCTTGGTCGATCTTCACCATTGATCAATCCTGCTCGATCCAACGACTGTTATGAAATCTAGCACAGATACTTGCACGACCGATATGAGATCGAGAGTGCACGAGAAAAGTAGTTTTCTCGTGCTACGTGTCGGCCGCTAAGGGTAATCGCGTGAAATTTTAGAATACTTCTTTCCACCTTTAGGGTGCATGAGAAACTGCTTACCACTTACGAAGACCGCTCTGTCCTTCTGCACATTTTCCACCCTTTTGTCGACACGTGACTTTAATCTCCACCATTCATCTTCTTGAATTTATTTTGCGTGAATTAATCTTAGTCGCCTATCGCACACAATCTCGTCCGTTGATCTGACTGATCCAACGGTTCCTGTGCACTGTTACGTTCTTTTGTTTCTTAATGTGTAATAGCCCATTCGGCTTTCTGCCTGCGTATTTGTTCATGCCTTACGGTCTTCACTTGTTCTGATCTTGATCTCCACTGTGTTACTTCATTTCTTCGCGCCTTTATGCTTCCTTCATAAATCCTTAGGTTTTAGGAAACCTTACAGTTATACCTTTGCTGTAACATTGAAGGTTTTCTTCAATACTGTCTGTGTGTAAAACCATGACACTCTTCTTTGCACTTCTTCTCTGATTCTGCACACCTGCAACCTATGTTACGCAGAATTACTCTAGTTCACACACAACCTATAATTCAATTACTCAATACACACCACACAAACTCAGAAATTGAGTTATCTGTATTACTAAACAAACATTTACACAATGAATTCCTTCTCGGCCTAATCTTCTATATTAGTGGCCTTTCCTTTCCTGCCTGTAGGCATAACTGATTGACTGACTGATTGACTGAATGCTTACTCTATGCCTATTAGGCTTACATTTATGCAAAAGGTTTCGTTAACCAATTCTGGTTCAGATCCTTAATCTGCTGAACTAAATCCTGAATATCCTCGAAGTCCACTTTTGACTCTAGTAATCCCTAAGAATCCTCTTTAATCCATAAATCACGAAACCAATTCCTAATCTAAGACTTACAATTGATTTCCAAATCTCTTAATCCCCACTAATCACTCATCATCACTCATGTTCTCCTACATTTGAGAGTATTTACAAATATCCTCACAATATCTAATTAATTCCTATTCCAATCACTCAAAACATCAATAATTACATTAATTTGATGCATAGGAATCCAACTTCTTGGAAAACACAAGACCCCCTAAGTTAACTAGAATATAATGAAATCGCTGAGCTGAATGCTCCTGCATCAAAAAAAATCTCGTGTGATGTTGAGAGGTTTGGCATGTGAAAGACATCGTGGAGGTATGAGTCTGATAGAATCCATGATAAATGTGCAAAGGTTCAAAACAGGATGAGAGGACACAACTTGTCATCTGGCCCTCCTTCTAGCGACAAAAATGTTGATGGTGCTGGACCCACCAACATATCAGGGGATCCCCTTGGTAATAAGTCCCAACTAGACCTCAGATCGTTTGGTGTAGGAGTCCTAGTAGTGGGTCGCACGGTATCGCCTTGAATGCGATTGCGCGCAGAGGAAAGTAAGATATCCCTGTTGGTAGCAAGGGTGTGACATACGCAGCAAGTCAAGGAAGGTGCATGAATGGTTCTAACACACGGATGGTGATGTGAGTGCGCCCCTTGGAAACCTGTGAAAGCACATGGTTAAGAAGGGAACACATGAGCAAAGATGCATCACAAACTGGAAAGAAAGTAAGTTGATAATTCAAAGTGATGGTTAAACCAAGAACACATTTTAGTAAGATTCATACATACTTATACAAAAAAAAGTCCATACATGCATGTGTAAGCAAACAAATACATATATCATTAGAGTAAACAAGTTAGCTGAAATACAATAACATCATATGCATGAAACGTGCTGGCTCTGTTATATAAAGAAGTGAAAGTTCCCATCATACATTACAACAATGACCAACCACCAGTCCCGACAGCGGAACATTACAGTCACTACCGCCTGCTCCTCCAAAGAGATGTATTAGCTCTGCACTGTGGAGAAGCCAAGTTTCGTTACAATACTCTCCAAGCTTTCTCTAAGATACTCCTTTTGGAAGCTTGGATGACCAAAAGCCCATACAATGAGTTATGAGGGACTATATATAGCAAAGGGTGGGGTGACCCTTGACATTCCCCTTTGTGACTGTTCATCTACCCTCATGACTCTTCAACTACTCTATGATTGTTACATCCAACTATCAACACTTGAACTTCCACTTGACAATATGTTACATACAATCTGCGCATGTACCCATGTGAGAAAAAATAGGCTTGAGCAAGCCATGCAAGACATCACTATGACTCAGAAAACTGTGGAAGACCAACTCTTCGACATCCCCACCATGGTCAACGATGGCGAACTGATGCCAAGTTCAACAGTCCGCGATGGTGTCTGTGTACTTTGTGGTGACATCTTTTTAGAAACGAACTCTTTCCTCTGTTGCATCTGGGTACACTGCTCTCGCTCCCCTGTCCAACTCGTCTAATAACATGTGCATTATTGTCTTGAGTGCGGCTGGACCAACGGCTGGTTGAAAGTAGAAGTAGATTTTTGTCTTGTGCTTTGGTACATTGCATGAGCTTTTGAATCTACAGGATTTTCTACATAATTATGTATCTAGATATTAGCCTAGATCCATCTTAACTCTGGATATATCAAGTGTCCAAAGGGATCAAATCTCTTTAGGTGTAAACCTCTTTTCTAAGTGCAAATTTTGAAGAAGGTTCGCACCTCGAGAGAAATCTAGGTTGGTTTAGTTATTAATTTTATTTTTTTAGTTTAATTTTTATTTTTATGTAATTTCAATGAGTCAAAATGTTTTAATTAATAATTTATTTTTTATTTTTATGTAATTTGAGGCGTCAAATTTTTTAGATAACATAATATAACAGGTTATTGCATCTCTTCCATATTGGGATGGAGAGTGTATCTCTGCCCAAAAAGGTAATAAAGTTAAATTAAAAAAACATTTATAAAATATTTTGATTGTGAAATGAGAGATGGTATTTGGGCATGTGGTATTGGTGAGCCATGGTATTGGCCCATGGTATAGTATGGCTAATAATATCTATGGTAAACTCGGGTGAGTATCCCTTGTTAAAAATCGTGTTATATTGTAAGTATTATTTTGACTGTGAAATGAGAGACATGTGGTATTGATTAACCATCATATTGACCCATTGTATGGTACTGTTAACAATATCCATGATAAAGTAAGAGTGTATATCCATAATTAAAAATCTTGTTATATTGTAAATGTTAATTTTTTTATGTATTTATTAATGAAATTTAAATATAACTACAAAATTATTATTTTAATTAATATGCTAAAATAAATGTTATTTTATAGTTACTATTTATTTCTTATAATATAGGAATATAAATATATCTCAAAAATCATTATATATTTTTTTCCCGTTTAAATTTAATAAAACCCAATCTTTTTTTTTTTGGATTGCAGGTTTCTGTGGAGTGGTTTTTGAGAGATAGAATTCGGATAATCCACAGTGTTCATCTTTTTCTTGTCGACGTTTCGAGTCTAGAGCAAGACTCATCATCAGGACTTGTTATACAAAGAAGAGGAAAACGATTGTGATAAATATGGTAAAGGATGATAGCTAGGATGATTTAGCCGACCATTGATCATTTAATAATTTATTAAATTTTATTATTTAACCCATTAACTGAATAGCCCTAAACCTAGTTTTACTTTTGTATAGGTGAATGATGTTGTTTTACTAATATTAATAACTGGATGCTATGCGCCGAGACGCTGCTTGTTTTAATTAACCTGGCTTTATTTTGATTTGGAATTATGAATATTGTATAATTAATAAGTTTTATATTGTGTAATTTATATAGATCTAGGTTGCTTTAATTTGTAAAGTCCTATTTTGTTTTATTAATTGGATGCCTATTATTAACTACAATTAATACTCTAGGTTTTATATATTAGGTTTATTAGTTTAGATTTAATAGTCCAATTAACCTAGATATATATTTTTATGAAATGTATAATTATAATTGTATAGTTATATGATGTTTAATCAATATGGTTTTATATTGTTTTCCAATTAAATTGTTTAATAAATTTAATATATTAAGTTTTATATTGTTTTATTAATCTAGTCTAAATTGTTTTATTAAGTCTATAATGAATATTGTATAAATTAATTCAGTTTTGTATGGTATAATATATATAGATATCTTGTTGTTTAATTATTATAGTCTTATTTTATTTTTAATTTAGATGCCTATTGTTAAATTAACTGTGGTTAATACTATTAGGTTTTATATATTAGTTTTATTAGTTTAGATTCAATAGTTTAAATTAACCTAGATACATATTACTATGAAATGTATAATTATTGAAGATTTATATAGTTATATGATGTTTTAATTAATTAATATAGTTATATAATGTTTTATCAATTATGTAACATATTGTTTAATTAATAAAGTAATATATTAGGTTTTATAATGTTTTATTAATCTAGCCCTATTGTTTTATTGACCTAGATATAAATAGATTTATTATTTAATTTAATTTCAGATATGCAATTTTCTAGGAAATCTTGAGTTCCAGACATCTTATTTATTATTAAAGATAAGCCAAGGTAGCTACAGGTCCTCAATTCTAACGGAAACAGGAAAATTAAGGATGAGAGAGGGGCAAGTTAAGATAAGGAAATATGGGAGGGAGAAGGGGGGTGTGGAGGGTGGGAGGGATAACTTTTTTTAAGCAGAGAATTCCAATTTTTACTAATGTCCCAGCCTCCATCCCTATTAAGGTTACTAGGATGTTTTATGATTTCAATAGCTTCACGAATTTTCCTCTTGAAATGGTGCTATTCCTTAGCAACGACTTTGGTATCTTCGAGGCATATGTGATGGTTAGTTTTTCCTACATGCTCGGCTAAGGCAGAAGAGCGAGTTCTTTCTTTATTACCTTGATTACCTTTATATTAAAAAAAAATAAAAATAAAAAACAAACATCCTTAATGGTATATTTTCATATTGCGAATTATTTAAGTTTCTCCCTGTAAGTATGAAAACAAAATAAACAGGTCATGTAAAAGCATAATATAAGATTTGATTCCATGAACTGATTTAAATCCAATGACAAAGATTAGTATAAAATATTGAAAATAAACCATTATCGAACCATACTACACTATATGAACTTTAACTAGATAAAAAGAGGGTGCGAAAATGGTTGCATAGCTTCATTTCCTTTATGGTATTTTTTTCTTGCTGCATGGTTTCCTTTTTACTCTCTTTCCATGGGGCATTTTCTCATATAATGAAATTTAATATTATAAATTTAGTTTCATTAACTTTTTTATAATATAATTTTATAGGGGTGGGGTGTGGCATTTTCTCATATAATGAAATTTAATATTATAAATTTAGTTTCATTAACTTTTTTATAAATGAAATTTAATATTATAAATTTAGTTTCATTAACTTTTTTATAATATAATTTTATAGGGGTGGGGTGGGGTGCAAAAATGGTTACATAACTTCATTTTTTATGGTATTTGGTGGGGGTGCAAAAATGGTTACATAACTTATTTTTTATGGTATTTTTTTTTTTCACTATATAGTTTTTTTTTATTTTATTTTATTTTATTTTTTTTGGAATTTTCTTGTATTTTTTTAGTATAATTTTATTAAAAAGAAGGAGAAGGAGAATGAGAATGATGATCATGATTTTGTACTTTATGAATTATTACACCAATATATTTAATATAAATTTAGGTAAAAAAAACATAATAATCAATCTCAGTTTAATAATATATATTTTATTTTAAATATTTTATTATATTTTTATATATTTTTTAATATAAATTTAGAACGTAAATATGAGATATATTTAATTTGAAATACTCTTAAATAATATTATTATATTTTTAATAATTTTTAATCTGAATTTATAATGTAAATATGAAATACACTTAACTTGGATTACTCTTAAATAGTTTTATTATATATTTATATAATCTTAATATAAATTTATAACGTAATCATGAGATACATTTAATTGCGCATCTCATGAATTATTACAACAATATATTTAATATGAACTCAATATATCACATACCACATATCACTTGTTAAAAAAAAATACAAAACAAAACATAATAATCCATTTTCCAAAATATCAATTTAATAATATATATTTCATTTTAAAAATTTATTATATTTCTATATAAATTTTAATATAGATTTATAATGTAAAGATGAGATACACCTAATTCTGAGTACTCTTAAATAGTTTTATTATATTTCTATATAATTTTTAAACTAAAATTATAATGTAAACATGAGATACAACTAATTTGGATTACTCTTAAATAGTTTTATTATATATCTATATAATTTTTAATCTAAATTTATAATGTAAACATGAGATAAACCTAAATTGGATTACTCTTAAATAGTTTATTATATATGGACTTTGATATAATTTATTATATTTCTATATAATTTTTAATCTAAATTTATAATGTAAACATGAGATACACCTAATACTGAATTTGGATTATTCTTAAATAGTTTTATTATATATGTATATAAATTTTAATCTAAATTATTGGTGGCGGTGGTGGTGGTGGACGACGATGAAATGAGATACACCTAATTTGGATTACTCTTACATAGTTTTAGATGATGATGATGATGATGATTTTTAATCTAAATTTATAATGTAAACACGAACTACACCTAATTTGGATTACTCTTAAATAGTTTTAGATGATGATGATGATTGATCCAAGTGGATATTGGTGGCCACTCGCCAAGTCCACTTGGACTCCCACCATTGTTTCTTTCAGCTTTTCAATTTCCTTAATTGTAGCAAAGTTTACTATTTTTAGCAGTTTTTCAGGTCTTAAACTTCCGGAGCTGTTTTGAGGCCCTAAATGACGTTTTTTTGGGAAAACTGGGAGCAACATGGGTCTATAGACCGATGTTGCTATTCCCAAAGTTGTAGTTCTCGGATAGATCTTTCTACCAAGATATTGTACGCATCAAACAGAGATCGTATGCCGAAGTTACGACCCCGGGAAGTTGATGTACCAATTTACCCAAACGGGGCCCACAGTTTGGTGTTTCATCTTCTAGGGTTAGGTTTTTGGATGTTTAGGGTTTTCCATTGTTTCTGAACAATAAATAGGCCTTCAAACCTCATTGTAACACAGTTCAGAGGCATGTAGCCACCACATCTCTTCTCGAAGATAAGCTACCATCGCCCTAGTTGTTTATTTCCATTTGCTATTTGTAAGAATATCTCAGTATTTTACATTAATGAAATGAAGTATTATTTCCGCTGCATCTTTGTGTTTATGCTTATCTTTGTAATTTGTTGCGTTCCTATTTAAATCCGGATCAGTGGTATCAGAGCGATCTGCTTTTTCTCTGTTTTTCTTTGCATGTCCCCAACGAGGTCGGGATATAAGGAGTTAGGGCTTGAACTGGTCGAACCTTTGTAAGACTAGCCTCGCAAAACCCGACTGCCTCCCATGGCGGATGAAAAGAAAGACGAGGGAGCAGGAGATCCTATCAAAATCTTTCTCGAAGAAGCCCTCGAGCGACAAAGGAACGCGATGATGGACGACTTTGCCCAGGTCCTTCAGCGGCTACCTAGGGGCGATGCATCGACTTCCCAAAGCTACTCTGGAAATTCCACACCATTTAAGGTACAAGTTAATTTTGAAATCCCCATATTCGAGGGTCAGATAGACACAAATGCCGTCGATAAATGGTTAAATCTGCTAGAGGGTTATTTTTTTGTTCATGATTTTTCCAGTTAGGAAAAGATTATTTTCGCTCTTCTCAAAGCAGCCCCCCACGACAAGGACTGGTGGGAAACTTACTGAGAGCAGAAGGATGAGAGTACCGGCTCACTATTTTCAGCTGCACCCACCTGGAATTCATTCCGGGATGCCATCAAGGAGCAGTACTACCTTGTGGGAAGCTATGAGGATCAATACATAAAGTGGACCATGTTGCGGCAGGGAAGGGACCAAGACATGCCGGAGTTTACTAATATTTTCCATACCCTTCGCACAAAGTTGGGTATCAAGGATTCGGAGCAACATTTGATACTCAAATACCGTGGTTGCCTGCACAAGTACATCTAGGAAGAAATAGAATCCCTAAACATCTCCTCACTTGGCACGACATACTGATATGCTGTCAAGGTAGAGCAAAAGTTTAAACAGAAGAAGCGAGACTTTGGATATACAAATCCGAAGAAAGGGAAAGGTGCCCTCAAACCGCAAAACAAAGGACAAAGCCAAGGCGGGGTGGTCCAAGACAACCCGCCAAAGCTGCAAGCAAAGAACAATGCCACGAAGCCGAAAAAGGACACGGGAAAATTGTGTGAGTTCCATAAGAGCTCCACTCACAACACAAGTGAGTGTCGGGCCAAGCAGTCACTGGTGGCTAAGCTAAAGGTTTCAGAATCAGATGCATGTTTTGACTCTGAGTCAGAACCCGACAAGGGGAATGACAAAGGGAAGCAGATTATCGATGCGGAGCCCAACGCCACCGTTTCCACCATGAAGATCTAGAAGGAGGAACCCAGAGATCCAGAGGATGAGGAGCGTCTCTTCCACTCCTAGATGTGGGTAAAGGGATCCCTGCTACAGTTCATTGTCGACAGCGGGAGCCAAAAGAACCTCATTTCGGCAAAGGTCGTGAAGCGGCTGGCTTACCGACCATAGCACATCCACAACCGTACACCATCGGGTGGCTTCACCAAGGATGGGATCTTCACGTGAGCTAGCAGTTTTGCCTTCCATACAACATCAAGCTCTTCACAGATGAGGTATTGTGTGGCATTGCTCCCCTTGAATATTGTGATGTATTACTAGGAAAACCATACTTGTGGAAGCGACATGCTATGTATGAATCAAGGCCCCGTGCTATTATTATTACTTTGGGAAATAAGTTGTACAGGATACCAGAGGTAGCACCGCCTACCGCCATCTCTTTGGTTACTGCAAAACAATGCAGTAAGCTCAATTCCAAAACCGGGAAATTTGTTTTCCTGATGATAGCCCTCAAGGAAAGAAGAAGACGGTGGCCACGACCTCTAGATAGGGCCCCTCCTCACGACAACTACAAATGGACAAGGTCGTGGAGGAGTATGAGGACATCTTCACCTCCCCTGCAGGGGTTCCTCTACATTGTTAGGTCAAGCATTCCATTGATTTGACCCTAGGTGCGTCGCTGCCTAATGGACCAATCTATTGGCACTCCATTCTAGAGAACGATGAAATCAAAAGGCAGATTCAGGAACTGTTACAGAAAGGTCACATCCGTCCAAGTTCATCACCCTGTGGGAGCTCGATCGTGTTGGTATAAAAGAAGGATGAGACTTGGAGACTCTGTATTGACTATCGGGCACTGAACAAGATCACTGTCCGTAATAGGTACTCGATCCCATGGATCGATGACCTCTTGGACCAACTGAAGGGGGAAAAATATTTTAGCAAGATCAATTTGAAGTTAGGATATCACCAGGTACTAATCGAACCCTCCGATGTGTGGAAGACTGCCTTCAAAGCCAAGGAGGGCCTTTTCAAATGGTTGGTTATGCCTTTCGGATTGATGAATGCTCCTGCAAACTTCATGAGGCTAAAGGATGACATCTTGCAGCCATTCACCAACTCATTTGTAGTGGTATACTTGGATGACACCTTGATCTTCAGCCAGAGTTGGGAAGAGCACCTCCATGACATCCGACAGGTTCTCCAAACACTGCGACAAGACAAGTTATGTGCCAATGGAGAAATGCACTTTTGGCATGACCCAGGTTCAGTATCTGGGATACATTATTGATGAACAGGGGGTGCATGTGGATCCAACCAAGATCCAACTCATTCGGGATTAGCCTCTCCAACCACTCTAATGGAGCTCTGCAGCTTTCTAGGTCTTGCCAACTTCTACTGCAGGTTCATGTTGGGATTTTCTCATATCACTTGGCCCTTGAGTCAAGTCACCAAGGGAGGAGCGAAAGAAAAATTATTTTGGTTTGAATCTCAATAGAAGGCATTCACAGTGTTGAAAGACCGCCTCTGCTCGACACCAGTGCTCACATTGCTAGAGTTGCAACAACCATTTGAGGTCTAGACAGATGCCTCTGACTAT